>VBSM01001118.1:28875964-28889473 GCA_008086735.1 Cheirogaleus medius | reverse complement strand
ATCTAGGGAAGGGAGGAGGCCCACCACCAGCCTTATAATAAGAAGTGTCATTTGAAATGAATGAGTGATTTTGAGCTTGATTTCATCTAAAATTCCTAGTATTGGCTAGATTGACTCTAATTCCTCGTAACAAGTTAGGTTAAGGACACATTCCTTAATACTGCTTTGATTTGTCTGAATTGGTTCTAACTCATTTTATTTGCTTTCTCACCATTAGAAATTTCCTTGGAGAGAAATGTCTGATTCTTAGCTGGTTTACAAACACACTCTTTGTATACATATGGTTTAGTTATAGCTTCATTTTCATTAACTCAACATAGTAAGGTGCTTTGCATTACCTTAAATGCAATGTAACACTGTTTTTATTTAACCTACTTAATTTGCTCTAACTAGAACTAAAATGGTAATTTTGAGGTGATTGTGTTTCTGAGCTTATTTGCACATATAAAATTTATACAGCACTTACAAAACTCATGCATTTTATTTTAAATGAGTGATTTTGAACTTGATTTTGCATAGACATGATTTGTTCTAATTTCCCATATGAAGTTGAGTTTAGGAATACTATTTAGATTTATCTTCATTTGCTCTAACTTGCAATATTACTTAGTTCAAGACATGTCTTTCTGAGCTAGCTTGTTAGCATGCCTTTCTGAGCCAAAGTGCTCTAGCTCACAAGTCATTATAGCTTATTTTCAATTTTAACATTAACCACTTAGTTACATTTATATTTGCTTTAACTCAGAAGTTACTTTTGAGATCAAAGTATGATTCTGAGCCTGTTAAATTACACCACTTAAATTCATCTGAAGTTGCTCTAACCCACAGCAAATGCTTACTCTGGCAAAGCGCATGTGATTTTGAGGTTGTTTCACAAATACTGGCTAGAGTCCGAGTCCCCTCTTGCCCCCACGAGGCCGAAGTGCTTGTCCTGGCCCCAGGCGGTGCCCCACCTGCCCACGCCCGCGGCTAAATCGCTGGGTTTGCCGCAATGCCAAGCCCCACGCGGCCAGCAGGGGGAGCCCGACCGGACCGCGGGACCGACGCGGGCGAGGGAGCTTCCCGCCCTGGGGCCTTCCGGCCATGTCGCGCTGCGGGGCAGGGGGTGAGCCACTGGCATGGGGGCCGAGCGGGCGGCCTTCCAGAGGGGCCCTCGCGCTGCTGGTCCCAAAGGCCAAGGTCCCGGCCCCCGATTCTTCTCTCCAGACCGTAACTGGATCCCCGCTGCCCCCTCGGGTGCTTAGTCCCCGCCTCCCCCTCCCGGGCTCAGCTCCCCCCTCCCCCCTCACTCCCCCCCCGCCTCCCCCGCTTCCCCCCCCGCCCCACCCCCCGGCCTTCTTCAAGTGATGAGATCCCGAAGTTTTCATCCCAGAAACGGAATCCGGAATTTTGGGCTGGAGGTTATAGTCCTGTCCTTCCGCTCCGGAGACTAAGTGGTGATGTACCCGCCCCCAAGTCTCCGCGTGCTCCCCCACCCCCGCCAAGTCCCGACCGGACGCAGCAGAGGATGAGCCTGGATCGCCCTAGGGACTCAGTGTCAAGCGATGCTGCCAGCCGCTGAGTCCCCATTTCCACACACACACACCCCGCAGAGGCTGAGTCCCCGTTTGTCGCCCAGAAGCGAAGTCCCCACCTTTCACCTCAGTGGCCCCAGAGTCCCAACCCAACTTAACAGGCTTCCAAAGGGAAGTGCCGAGCGAACAGCGGGGATAGAAAGCGGCTGCAGCGGAGGCCTGGGTCCTCGGTGGGGTCCAGAGGCCCCTTGGGGGAAAGTTGGTGGGGAGCGGAAGCGGTGTCAGGGACACAGGACAATGAAGCCCCAAACCCTGGGCACCCTCTGTGCAAGCCGCTCCACTCTCCCTGCTTCTGGTCTTAGAGGTACTTGCGCACATGTGGCTAATAAGGACCTTCACCAGAGGATTGTTACCACAAAGGCAAAAATAAACTGTAATCACAGTCAGCACCAAATTGGTGAAGCAGTCACCTCTGAAAACCACACAGATGTTGTGTGAATATTCCAAAAAACAGAATTGTATGCTTTAACAGGGTGAATTTTATGATATGTTCATTATACTTCCATAAAGCTGTCCTTAAGAACAAACAGGGCAGGCATGGTGACTCTCGCCTGTAATCCTAGCACTCTGGGAGGCCAACGCAGGAGGATTGCTTGAGCTCAGGAATTGGAGACCAGCCTGAGCAAGAGTGAGACCCCGTCTCTACAAAAAATAGAAAAACTAACCAGGTGTGGTGGCACACACGTATGGTCCCAGCTACTCCAGAGGCTGAGGCAGGAGGATGGCTTGAGCCCAGAAGTCTGAGGCTGCAGTGAGCTATGATGATGCCACTGCACTCTACCCAGGGTGACTGAGACTCTGTCTCAAAAAAAAAGAAAGAAAAAAAGATCGACTGGACCCCAGATCCTCTCTCCCACTTCTGCAGATTCAGAGCTGGCTCTCTGAAGAGGCTGACAAAGTGGGAAGCTCTGGGCTGAGGGATAGTAGACATCGCCAGGCTGGAGGTGGGGTAGCTGACAAGGCAAGGCCACCTCTCTTCCACCATGTGGCCATGCCTCAGTGAGGAGCTCTGTGGCAGGGGCACAGTGGAGCAGAAGAAAGGAGCTCGTCCATGCTCTGGCAACAGTGGGGCCCAGATGCACCGCAGACCCAGGCACTAAGTCAAGGAGCAAAGTGACAGTGAGCAGAAATTCCACAGAGCCCTCTCTTAACACTTCAGGGCTTTGGGGTTCCAGTTATAGCCACATTACCTCACTCAATCCCCAAAGGGCCCTTGTAGGAGTCAGAGCAGAATTACCTCCCCCCAACAGCTGAAGAAACAGAGGCATAGAAATCTTCAGTAACTTGCCGATGGTGGGGGATGCTGAAGAGGGATTGTCACCTGTCTGATTCAGCTGACACCTATAAATGGGGTTGGTTTTATTTGTTTAACACATTTGCGTTGAGGAGCATTCCAGTTGTTAATTGTCCTTATCTTGTAGGGGCAGAAATAACAGAGCCTCTGAATCTTGGCTCCCTGGTCTCTTTCCCCGACTCTGCCTCCTGAAATGGTGGGGAGAAGCAGAGAAATAACAAACCATGACCCATGGTCACCAGCTGGCTGCATATTTCCTCGTGGACTGTTAGGTCATCTCTCTTGGTCTGTCTGGCTTATATCTGGCGGTAATCGTCCCCTGCCCTGGGAGAAATGGGTGCCCCCCTTAAGCCTCACATACCTGGATGTGGGTCTAATTTCCTTCTTAAAAGTCTGGAATGGCAGAGACAGCCTGAGCAGTTTCTCACAAACAAGACCCCCTCTGCCCACCTTCAGTGCTGATCCAGAAATGTGGACGAACTAAGTTCTGCCCAAAGGAGCCTTAGAAAAACTCTATTCATAATGAATACCCCAAAGCTTGTTGGGGACACATTGCTATCATCCAGATCCCCTGGCCTCTCTCCCGCCCTGTACCACAAGCCACCCCAGCACCGAGCCCTCAGGTGTGGGTTAGTAGGTGGAGGGCAGTGTGCTCGAGATAGCACAGCTCACGTTATCCAGCTAGGGTGTTACCTGCCCGTAACCAGATCCTGCCCATTGTGCTGGTTTACAACATTCTGTGAGTGACACTGGATGTTTTGTAAGCAGATACCTATAGCTAATTATACAGATATACGAATATACTTTTAATTGGAGAGATAAATTAACAAGATGGCCCAAGAAGCTTCACCACTGAAAGGGGGTTTTGTGACCAAAAAATGCCACTGGATTTGGACACCCTGCAACTTTTGGTTGAGATTGCATGTTATTTTTATTGCCATTGTATTGGATTTTAGGGTTTTATTTTTCTCTGATCAAACCACATGCATGAAAGAATTAGTACAGAATTTACTATCCTTAGCTCCAGCAATAGGAACATTCACCATCCTAATAAAATAGAAGAGCACATCACTCCGATGTTACCCCTCTTCAGAACAATGTTCATGTTGAGCTGAATGTCCAATTAATGTAATTCAAATATTAATTAGCTAAAGCTTTGTTCATGCAAAGCTAAAGGGCATTTTTTGTGCCACCTTTTTCTTAAAAGTTGCAAATGTGTGAAATCAAGAGGTTTCACATTAAAGACACATTGAAACCACCACAAAGAAAAGGCAACTCTTAATGATGCAAAACTGGAGAGCAGAGCAGGATGGAATCTTCCCAGAGGCTTGAATGCTTTCCTGGGACACCAGGGCCCACCCGGCAGTTATTTAGGGCTCTAGCTCATTCTCTGAGAAGAACCGTTGCTGAACCATCCTTTATCTCCCCCAAACCAGGACATATTTATCTTCTAACAGGACTTCTCAGGATAGTCTCAGGCACACTGCCTCCCTTTTCTCTGAAAGAAACCTACCACCTACCCCAGGGCAAGTATCCTCCCTGGCTGGACAGCTAGAGAGCTCTGCTGGGAAACATCATTCCACATCATATTGGAAAGTGTTGGGTAGCCAGTGTGACCAGGGTCTGCCACATGACCTGAGGGCAGCAGTCTTCTGAGTCGTGCCCCAGGCAGAGAGGGTAGGGGTAGCAAAGGCTATGGAAAATAATAGTACCCAGAGTGATAATGCAAATGGCACCAGCAAGTTGGAATGGCTGGGCTGAAATAGGCAGACGGGGTGGGAGCTCTCAGGGCCCTGGGTAGCATGGCAGGGCATCTGAATTTTGCTGGAGGACATGGAGTTCCAGGGGAGAGTTTAAAGCAGGGGAGAGATGAGGTCAGATGTCTCCCCTGGGGGCTGCCCTGGCTGTTGTGTACAAGAGGCACTGAAGGCAGGGCCAACGGCCAGGTGCCCAGGTGAGAGGCAAATACAGGGACCTTTAGGAAGGGGGACATGGTGTGGTCTAGATTTTCCCAAAAAGTCAGAAAAGTGTAGGAAATAAAAGTCTGAGCTCTGGAGTGAGAGCAGCTGACAGGGCTGAACCCCATCTCCAGGGACAGCTGAGATGCATTGCTCATCTCAGCCTCAGTTTCCTCATCTGTAAAGAAAGATAGTAAGACTGTCTGCCTCGAATGGTCGTTAGAATGATTAAATAAGTCATTTAGAGGGGTTGAAAAGTGCCTGGTAGAAAGGAAGTGGCGAGTAACTCTCAGTTGTTGCTGCCTTAGTGGGGGCCTGTGCTCAGAAGGGCCCAGCACTCCGTCCAGTGCTGTGCTGACACCATTTTGAAATTCTCAAGAATTTTATCTTTGAACTTGTATTTGGTAACGGAAGTCCAGAGGGATGATGGGCCATGTACCTGAGCAGAGGAGACACGAACATATGCCACTCATTCACAGATTACACACATGCTGCCTCATGAGTACATGATTCCAGTGGGCCCCTGACACCTGGGAATTCAGCAAGACTCAGAGCAAGTACACGGCTGACCTCGTAGGAGCGCTTGAAGCCCAGGGAGGCTGCACTTCCCACTCGAACCAGAATTTGCTTCAAACACTGAAAGATGGCAATGGCGTTCTCAGAAACTTGACAACCGAGGGACCCGGTCATGTCCTTTCTTATTCGTGTTACTTCCCCTTATTAGCCAACCACCTACACTGGAAATAATGACACAGAAGAAAAGGAAAAGATAGAGCAACTCCTTATTCCTTTTCTTCTCAGTATTTTCCACTCATCAGTAAGCCAAAGGCAGGGAGTATTGGTAGAACGTGTGCACATCAAGAAGTGAAATAAAACCATCGAATTAGTTTTGTGCGGCATTTCTACCGTCCTGGTAAGATTGAAATCCACACGCATGTACAAATGTGTCATTTCAGTGATTTTACATGAGTCGAATGCCCTTCTGCTTGCATTGAACACTAGCATTGCTCAATATAAAGATGAACAATGAGACGCATGCTAATAATTTAAAATTTTAAGTTTTCTTTGAATTGGCATTAAATAGCAGAAAGGGAAAAACTTTCTATTTTAGTAATTTTAATGGTAATTTTTTTCTTGCTTTTTGAACAAGGGGCCCCACATTTTTGTTCTCTACTGGGTCCTGCTGCTTTTATTATTATATTAACCCTTAAGGGTGAATGAGGACTAGGGAGAGGCTTTAGAATCCTAATAGCCACTAGGGGCTAGGGGGACAGGCACGTTATAGAATCCTTGCATTTGGGTCCAGAAATACACCTTGGGCTCCATGGATAAGCCACCCCAGAGAGAGCTCAGGCCCATGCTGCCCTCTTCGCAGGCTGAGCAGGAATCTACATCCCTGCCCTCTTCTC
Source organism: Cheirogaleus medius (assembly GCA_008086735.1). Classification (NCBI taxonomy): domain Eukaryota; kingdom Metazoa; phylum Chordata; class Mammalia; order Primates; family Cheirogaleidae; genus Cheirogaleus; species Cheirogaleus medius. Next base: position 28,883,238 of record VBSM01001118.1, on the reverse strand, counting down.
CCTGTGCCTGTCACTCCACTAGGCCAGCTCCCCTCCCCCATTTCCTGCCCCAGCCTACAGCAGGAGGACATGTGGCTCTTGCCCTCTGCTCTAGAAAAGGCAACATTAGGCCTTGTTCGCTGGCAGCAGAGCCTGAGATGGGGCAGGGGCACAGGGAGCTCTCTGGAGAAGGAGCAGGAAACAGGACAGGGTCTGGGAAGGGGGTGACCAAGGTCCCCTGGAGTCGAGCTGGCTGATCCCACAGGCAGCTCTGGAGCGTGGATGATGCCCAGAAGTTGCTCCCCAGCTCCCCTTTTGACAGAGACTGGGCTGTTCTACCTCCAAGTCAGTCCGCCAGCAGCTGTAGGCTGAGCCAGGAGTGGTGTTGGGTAGCGCAGGGCTTGGCGCTCCTGCTCATCGAGGACAATTCTCCTCTGTAGAAGGGGTCAGTGGTGAGCCTTTAGCCTAGGGGAGGGCTGCACTTGTTTGGAGGGGGAATCTGGGCAGGACACCAGCAACATCCACTACAGAGTCTATCCCTGAACAAGGAGGAAACCAAGGCCCAGAAGTTAGAGTGACCTTCACAATGGCACTCGGAGATTTAATGGTGGACCCAAGTCAAAGCCACATATCCCAACTGCTAGGCCAGGCCCCTGTTAATCCCTTGTCACAGACCTGCCCAGGAAACACAAGGGCTCTGCATTTTTTCATCTTCTCCATCTGATGAAGGGGGGTGGCAATACCACCTCCCCAGGCTATTGTGAGGGATAGGGAGGTCAGGGTGACAGCTCCCAGGCAGGACCTAGCACAGAGCAATGTGCAACACATGTCCAAGGTGGATAATAGTTTAAAAGAGCACTGTCATGTTCTTCTTCACACTCCCTGATCTGAGACCTTCTCCCTCTTCCCTGAAGGTATATTTATCTCAGCAAGTGTTGGTATTGATACAAATGATGGGCAAAGAAAAAAGCAAAATACTCTGTGTCTAGTATCTGACTTCCGAACTTGCATTTTGAATTCCATAGCAATGATTGTGGAAAATAGGCTAGGTTGTGAGAGAGAAAAAATTAGTAAATTCCTAGATCACCCCTTCAGACGCCAAGAGCTAAGCCTGGCCACCAGACAGCAGAAACACATGAGTCCCTGAGGACAGGGGTCTCTGTTTCTTTGGCTGATGAATTCCCAGAGCGTAGAACTGGGTCTGGCCCTAGCGGTGCCCGGTATTATCTGTGGGAAGGAGAAAAGTGGTGTATTCCACAGTGTAGACAGGCAGGTCCTGGAACACGAGGGACTCTCCCCCCAGAGATGAAGGTCATGTAGACAGCCTTCCTCTTCCAGCAAGAGAGATCAAGGGAGGGCAAGGTGAAGGCCTGCCGAGGGTCCTCACTCATTGGGGAGAGGGCTCAGGCATCCCCAGCAGGGACCTTGCTCCTCTTTCCTTTGGGCCAGGTGGCCCTGTGGCTGCAGTCAGCCCCTGTGGCCTCCCACATGGTTGGGGGTGGGCGGTGCCTGTCCTGTAACGGGACAGCCCTGGTGGGGAGAGAGGTAGCTGCTGCAGCCCTACACGTGGAAGCCAGAGAATGCAATGGAGAGTCCCCTCACTGCCCTCGATGCCCCGGGGCTGAGGGGTACTGCAGGAACCCATCGGATCAGAGCCCAAGGTGAAATGACAAAAAAGTTTAAAAGCTTGAGCTGAACTGTCTCATGTGCATTTCAGATGCCACCACACGTGGTAGTTCCTTTGCCTCCCTCCCCCTTCACAAAGGTTGCGTGGTGACAACCCCACCTCCTCCCTGACCGCTGAGAAATAGGGTGTGAGCAGGTGCTTGGGCAAGGTCAGAGGCTGCGTCTGGCCTTGTTGCTCACGTGAGACTTGCCCTGGGGTCAGGTTCTTACTCCTGTTTGTGTCAGAAAATCCCTAAGCTGAAGTCCATAGACCCCTTCTCTGAGCATAGACTTTAAATCCATAAAGTAAAATAGCAGGATTACAGAGCAGACCAGTGATCCTGAAATAAGTATCAAAATCTATTAGAATTTCAAAGTCATGACTGGGCAAGGTGGCTCCCAGCACTCTGGGAGGCTGAGGCGGGAGGATCCCTTGAGGCCGGGAGTTCAAGACCAGCCTGAGCAATGTAGTAAGACCTCATCTCTACAGAAAAGTTAAAAATTAGCCAGGTGTGGTGGCACACACCTGTAGTTCCAGTTACTCGGGAGGCTGAAATGGGAGACCACTTGAGACCAGTTGTTCAAGGTTACAGTGAGCTATGATGATGCCACTGCATTCTAGCCTGGGTGACAAAGCAAGACCTTGTCTCAATAATAGTAATAATAATAATTTTGAAGTTGTGATAAACACAAATGATATTTTGGGATATCCTCAAGGGCTTAATGTGATTTAAAACTACCTGAGACTTCTGTTGGGACAAAATCACATTTTTGTCTACATTCATAACTGAGGGAAATGCTAAATTTCAGTTAAAGGATAGGAAAAACAAAGACATGATGTTTTCCCCATCACTGTTCACAGACCCACAAAGTTCCATCCACAACTCTGGAAGTTCCAGGGACCCCAGGTTAAGAACCCACATTCTGAGGCCTTGTGGCCACCTTCCAGAGGGTCCCCTCTGAAACTCTGGTAATGGTTTTCAAAGCAGCCAGATCTGCCCTCTCCCCGAAGCCAGGCAGTGGTGGGAAGAGCTGCTGGGGGAGAGGGCAGGTGGCCCGAGCAGGAGCGGGTGCTGGTGTGGGCCCAGGACTCCTGCATCAGCGTCCCGAGTGCAGACTCCGGGCCAGGCCCAGACGGACTGATTCCAACACCCAGTGTCAGTCCTGGGAATCTGCATGTTAAACAGAAGCCGGAGTGATAGCTTACACAAACATCCTAGAATTTCTCCAGCGCTTCATCCCAATCAGGGAATTGAGACAGTGGGAAAAAGAGCCCTGGGGGCTCCTCGCACCTCCCCTGGCTGGAGTGCCAGTGGCGCCATTGCATCATTGCCGGGAGATGAGCCCGCAGCGCTGGCCCTTCCAGGGCCCCTCATGTATAAGTGATGCCTGAAACGTGAGGCCACCCTGCCTCTGTGCAGGGAAACCCGAGCGGAGGAGTGTGTGGCCGGATTGATGGGCTGGGAACGCACTGCCTCCTTCCCTGTCTCTCTCCCAAACGTCACCCACCTCCACATCCAATCTCCAGCAAACCCAGGAGCCCTGGCTGCTGTCCCGGCCTGGGCAGGGAGGCCAGCCACCATGAACGCAGGAAAGCACGCGGGGCTGAAGGCGCGCCTGGACAAACCAGCTGCGTGACCCTACACGGGGACCGAGAGCCCTGCTGACCATGAGCCACCCATCAAAGGGCCTGGAAGAGGAAGGTGAGTCCACGTCCTCATCCTTATGGGGTACCCCTGGAGGGGTCCTGGGATGTAGTGTTGAGAGGCACAGGGAGGACCTGGGTTCGAGGACCTCCGTCTGGATGCTCAGCCTCTCCACACCTCATGCGCGGGAGGAAGGTGGTCATCACCTCCTTGCAGAGCTGTCGGAGGCATTCGAACCCACCCAGGCTCAGCTCCAGGCACACTGCCGATGTGAACACGAGCCTGGAGGCCATTGCGACCACTGCTTGCTCCTCAGAGCCCGCCAGGGTCTCTCAGCCTCCCTTTGCCTTGGTTAGAGTCACCTTCCCTTAGCAATCCCCTCAGCAGATTCCTGTGTCTGTCTGTCTGTCTGTCTATGGACAGGTGTAGACGGATGTTCTGACCTCATTTCTCAGGGTGTCAGAGAAATGTCACAGGCTGTGGACTCTGGAGCTTGTTGAGTAAAATAATTGGAGCTGAATTCCACAATCAGCTGAGGGTCCCCACCATGACCTGGAGGTGTGTGGGGAGCGGGGACCCTCCAGAGGTCTGCCATTTGTCCCCATTCCTCTCTTCCAGCCCGCGGTGGAGCAAGAGGGCGAGCAAGGAGCAGCTATCCACGCACAGGTGAGATGGGTGACGGGTCCCAGGGAGCCTGTGGTGCCCGGCTCACCTCTGCCCAGCCCCACTGTGCAGCCCCCTCCCTCCCCGCTCCCTCTCATTCCACACCCTGCATGGAGCCCTCCTGGGAGGCAGGTGGTGTCACTGGGAAGGGACAGAGTGCCAGAAAGAGAGGGCCTGCCGCTCAGCCCCAGGGGTCAGGGGAGACCTCAGAGTTAGCGACACTTTGAGGTGAGCCTTGGGAAGCAGTTAACATCCCCAGACTCGGGAATGTGACCTCCGCTCTTCTGTGAGCTGGTGAGGGAGCCAACCCGCTCAGGAGGAGCTGGAGAATCTGAGGAAGCCACAGGCAGGCGAGAGAGAAAACCCTCCAAGGGTTCAGAGGAGACGGGCAGAAGCCACACCCATAGGTTGGGCGTCCTACACTTCATGTCACAAAACATCATGACATGATGCCATTTTCTCCTCATCACATCATGGGCAGGGCTGGGCCCTGCCCCTGCCTGTCAGTGAGGAAGGAGAATCTTGGGGGGCTCTGGGGAGTTGGAAGAGATCTCCCCCCATTCTGAGAGGGAGGGCCTCACCATGGGTGGAGGAACCCCAGTATCCACCTCATCTGCCCCACCTCCCAAGCCCTTCTCCTCTCGTCCCTAACCCTAACCCACTAGCCTCCGATCGTCACGCCCTGAGTCCTCAGCGAGGCAGCCCCAGGGGAGAGACCCAGGGCAAGAGGCCCCCAGAATCAGGCAAGGGGGTGCCGAGGATGCGCCACTGGCCTCTCCACAGCCTTCCTGCCCCCACTTGCCTTCCTCACCCCCCCACCTCCCCCAAAGACACAGCAGCGAACTTGGGAACGTGCTGTGCCCCACGGTGGCCAGAGGAGAAGCCCCTTCCTCACAGAAGAGGGCAGCCCGCGGGGCTCCTTTGATGACAGGTGCGTGTAGGGTGCTGGGGGCTGGCTGTCCACATCTCTTTCCCCTTGTGTCATCCAGGTGCCGTCCCCTCCCCACCCAACCTGGCTTCCTTCCGCCTCGGCTGAAGGAGCTGGGCCTTGTGGGGGTCACCTGTGAGCAAACATCCCTTGGGCAGGACGGAAATGGAAGGTCATTTTGCCCAAAGCACAAACCTTTTCCTACTGAAGTACGCCCCTCCCTACTGCCATTGTCCCTTTCCCACAGGAAATGGGAAATGGGTCCAAATTTTCACTTTGGGAATCCAAGTAGTCAAGGGATGCAGTGAAGTTAAACATTGGGAATCCATTAAATTAACTGAAACCTAATTACCTAAAGGTTCCACCTCAAATCTCTAGAGTCACCTCTGAGGGGGCACAATATCCTTTTCCTTCGGCTTATACTCTACAAGGAGAAAAAATAAGTCTGAGAATACAAAGTTCTTTTCTCAAAATAACTTCAGTTTGCTACTCCGTTTGAAGAGAAGGATGTGCACCCCCCCTCCTCCTGCGCCATTTGGTCAACGCCCTGATCTGCCGAGTTCACCGGGCGGGAGGGCTAGCCAGCCCGCTTCTCCTCGGCCCCTGTGCTGCTCTGTGAGCCCCGGCTGAGTCGGGTGCACACACAGGAGGCCGGTTGCTCTTACAGGGGTGCATGCTGGGCTTGGAGGTCTTCCTAGCGAGACAGCTGCCTTTGCAGCTCCTAAATTATGCATCATGTGGCGTCCATTGAAAACTATGAAAGGGGAAAAAAAAGCAGCTTATTTTCTGTGTAGAAGAGGCTTGGGGAAGATTAAAGCACAAATTCTAGCTTGTTTTTCACATTCTACATGAATTTTGTTCAGTTTGAGAATGGGATTGCATCAGGAATTACAGCTTGAAAAAAATTTGTAACCCCCAAGTTATATCTACAATGCTTGAAAGAATGCTTTACAGTTCGTTACCACACCGAAAACCATTGTATTAGCTGGTTGAGGACATGCAGAGAGTTCAGATGCGGATGCAAACATGCTATGACTTTTTTATCCAGTCCTTCAAGCAACATGGAGCTGGTTGTTATGGGGGCCCAGGAGACCCTTCTCCTTGTTCCCTTGCCTTGATCTCTGCTTCTCTGCCTGCTCTGAGAGCTTGACTTGTCCTAGAGCTCTTCTGGGGGTCACAGCTGTGGTGATATTTGTTTTGTGTCATCCCTCTTCTGAGGGAGGCCTGACTCCTTCCAGAGCCACGGGTTGGAGCATTTACAGGACAAACTCATCTTTCACTGGCTGATACCAACCAGCTTCCTACCTTGGATGAGTTATATTATGCTAAAATGCTCTTTCATTACATTCTTACCAAATACCCTTTTTCCATAGGGAGTGAGTAGGAGGAAGGGAAAGAGATTGGGGAAAGAGTGCAAGTAGCACTTGTCAACTGAAGAATGACAAGGTTCATAAATTTGGAAAGGAGAGCTTTATTTCTCACAAAGGGTTGCATGGCCGGCTGGCCATGTTGCAGGCTGGGAAGCGTAGCCTCGGGCAGAAGCCAAGAGCAACCACTTTGAGGGAAAGGTAAAGGAAATAGGAATTTATGCTGAGCAGGTTGGCTGAATATACATATTTAATAAACTATAGGAGGAGAATGTTTATGAAAGGAGAAACATGTGCATGCGCCAGTGAGCTTCGCACTCCTTTGTAGGTTGCGTGTACAAAAAATGACAGCATTGGTATGATAGTAGAGTTTGTGTCCCTCTGATATCAAAAGGTGAACCACTCTGTGGTCAGGGGTCTCCTATCAGGAAGGAATGCTGGTCAGCTCTGTGTTAAAACCTCAAAAAGGGAGGAGCAGTATCAGACAGTCGGTTGAAATCAGCAGTGGAGCAAGTCTTTCCAAAGGGCTGGTTTCTGTTTAACCCTCAGGGAAGAAAGATGGTTAGTGAGGGAGGGGTATAACGAGGTGTGTCCGAACTTCCATCCCGGTATGACCAGTCTTTCCGTTTTTAATGTTTGTCTTGGGTCCCGTTAGCGAAGAAGGTTCAATCGGTTGAGGGGTTTAGGTATTATTTTTATTTCTCACACTCAATACTTTTCAATGCTCCTACTCCAGTTATCTCATCAGTCCCTGCAGAAACCTCAGCACTTAGAAACTGAATCCCAAAGACATGGATTATTAATGGTGGAGTCAGACCCATGTTTGATGCCCTTGCCTTCACAGCAAAGGAAGCAACGGCAGCCCCCATGCTCACAAGACCCACCCTACAGCAACTGGGGACCAGTATCCCCTCCACATCACCCTTTTCCACACTGCTAGCGTGATCCTTTGCTGCAGACCTCACCCTGCAAAGCATGCTCCATTATTACGCCCTCATTCTCTGAATTTCTTTCTTTCTTTTTTTT
>VBSM01001118.1:28852046-28875864 GCA_008086735.1 Cheirogaleus medius | reverse complement strand
CGCATCAGCCTCCCAGAGTGCTAGGATTACAGGCGTGAGCCACCACGCCTGGCCTCATCCTCCAAATTTCAACCCAGCTCTCTATGAGTGGGGACCCCTCTCCCCACCCCCCAGCACCAGAGCATACCTGGACTCAGCTCTGCATTGGTCACCCATGCCCAGGCGCCCTAGCATTTCCATGGGGCCCCTTGATCCTGTTTCCTCTGCCCAGAATCCATCCACCCATCTTGCTACCACAACCACCCCCAACATTTCTCTACCAGCTTCTTTTCTTGGCAAACTCCTGTTCATCCTTCAAGATTCAGGATAAGTGTAGGGGAGGAAATTGTTTTTCCTCTACCATCCTAGGTTCAGTAGCTGCAGGCCCTGTAAATCAAGCTGACAAAAGACAGATTAACAAGAGGAAAGAGCAATTTAATTATGCATGCACACAAGAGAATTCACAAAGAAATGTGATTCAAGGAGGTGGTTAGAATTTGCGGCTTAAATACCATCTTAAAGGTTTATATCATGTTAAAGGGCGATAAAGGGCAGAGAAGAGGCTTGACAAAGAAAAAGAGGTTTTGGGCTTCTGGGCGGGGGTAAGTTATGAAAGGTGACTGGAAAATGTATGGTAAATAAGGGTTGTTTAGTAAGGTTTGTGATGTGGGTAAGAGTCTTCTCAGGTGCTAAGAGTTGTCTCTGGAGTCATTCTCTTCCTGGCATAGGAGAGGGAGAACTTTTACAAATTGGAATTTATGTCCTGATTTTAGTCTGAAAGGAGAGAGGGAAGGCAGAGAAATAATTGCCTTCAGCTCAAAACAATCCTTATGCCAAAGTGGCATATTTTGGGATGACATACTCTGTTCTCCTTCATAAATATCAGTTCTTTGTGAAGCATTCCCCATCACTCCAACCATGATTTATTACTCCTTTTCTGTATTTCCAGTCTTTTTTATTTAGTCCACCATTTATTCCTTCTTTTTAAAAGCAACATATGTTTTTCTAAGTTATTATAAAAAGCTGGCTCCCTAAGTATCACCACGCAACCTGTTGACAAGGCTGATGTATTGCTTATAGAGGGCAAAACTTTGGCAGTATGTCAGAGAGGAGAAAGTAAGACCAGAACTTATTGGGAATTGGAAAATTGACTTAAGGCAGATCTTTCAAAGCAGGAGCTGACATACGATTGGGTAAGAATCATAATATATAACAGTCCACAACGAATGGCAGGACCAAGAGTTTGAGATGAGGCATTAGAAGAATCTTAGGGCCCAAATATATGTTGATGCTTTTCCACTGAGGAACTGACGTGTCTTTGGGAAAATTTTGTCATGAACAATTAAGCCATTTGCCTGGGCAGGAGACTCCTGGAAAAATTAAGTTATGCTCATGAAGAAAGAGGCACAGCACAAAGTATCTTAACATAGACACTGAGGTGTAACTCAGGTTCTCCATGTCCAGGCTGAGTGTGGACAAAGATAGTTTAAGTTCTCAGTCCCTCCTTGTGGTCATCCTTTAGCCCAAGCAGAAGGAAAGACCATCAATATCTGAGAATATATCAACCCAGGTTTTCACCATTGTTTGAGGGTCATAGTTACATGTCAATTGTCTGTTAACAGTTATTTCAACCTTTAAGTTTCTGGTAGTAGTTGTTTGAATCTGTGTGTCAGTTTTCAGTTTTGCTGGATCATTTGAGTGACAGCGTCTGTGCACCAGCTTCTTAAACTCCAGAGATCACACGTCTGAACAGTGGCACACAGAAACATACTAAGAGAAGGGTTGTAATCAGAGTTCATCGAACCAAATATGGGGTCATTAGTCAAATTACCCTATTTTCTGATTTCTTTGTTTACTTCCTGGATCTTTTTAGTAATATTAAAGATCTCAGAGAGGTCTACAAGAATGTAAATGCACCATTCTTCCCCTAAAACAGCACATATTCTCCCCTTGAGAGGCCAATATTATATCTAAGGCAGCTCTATTCTGAACCACCACCCACCCAACTTCATAAACCTCTTGGGAGATGAGTTCTATGGCCTTAGTGGAATTGTCTAAATCACCTGCTGTTCTCCCAACCACAGCATGTAAAATTTTCTCTGCTCTCCAGTCCTCTTGTAAAGTATGAAGTGAAGAGTCCTGAGAAGAGAAGAAAGAAATCCAGAATTCCTCTAGGGTAGTTAGGTTTTCTGTTCTTGAATTGGGGCCCAGTTTTTCCTCCTTCTTCAAGAAAACTACTGATCTCTTTTTCCTAGAGGACAAACCAATATGTGATGTCATACACGATCCTGAGAGTAGGTGTTAGTTTACCCAGGTAACAAGTTCCTGTCTAGTTTGTAAGTAGTAGCCTGGAAGCTTCTGTGCCAGAGCCAATGCCAGTCACTGGGGGCCACTTGATGATCTGGTTCGGGCTAAAATATTCCCATGGGATTGTCAAATAATGCTGTAATCTCTTGGCAGCTTTCATCAAGAATAGTTTGGTATCAGGCAGTGAATTTTGTAGTTTTGAGATCACTGAGTAGGTTTAAAGCAAAAAAAAAAGTAGGGGGAGTAATGTGTCTTATTTATAAAGTCTGTGAAAGTAAGACAATCTTCAAATACACATCCCCTGTTCCCTAATCCCCTTCCAAGTTCTATTTCAATGAAAGATAGGTTACAAATACTAGTTCTTACAAAAGATCCCCAAGTATTTTGGGGTGGAGGCAGGGCCTTCTGGGATATGATGGAGATTTTGGATTTCTAGCTACCTGAAGTTGCCCTCTAAAAAAAAAATCACCCAATGATTGAGTCCAGTTACCCAGGAAACCAAATGATTTCTTACAAGGAACTGGAAGCAAAGGAAACTGGATGGTTCCCAAAGGAAAATATGCACTTTAGCCAGTTCATGAGTTAATTGTAGCTGGGTATTGGACTCATACTAAGGAGTGATTAAGGATATAATCACGACCCGGTCAGGTAGCAGACAACTAGAGACAGTTGCTAGGCCCCAGGGCCCACTGAAATTATGCAGACTAGCCAATGGTAAGCCTGCCTACCTGCCTTTGCCATTCCTCACCATGGACAGCACATTAAAGGCTCTTGCCCACATTTTCTCCCCCACTCCCTGTGCCTCCTAACGGACCTCGCTGCTTCCCCGCGTGGTCCTCACACTGTGCCATGCCTCGTGTTTCTGGGATCTGTGCGCATAATAACTGCTTCTTTCATAACAGTCATTTCCATGTTCGTGTGTCTCACCATACCTGATTGAAATAAGTCCCAGGTACCCCTTAAAACATTCCCAGTCCTGGTTCCCAGGGAGGGTTTTTGCTCCTGGGCTTCTGCCCCAGGTAAGCTGATTCTCTGCCTCTCTCTCCAGTTTTGGGGGCAGTAATTCGCCTGCAGGACCCAATTCTCTGGTGGATCTAAGAGGAATTATTGTTTTTCAGTTTGTTCAGCTTTTTGTTGTTGCTGGGATGGGAAGAATGACTTCCAAGCTCTTTCATGTTAGAATGGAAACCAAAACTCCAGTCATTTTGTTAACGAACCCAGGAGGGGGGTTCTCTGTTGCTTGCAGCACAGAAAGTCGATTACTGAGACAACAGGACTGCCAAGGAAGAAAGGATTTATTGTAGAGGATGCGTCAACTGGGGGGTGGGAGGAATGGACTGCATTAAATCTGCCTCCCCGACCAACAGGGTCAGGAGTTTTTCTGGAGGCGAAATGAATAATGTATGAGGGGACTGAGTATCATTATGGGTTTGGGGTGGAGTGGAGGGCACACAGTGTCGTGAGAATCATGATATATATATATATATATATATCCCATGATTTAAAAATAGTAGGTAAGTCCCTCCCAGGGTGGGGATTTTAGTAGTATAATGAGCTAGGGGTTAATATTGGTCATTTTTTCAGTCTGTGTGTAGGTGGGATGTGGGGAGTAGGTTGCTCAGTGGGTCCTTGGGCACAATCTGTGGTAGGGTGTCATTTTTCTTGTCTTTTCTGGACAAACAGGTGGTGTGAGGCTCTGTAGTTATCCTGTGACTGTAAGGAGGCTCTGCCGTTTCTGGCCTGGGAACTTTAAACATAAGAGAACTACAAAAAAAAAAAATACTATAAGAAAAGGTTTTCTTGTTTATGGAGTTGTTTACAATTTTATTTTGTACGTATTTTCTCTGTCTTCTTAGCCAAAGCAGGGCAATTTGTTTACCCAATGTCCTTTATGTTTACAATTTCTTCAAGTATGTTTATCAGGAGATTCCTCCATTAGAGTTTGGATGACTGAATACTTTCTACAGAAAGCACAAAGGTGATCATGTCACATCTCTGCTTAAAACTTTTCTAGGGCACTTCTCACCTACAACTAGTGTGACCACCTTGTCCTAGTTTACCAGGGACACTACCGGTTTTAACACTAACCAATTTTAAGTCCCATGTTCTAGAAAACCCCTCAGTCCCCGCTGAGGACTACTTCAGTTTTAAAATAGGAAGTCCTGTGTCCAAGAAACCCTCTTCCCCACACCCACTTGGCATCTACCCCTCCTCACACCACTCACTACCTAACCCCGCCCCATATCCACTCGCTGTGTACCCCTGTACCCCATGTCCAGGCCTCAGCCTAGAAGTTTCTTCCTGCGGAATGCCTTCCTCAGCAGCTCAGGTCTGAGTGAAGCTCGCCCCGTGCTGCTTGGCTCACACTCTGTCTTCTCCACTAACTCAAAACTCAGTGAGGCAGAGCATCCTGTCAGTCTCCGTCACCGCCATAGCCCTGTACCGTGACCAGCACCTGGCAGGTACTCAGTACCTGTTTTTGTGCAGGTGAATGAGTCAGTGAATAAAATGACAAACGCATCTCCTGTGAGTTCTCGGCCAACGCAGTGGGTCAGGCAGGGAAGCCCCTTGTCCACTTGAATATGCTCGCAGTATCCCAGCTTGAAATCCAAGAAGAGAACTTTGAGCAGTTTCTCTTAGAACTTCAGAGCAAACTCCCTGCACTAAACCCAGCGTGCTCCAGCTGACATCACACTTGCACAGACATTAGAGGCAGGGCCTGCGGAGAGGCTGGTTCCCTGGAAGCAGAGACCGAGTTGAGGGTTCTCAGCATGAGGCTGATTGTTCTCAGGAGACGTGGAGAGAGGGGAGCAGGATCAATCAGGGCAGGAGCTGAGCCAGCATGTGGTCTCAGCTGGATTCCAGCCTCGGCCTCACCCCATGGGCAAGTCTAGAGCGTGAAGGAAGCACAGACTTGCTCTTGAGACAGCAGGACTTCATACCCTAAATCAGTTAGTAATTGGCTGTGGGCTGCTCGAGGAGAGGAAAGGGATGAAAACTACCAAGCATTTCCCAACAAGATGACTCCCATCGACCCAGGGCTCCCCGGGGAAGGGAGAAGCTGTGAGCTGGTAGAGCCAACACACACAACATTTAGGGGATGATTCCAGGGCCAGGCGGTGGGGACCTGGGGAGATCACTGACAACATCTACCGGAGTGCCCAAGAGGAAGCCGACTCAGAGAACAAGCCGCCTGCCCACGTTACCTAGGTAACAACCAGCACAGCCATGCTCCCAGCCCAGATGTCTGGACTCCAAATCCCCAGCTCAGGCTGCCCAAATCCAGCCCCACCTACCATCAACCAGATGCGATGCTATTTCACAGGGTGGCTTGTTGCTCAGAATGCAAGAGCTCAAAGATTGAGAAAGCAGAGAGGAAGCTTTCAGGACTGCTGTGGGGGACTGGGGAGGACTCCCCTCTGCTCTGCCCAGAGTGCGAGCTCTCACAGTACAGGCGGGGGCCACCTGGCCCTGGCAGAAAAGCTGGGACAGGAGCCACTGCAGCAGACAGTGAGAGCAAGTGCTCTGCAGCCAGCTAGGGGCCAGGCCACGCCCACTCTGACACAGGGCCTCAGAGGGCAGAAGTGGCAGGCGGGCTGGGGACACAGGAGGGGAAAGAGCCTTTGCTGAGTAGTTCCCACGTGCAGATACCTGACTCCTGTTTTTAAGAAACCCTCCAACCATGCAGGGAAATAGGGGCTACTAGAGCCATTTGACGGGTGAGGAAACTGAGGTACAGAGAAATAATTTAGCTGTGGTCACAGAGATAAGTAAGTGACAAAACTGGGATTTTCATGCAGACCAGCCTAGCCCCAAACCTGTGTTCTTTTTACAAATAAAAAGATCTTATTTTTGGTTAAGAGGCAGAGTCATGACGTCCACTCTCAAATGCCATACCTGTGCTATCTTTATTATCAATTTAACAGAGTATTAACATCCCCATGTTAGGGATGAGCTGAGACTCAGAGAGGTTAGGACACCTGCTCAAAGATGCCCAGCTAGGAAGTGATGGAAAGGGTCATGATTAGCACCAGAACCTCATTATCCTTTCCCCTGTATTTGATTTGTAAGTGCCTGTATGGATACTTGTGCTTAAACTAGCTGTTGGGCAAACTGAGGAAAGTTCACACTGTAGAGTAGATTCTGCACCACCAGACCATTTGTCAATGCTCTGAAGTCACTGTTAAAAACAAACTGCTGGGTGTGGTGGCTCATGCCTGTAATCCTAGCACTCTGGGAGGCTGAGGGCGGGAGGGTTGCTTTGAGGCCAGGAGTTCAAGATCAGCCTGTGCAACATAGAAAGACCCTGTCTCTACAAAATATAGAAAAATTAGCCGGGCATGGTGGTGCGCACATGTAGTTCCAGCTACCGGGGAGGCTGAGGCAGGAGGATCACTTGATCCCAGGAGTTGGAGGTTTCAGTGAACTATGATGATGTCACTGCACTCCAGCCAGGGAGACAGAGCAAGACCTTGTCTCAAAACCAAACAAACATTTAGGCAGTGCTGAGGAACGGGACCTTACCTAGCTAGGCAGCTCTCACCCCTTGTCCCCTTCCCCATGCAGAGGGCACACCAGGGGGCAGTCCCTAGAGAATGGAGCCAGCCAGGCCCTTCCTGTCCCAGCATCCAGCCTTACCCAACAAGCCTACACTTGGCCTTGGCACTGGGGGTGAGGACATAACTCAGCTCTGACCCCAAGGAACCATAAATCCAGGAGGAGGAAAGACACCTGCCTAGATCTCTGTATCTGAGGCTTAGACTAGAGTGTGGGAGAGCCGACAGGTCAGAGGAGGGAGGCAATCATGCTCACCTGAGACCAGAGGCTTCCAAACTAGGTGCACTTTGGAGCTGCAGCGCAGACAAAATTTCTGTCCTCAGCCTTCTCCTGATTCAAGGCTGAGGCCCCAGAACAAAAGCCAGATTGCCAAGAGAAGAGCATGCAAATTTACTTAACATAAGCTTTCCATGACCCAACAGCCTTCAGAAATGAAGGCCCAAAGGCCCAGGGAAAACTGTGTTTCCATGGAGAGTCGTGCAGAAGCGTGATTGGAGGACGAAAGGGTATGATCTCACGGTAATAACTAGAGGGGACTTAGCAAGGCCCGTTTGTTCAGATTCTCCTTGGCCTCTCTGTGGCATTAGGACACCTACGTATGAAGGTCTTCAGGGGAGAAGGTCAGAGAGTGACCGCCCTGTTTCTAACATTTTCTCAGTTTCCTTCAGTCTAAATCACTCAGTATGCCAAGGGGCCGTATTTTGGGGCATCGTGTTCTGAGCCCTGACAGAGCTGCCAAGCTCCAGGAAGCATCTGGGACTACTGATTGTTCATGGCTTGGGGCACTTTCTGGGACAGATGCTGGTGGGGCCAGAACTGTCCATTTCTTGCCTCTGCAGCTGACAGGTTGGGGAGGAGACCCTCCAGCAAGCGGGCCCCCCCAGGCAGGCGCAGATCCCCGCCTGGCCAGCAGGACAGGGCCAGGGGCAGCCCACAGCCGGGGTCTCCCCGGAGGAAGCAGACAGAGCGCAGGAGCCAGACAGAGCGCAGGAGCCGCCGAGGGGATCTGCGGGGAGAGGAGGGCAGTGCGACCGAGAGGACCTGCGAGGGGAAGCGGAAGAGGGATGCGCGGGCTTCCCTCAGGAAGCAGAGAGCACCCCCAAAGAAGGAAAAGGCAGTTCTGAAGAGGGAGGAGCCATGGACGAGGCCGAAGAAACCCAGGTGTGTTGTGACTCTGATTGGGGCACTCGCTGCGCCCTGTGCCTCCCTCATAAGGGACTGATGCCCCTCCTCTGCTCTGCTCTTCTAGAATTGTGGCATGGTAGAACCCTTCACCAGCTTGGAAATTCTGGGATTTGGGGGTTTGATTTGCTTGTTTTGTGTCTTTTGTTCCATTAGCACATTAGTGCACGGGAGTTAGTGGACAGAGCCAGCTTATGGAGTCAGCGAGTGGGGCTTTAGGTTTCATGTTTTGCTACCAATTTTGATGGGCGTCTCCCTCTCTCCTCCACCCACACTGCCACCCCTGTCTGGCTCTTTTTATCCCTGAAGGAGTCAGAATAGCCTGGGGGCTGTGAGGAGCGCACACAGCAACTTGGATTTTGTGCGGTCTGGGCGATGGGAGGGTCGTTGCATGGGGTGTTTCAAGCTGGACACCCTACCGCACGTGGCTGTTGAACACTTGAAATGTGGCCCATGTGACGGAGGAACTGAATTCCTAATTTAGGGATTAGGAATTGACATTAATGCCACTGAGTTGACACAAGAGTTAGAGAATTTACTTAACTTGGACAGACAGACGTAGCTTTAGAACTAATTTGATTTGACTTTGAAGGCAAAATACTTCTTCTACAAAAAGATGACCTAGTGTTGTCAATGCAGCTGCAAGTATCAAGGGAAAATGACATTTTGCTCCTTGATTGAGCTATTGGGAAACTTTGAAGTATGCCTAAAACAATGTGGGCGTGTGAATCTACTTTTTCACCTATACGTTTATGAAATCCAAATACACATTAAATATGTCTGATGAAAGTCTAATGTGTGAATTGCTGTGTGCTGTGGGTACAAAATGAACATCAGACTTTGAAGATAGTAGAAAAAAAGACTGTAAAATATCTCTAATAATTCTATATTGATTACATGCTAAATTATAATTTTTGATATATTGGATTAAAGGAAGTGTATTATCAAAACTAATATACCCATTTCTTTTTACCACTTTAAGGTGGCTTCTAGTACCATAAGTTCCTGTTCTATTTCCACTGGGCAGCGCCACGCTGGGGTGTGGTGCGAGGTCAGGACTCAGAGAAACGGAGTTTGGGGAGGGAGCCCCGGTGCCAAGGGCTACAGGATAGAGTTTTGGCCTCTGCTGACAGGTGGCAGGAGTCACTGATGGCTTCCGAGCAGGGGGCAGGAGTGTCATCTTGCCTGTGGGCTCCTGTGCATTCAGGAACACCTGAGGACACCCACCTGCTTTCCAGCTCCCCACTGCATCTGCCCTGGTTCTGCCTCCAGATCATCCTCTTTGGCCTCCAGTGCGTCTGATGGGGAGTCCCTGTCTGAGGAGGAACTGGCCCGGATCCTGGAGCAGGTGGAGGAAAAAAAGAAGCTCATCGCCACCATGCGCAGCAAGCCCTGGCCCATGGCAAAGAAGCTGGCAGAGCTCAGGTGAGCAGGCTGGTGGTGGCCAGGGCCTCTGGGTGTCCACAAGGCTCAGCCCCTTCCTCCCCTGTGCCCCAGCCAAGGAGCACAGCACTCGGGAGTCCCATTAGAGCCAAGGCAGGCCTGCAGGGGGAGAGCCGTGAGGCTCAGTGATCTCCCCACCTGTTCCCAATCCTTCCATCGCCTGCCACCTTTTCTGTCCCATGCCCACCTCCTCTGGTGGCTTAGGTACCTCCCTCACAGGCCAGCACAGATATGCCTTCCCCAGGGATGCTTTCTGTGACCCCCTGCTTCTCGAGAGCAACTCTTTCCTGTATTCTTTGAGCACCCAGCATCTCTCCATGTGGGGCACTCTTGCTTGTAGTGGCTTGCATGCTGAGTGGGGACAGGGTCTCTTAGGTGTTCTCACATCCGTATCACCTAAGACCACGCTGGTACCAATGCTCCATGAATACCGTTCTGTGGACGATAACTCGTACCCACACCGCTCAACTCCTATTTTCAACTCAGCCACTGCTCTGGTTTCCGCACGAAAGGCTGGCCCCCCGAGCACGTTATGATTCTTGAGTCTCTGCTGCACTTTTGAGATAGGAGCAGAAGTCACACTGCATAACCTCTGGCTGTCCACTAAAAAATTCCCATCCAACATTCCCATTCTCCTCCCCAAGGTCCCACCTGTTTTCTGTGACAGCATTGTAGGTGATGCCCACATTCCCCCTCCCTCTATAGAAGGCCCACGTTCCCTGGCTCTTCTCACACCCGGGTTTTCTCATTGCTCAAGTCAAACTAGTCACCCTTCATTCAGCAGAGCAATTGGCAGCCATGTTTTGTCACCGTTTGCCCCGTGCGGCGTAGCAAAGGCGATGGCTGCACCAGCACAGCGAGACCCTGGCTGGGTTTCTGGGAAATCGAGCTTACTCCCCTGCCTGCAAATTACTACACCGTCCCCTATGCTGCTGCAAGAAGAGACGGCTCCCTGCAGTGCCTCTAGACCTGTGCTGCAGACCAGTACTGACCACCAGAACTTTCTGAGCTGGTGGAAATCGTCCTAAATCTGCACTGTGTAATATGCAGCTGCTGGCCCTGTGTAGCTATAAGTATATGAGGTAACACTCATGTTAATTGGCTTGATTTAGCCATTCCACAGTGTAAACCTCTATCAAACCATCATGGACACCATAAATATACACAATTTTTGTTTATCAATTAAAATAATAAAATAAAAATAATTGTAAAACATTTCAATAGTCACACGTGGCTACTGACGACAGCGTGGCTCTAGGCCCAGCTCTAGGTGGTGGGCTGTCTTCCTTCCCGGCCTTCTTTTTTAGAGTCCCTTCTCCCTGTTCCCTCCAGGTGGGGTTCTTCCTCCTGTCCACAGGGTGTAACAGCGACCTGTCACTCTAACAGAACCTCACCCCCACTCAGGTGTCACCAGAACACATCTTTTATTAACAGTGGAAAAAGAGCAACCTTGATGCATATGGAAATGAGATCTCCAGCAGGCTGGAAGTCTCAGGGACCATGAAAATCTCTAAGGACTATTCAGCTGCTCAGAGGAGAAATCTGACAACTTCTCCCTGCCATGGGGGGAGGGGGGCAGTTCCTGCTCCTGATGGGATGGGAAGAGGCGAAGGTCTGAGAAGCTGAAGAGACTTGTCTCTCTCCCCAGAGTGGATCTCTCCGGCAAACAATGGATCTCTGCCCTACAGGCCCCCTTCTTCCCCTCCCTACCTGCCTCCCTGCCCCCAAATTCCTCATCCTAGGCTCAGGTCTAAGGCTCTCCCCACACTCAGGCTGAGTTATCTACTGCCCTTCTGGTCCCCAAGGCACTGTCCTCTCCCTTCATTGGAGGCTCGTGTCTGCAGAGCTGTGTCTTCTTCATCATTCAACATTCTTTCCTTTTTATACATAGCCAACACTTGCCGAGCACGCCCTAAATGCCAGGCACTGCTCTGAGTGTGGTATGTATAACAATTCACTTAATCCTCACAACCACCCAGTCATTTTCCCCATTTTACGGATGAGGAAACTGAGGCACAGAACAATTGAGTAATTTGCCCAAAGTCTCATAGCATGTGAAGTGGCCCAGCCAGGATTTGAACTAAGGAATTCTGGCTCCAGAGTCTGCATTGTTAGTTTGTAATCACCTCTCCAGCATTACCAGATATTCTAGAATGCACCCGTTTGCCTCCTGTGTGATTTCCTCTTCTGGCAGTAAGTCTCCAAACACAGAGAGTGTCCTCAGACTACATGCTCTTTTTTAGAAACAGAGGTGTGGGGGCCCCAGCCTCTGGCCCAGCCAGGCAGTTGGCTGAGCTGAGCATAGTTGTTGTCGACTATCTAAGAAGGACAGCAAGGCATAAAAAGCAACATGAGTGAAATGGGCAAACTGGAGTTCACATCCCTGCCACTTTTAGGGACTTGGGCTGGCCACTCGCTCCCTCTCAGGCTCATTTCCTTCCTTGAACCTCTCTGAGCTTCACATTCCTCGTTTATAAAATAGGAATAATATTATCTACCTCACAGGGTTGTTCTGACAAATTCAAAATATTTGTATTAAGGGACCAGCACATAATATGCAATTAATAAATAGTGGTTATTGTTATTATTAAAGCTGGGACATCTTTTGTGCCAGACACTGTGCTAAGCCCTAAGAGATAAGAAAACAAAGACGAATCAGAGAAGCACAAGGACATCGTCAGTAATGACACAGGGTAGGATGTGAAGTTGGCATAAGAGCTTCTGGTGCCAGAGGGGTATTGGCTTCAATCTTAGAAAATTACCCACACCGCTTGCTTTCTTCAGAGAGATCAGAGGCCTTCTGCTTCTGGAAGATGGAATAGACTTACTTTTCCCTATACTTCCCACTAAGCACAACTAAAACCCTGAACATTAGATATAAAGCAAACATTAGAAGATTTGGAAAGCTGGAAAGGTAGAAAGAAGAAGGTAGACTGGCTAAGGACCTCAGGATGAAAAGAATGACAGGGCATTGAGTTCTCTAGGTTTTCTTTCTTTCTTTATGTATCCCAGACTGGGTACTGGACAAGACAGCAACCCAGAAACATCAGTGGATGCAGACAAAAAACACTCCAAGAAAAGCCTGCTCTCTCTAGCCAAAGGACCAGGCAAGGGACAGCCTGGCAAGACAGAAAGGTCTGGACAATAACTGCTTACTCCAGCCGAACACCACAAACAGCAGCCCTGGCAGCAAAGGCAAGTGGGGAAGCCTAGATATCCACCTTGCCAGGCTAAAGCAAGGTGTCCCCACACCCCCAGTAGGGCGGTGTCAGAGAAGGCTGAGTGGGGAGCAGGCAATTTTATCTACACTAGGCAGTAATGAATCCTCCCTTTCCCCATGGTGTCAGTGGGAACCACATGGGGAGTCTAGACTTTGCCCACTCCCTGGCAGTAACCAGGCATGAGTGGAGGCCTAGGGGAGGAGCCTAAATTCCCATCCCTACTCAGCAGTGACAAGAGCCCCTTCCCAGTCCCAGATGTCAAAGGAGGCCAAGTGAAGAACCTCGACTTCCAGCTCCACCTAGAAGTAACTGGGCAGCATCCCCCTTCACCTACCAGAGCAGTGTCAGAGGAAGCTTGCTAAAACACAAGATTCAAATAAGATCTGGAGTCTTATAACATAATATCCAAAATGTCTAGGTTTCAATAAAAAATCACTTGTCATACCAAGAACCAGGAAGATCTCAAACTAAATCATAAAAGACAGTCAACAGATGTTAACACGAAGACAACATAGATGATAGACTTATCTGAAAAGGTTTTAAAGCAACCATCATAAAAATGCTTCAATGAGCAATTGTGAACACATGAAACAAATGAAAAAAAAAAAATAGAAAGTCCCAGAAAAGAAATAAAAGATATAAAGAAGAACAACTGGAAAAATATAATAACTGAAATTTTTAAAAACTCAATGAATGAATGGGCTCAACAGCAGAATAAAGAGAACAGAGTGAAGAATCAGTGAAATTGGAGACAGAACAAGAAAAATCATCCATCTAAACAACAGAGAGAAAATAGTCTGGAAAAAAATGAACAGAGCCTCAAGGATATGTGAGACTATTATAAAAGACCTAACATTAGTATCATTGGAATTCCAGAAAAAGAGGACAAAGAAGGTGGGGCTGAAAAGTATTCAAAAAAATAATGGCTGAAAATTTTTCAGATTTTGCAGATTCAAGAAGTGAAACAAATCTCAGATAGGATAAATCCAAAACAAAGAAATTCATCTCAAGACACAGCAGAGTCAAACTTCTAAAAACTTGTAAGCAGTTAGAAAGAATCAACACACTACCTATAGGAAAAAAATTAGAATGACAATAAATTTCTCACCAGAAACCATGGCAGACAGGATAAAGTGGCATAACAGTTTTCAAATGCAAAGAATTGTCAGCCCAGAATTCTACATCCAGTGAAAATATCCTTTAAGAAGAATAAAGGAGAAATCAAGACATTCTCAGATGAAGGAAAACTAAGAAAATTTATCACCAGCAGATTTACCCTAAAAGAACAGCTAAAAGAAGTTCTCTAAACAGAAAGGAAATAATAAGAAAAGGAATTTTGGAACATTAGGAATGAAGAAAGGACATGGTAGGAACAAAAATATTGGAAAATATAGATTTTCCTTTTCCCCTTAAGTTTTAAAACTTATGTTTGGCAATTGAAGCAAAAATTATAACACTATCTAAAGTGATTCTCAATGAATGTAGAGGAAATGTTTAAGACAGTTATATTATAAATGGAGAGGGTAAAAGGATGTGAAGACAGGCAAGGTTTCTATAATTCACTCTAACTAGTAAAATGTCAGCACCAATAGACTTTGATAAGTACACTATATGATTAATCATATGTATATGTGTATCATATATAATATAATACCTAGAATAACTACCAAAAAATCTATATAAAAGATATACTAAAACACATATAGATAAACCAAAATGAAATTCTAAATAATGTTCAAGTTACCCGCAGAAAGGCAGAAAAAATGAAAGCAGAAATTAAAACAGAGAGAATGAACAGAAAAAAATAAGTCAGCAGACGTAAGCCTTAACATATCAATAATTACATTAAATGTAAGTGGTCTAAATATACCAATCAAAAGACAGAGACTGGCAAAGTAGATTTTTTAAATGGCCCAACTAAGTGTTGTCTACAAGAAATTCACTTTAAATATAATATAATGACATATGTAGGTTGAAAGAAAAAAAGTAGGAAAAATATGCTATGCAAACATTACCCAAAAGAAAGTGGGAGAGGCTATTAAAGAAGTTTGCTGTAAAAATGTTAGTTGTTAGTATTTCTATACCTTTACTATATCCAAAAACGTTTACTGTGACCATTGAAATTCTTAAACCACGTGGGCTCTTCACAGTGGCTGAGCCTCAGAGTTTGCACCCAGCCTTGGGCAGGGCCCTCTGTTCTCTTGAAGGCTTTCTGGGAGTCTGGACACAGAGTCTGGACCGAGAGAAGAGAAGCATCTGCTGCTGGGCTCTATGGCTCAGGCATACGGCCCCTACTTTTGAGAACTGTCATCTAAAGCCCCTAAATCTTAAAATCTGGCACATTTAAACTCAGAAAACTCCAAATGTTTATGTGTCTCTGCCCACTTGTGACATACAGAAAGGGGACAAAAATACAAAAAGTGTGAAATGATTCTTTGGTATTGCGGTGGTGTTGGTGGTCACAGATAACTCATGCCAGGACATCTCCTACCTAGAAGGGAACAGGAAGCTGATCCCAGTGAGAAGGACATACAGCCCACCTTTTGACCCCAGGGTAGGAGCTGGACAGTCAGCCTCATTAACATTGAGACATCCCAATAAAGCCAACCTCAGGATTTACCCCACGTTGGAATGCAACTTTGACACGTCAATTGCCCGCACTAGTGCGTTGGAGGCAGCAAGAACAGTGGAGTAGGTGTTGTGTGGGAGGCGGTGGTGATTATAGCAATAGCCAGACACACAGCTTTCTTCCATCCACCCTGAGATGGACTTCATTCTTCACCTGCTTATTTGGGTTTATCCAGTGGCTGCTAATAAACCAGCTCTCTGAGGAGTGGGCTAAGAGGGGCCTTGATTGCAGGATTTGGGGATTTCCATGGTCTAAACACTCCCACCGTGGCCAATTCAAAGTTACTAACAGTTTAACTACTGGTTGACCGAGTTCATGAAGATTTAACAATCTATTCTCAGAGCCTGTCCTCACCAAGTCCATCAACCATCCCAGAATATTTAATACACAGACCATTCATATGCTTCTCATTCAGCTTTCACTGATGTTCGTCGCTCACTCATTCAACATTCACGCCTTCCAGAAATATTAATTAAATGCTGCACAGACAGTCCCTTACTTACAATGGTCCCTGAAATGTGATTTTTCAACTTTACGATAGGTTTATCAAACATACCCTATTGTAAGTTGGGCGTTCAACTTATGATTTTTTGACTTTATGAAGGCCTTATTGGGGTACTAAAGATATTTTTGACTTACAATGGGTTTATCAGAACATAAAAAGAGCATTTATTTCTTCCTATTGCTGTTGCAACAAATTACCAAGAAGGTTAACAGTTTAAGACACCACTCCTTTATTGACTTACAGTTCCTCAGGTCAGGAGTCCAGCATGGTATCACTGGATTCCCGGGGTCTCACTGGGCTAAAATCAAGATATCAGCAGGGCTGCAGTTCTCATCTGGGGCTTGAGGTTCTCGTCTAAGCTCCCTGGTTGTTGGCAGAATTCATTTCCTTCTCATACTTTCCACGTGGCCCCCTCCAGAGAGGCCCCAGCTACAGAAAATCAAGAATTTTCCTACTTCTAATTTCTCTTACTCACCCTTGTGCCACCTGTCTCTCTGACTCTTCCGCCTTCCTCTTCTGTTTGTAAGGGTTCATGTGATTACATTGGGGCCATCCAGATAATCCAGAACAATCCCCCTATTTTAAAATCAGTAATCTTCATTACATCTGCAAAGTCCCCTTTGCCATGTAACACAATATATTCACAGTGTAACACCAGCAGGTAGAGGTCACAGGGGCCAAAATTCTGCCTACCACAAGTGCCTGGTGTGTGCCAAGCACTATTCTTGGCATTTGGGAAACTTCAGTGGACAAAACAGACAAAAATGCCCTGCCTTCATGGAATTTATATTCTAACTAGAGGTATAAAAACACATAGGCTTTCAGCCACATGAGTTTGAGCCTTCGTCTTTCAGATTTCCTTTGGTTAGGTGCCAATTGAATTCCTGCACTTTTTTTTTTTTTTTTCCTCTTAACCAGGGAGGCCCAAGCATTTGTGGAGGAGTATGAAGGAGCCTTAGGAAAGGGGAAAGGCAAGCAGCTCTACGCCTACAGGATGCTGATGGCTAAGGTGTGTGATGCAGAGGCAGCAAACCTGTGGGGAGGGCCTGCTCAGCTTTGGAACCTGGGGACGGACCACCGTAGCCATCTGCCCAGCCTCACCATTTGTGCCCAGCTGATCTCAGAATCCTAAGCATGAGGGCCACCTGACCATTCTGATTCATGCAAGAGTGGAAACCAACTGTTCTCCTGCCAATTTCTCCATACTTATCCGTGAGGGCTTCAATATATTAGAAACATGTTTCCTCTCCAGTAAATAAATTCACAGAATCAATGATGTTAAAAGCACTGGGATCTTATTTTCCAAACCCCAAATCAGGACATTGGTTGGAGACCCAGAAGGGCTGTGGTGTAGTCAGGGCCACGCGGATGGTAAACAGTGATGTGCCCAGAGGGGTGGTGAGAGCTCTGTTTTGTTGAGATTTATTGTAACTTGGGTTTCTGATTCAGGCAAGGGTGATGTCCTATGACTGGATATTTAATGTGAGACTGATTGACGTATCCTACGTTCCCCACTGATTTGAGAAACTACCATTTCACTCACTTAATTCTTATATAGAGCCTGTTTCAGGGCTTTTATTCTGAACAATCATTTGATGTCATCATCTCACTATTAAGTCTGATGCCTGATAGTTCTAACATCCCCATTTTTCCCTTCGTTTTTCAAAAATGTCTTGGCTTGTCTTGCCTGTGTTTCCATATGCTTTTTTGGTTTTTTTTGAGACAGAGTCTCACTCTGTTGCCTGGGCTAGAGTGCCATGGCGTCAGCCTAGCTCACAGCAACCTCAAACTCCTGGGCTCAAGCAATCCTCCTGCCTCAGCCTCCCAAGTAGCTGGAACTACAGGCATGTGCCACCATGCCCAGCTAATTTTTTTCTATATATTTTTAGATGTCCAGCTAATTTCTTTCTATTTTTAGTAGAAACGGGGTCTCCCTCTTGTTCAGGCTGATCTCGAACTCCTGAGCTCAAACGATCCACCCGCCTCGGCCTCCCAGAGTGCTAGGATTACAGGCGTGAGCCACCGTGCCCAGCCTCCATATGCATTTTTAAAATCACTTTGCCAAGTTCCAAGTATAGCTCATTGAGATTTTGATTAGAATTTTTTAATCTGTGATTTAATTTGGGAACACTTCTTATCTATATATGATATTTAGTCTTCACATTTAAAAATACTAGACATTCTTTATTTTACATCCTTCAGCAAAGTTTGTCATCTTCTTCATATAGATCTCTTCCATGTTTTAAGTTTGTTTCTTTGTAGTTTATACTCTAGCTGCTTTTGCAAATGGGATCATTTTCCATTTATTTAATAACTAGTTATTGGTGGTATGTAGGAAAGCTACGGATTTGTGTGTTAATATTATATCTAGCTTCCTTATTGTACTCTCTTATTAATTCTAATCATTTTCATCTGTTTATGTACACAAATTGTCGGATTTTCCTGAATGTGACATGTCATTCCTGTCCTAGAGTGGGTTAGCAAGCCTAGAACAGTATGAGTTGGCGATGATGATCATAGGTCTCCCTGCCTTTGCAGCACTTTCATGAGAATGGCTCTAGTGTTTCACGTTAAGTTTATGGGAGTTGTTGGCTTGAAATGGATTTTCTTTCTCATAATAAAAAATTATCCTCTAGTTATAGTTTAGTAAGATAAGAGTTCCATTTTATTGGAAATAGTAATAGGTTTTGTTAAATATCTTTTCCTTTCTGTTATTAAACCTCAGTCATGGTACATTATTTTTAACCCCACAGACACATTTGATTTTCCAGTATTTTACTTATGATTTTTATAGAAATTTTTATAAGATTGATCTGAAACTGTGTGTGTGTGCACATGTGTATGCAGGTATGCTATCTTGGCAGATTTTAATATTTAGGGCTGCACTTGCATTTTTCTTCTTTATGCTGTAAATCTGTTTATGAAGCATGATTATTCCTTCTTTGAAAATTGTAAAGATGATACCCTTAAAACTGTAGAGATTGAGAGCCATTGTTATAAAATACCTCAGTAATTTTTTTCATTTTTTCCCTGTTTATTGACGTATTTAAGTTTTAACTTTTTCTTGGAGCCATTTTGATAATTCATATTTTTCCTGAAACTGGATCATCATTTCATCAAAATTTTCATGTGTATTAACAGAGCATTGCATATGGTAGCCCCATAATTTTTGTAATTACTTTTTTTTTTTTCTCATGGAGTAGTTTGAGAAGCAAGTAATTACTTTTTATATCTGTTGGATTTGAATCTTTTTTATATCTAATATTATTTTTTCTCTTTTTTCAGTTATAATTGCCTGGCAACTATTTGTGGGTCCTTTTATTAATTTTGTCTAAAAACTATTTACCACTTAACAACTGCATGGTCAGATTTTTTTTCCCAACTGAGGAATGTGCTCTTCAGATATATTTTTTTCTAGTTTTTTACTGTGACAAACAATGCTGCAAAAACACTTTTATGCATTTATCTTAAATACATATGTTTTTTATTACAACAGGACAGAGTCTGTCCCCAAAATATTACTGCTGATTCAAAAGTGTGCATATTTTAAATTTTACTACACATTTCCAGATTATTTTCCCCAATGTGTAGCAAATCATGCTCAAATGAACAAAGTCTGAGAGTGACTTCTGCTTGTTAGTTATGAATGTTATTATCTTTTAAACTAATCTAATTGGTTTTTTAATAGGTTATTCTCCTTTTAATTTGCATTCACTATCTTTTTTATTGCGGTAAGAACACTTGAGATCTAACTTCTTAACAAATTTTTAAGTGCACAATACACTATTGTTAACCATAGGAATGATGCTGGCCGGGCATGGTGGCTCATGCCTGTAATCCTAGCACTCTGGGAGGCCGAGGCAGGGGGATCTCTTGAGGTCAGGAGTTTGAGAAATGATGTTGTATAGCAGATCTCTAGACAAATATATCTTTGATAAATGATTCTGTTCAATCATGGTTCTGTTCAAATGGCTCCAGCTTCCTCGTTAGGAAAAGGATCGCTGCCCATCCTCTGTCCTCTGTATTTACCTTCCCTCATTGTTTTAAATTCTTTTCTTTTTCTCTCTTTGCAATCTCAGAAATTTCTCAGGTTTATTCTCAATATCATGGAATCCATTTACCTCTGTGTCAATTATAGTCTTTATTTTTTCTAATGTTTCTTTTCATTCAAGTACTGAATTCTTGGTTTCCCTGTAATCCTTCCATATCTCACCATATTCTTTTTAAAATCTCAAATCCTTTTAGAAGCCATATTTCTTGCATCCTATTAACAATGCTGAACTGCTTCCTAGAATTTATTTATGTGTCCTGGAGGAAATATTTTCCACAAATATCAAAGAATGGTGTTGCTTTTTCCTGGTTCTGCAGTAATATTTCTCAGGCCTCACTTGTTTTCATTTTAGTCACTCGAACCGAGATTTCATCCATAGACAGCACACATGGCTTGCCTGCGTCCTGCGGGACCACGATTTGAAAACGTTTTCCTATATGTAGCTTGAGAGCAAGATGATATGGCAGCTAGTACCCAGTCCCAGAGCCAGCAGCTACCATCTCGCACAGCCCCGAGGAGGGGACTTGGGATCTCCTGCTCACACCACCAGCCCGGTTTTCTGACACTGTCAGCCAATCAAGGATAAGAGCTTCCATGCCAGAGCATCTCCCAGGCCTCGCTTGCCTCTGCCCAAGTTCCAGGGCATCACCTTTCAGTCTGAGATACCCATAGCCTTGAGGGGCTGTCAGGGGGTTGCCAGGGAACCAACTGGCAGGCTGTGCCTCCAGGGGCCTCACTTGGCAACGTTCGTTACCCCACTGAGCCTCAGCCTTGCAAGCCTATATTTTGTACTGATTTTATCAGCACTCTGACAGCGGATCCATCTCTCGGGGAGGGCTCACATTAATAAAGCTTATGAGACTGATATATAAAACCAGATGCCAGATTATTAATTTACAAGGAGAAACTGATGCAAGAACTGGAATATTTGAAGTCCACATCAGCAGTGCCTTTTATTTTTAATAGTTGAGTTAGTTATATGTGCGACTAAACCATCATCCCGATTCCTATCTATTAATTTACCATGAAAGTCTCTGCCATAGAAACCAAAATACTCACGGCCCAGGTGATCAGCAAATGCTCTTCCTACATAGGAAGCCAGATGAGCCAAAGATTATTTCTGAGCACAGAATCAGAAGTAGGGAAGGTAGATGAAGCAGGGAGACTGGAGGGCCCATTGTCTGTCATCTGACATCCCCACGTCCTCTGTATCTCTGTCATCACTACCAAGAAACCAGTCTTTTGCTTATGGGTCCCTCTTCTCTTTAGCGTTTGTGATCATCTCTCTCTTCTGACAGCTGGTTTCTTCTTTAGACGGTAATCATTCAGTCAGTATAGGGTCAAAACCATATCTGGAAAACCAGGTCTGGAAGCCTGTCTGATTCCTTCACATACATTTCCCCTTTCATCCTTTAGTGACTTTACAAGGGAAAAATCTCATTTCCTTCATGAATAAGTTCTTTAGGAGAACTTTTAATGATAGAAACTGGGCCTGCTATTTTCTAGGAGTTTTTTATCCCCCAAAGGGATTTATTTCCAGGGAGTAGGGCTGGCGGAGAAAAGCCCCTTGAAGAGCTGACAAAACAACATCCCACCGTTAGACAGAAAACTGCTCAGATCTCTGGTTGGTACAAACTGTGGGTGTCAGAGGTGGGAACAGACCATGGGAGGTGGCAAAATGCCTTCCTAACTCCTTTCAGCAAAGCAAGGCTATTGTCTCTCAGGAGAAGACTGTGCAGTCAAGGGTTGAGATCTCTCTATGTTCCACCAGCCTTGGAGTTTAGTGACAATTCCTATCGAATACAGGCACATGGCTGGCTGCCAAGTGCGGGTGTGACAGTTGTGAGATTTCTTTCTTCCCTTGAATTTTTGTTTTAAGATGAATAAAGCTGTATCAGAGGTTGCTAACCCAATCTGATCCCCCAAACCAGAAACTGTACACAGAATTTCTAAGTTTGTGTATAAACTGTCCAAACTTAGAATTCTGTCAGCACTGTAGACAAACTCAAGGTATTGCTGTGGCCCTGGCTTCTCCGTCACCCCACTCCTGACTGTGGATAAGTGAAGGCTTGTACACCCACCTCTGGCAGCCTGGGCTCAAGGACTGCTGGAGACGGGGACCCAAGACAGCAGCCTCACCCAGCTGTCAACCTCATGTTGACAATGTTGGCATTGACATGCCTCTCCTACGTGCCCCTTCATGCTTCAGCACAACAGCGAATTGAGGGTTTTACCTGTTCTGTTTCAGAAATGGGTCAAGTTTAAGAGAGACTTTGTTAATTTCAAGACGCAATGTATTCCTTGGGAAATGAAGATCAAGAACATCGAAAGTGAGTATTTTGGCGTCACTGTTTTTTAGTTGGTTTCCTGAAGAGTTTTCCAAGAGTTTGGATGGTTTCCTTGGACTTCTGAGCAGATTGCTTCATCGGTTCTGTTGTATTAGAAAACCAAGGATGGGTTTTGAACTAGTCAGACCAAGATTGAATTCCACTTCTTTACTTTCCGATTATAGGAGCTTAGGCAAGTAGGTTCACACCATAGAGCCTCAGGTTATTTGTCTAGGAAAGAAAATGGAGATCAGGATGTTGTCCCACAGACCCATGTGAAAATTGCATCCATCACGCTCTATAAAGTGCTCAATAGTGTCAACTTCCTCCTTCTGCAACACCGAAACTCACCATCTTCTCTCTCCAGGTCACTTTGGTTCTTCAGTGGCGTCGTATTTCATCTTTCTCCGATGGATGTATGGAGTTAACCTCGTCCTTTTTGGCTTAATATTTGGTCTAGTCATAATCCCAGAGGTAAGAAAAGAACTTCTATTAATATATCTTTGGATAGTGTATCATGACGACCATCTTCAATTACATCGACCAAATACTCTCTGTTTTACAAAGAACCAGTCATTTATTTTAAATTCTATACTCACATCAATTGCCCAGACTGTTCAGGACAGAGAATATGACCAAAATATTTTTGTTTCTGAATTAAGAGGTGAACCTTATATTTTTCTACCTTTTACTTTACCTTGAGATCAGTGGAGAATTAATATTTCAGTGAGGTTTTTTTTTTCCCCCTTTTACTCTGGAAAAAAAAAAAAGAAAGGGATAGAATACATTATGTCATTATTTATCACAAAAAAATCTTGAATTCGAATATCACTCCTCACTATTCTCCCAGATATAATCTTGTTATGGATATAGGTAGGTCCTTACCTATGGTTGATTAATGGAGAGACAAAAAAGGGATAAGTGATTTGTGCAAAGTCACACAATAAGTTTGTAGTGAATTCAGATCTCAGTTCCCCAGAGTTTGGCCTGGGGTCTTTTCCAAGGGAGCCTGTGGTCCACCAAGCACAGAGTGCAGTAATTGCCACAGTCCTGACTAATACTTGGTGCTAGTGCTGGGTATACAAGTGGATCTACTTCAACAGCTTTCAGAGTAACAGTATTTCTGCACTGAGTATTTTCTTCCTCCCAGGTGTATTCATCGGTTCTATGATGACTTACTGATTCCTATTTCATTATAAATGGTTCTGTGAGCATACTGGAGTCAATCACATCTGCAATCACATGCTTGACTTTTTTGCACATTCATTTTTCAGGAAATTAAAAACCTTCTACATAGTGTGAATTGAATAAGATTAGTTGGAAGAGATTGACGGTACATTATAATACCCTTGGTAGCAAAGGAGTGTTACATTATTTATAAAACCACTGAATTCTTTTCTACATTATCTAATGTGTACTTACAAATATGTTATTAACTAGCCTTTATAGTCTTTCTTATACACACTTGCAAATAAAGGACTGTGAGTCAGCTTAACCCTACATATATTCTTATGCCAATATCACTCTCTGACCCAGAAGTTAGGATTGTAAACCTTCTGGCAAGTGTATATAAATACTCTTTTTTTCTTTTTCTTTTTTTTTTGAGACAGAGTCTCA
>VBSM01001118.1:28825164-28851946 GCA_008086735.1 Cheirogaleus medius | reverse complement strand
CTTGAGCGATCCGCCCGCCTCAGTCTCCCAGAGTGCTAGGATTACAGGCGTGAGTCACCACACCTGGCCTATACAAATGCTCTTGCACTGACTCGGGTTCTCCCCAGGGGGAAAATATTGTCAGAAGCTAACAGGAAGTTTCACTTCTCCCCTCCATAGCCAGGCAAGTGTGAGAAGTTTTCCCAGTGACTACTTACTTTTGCAGAGCTCTTGGCTTTCTTCCTGGAAGTTTTTTATCCAAATAGATTTATTTATTTCCATGAGAAGAGAGCACATTTAAATGCTGTAGACCTATGAGACATCTCTGGAATTTTGCTGGTCCAAAAAGGCAGTTTGGGGGGAAGTTGAGTAATTTTAAGGACACTGTTTACTTAAGAGTTTTTTTTAAGGAAACGTTAAATTTTGTATAATTTATCGATATTTTCTATTGGGGGGACATTTATTAGAAACAATGAAAACTTAGTCATTGGTGCATTCCAATAAAGCAGCCAAGATCTGAACCATCCATGCTAGAGCACCTGGATTTGATTGGCAAGTGATTGGGAAAGCCATGTTGGAGTAGAGTGAAGGGAAGGAAGAGCCCTGGGCTGGGGGAGGGGCCCCAGGGAGACCCCTGGGAGGAAGGGGAGAGGCAAAGACCAGGTAGGAGCCTATTGCAATAGCTCAGCCCTAGATCCAAGTAATACCAATAGGAATGGAGTAAAAGAGAGGAATTAGAGTAAAGTAGTGTGGCCAAGACTTGATGACAGGTTGGCCAACAACAGTTGAGGATGTGGGATGTTACAAGATGCCTTCTTAGGATGATGGGAAATTGGCCACATGGGAATCAGACACATCCAAATTCACTGCGAATAAAGTGGAGGAGGTGTCCTGTTGGTCAAAGACACGAAGAACTTCAGGGCCCAAGGGTTTTCAGCGTAAGCCAGCAATCGGATATTCCCATGGCTCACAAGTGTTTTAAGGCCAACCACAGTGAATCAGAGAGTCTAGGGATAAGAATAGTAAAAGTGCTCAAAAGCAACTTTAACAAAATTTCTCCTCATATTCGTCTTCCTTTTGCCACAAACCCTCAATGCCATTTTAATGGAATTAAACAGCTCTGAATGCAAGAATGAGTCTTGTTCAGCTTGAATGACAGTTGCCTGCCAGGATGTCTACATGATCCCTGGGGAGCTCTCAGTTCTGCTGCAGGAGACGGCTGGCCAGGCCCTGCTGGATGGCACATTCATGTACTTCTCTCCCAACACTGGCTGCATGTGGAAATCACCTAGGGAGCTTTAAGAGATACCAGGTCCTAGGCTCACTCCCAACTAAATGAATTTGAATCTCCAAGGGTGTGGCCTTGACAACAGTATTTTAAAAGCTTCTGTAGTAAGCAGACTTCTGAGATAACCTCCAATGATCCCCCTCTCCTGGTACTCATTCCTTTGTATAACCCCTTCCCTTTGAGTATAAGCTAGACCTAGTGACTTGATTTTAACAAACAGAATATAACCAAAGTGATGGGCTGTCACCATGTCATACAATAGTTCTCTTAAACTTATCCCTCCTGTCTAAGTGAAATTTTGTACCCTTTACCAACATCTCCCAATCTTCCCTTTCTGGGTAAAGTTTTTGTTGTCTTAATATGTTTGTATGTTTTGCATATGTGGTAGGCAGAATTCTGAGAATGACCCTTAGAATTCTCAATGACCCTCAACCTTGTATAATCCCCTCCTCTGAGTGTGGACAGAACCTGGGAATATGACAAGATATCACTCTGAGATTATCGGGGCAGACCTAGTTTGATCACATGACCCCTAGCAAAGTCAAGAGTTTTCTTTGGTTGGTTGCAGAAGATGTCACAGATATTCAAAGCATGAGAAGGACTTAACGCACCGTTGCTGGTTTGAAGACAGAGGGACCATCTGAGGCCTTGAGAGGCTGCGCAGTCATTATCTTTGGGTTGTAGAGGTGATAGGTAATTTTTTATATGCTCTTTGTACTTTTTCACGTTTTCTACAATGAGTGTGTATTACTTTTAAAATCAGGAAAGTGACCAATGTTATTTAAAGATGAAAACGGATATGTCCTGCTCTGAGAAGGAAGGTATTTAACCCAGTATATGAATAGAGACCTGTGCATTTGTGTTTTCTCCCCTCACACCGGTGGTGTTGTGTCGCTACCCCAGGTACTGATGGGCGTGCCCTATGGAAGTATTCCCAGGAAGACAGTGCCTCGGGCTGAGCAGGAAAAAGCCATGGACTTTTCTGTCCTTTGGGATTTTGAGGTACTATTGCCAACATGCCAACGCACTTTCACTGTGTGATTGTGAAGCCTAAAGATTGTGTGGATTTGTGAAATAGCACGTTTAATTATTGAAAAACCAGTGCTTTAATAAATAGGATCTCAGCACTAGGCTAGATGAGCTCCATGTCTCTCAACAATCATCCCAGGTCCCCTTCATGGGCTCCTCCCTCCAGCCACACCCCACGAGGCCACCTCTCTCCTCTTTTTGCCGGCTCTCCGAAAGGTGATCTCAGTGTGGTTTTCTCTCTCCGTTCCACATTAAGACCTTGGGTCTATCCTTACTGCAGGCTTTCCCCCAGTTTCACATGACATCTTCAACTGAGTGTTCAAACTGCTCTTCAAATTCAACACCTATGCCGCCAAAGCCCCTGTCTCTCTCTCCCATCTCCTTTATTGGAACCACCATTCATCCATCATCCAAATCTGAGGTCTGAAAGTCATCCTACACTTCCTCTTCCTCACCAGCCCCCCTAACAATCAATCACTAAAGCTGAGCCTACTTACTAAATATATCTTGAATCTTCTGTAAACTCAATTAAGAACACTGGATTGTATTCCACTAGGGAATGGGAATCAATGAATATCCAGGGAGAAAGAAAGTCACTGAATATCTGGGTTGAATAAGAAAAAGCCATGGACTTTTTCCTGCTTTGGGATTTTAAGGTACTATTGCCAGCATGCCAATGCACTTCCGTTTTGTGATTGTAAGGCCTAAAGATCACATGGATATGTGTGAAATAGTGGATTTAATTATTGAAAAACCAGTGTTTTAATCAAATAGGATCCCAGCTTTTCTCTATCCCTTATCATCTCTCTTACCCTTTGAATAATGTCCTCCCTTTACCAGGACTACTGTCAAGAATCTTCTATCTCTCCTCCCTGCCTTGGCTTCGCTCCTAAAATCTCCATTCCCTCTGCTACCAGAAGGATCTTTCTGAAATGCAAATCTCAGTCTGAGCAAGAGCAAGACCCTGTCTCTACAAAAAAATAGAAAAATTAGCCAGGCGTGGTGGTGCACCTATAGTCCCAGCTACTCAGGAGGCTGAGGCAGGAGGATCACTTGAGCCCAGGAGATTGAGGTTGCAGTGAGTTATGACGACACCACTGCATTCTAGCCTGGGAGACAGAGCAAGACTCTGTCTCAACAAAATAAAAAATAAAATGCAAATCTGACCCTGTCACTCCCCTACCTCGAATATTCATTGATTCCTATTCTCAAATGGAATACAAGCCAGTTCTCTTAGTTGGGTTTACAAAAGAACTGTCCATGACCTGGCCGTTGCCTACCTTTCTAGTCCCATGTCCGTCTAATACCTCCCACTTTCTTGCCGCAACATCAACAAGCTTTGGGGAAGTCCCTGGATGCCTCGTACACCTTCAGCCTCCCCTGCCTTTGCTCATGGTCCTCTGCCTGGAACACCCTTCCCTCCGTGGAGAGTCCCCACACCCCCATGCCCCTGGGCTCCCAGGGGTGCTGAGGCCGGGAGGCATGGCTGTGGGGCCTCCCACCACAGGTCATTGCTGCTGCCACCCTTCACCCTCACAGTCAGCTTGGAGACCCCTGTGAAAGTGAGTTGGAGTATTTTTCCAAGTTATTTGGAACAGGGGTGCCCAACTATACTACTACTAAGGATTTTCTTTATTCTTTGTTTTTTCCAAGGATCCTTGTTGAGACATCCTATCTACCAAAACCAAACTGAATTTATTCAGCAATAACCCCTTGCTGTCATTGACAAAGATGTGTAAAAAGTACTAAAAATCTAAGTTAATATTACACCTAAATAATCACACCTAAGAAGTGTACTAATTACACTAATTACACTTACCTAAAGCCAATTACACCTACTAACCAAAAATAAAACAAAACAATATTTGAAGTTGGGGTTAGACTGTGAGCCTTATGGTGGATAATTTTCTTTAGAAGTTTTGAAGTATTGAGAAAGCTCACAGACTCCCATCTGCTTCTGGAGTGTTAAATATGACCCTGGGGATGGAGACAATCATTTGGGGACAATCACACACAGGCACACTCATGCACAACCATGCATACCCCTTATCCCTAATTTTGTCCCGAGTGTTAACAACACTCTCCTCTCCCTCCTGGAGCTCCATGCACTCTGTGTAATGGGGAAATGAAGGGATTGAACAAGGGAAAGAGGGAGAGACATGGGGGGACCCTGGAGCCCTGGGGGCAGGGGGTTAAGGGAAGAACAAGAATATCCAGAACTCTTCCTTCTTCCCCTTGACTCCAATTAAAACTCGGAGAAAGAAACCCCTGGTAGAATGGAAGGGTCTGATGACCACCTGCTTAGTGCTTACAAACCCAGGGTGTTCTGCTTTGCCATCCCACAGGGCTACATCAAGTATTCTGCTCTCTTCTATGGCTACTACAACAACCAGAGGACCATTGGGTGGCTGCGGTACAGGCTGCCCATGGCTTACTTTATGGTGGGCGTCAGCGTGTTTGGCTACAGCCTAGTGATTGTCATTAGATCGTAAGTATGACTGTCTCATCTACAGACCTTGACTTCTTTTTCACAAAAACAGCTCACTCTTCTGGCTGCTCTATGCCTACTTGCCTTCTTGTGGGGCCTTCAGAGAGAAAGCAAGGAAACAAATACACAAAGTGAATGTGGATTGTAATATGTGGTATGAAAGACATAAACCAGGTAATGTGGGATATTCTAGGAAATGAGGCAGAAACTCCTTTAGACGAGACTGAGAGCTGCCAGCCACGCTGAAAGTCTGGGGAGCAGCATTTGAGACAAAGGAAACGAATGATGTGCAAAGGCCCTGAGGCAGCAAATATCCTAGTGTGTTCCCCAAATTGTTACAAGGCCAGTGTGGCTTGGGGGGCAGTATGACACCTGGGAAGGTAAGGCCAGAGGTTTGTAAGGCCTGTTTCTGCTTTTCTCCTGAGCTCAGCTTCCCCAGAAAAACTCTTTTGCTCCTCCATAACTCTAGCTTGTGCATTAGAACCGAGCCTGGCACTTACAAAGATATAAACAATAAACTTATACTAAGTAAATGTATGTGACTGTGAATAACCCCAGCTTGTCTCTGTGATCAGAGGAGGCCTTTTAATGTGTCTGTACCTCTTAGTTCATATTCTCGGGGGAAAAATTGCCCAACCCATGAATTGCCTTCAGAGTCAGTGGACCCATCAGTTGTGGCTGAGGGCTGCTGGGGGAGGGAGGCACAGTCCCCTGCACAAACCTGACCACCAGGGCCTGCTCGCCCTTCAGCAGGGACATTAGGGGTCACTTCTCCCAGATGACTGTAGGTAGCTGTGCCTTCAGGAGGGGTGTAGAGCGCTCTTGAAGCCTGGTTAGAACCTCTGAAAGGGCAACAGGGAAGCCTGGCTTGGCTTTCTATGACATCATCTCAGGGGAAGAAGCTACCATTCACAAGACCCTGCCCAGCACTCAACAGTGACCACTAGGAGATATTCAGCTGCCCAGCTCTATCAAGCAAAAGGGAAGAACAAAGAGATGGGCTGGGTTTTATTCTTAGCCCTTATGTTGTTACTTTTTCCCTGCCATTATCCCAGATAAGTATAGGGATTATGGAATGTTTCCGTGATGAACCAAAAAAGCTAACTAAGCCCTGTGGCACAGCAAATCTAAAAGCCCAAACCATAAGACAGAGTTAGAGAGGCACACAAACCACACACACCCCCGTAATACCTGGTGACCCCCTGCTTGGAATTCCCACAGGGCCAGGCTCCGGGAGCACAGGTTGAGGACCGAGGATGGAGTAGGAAGGTCCAAGGCATTTTTATCAGAGCT
Source organism: Cheirogaleus medius (assembly GCA_008086735.1). NCBI lineage: Eukaryota > Metazoa > Chordata > Mammalia > Primates > Cheirogaleidae > Cheirogaleus > Cheirogaleus medius. The sequence continues at coordinate 28,845,869 of VBSM01001118.1, read as the reverse complement.
TGCTTAAGAAAAGGATGTGAGCATTACCTGAATGTAGTACCCACTGCCTCAAGGTTTCTTGGGTTTTATATCAGAAAAACATATATGTTTTATCCAAGAAAATAGATGACTTAGAAGGGGATATTCCTCTTTGGGAAGAGTCCCCATAGTCTATGGCTATACCACCTTGAACGCACCCAATCTCATCTGATCTCGGAAGCTAAGCAGGGTCGGGCCTGGTTAGTACTTGGATGGGAGAAGAGTCCCCGCAAAGTTCTCAAACTGCATTTGCAGATGAGTCAAGCCACAGGCAGTTAGGTGTGAGGGTAGAAAACATGGTCAAATGTCCTGCATCCTACAGGCTCTTTGGTGCCCAGGTGACACCATAGGTGCTTCAGGGGACTCTAAATTTGGCGGGACCCTTGCCATTCTCAAAACTATCTTCGCTCAAGTCCCTGCCTGGCTCGTTCGCTCGTTAGATGTCAGCTACCTGTTCATCTGCTACTGGTGCCCAAGATTGGTTCAGACCAAGGTTCCCTTGGGGTGACGCAGCAGAAACAGGGCAGGCATCACATCAGTGGTGTGTGCCCTACAGGATGGCCAACAACACCCAGGGGAGCACAAGCGACGGGGAGAGTGACAACTTCACGTTCAGCTTCAAGATGTTCACCAGCTGGGACTACCTGATTGGGAATTCAGAGACGGCCGACAGCAAGTATGCCGCCATCACCACCAGCTTCAAGGTAGTCACCCCAGAGCAGTTCCCACTTCTCAGGGGAACTCTGGGTACCCTCGGTCCTTGGAAGACTTCTCCCAGCTGCAGCATAGCAAATAAAATCCCCAAATAATTTGTGGCAAGAGCTTTCCCAGAAGCACGAGCCCAGCTCTCATGCCCTCAAGTAAGAAAGCTCGTGGCTGGTGCTCACCATTCTTAATATGGCAGAGAATCCGGATGCCAAGATCTGCTCCTGCTTGTTTCCCATGGAACAGTTTCGTGCTGGAGGAAGTGGAAGGACTCCTTTAAGGTAGCATTTCTCAACCTTTTCTGCATGCTAGAATCACCTAAGGAGCTTTAACTATCTCCTAAGCCCCACCTACAGAGATTGTGATGTAGTTGGTCTGGGATGGGGTCCTGACATTGGTTTTTGCTTTGTTTTGTTTTGTTTTATTTAAGACAGGGTCTTGCTCTGTCACCTAGAGTGCAGTGGTGACTATCATAGCTCACTGCAACCTTGAACTCCTGGGCTCAAGAGATCCTCCTGGCGTAGCCTCCCAAGTAGCTGGGACTACAGGCATGAGCCACCATGCTCAGCTAATTATCTTATTTTTTGTAGAGATGAGGTCTCACTATGTTGCCCAGGCTGGTCTTGAACTCCTGAGCTCAAGCAATCTTCCCGCATCAGCCTCCCAAAATGCTGGGATTATAGGCACGAGCCACTGTACCCAGCCCTGATGTTGTTTTTTTAAAAGCTCTCCAAGTGATTAGAACACCCAGAAAGAGTTGAGAACCCTGGTTTGGGGGTATAAGAATAAAGGAATCAATGCTGTGTTTCTCACAAGCCACAACAATTACAACTAATTATCTCGTTCGTTTGTTCACAAGAGAGATTTGAGGTGGCCTACAGAACTATAGTCCATAAAAAATAACCATCCAGATGGTAAACAAATGAATGAAGGCCAAAGCTATGACGTCAAAGCACTACACATTATATTTTTTACGCCATGACTGTAAAAACCATTCCACGTTCTTGATAGTCCATTATTCCTCCTGTGTGATCAGTCAGACTTTCTTTCCCCCAGGACCTAGTGGAGGTCAGATCTACGTGGCAACTGTGCTTGGCTGTCTTCTCTTTGTCCCTCTCCTCTCTCCAGCCCTTCCTCCTGCAGATGGCAGGGACCACACCAGGCAAAGCCTTGGGCTCAGGAACTCACTGCATGGGTTTCATGAGCCCCCGAGTCCTGTGGGGTGGGCAGTGGGTGGAAAGGGGGCCATTTCCTCTCCTCACAGCGTGGGGGCTTATGGCCACCTGCATCCAAGGGCAGGGTAGGGGAGGGTGGGGGCTTTGACTCTTCCTCTAGACCTATCAGAAAGAGACAAATAAGATCACTGCCTGTGAAGTACTTTGAATATCTGAGAAGGAAAAAGACTTCTCCTTTGAGTCTGTTAAAAACAGACATCATAAATGCACTTATATAACAGGACAGACATGAGAATTATGAGTTAAGACTTTGGTGTCTAGGAGACCTCATTTTCCATCCTGGCTTTTCCACTTACTACCTATGTCTTTATAGTTATTGATGCAGGGCACAAGGTTAATCATCAAAAATCAATTGTATTTTTATCTACTAGCAGAAAAAATTAGAAAATACTTTTAAAATTCTTATTTACAATAGTATGAAAAAACATAACATTCCTAGGAATAAATTTAACCTAAGACCATTACACCAAAAAGTATAAAATATTGCTGAAAGAAATTAAGAAACCCTAAATAAATGGAGAGATACACCATGCTTATGAATTAGAACAGAGATTGGCAAACTATGGCCCAAGGGCTAAATCCAGCCTCCTGCCTACTTTTGTAAATAAAGTTTTATTGAAACAAAGCCATGCCCATTTATTTACATATTGTCCATGGTTGTTTTCCGGCTACAATGGCATAGTTGAGTAGTTGTGAGAGAGACCATATGGCCGGCATAGCCAAAAATATTTACTATCCGGCTTTTTATAGAACAAGTTTGCCAACCCCTGGATTAGAAGACTCACTATTATTAAGATTCAATTGGAATCTATTTGATCTGTAGATTTAAAACAATCCCAATCAGACAGTTACTGAAATCTCTCTGGGCCTTGGTGTTCGTAAGGTGAGTATTAATAGTAACTACTCTATTGGTTTTTGTTGGGATTAAGGAGAATAATGCACGGAAAGTGTTTAGTACCACGTCTGACACATGGTGAGTATTCAATAAATCTAAGTTTTTCTTATCATTAATATATGTACCAAAATAGCAGGATCATCAAAATGTATTTTCTCAAAGAAAATAACATTCTCCACAAGGCACAGGGCATTATATCACCCCCCTGTATTATTCATTTATGGAAATATAGAAAGTAGCTCTCCCAGAGGCCAACAGCAGTGGTTCCTGTTGGTTTCTGGCCTCACATTGTCACATCTCATTTTCACACATTAAGGAATCAATAGTGGATGAACAGGAGAGTAACAAAGAAGAAAATGTGCATCTGACAAGATTCCTTCGTGTCCTGGCCAACTTCCTCATCATCTGCTGCTTGTGTGGCAGTGGGTATCTCATTTATTTTGTGGTGAAGCGATCCCAGGAATTCTCCAAAAAGCAGAATGTCAGCTGGTATGAAAGGAATGAGGTAAGCAGGACGTCTCTGAAGAGGTCAAGTCCGAGGGCAAACGCTGTGATCACTGGTTCCTCTTCCACTCGGCTGAGTCATTCAAAGTCTGGGTCAGAAGACTTGTTTTCAATTATATTCCTTTCCAGTCACGTAGCATAAACATCTTGAACTAAGCATCGTCCATTATTAGGTACTGGGGGCTGGCTCCCAGAACCAGATAAAACTGGATTATTAGCATGTCAATCAATGGGAGGGCCAATTGTCCAATACTGATGACTAGAAAGGAAACTCTCACAAGGACACTAATTCCATCAGATCTTGTGGCTGTTAGTAGTTTGTTCCCACTCACTTGTATTTTAGGGTTCATGAGGACACAGCATCACCCAGTATTGTTGTCTGTGGGTTTTTGGTTTTGTTATTTAATTGTTTTGTCCTGTTTTTACATGAGAATTCAGGGAGATTCAAAAATCATTTCGTGGCTATCATTCTCTACCTAGATCTCCAAGTTATCATTTTTAATATGAAGATACTTCACCATTAAGACCATCATCTTCTCTTAGGATAAAGTCCTCAATGGCTTCCCTTGACTCATGCCCCAGTCACTCCTCCCCCTTCTCTAAGCTGCGGCTGCGCTGGCCTCTGTCCTGCTGAAATGCCTTTTCCCTCACATCACACCCCCAGCTCACTTCAGTAATTTCAGGTCTGAGTTTAAACATTATATCCTTATTTCTGCTAAATGCTTTATGTACTTACCATTTGTAACATTTTCCACCTTCATGATGATTAACTAGTTATGTAATTATCTACCTCTACCCAAGCCTTTTTGGGCAAGTGTATGTGTCTTTTTTTATTCTTTGTTACATCTTCAGAATTTAGCACAGTGATTCACATATAGTAGATGCTCAGTAAATGAGAGATGGAGGAATGACGAAGGAGAAAACTATTCACTGAATACCCACAACGGGCTTGGCACTGTCTATGCATTATTGTATTCATGCTTCATAGCATACTGGAAGACAGACATCATTGTTCCCAGTTGTTGCAGGAAGTATCTGAGCCCCAGAAAGGTTAAGACACACAGCTTGGTAGTAATAGTGTAATGGAGTCAGGATGAGGACCCACACAGTACCTGTGTGGCTCTACGTATCTTTGGTGCCTTATTTTTGATTGCGTGAACTTGCTTCCAACCAACTCGAGATCAGTGTGGCTGCATGTCAACTCACCCATTCCCAATTTGGAGGTCTCAGCGTCACTCCTGACCTGGACAGAATGGGTTTGGGATATGGGAATGACAAGGACTCTGGGGCCCCTCTGCAGGATGGGAGAACCAAGGAATAAAGTCAGAGGGGGAATCTCTTCCATGAAGCCCTCGCTGGGTCACCAGGTTGTGCGAGGCACACAGAAGATGCCCAGGATGGAATCTTCCTTTAAGAGGGTTGCAGTTTCCTTAGGACGCAGGCTCCACAAGAATCAGTCAAAGCACAGACAACCAGGCAGGAATGATGTGATGGAATAAGATGTTTTGGGTCACAGATGGAAGTGTCCATGAGCGCTGGAGAGGCAGTGGAATTCTGTGGCAAAGGTGGGATTTAGGCTGAACATTGGACAAACAGATAAAGAAGGGCAGTGGTGGGTGTGGTGCAGGGACGGCTGCTCAGGTGAGAACTGCAGGAGCAGGTATGGAAGTGAGGCGATGGCAAGAAGCCAAGTCAAGGGTCAATATGAGAAAGAGTGGGAGACTCAGGACCAGCCCAAAGGAGGTGGCCAACTTGCAGTTTGATCAACAGTTCAGGAATTTACTTTCCACTGGGTGAGCAGTTTTAGTTGCAGATAGACAGCCTATGGAGGTCAGATTTAGTTATACAAGTTAGGATTCTCCCAAAATAGGAGCCAAAGTGGATTGCTTGGTGCTTTAACCAAGCTCTGGGCTAGTAGACTTACATACATTATCTCCTCTGACTCTCACAACAAGGACTGGCATCACCCTTTACACGTGAGGAAACAAGAAGCTCAGGGAAGCTGTGTCACTTTTCCTAAGTTACAAAGACAGCAAGTCATAGAGCTGGAGCTTAGACCCAGGGAGTTGACTCCCAATGCCATCTTCTCAACCAGGCTCCTAACCTCTGCTATGAGATCCCTCCTGTGATCTGCACTTCCGGTCCTCCCTGCTCTTGAGATGAGGGCTACCACGCTGACTCCCACCCAGCTCACAACTTCTACAGAACACAAAGCACTGCCCCATGCGTTAAACGATTTGCTCCACAAAGAGAGTTTGCTGTTTTTATCGACAGTAATAGCAACAATCATGACGGCAACTGGGTCGCATGGGCAGTTATGACGTGCAGAGGGCACATGCTGGCTGCTCGGGGCATGTTGTTGTCTCAGCCAGGGTCGCACAGCGAGTTGTGCAGACCTCAGGGCATCTTCAGGGGCAGAGGGCAGGGCGACAGGGAGGTGGAGATGGATGGCCATGGAGGGCAGGGTTGGTGGCCAAACAGATATTAATAACATAAGTAACCCAAGCTTTCCTGATTTCTCAGGTAGAGATTGTGATGTCCCTGCTTGGGATGTTTTGTCCCCCTCTGTTTGAAACCATCGCAGCTCTGGAGAATTACCACCCACGCGTTGGACTGAAGTGGCAGCTGGGACGCATCTTTGCACTCTTCCTGGGGAACCTCTACACATTCCTCCTGGCCCTGATGGATGACGTCCACCTCAAGGTAAAAACCACAAACTCCCCCTAATCTGGTACCCACCATATTTCCTTTTTTTTTTTTTTTTTTTGAGACACAGTCTCACTCTGTTGCCCTGGCCAGAATGCAGTGGCATCATAGCTCACTGTAACCTCAAACTCCTGGGCTCAAGTGATCCTCTTGCCTCAGCCTCCTGAGTAGCTAGGACTACAGGCACATGCCACCAAGCCCCGCTAATTTTTCTATATTTTTGTAGAGACGGGGTCTCACTCTTTCTCAGGCTGGTCTCGAACTCCTGCGCTCATGCAATCCTCCTGCGTCAGCCTCCCAGAGTGTTAGGATTACAGGGGTGAGCCACTTCACTCGGCCTCCTTTTTTGATACAATAATTTCATTACATATAATTCATACGAATTAAATAAATGTTTGAAGTTCAGAAAAGCAAAATGAAGAAAAGATATTCCCAGAATCTATGACCCAAAGGCAAATATCGTTAACACTTTGCTGCAGTTCTTGACTGTCTTTTTCTTAGGTTGTCTTTTTTCACATCATATGCATGTCACTTGGTACTCTTAATATTTTATCTGCAGCCTTTTCCACATTGTTGCGTAGCTGCCATCAATGATTAACAGTCAAGTAACTGTCCACTAGGGGAGAGGGCCTGCTTGACTAACCTGTTCCTCAGTGCTCACTCCAGGCAGTTGTGGAGCACACACTAGGTTGGGCTCTGGGGCACCACAGAGAGCAAGACACAGTTCTGTTCCAAGCGTGTTCACACTGGGCGGGGAGACAGAATTCTTCGCTCCAGCACACTGTGCACTGTGCTGCAGTGGGGGCAAGCCCAGGGCAGCACGGCAGTGCCTCAGAAGAGCTCCAGATCCCACCCTGCAGAAATCCTAGCAGACATTGGAAAAAGCAGAGGGAACAGCTGGTGCCCCCAGGGAACTGCAAGATGGCTGCATGGAGCGGAAGAAGTAAAAAATTAGGCTGGCAGAGGGATGACGCTCCTCTTCCTTACCCCTCTCTCCTCATTCCTCAGCTGCAGGAACTTTTTCCCCAGACTAACAGGAAACTGTTCTGAGCATGGAAGTGCCCAGATCTGGCCCTTCCCTACCCTTCCTCCCTCATTTCTCGCTTCTCTTCTACCCCAGGAGACTGCTCTGCCCTCCTGAGCCTCATCTTTCACCCACATTTCTCCCCTCTTCTCCTCACGTTTGACTAGTCAGCTAATCCTCCCTGAGGTTTGGGCCCAGCTGTCACTGCTTCCAGGAAGTCTTTGGTGGCCCCCATTGTCCAAGGTGGGTGTTCCTCCTTCCCCAGAGAAAATTTCCCACAATTCCTATCACTCTGCTCTATAATCATGTGTTCATCGCTGTCATTTACTAGACTGTGATCTTTCCGTGGGAAGCCCCATCTCTCTGCATCACCCCTGTATCACCCCTGCCTTAGAGGCCCAGAATAGGCCCTGAATAAATTATTCTCCAACAAGAATGAATGACTGGGTAGATGGATGGACGGATGCATGGATGGATGGATGGATGGATGGATGGATGGATAGATGGATGCTAACATAAAGAAAAAGATAACTTCATGGGAAAGACTCAAGGATTTTGGGCAATTGCCCCTCACCCCAGCCCTGACCTCCTGTATAGATTGAAAGCCTGGAAAGGGAATTTCCCGGAAAGAATTTCCAGGGGTAGGGCAGAGGCTAGATGGTAGGGTGGTGGCAAGAGTTGGACCATCCCTCGCTCTTTACAATCCCGCATCTCCACCTTCTGTTCTAGCTTTCTAAAGAAGAGAAAATAAAGAACATCACTCACTGGACTATGTTTAACTATTACAACTCATCGAGTTGGAATGAGAGTGTCCCCCGGCCACCCCTGCACCCTGCAGATGTGCCCCGAGGCTCTTGCTGGGAGACAGCCGTAGGCATTGTGAGTAGTTATGTTCTCTGAAAAAGTGACCCCTGTTCTCAGTTCTTTGTTATTCCTTCCTTGATGTTCCCATTGAAGGAGTAACCCTGGAAAGTCATCAGCTGTCCATCAGCAAACATTTCTTAATCATCTTAGAGGGTACAAAATGAATAAAGCAGACACCGTGCCCCCCAGGACCTCCAGATCTCTTCAGTGTCTTAAAGGTTGTTATGGAGTCTGGTAGATAGTTTCAATTTTTCAAAAAATAATTAGTAAATTATATATAGTCTACAATAGCAGAGAAAGCTTTATTCTTTTGCTTTGGGCCCTTCTGCTATGTGCCTCTGTGCAAAACCTGTTTTATTTTCTTCATATACCAAGAAAAACATCCAATTTGTAGGAGGTGAAGAAAGCCAGCCGTTGTCCCCAGTGACTGATGGTCACATTCAGTCTTAGTGGGGGCAGCTGGCACTTCAGAGCAGAAGGGGGAAGCAAGGGGTGAGCCATGGCATTGGGCAAGGCCAACATGCCAGGCAATTTACACACAATCACTAAGATTCCCAATAACCCTGCAAGACTGATATCATTATCAGCTTCAAGGGGTTCAGAGATTATTCCAAAGCCATACAATTAGTAATTTGTAGAGCTGGAAACTACATTAAACATTTTCCAGAGCCTGGGGCCCTTTCTCCACACCACCCCTCTGCCACAAGGACTCAGAGGGTCACAGAGACGAAGTCAGGTAGATGGGGGAGAGTTTGCAAGTCTGCAGGAAGGTCGGGAGAAGTGGGCAAGACCTCTGACCACTCCCTTTTTCTGTGTTCCTCCTTGCAGGAATTCATGAGGCTGACGGTGTCCGACATGCTGGTGACGTACATCACCATCCTGCTGGGGGACTTCCTACGGGCTTGTTTTGTGCGGTTCATGAACTACTGCTGGTGCTGGGACCTGGAGGCGGGATTTGTAGGTCACCATTTCATGGACAGTCTGCACAAAGGCATTTCAACCACCGTCTTTGATACTTAGAGTCAGTGGGAGGAATTCTTGTGCATTTCATTTCTTTAGATACTGATGCCAGTCTCTGCTCTGTGGAATAGTAAAGCATTGAATGTGTATGTCCTTTAAGGGCCTATTTGCCTTCATTACATTGCTTTTGCCCAATGTAATTAACAATGTGACCTAATCTGGGAAGTGGAGGCATTTGGCCTTGGGAAAATGTGGACCACACGCTTCCGTGCTGAGCAGGTGGTTGGTGGAGAAATGCACCTCCCCAGTATCAACTCTTGCTAGGGAGGGTGAGGTCCTGGACGGCATGTGAATGTTTCAGAAAGTCCTGGAACATGCCAGGAACACAATAACCGACCATTGGTCCTGTCTTCTGGATTATGCTTTGAGAAACTTCTTTTGACTTGTAGTCCTTTTACTCCTCTTCCCCACCTACCTGGTAAACTGCTCGTTCTAAACGTGTGTCATTTCCTCCCCATAGTGACTGTCTATGTCTGGTGGAACCTCTGGCCCATACATCTCTCCTTTGTGTGTCTCTTCCCTGACACCTCAGTGGCCCATCCTGTAGTCAGTGTTGTGTGTGTGTGTCGGAACTTTCCCCTTAACTGAGCTCCTGGCGAGAGGCTCCAAGTCCCCTGCAGCAAGGTGCCCGGCCCAGGAAAGGCCCCAGTTCGGGTTTCTGTCATATTTTTTTCTTTTAGTCACGAGCTGCAGTTTTAAACAAGTCTACTCAACTCCTCCTCAGCAGCAAGGAAAACTTCACAATCTTGTCTGAGAACCAGGATGAAAGAACTTTGTTCTCAAAAAGGACGAAAGGACATCTTTGATAAAAAAAAAAAAGGCACAATATTGCTAAGATGCCATTGTCCTCAAATTAATGTATAAGTTCAATAAGACCTCAAAATAATACTAAAGTTTATTTGAAAAATAAGAATGTGGGAATATCCAGGAAAATTATTTTTTTAAAAAAATTATATTTATATTAAAATATATTATGAAGCTATAATAACTAAAACTGGTACTAGAGACCAGATAAACAAGTCAATGGAACAGAATAGAAAGTCCAGAAATAGATATAATCTATATGGAAATTTAGTTTATGACAAAGGGAGCCTTTCAAACCAGTAGGAAACTGAAGGATTATATAAAAATATAAATTATATAAAAATATGGGGGACTATAGATTTTATATAACTTTTATGTCTGGATTTTCTGGTTTGTTTTTAAACTTTCTTTTCATTTGACTCCTCATTTAATTATTTGTATTTCATTATTTATTAGGAGTTACTCCTTGATTATAATTTCAAGGTATATTTCTGATTAAAATATTGATAAAATGTTCTCTTAGGAACCAGGGTCTTTCCAAGAACATACTGTCAGCCTGCAGGCCCTAAAAGGTAGAAATTCTCACTTTTTTTTCATTGAAAAAGACATTGAGGCCAAGCATAGAGACTCATGCCTATAATCCTAGCACTCTAGGAGGCTGAGGTGGGAGGATCACTTGAGGTCAGGAGTTCGAAACCAGCCTAAGCAAGAGTTAGACCCCGTCTCTACCAAAAATATAATAAATTACCCAGGCATGGTGCTGTGTACCTGTAGTCCCAGCTACTCAGGAAGCTGAGGCAGGAGGATCGCTTGAGCCCAAGAGTCTGAGGCTACAGTGAGCTATGATGACACTACTGCACTCTCTCTAACCAGGGTGACAGAGCAAGACCCTGTCTCAAACAAAAAAAGGAAAAAGAAAAAGACATTGAAAAAATTTCCAGCTTTGAGAACTTCAAAACTTTTCTTAAAAAGTTGAAAACATTAAAGAAACAGAACCCCGAATGTAAGGCTCCTCTCCAATCACCAGAGCAGGCTCTTTGGGATGAGTAGTCTTGGTTTGGCCAATTGGCTGGTAAGTGAGGTTGGTCCAACACCACCTAACATGCTCCTCTCTCTCTCTTTCTCTCTCACCATACCCCACCAGCCTTCATACGCTGAGTTTGATATTAGTGGAAATGTGCTGGGTTTGATCTTCAACCAAGGAATGATCTGGTGAGTTATCCATTTTGTCTAGGGACCACTTCATTTGGAGAGTCAAAAAACTGGAATCCCAGGCTTTGGCACTCAACTAGCTGGGAAGAGGCTGAACAGATCATCTTGCCTCTCTGGTCCCAGGACCAGATGGGAACCAGGACAGTTTCTGGCCCACTCATGGGCTACCATAGAAGTAGAGGGTGAGGGAGGAGAGAAAAGGAAAAAAAAAAAGAAGGAAGAGGGGAGGGGGGGAAGAAGGAAAAAAGAAAAAAACTAAAGAGAAAAGGAAGGAGGAGGAGGGAGAAAAGAGGGCAGGAGAGAAGGAGGAAGGTAAATGAACTAAGGAACTCCCTCCTCTGAAAAGGGGCTTGGAGGAGGCTGCATAACTTCAGCCAAAGACTTTCGAGATGCCAAGGGCTCACTACAAGCTACTGTTCAATTCTCTTAATTGAAGGACTTCGATAAAACAAAGCTGTTTTATGGAGACCAAGGAGAAACAGGCAGGATACCATGTAATTTTCTAGATGCCCTAGGGCGGGCGGTGGTAAAACTTTGGCCAGAGCCCAGGGAAATAGGATGACTATGGCTTGGTGATGGATATTCTGGCTAAATGGGAGGCCCCTTCTGTTGGGACCTGGCAGGAAAGCAGCTTGGCCTCGTGCCCCTAAGCCATCAATCCCATTTCCCTCTATCCTCCTTTCCTGCCTTCCCTGCTGTCAGGCCAACCAGATGTCCGGTTTCTGCCCTTCCAGGATGGGCTCCTTCTATGCCCCGGGGCTGGTGGGCATTAACGTGCTGCGCCTGCTGACCTCCATGTACTTCCAGTGCTGGGCTGTGATGAGCAGCAACGTCCCCCACGAGCGCGTGTTCAAAGCCTCCCGATCCAACAGCTTCTACATGGGCCTCCTGCTGCTCGTGCTTTTCCTCAGCCTGCTGCCGGTGGCCTACACCATCATGTCCCTCCCGCCCTCCTTTGACTGCGGGCCGTTCAGGTGCAGGGTCTCGGGTGCTCCGAGGGCCTGGCTTCATGGCAGCCTGTGAAAGGCCGTGGAGCTTTAGCAAATCATCCGTGCTGTTCAGCAGAGTCTCCTGCAAGGATGGAAATGTTCTATGTCTGTGCTGTCCAATATGGTGGCCACCAGCCATGGGTGGCTGTTGAGCACATGAAATGAGGAACTAAGAAGCTGAATTTCTAATTTTATTTAATTTTAATTGATATATAATAGCTGTACATATTTGGGGGCACATGTGATAGTCTGACACATGTATGCAGTGTGTAATGATCAAATCAGGGTCATTTGGATATCCATCGCCTCAAACATTTATCTTTTCTTTGTGTTCGGAACATTCTGATTCTTCTAGCTATTTTGAAATATGCAATAAATTATTGTTAACTATAGTCTCCCTACTGTGCTATCACACGCTAGAACTTATTCCTTGTATCTAACTATATTTTGTGCCTGTTATCCAGCCTCCCTTCCTCCCCTTCCTGCCTGCCCTTCTCAGCCTCTGGTAACCACCATTCTACCCTCTACCTCCATGAGATCCACTCTTTTAGCTTCCATATATGAATGAGAACATGTGATAATTGTCTTTCCGTACCTGGTTATTTCACCTAACATAATGACCTCCAGTTCTATCCATGTTGGTGCAAATGACAGAATTTCATTCTTAATTTTAATTTAGATAACCACACGTGGCCAATGGCTACCATATTGGACAGCTGCCCGGGATTACCTTACCATAGGATGAGTAGTGGAGGATATTCTGTAGATGAAACGACCGTAATCTTACAAGTGCCATTCAGATGTGAAGCCACTGCAGTCCACCCTTGACTCAGACCTGCCTGGGCCTCACGCTCTGCAGAGCACTGGTCAGCACTGTGAGTTCAGGGCATAAGTCAAACTAGTTTAGGAGACTGGATATTGTATGAAAAGATAAATAGTTATAAGGTGATAGATTGAGAAATAACGGGCACCTACTGCTCTCTTTACATATATATGACCTGAAAACAAAGCCTTCTATTTCCTCCTTACAAAGGGATTGTGTGGTTAAAGCAGTTTGGAACAGACATCTTCTCACGTAGAAATGTTTGATGCACGCTCTTTTCTGAAAGGCTCTAAAGAATCATGCAAGGCCGGGCGCGGTGGCTCACGCCTGTAATCCTAGCACTTTGGGAGGCCGAGGCGGGTGGATCGTTTGAGCTCAGGAGTTCAAGACCAGCCTGAGCAAGAGCGAGACCCTGTCTCTACCAAAAATAGAAAGAAGCTATTTGGACAGCTAAAAATATATAGAAAAAAAATTAGCCGGGCATGGTGGCGCATGCCTGTAGTCCCAGCTGCTTGGGAGACTGAGGCAGAAGGATGGCTTGAGCCCAGGAGTTGGAGGTTGCTGTGAGCTAGGCTGACGCCACGGCACTCTAACCCGGGCAACAAAGTGAGACTCTGCCTCAAAAAAAAAAAAAAAAAAAGAATCATGCGGTGAGATAACATACGTAAGCTGGTGCTTTCATCCTTACTGACCACGGAAACCTTTCTGCAGGTAACACTCATCCAGAGCTCAGGTGGGGTGAGGCCAGCGAGCGAGGGCCTGCACTTCACATGTGCAACCCTGAGAGTGATCACCTTAAATCATGCACTCCTGGGCCACCCATGCTTCACTCTAGTCCTGGCCCTGCCTACCAGGGTGGAGAAACACAGGCTGGGAAATGCTGATCTGGGACTTCTCAGTTTATAAGGGACTCACCTAGATAAAGGCCTGTGGCTGGTGGAGCCCAGAGGACATGTGAGCAGGAGTGTTCCAGCAGAGCATGATCTGGCAACAGCGGGTCACTCAGAAGGAGCAGGGGTCAATCTGGAGTGGAAAGAACGTGCCAAAGTGTAGAAGGCCTGAGACACTAGGCTGAAGGGAGAACCACAGGAAGGAGCCTCTGTCGGCTTCTTCCCGAGCAAAGTTTGGAGGGCTGGGTCCTGGGTGCAAATGCCAGTGCCCCTTTCTCAGGCTGCCCACCTCTCCCCAGGTAAGAGGTCAGCAAGTAGGCCTATGCCATGCCTGGCCCTCCCCACCTGCCCCAGCTTTGATTCATCTGAGAGGCCCTGACAACCTACATCCAGATAGAAGGGGAAGAGACCTGAAAATGGAACTCAGAAGGAAACATGGCTGCCCACTCCCTCCTGTCGCTTCTCTGACCAAACTCACCAACAGCAGGAATGTGCATCCCTCAGACATTTCATGGCTGTTTTCTCATTTGCTTTAGGTATTTACTCAAAGGTTACCTCCTCAATGAGGCCTTTCCTGGATACCCAAACTAAAATGTCACACACACATGCGCACACACATGCTTGCATCATTTCTGCTTATTACATCTCCTTAGCATCCTTGAACATGCCACACCTTTCGCTTATTTATCTTGTTTATTGTCTGTCTCCCCCACCAGGACACAAGGTCCATAAGAGAATGGTTTTTGCTGCCTTTCTTACTACTCTACACCCAGTGTCTACAACAGAACACCTGGTTTATGGTCAATGCTCAAACTAGATCCATTACCTCACAAAAATTCAGTTGTACAGGAAGGGACTCAGGGTTTGGACCAGATCAAATGACAACAGGGGCCAGCCAGGCCACCTAAGTGAATAAGGGGGCAGCATTGCATAGCATATGGTTAAAAAAAGGAGGGGCTGGTAAACTATAGTTCATGGACCAAATCCAGACCACTGCCCATTTTGTAAATAAAGTTTTTTTGGAACTCAGCCATGCTCATTTGCTTATGTAGAGTCTATGGCTGCTTTCTCGCTATAACAACAGAATTGAGTAGTTGTAACAGAGACCATCTGGCCCCCCAAAGCCTAAAATCTATATCTAGCCCTTTTCTAGAAAAAAAACTGTCAACTCCCTGATTTAGAGAATAGACTCTAGAGCCAGCTCTGTCATTTGCCAGCTGGGTGATCTTGAGCAAATTACTTAGCTCTCTGCACCACAGGTTTATTGCCTATAAGATGGAAATAATGGTAGTGTCCACCTTATAGGGTTGTTATGACAATTTGGTGTATTGTTATTTGTAAAGTACTTAAAGGAGTATCCTGGTCCATAGTAAGGTACATATACCAACCCACAGAACAAACCTATGGACATGGACCATACACCATCTAATTCAATGACAAAATAATCTACACTCAACTGTTACATAAAAGCATAACATTTGAAGTCCATTTTCCTTTTCTTGTTTTTATACGGTGGGTATGCACTGGTAATAAACAATAATAATAAGTTAAAGATCATCATACAGTGATATGCACTTGAAATGCTGTCATGTTATAACTGCGTCATTGCAATTCGTGGTGTGCTGGGCAACAGTTCTCAGCAATGAGATGGCCACAAATGGTCTCTTACGCAACTGCTCTTCTCTGCCATTATAGCACAAAAAATGAATGAGCATGGCTGTGTTCCATTAAAACTTTATTTACAGACACTAAAATTTTTTTTTGAGATGTAGAGTCTTGCTCTGTTGCCCAGGCTAGAGTGCCATGGTATCAGCCTAGCTCACAGCAACCTCAAACTCCTGAGCTCAAGCCAAGCGATCCCCTCAAGACACTAAAATTAGAATTTCATACTTTAATTTTTACATGTCACAAAATAGTATTTTTCTTTTAAATTTTTTCAACCACTTAAAAACAATTCTTAGCTTTCAGGCCATATAAAAACAGGTGGGCAGCTGAATTTGTCCATGGGCCATTGTCTGCCAACCCCTCATCTGTACTTTACATGAGAGAAAAATGAGGCTGTTAGCTGCGACATTTTGGTGAGCACTTATAACTTGAGAGCACCATATGCAATGTTTTATGCAAACTCACATCTATATCCTCTAAACAATCTCCTGAGACAAGTACTATTGTTATACTTATTATATTCTAATT
This sequence comes from Cheirogaleus medius, assembly GCA_008086735.1. Classification (NCBI taxonomy): domain Eukaryota; kingdom Metazoa; phylum Chordata; class Mammalia; order Primates; family Cheirogaleidae; genus Cheirogaleus; species Cheirogaleus medius. The sequence continues at coordinate 28,829,987 of VBSM01001118.1, read as the reverse complement.
TCTTTTTTTGAGACAGAGTCTCGTTCTGTCACCCTGGGTAGAGTGCAGTGGTACCATCATAGCTCACTGCAACATCAAACTCCTGGGCTCAAGCGATCCTCTTGCCTCAGACTCCCAAGTAGCTAGGAATACAGGCGCACACCATGATGACCAGCTAATTTTTCTATTTTTAATAGAGATAGTGTCTTGCTCTTGCTCAGGCTGGTCTCAAACTCCTGAGCTCAAGCAACGCTCCCGCCTCGGCTTTCCAGAGTGCTAGGATTACAGGCATGAGCCACCGTGTCCGGCCTCTACTATATCATTATTATTACTATATTATGCAGATTAGAAAACTAGGGCAGATAAATTTTCAGTATCTTCCCCAAAGATATTGACCCTCTGCAGATACTGATTGTCTAATACAACTTATTGTAATGGTGAAAACATTACACATCTGCATATCTAACATAGTAGCTACCAGTCACATGACCATTAAGCACTTGAAATGTGTAACTAAGAAACTGAATTTTTAATTTTATTTCATTTTAATTAATTTTTATTTTATTTTTAATAGCCACATTGGACAGGACAGCTCCAGTGGGAAGAACTAGGGTATGAATATAGTCAGAAAGAAAACAATTGTCCTTGGTGTCTCACAAGTAATAAATGGGGGAGTAAAGATTTAAACCGGGTCTTCAAACCCCATTGTCCACATCTTGGCACCAAAATTACCAAGAGCGAGCCAGCCCAGGATTGTCTGGGCAGGTATTTGTAGAAGTCAGTCTGCATAATGGTTCATAGGTATTTGAAGAAAATCAAAATTACTGTTGTGAACTGGCCAGGAGCCTGGACTAGGTGATCCAATTGTCTAGAATTATAATCTAAAGACTAATTGTAGGTATTTTTGAGAGACATCATGAAGTTGCCCATCATGTCAGCCTCTAGAGAACTGTTTCCATGCCAGGGGCCCATGTTGGTCTTGTAGTTAAATCACAGAAATTTTCTCCCATTAGAATATATGAGAAAACCTTTTTTTTCTGAGAAACATGTCAGACACAGAAGACCACTATAGTTCGAGAAGTTGTAGGTTACCCAGGACGTGAGGCTGGTGAGCCAGTGTGCTGACCCAGCCATGAGCCCTAGCCAAAATGGCAGCCACTCGTGGGGCATTTTTTACTTGCAGTCCATTTGGAGGAGACCTCTGGTTCTTCTAGGCAAGCAGTGGCAAGTGGCAGCTCTGGACCTGAGTGGACAGGGACACAGTTGTGTATGCCATATGAACTTTGCAGTGTGCTATCATGTGCCCTCTCCTTTTTCCAGTGGGAAATACAGAATGTATGATGTCCTCCAAGAGACCATTGAAAATGATTTCCCGGCCTTCCTGGGCAAGATCTTTGCTTTCCTTGCCAATCCAGGCCTGATCATTCCAGCCATCCTGCTGATGTTGTAAGTCAGCCACAGCCCATGGCTCTACCTTGCAGTGGAGACTTCCCTAGCAGGCCCTTCTTTCTTGCCCTCTTAGTCTGGACTTCCCAGAAGTAGACTCCAGGATGAGGATTCAAACAGTGTATCAGGGAGGGGGTGAGGACTTGAGAGGGAAGGGAAAGGAAATTGCATGATTATCACTGTGGGGACTTTGGGGATAGTGTGCCTCAGAGTTACCCCTCCCTAAGGGTGAAAGACCTAGGGCATTTGTGGACCAGCCCCTATCAGTCACTGGGGGCCACTGGAATTGGTTAATTCCCTGGCAATTTTGGCCAGCCGCATGCACGGGTAACGTAGTTCTTGGGGGGTGGGGGAAGAAGGGGAAGCTTCAGGTACAGAGGTGAAGGTACTGCAATTGTTACAGCCCAACCAAGTTCATTGCCTGCTGCTCAAGAAGAAGCCAGTGCACTGAGACAGCAGGGGTTACAGCAGAGAAAGAATTTAATATCACAGGCACCATGAGAAGAGATGGGAGGCATTTCGGAGAAAGGGCTTTCAAAGATAGTTTGGTGGGCAAAGAGCCAGGGAATTGGGTCTGCTGAATTGGTAGAGATGAACACATAGGGTTGGGTGGCAGAGATGATCTTCTCAGTTGAGAGATTTCCTGGGTAGCGGGTTTCAGGGCTGTTGGATCTGTTCCCACACCTATCCATGGGTCTGGTTGGTGTCAGCAGTTACCCTCAGAATGCAGAGTCTGAAAAATTCTTCAAATACTGGTCTTAGGTTTTATAATTGTAATGTTATCTAGAGAAGCACAAGTCTTGAGCTTTACAATGGCAATGTTACTGTTTAGTATATGTTTCCCATCCTTTTACTTTCAATCTATTTTTACCTTAAAATCTAAAAGTGTGCCTCTTAGGAACAGCATGTAGCTAGAGCATTCTGTCAATCTCTGCCTTTTATTTGGAGTATTTAATCCATTTACATTTAAAGTAATTACTAATAAGGTAGCATTTACATCTGCTGTTTTTTTATTTGTTTTCTACATGTCTCGTGTATTTTTTGTTACTTTATTCCTCCACTACTGCCTTCTTTTGTGTTAAATAGATATTTTATAGTGTACCATTTTAGTTCCCTTGTCATTTATTTTACTGTATTTTGTTTTAGTTATTTTCTTAATGATTGCCCCAGAGATTACAATTAACATCTCATAACAAACTACTTCAGATTCATACCAACATAATTATAACAGTATATAAAAACCTTGTTCCTATACAACTTCATTCCCTCTTCATTTCTTTGTGCTGTTATTGCTATACAAATTACATCTTTACACATTGTTTGCCAGCTAAATCAAATAGGAGGGGAAAAAAGAACTACAAAGACTCTTTTTACTTGATGAGACAGCGTTTTCATACTTTTAGTTCTTTGGAAAAGTTTTTTTTTAGTTCTTTGAACATATTTAACGTAACTGATTTGAAGTCTTTGTCTGGTGAGTACAGTATCAAATTTTCCTTAGGAACGGTTTCTATTGACTGCTTTTCCCCTGCGTACGAACCATACTTTATTCTTTGCATGTTTTATTGGTTTTTGTTGAAAACTGGATATTTTAAGTAATATTATATGGCAACTATGGAAATCAGATTCTCCTCCTCTCCCAGGGTTTGTTGTTGTTGCTGTTTGTTGTAATTGTTGTAATCGTTGTTGTTGCTTGTTTAGTGACTTTTCTGAACTATGTAAAGTCTGTATTCTTTGTTTTGTGTCACCACTGACGTCTGTGCTCAGTTACCTTAGAGGTCAGCTAATGACCAGACAGAGATTTGCTTATGTGCCTGGAACCAGTAGGTCTCCCAGTACTTGCCAGGGGCTCTGTGTATGTATTGGGGTATGCTTTCAATACTCAACCAGGCAGGTTACAACTCTACCTTAGCATTTACTTCCTGCTTGTTTAAAGGTTCAAAGTCAGCCAGAGGTGAGAGCTTAGGGCTTTCACAGGTCTTTTTTGGGTATGTGTAGAGTCCTGGGCAGGCACACAGCCTTGCACATCAGACACATGGTCCTCCAGATTCCCAGGAACATTTGGGTGTTTTTGTTGTTGTTGCTGTTGTTTGTCTGTTTGTTCGTTTTTGGTTTTTGTTTTGTTTTGTTTTTGAGACAGAGTATCGCTCTGTCCCCCTGGCTAGAGTGCCATGAAGTCAGCCCAACTCACTGCAACTTCTACCTTCTGAGTTCAAGCAATCCTCCCACCTTAGCCTCCAGAGTAGCTGGGACTACAGGTGTGCAGCACCATGCCCAGCTAATTTTTCTATTTTTAGTAGAGATGGGGTCTCGCTCTTGCTCAGGCTGGTCTCGAACTCCTGATCTCAAAGGATCCTCCCTCCTCAGCCTCCCAGAGTACTAGGATTGTAGGCGTGAGGCACTGCACCCGGCCTCCCAGGAATATTCTGAAGCTTTTGAAAGCCCCCATTCAACATCTCACTCTCCAATTCTCTTTAAAAGCTTTTGGTTAGCTTATTGTTTGCCCCAACTATTATCCAACACCTCACACAGCTATAATGTTCAACAATTGCCTTTGATTGCTTTTGCCAAACAATCTCAGAGAAAAGGCTATTCACACTGGTTGAGCTCTGAGCCAGCTCAAATAAAGACAGCCTAGTGAGTGATGTCTTCCAGGAAACCACTGGATAAATCAAGTAATGACAATTCTCTGGAAATGAGGGTATGAAGGCACTCCAATACCATTCCACCTCCAGTGACTGCCAGGCTACTGATTTTCATTATGATTTGGCACTGTTGGTTTTCAAACCTACTGTGGGAATAAGGCAACTTGAATGCTGCAAATCTTATTGTTTTTACTGAGATTCAGCTGTTTTCCTTGAAAAGATACTCCCTAGATTTGCTACAAACCTTTGGTTAATTTTCAGAGTTCTGAAAAAGTTGATTCTGCCAATTTTTTTTAAAGAGATAGGGTCTTGCTCTGTCACCCAGGCTAGAGTGCAGTGGTGCAATCATATAACATAAAAGCTCACTACAGGCTCAAACCCCTGAGCTCAGGTGATCCTCCTATCTCATCCTCCCAAGTAGCTAGGACTACAGGTGCACACTACCACATCAGCCTAACTTTTGTTTTTTATTTTCACTTTTTATAGAAATGTGATCTTGCTATGTTGCCTAGGCTGGTCTCAAACTCCTGGCCTCAAGCGATCCTCCTGCCTCAGTCTCCCAAAGTGCTAGGATTACAGGTGTGAGCCACCATGCGCGGCCCTGATTCTGCCAATTTTTGCTGATATTCTCACTTTTATGGAAATGAGAATTTTCAGAGGTTCTTATTCTGCCATTTTTTGCTGACATCTTGGATTGAACTTTAGCCTTGGATGGGCTGTGAAGATTTAGTTAAAACTCTCCCTTTTTTTTTTTTT
>VBSM01001118.1:28805059-28818683 GCA_008086735.1 Cheirogaleus medius | reverse complement strand
GAGTAGCTGGGACTACAGGCACACGCCACCATGCCCGGCTAATTTTTCTATTTTTTGTAGAGATGGAGGCTTGTTCTTGCTCACACTGGTCTCAAACTCCTGGCCTCAAGCAAACCTCCTGCCTCGGCCTCCCAGAGTGGTAGGATAACAGGTGTGAGCCACTACACTCAGTGAAAAAACTCTCATGCACCAAATTCAAGAAGGAATTTGGTGTCCTGCATATTGTATAAGGGACCTTGAAGATGGTTTTTTGCAAAAGGTACAACACAGAGGCTTGTCCCTGGTAATTCTATGTCCACATAGTGTCATATAGTAGTTCTATGCAGAATGTCTCCAGGGGGGCATAAGCCAGGGAGACCAGATCTTTAAGAAGGCTTTGTTTCCCAGGGCAAACGGCTTAGCAAGGTGGAATCAGAGTCCAAGACTCTTCAAAAGCCCCAGGTGTCTTGCAGTTAGCTCCTTTCTTTCCTCTACACTGCACCCAGACCCAGGTGAGCACTGTGGTGTCAGGATCAAGGGACCATTTCACCCCATGTCTTGAGTGTTCCAGCGGGAGTCCTCTACCTCAGCCAGCTGCACCTACTGTTAAAGCCACCTCCCAACCAGCTCCCCAGGTGTTTCCAGGAGAATCCCCTACACCATGGAAGTCAGGCAAAATCCTGGTGGAAAGATGGAGATTTTACAGAGATTTCATAAGCTGCACAATAAAAATGATTTTTAAATTCCCTCCCAATTCATTCCTTTTCCCAATCCAGCACCAAAACTTCACACACAGCCTGCGATGGAATGGGAATGGGGACATAGGACCAAGAGAAACCGGATAAATTATTCCACCCTAGTCTATCTCTGGCCAAGGCTAAAGAAGAGGTTGCAATGTCTCATCTCCATGGAACCCAGGTCCAACCCCAAAATCCAAAACTGCCCAGGTGTCATATGCCTTCCCCAGGGAGGAAACACCCTGGCCCTAAGCTAACCCAGCTGAGACCTCAACACAGGAATCCTGGCAATTAAACCCAACCGATCAGGACTGGAAAGCCCAAGGATGGCCACCATGCCAACACCTGGCCTTCATATTGACCTGCCTGGGGATAATGCCAGGTCCTAGGGAAGGGATCAAGAGTTGGGTGCCCGCCTGAGCCATCAGCCTCCTGGTGATTATTGTCAGGCCTCTGATAGTTATTAATGCACCTAAATGACCACCACAAACACAAACAAATCATCCTGTTCTAAGGAAGCATGATTTTACGTGACAGAATGTATTTGTTGTCTATTGCTGCATAACAAATTATCCCCAAAACTTAACAGCTTAAAACAATAAACATTTATTTATTATTATTATATAGTTTCTGTGGGTCAAGAATTTGGGAGTGGCTTAGCTAGGCAGTTCTGGTTCCAGATTTTGCAGTCCAATTCTCAGCCACAGCTACAACCATTATAAGGCTTAACTGGGGCTGAAAGACCTCCCAAGATGTGTCACACACACAGCTATTAGCAGGAAGCTTTGGTTCCTTGCTAGCTGTTGACAAGAGACCTTGGTTCTCTCCATGTGGCCCTCTCCATAGAGCTGCTTGGGTGTCCTCACAACATGGCAGCTAGTCTCCCCCAGAGCAAGTGATCCAAGAGAGAGGACAAGGAGAAAGCCACAATGCCTTTTATGACCTAGTCTCACAAGTCACATCATCAATTCTGCCACTTTCTGCTCAACAGAACTGGGTCACTAAGTCTCGCTCACACTCAAGGGGAAAAGAATTGGGCTTCACCTCTTGAAGGGAGGGTTAGCAATGAATTTGTGGACATAATTTAATGGAAAAATTTCTAATTCAAATAGTTGCAAGACCTCTATCAAGAAAACACTAAAGCTCTTTTTAGAGGAATCCCCCAGAGGGTTAGTTAGTTGATGGTGGCCCCTGGAACCCTCAAGCAATAGGAAACTTCTGGTGAGCTAGGGAGATGGTAGAGGAAGCAGGCAGAGGTCAGAGAGGAAGGGTGTTGATGTGGTGTGGCTTTATAGCTGAGACTTGCTATAGTTAGGAAACAGACAAAACATTGCTATCATCTCTGTGTTCTTGAGTTTAACTTTCCAGCTCATTCCATCTTAAAATTTCGCTATTCAACCTACCAGCCATCAGGCACGAAGAACATTTCCTTCCTTCTTTTCTTCCTTCCTTCCTTTCCTCAGCTCATCTAAGAATGATTTGAACTAGAAAGTCTATTTAACACTTTATCGCTAGAAATGGAACCGATGCCTTGCTGATATTGCCCTAGTTTTCTGTGCATTCCTCACCGAAGGGAAATGAAGCAGATACTTAATTTTATCCATTGGAGGCTATTTTTGCAGGCAGATCCTGTCACTTCCAATAACCTAAGTGCTCAACTTTTATTTCTTTTTCCTAAGAGCTCCATTGTACACAGAATTGCCTAAGTAGGAACACACTTCAGGCGAAGAAGATCAAAGGGGACACCTGGTCCCCCCCTGACTTTACACTTACAGAAACTGGGGGTGGGGGTGACACAGCAGCCAGTAAGGGTCTGGGCAGGGTGCCAACAGCATCCACTACGCTGGTAACCCTCCGCTCAGTAAAGTCGCTTCACATAGGCTCTGTAGAGCCACACGGAAAGCTGGGGCACCAAATTCCCCATGCTCGATAACGGACAATAAGAAATAAACCCCTCGTGCTGAAAGAGACATTTATCTCTCTTGACCTTAGCAGAAAGTGGAAGAGAAAAAGTCTCCCCCGAGAAGTTATATCCACAAGGCAGCCCTCACACAGAGGAAGCCAGGTCCTCACGGCCAAAAAAGACAAGGGACGCTGGGCTAATCGGCCTTCCCACAATGTTTTTTACTTTTCTGTGTCTATGGAAAGAAATACTGCACATACGTGTAACTTGTTATTGAAGAATGTTGCAGGGTTTCTTTACACATTTGAGAAGATAGCCCAAGAATTGCTAGAAGCCCTTTCGAAGTTGATGATTTTCTCACTCTCGAATGAAGTGCCGCCATCTTGTGGTTGTTTCATGCAGTTTCCTTTCCTGAAGTTCCCCCAGTCCCCGGAATTTAAATAGCACATTCCATCTCCATAGGTCCCCGTTAGCGTTGCCAGAGTAAAAACTCTGGCTTAATTTACACCAAAGTGACACAGTTAACCACAGGCTGGACTAAATGAAAAATGTCAGATGGTATAGTGTATGATCCTTCCCAATGGGTGAAAAGTTTAATCTACACAGGAAAAAGAGGCCTCAGGTGCCACATGGCTTTAAGCTTGAACTTGGAGCAAACCTGGGAAACCCACAGCTCACACTCAGACCTGCTGCCATGCAGGCCATTTTCGCAGCTGGAAACTTCTAGGCAATCTGTCTTGCACATCGCCACCAAATTAGCCTCCAAACGCTGCTTAAATGGTGAAGAGCCTTACCAGACCCAAACCACTCATTCCGACTTTACATTCAAGGTTCCTTACATCAAGATCTTACGTTCTAAACCCTTCAGTCTTTTGTTCAACTACTGATCCGGTTGGATTTTACACCTCTAACAGGTTCTTCTCTTGTTTCTGGCTTTTGCTTCCACCCCCTTTCCATCCTGCATCTCCAAATGACCTACACATCCTTCTATGAATACATAAAATCACATGAAGTCCATCTAGCCATGAAGTCTATCTCAGGAACATTGGGCCAAACTGTCTTCCAGCTCAGCCCCCATATCACCTTGATTATATTCAGTCTCCTAGGAGTGCAAAGTCTCTGAAGTCAGAGGTCATGGGTTATTACACGTTGAGCATCCCTTATCCAAAATGCCTGGATTAAGAAGTGTTTTGGATTTCAGATTTTTGGGGGGGTGGGGGCAGATCTTGGAATATTTGTATCATACTTACCAGTTGAGCATCCCTAATTCAAAAACCCAAAATCCCAAATGCTGAGTGATTCTATGGCCATTATAAATTTGAATCAACAATTTTTAAAATGCCTTCAAGCCCGGGCATGGTGGCTCACGCCTGTAATCCTAGCAGTCTGGGAGGCCGAGGTGGGAGGATTGCTCAAGGTCAGGAGTTTGAAACCAGCCTGAGCAAGAGCAAGACCCTGTCTCTACTATAAATAGAAAGAAATTAATTGGCCAACTAAAAATATATAGAAAAAATTAGCCGAGCATGGTAGCGCATGCCTGTAGTCCCAGCTACTCGGGAGACTTGAGGCAGTAGGATTGCTTGAGCCCAGGAGTTTGAGGTTGCTGTGAGCTAAGCTGATGCCACGGCACTCTAGCCCAGGCAACAGAAGTGAAATTCTGTCTCAAAAAAAAAAAAAAATGCCTTCAAGATCCTTTGTTTTTACTGAGGACAATGTGGTGCCAAAAAAAAAAAAAAAAAATTCATGTGTTTGGTTTTGGTGTTTTGCTGTCTCATTATAATGGGTACAAGTGAGTGTGGGTTTCTTTTCATTTATCCTGCTTGGGACACATTGCTGCACTTTTGGATCCATGCTTTTCATCAGTTCTGGGGAAAATGCATCCATTATCTCTTCAAATATTGTTCCTCCTCTTTTTCCATCCTGCCTTCCAGGGCTCCGATCAAAACAGATGTTAGACTCTCATTCCACATTCTATGTCTTCTAATCTTTCTTTTACCTCCTTATCTCTCTCTATTGCATTCTAGATAAATTATTTGGCAATATCTTCCAGCTCACTGATACTCTCTTCATCTGTGCCTAATTTGCTAAGGAGTCATTTCCACGTCTTTTCAATTTTAGCAAGCATCCTTTCCACAAGTACCATGTTTGTTCCCTTGTACCTGCTCCCCCAACCATGGCACAGATGAAGCTGCATGCCTCAAGAACAGGGACCAGCAATCTTTTTCTGCAAAGGGTCAGATAGTAAATATTTTGGATTTTGTGGGCCACATAGTCTCTGTTACATATTCTTTTTTTTAAACAACTTTTTTTTAATTTCAACATATTACAGGGGTACAAATGTTTAGGTTACATATATTTCCTTTGCCCCACCCGAGTCAGAGCTTCAAGCGTGTCCATCCCTCAGATGGTGTGCACCATACCCATTAGGTGTGTATATATACCCATCCTCTCCTCCCCCTCCCATCTGCCCAACACCCAATGAATGTTATTACTATATGTGCACTTAAGTGTTCATCAGTTAATACCAATTTGATGGCGATTAACAACTCTTTAAAAATGTAAAAATTATTCTTTGCTCTTGGGCCCAGCCACAGGCCAGATGTGGCTCAAGGGTCATAGTTTGCAGACCCCTGCTATAGAGGTCCTAAGCTCGACCCAGTGCAATCATCAGCACAGCACAGGAAAGCCAGCACAGCATTCATGGGAGAGGTGCTAGAATAAAGTCCCTCTGGTAATGAACCTGGTCCTCATTATGTGGCAGGCAGGTGATCCTAAAGACCATGCATGCCTCAGTGAGGGAATACACGGATGCCAAACAGCATGGAACCAGTAGAGGCTTGCAGTAAGGAGTAAGGAGACCCCGAGCTCGGAGATTTGAGCATCTGGCTGGGATCAGCACATCTCAGAGGACAGAGTGCACAGGCCTAGCAGCCAGCCCCAAACAGCCACACTACAGCAGGATTAATGCCTCCCACAGCACTAGAACCTGAGCACCAAGACCTGAGACATTGTCCCGTATCCCCTGCAACCAGGCTGAGAGAATGCCATTTTGAAAAGAACCCAGGAAGAGAAGACTCTTAACAAGATTGTTTAAACCGCAACAACTGAGATGCCAATAATTGGCAAGTTTATGCACTGCATGAATTTTCCAGGTTCCAACATTAAATCGGGGTGACAGTACACCGTCTACTGCCATTGGAAGCTGCAAAATGAGATACATGAGATGTGAAACTAAATTGTGTTTAGAGATGATGTGTCTACACGTGTAAGTTAATGGCTGAAGTGATAGAAATGAATCTGAGTAAGTGGGTGGTATAAAAAATGAGGAGTTAGTAGATTCTATGGGAGGTGATGGGAGAACTGGGACAGAACTGAGAGCTGGTAATATGACATGTTGTTGTGCTATTTATTGATAAAGGAACTAACATTTGTTGAGCTCCCACGACATGCTAGGTACCACACCGATGTCACACCTGTCCTATAATAGATCTTCAATAAATGTCTGCTAAAGGGACAAATGAATCTTTAATCTTCATTCTGCAGAAGAAATGAAAGCTCAGGAAGATGAGGTGATTAAGATCACACTGTAAGTACTGGCAGAGCTGGGGTTTGAACCCAGGCTTGCAGACTCTGATTCATATTTACTGCTGCTTAACAAGTCACCCCTAAGTTTAGTGGCTTAAAACCACAGTATATTATTTCTCACAATAAGAGTAGACAGGGCACAGGTAGTGACTCTGCTGGTCTCATTTCAGGTCTCATGTGACCAGTCAGATGGTAGCAGGGGCTGGAAAACAGAATGGCTTCACCAGCCTGCCCACTATCTTGGCAAGGATGACTGGAAGGCTGGACCTTTGTCCCTCTCCGTGTAGTCTCAGGGCCTCTCCCTCTCTATGTGGTCTCTCCAGCAGAGTAGGTGGACTTCTTACAAGGCAACTTGAGGCTCCCAAAATGTAAAAGGCTGAGGCCTGGGACTGGCACAGAATCACTTCTGCCATATTCCGTTGGCAAAAACTAGTCACAGACCCAGCTCAGTTCAATGTGGGACACAGGACCTGAAACCAGGAGGCATGGATCATCCGTGACCGTTGTTGGTGACTAGCTACCACGGGTGATCCTGGGATACCAATGCCCATAATCTTCCCATTACCTCATGCCACTATGAGCACCCACAAATATAACATTATTGGATATTCTGCCTTAAAAGATCATTCTGGCTCCTGCCAGAGAGGAAGATGGCTTGAAGAAGGGGAAACCAAAGGTTTTTGTAAAAGTCTACTTCGGTGATGAAGACCTGAACCTAGCCAGGAGCAAGGCACCCAGCAAACAGCCCAAGGGAAAGAGATGGTCTCTAACAACACACGTTGCAGAGATGCCCACTGGGGTCAGGATTGCAAGCATCAGGGGGAGAAATTTTAGGGAAGGGATGGCAGCAAGGAAACCAAAGGAATACTTTTAGTATCTACACCAAATCCCTACCTGATCACAAGCATTTGTATCTCACTAGTTGAAGTACACTTTTCTTCAGCCATCTCTTCGTTACAGCTCCTCTGACTGTGGTTATCTTTTGGCCTATTGAGTGACTCAGGTTTTTGTATCCTGATCTGATACACAGAAACGTGTTTGGCTTACATATATGTATACATATGTGAAGATACACATATGTGAAAATATATTTCCATATGTACACATGTATTTCTATGTATGTATATAGCTAAGACAAGTTTTACAAATCTTTTACTCTATGCAGCATACTTTTTTTTTTTTTAGACAAGGTCTCACTCTGTCACCCAGGCTACAGTGCAGTGGTGCCATTATAGCTCACTGAAAATTCAAATTTTGGGGCTCAAGCAATCCTCTTGCCTCAGCCTCGGGAGTAGCTGGGACTACAGGCTCATGCCACGACGCCCGGCTAATTTTTTCTATTTTTTTTTTTTAATAAAGACGGGGTCTGGAACTCCTCAGCTCAAGCGATCCTACCGCCTCAGCCTCTAAGAGTGCTTGGATTACAGGAGTGAGCCACCATGCCTAGCCCTTTCCATTTTTTTTTTAGAGACAAGGTCTTTCTTGCTCTTGCTCAGGCTGTTCTAAAACTCGTGGCCTAAAGCGATCCTCCCCTAGGGATTACAGCGTGAGCCACCTCGGCCAGCCCTCTACGAGGTATACTCTTATTTCCTATTCTAACACTATTTTTTTGTAATGCTATCTGTGAATGACTGAATTCTGCAACCCATTAAACAATTCTGACTTCTCACTTACAAACCTCTACCTTAGTGCTGGGTCCTCAACCCCCGGGGGGCTGCGTCCCGGTAGAAGGCCTGAGCTCTGCACCACCACCCCCTACAGCACTCCCTACCCCGTTCCTCCCCCCCTACACACGGTCTGTGGAAAAATTGTCTTCCATGAAACCGGCCCCTTGTGCCAAAAAGGGTGGGGACCTCTCCAGTGGATAAGCATCTGTAACCCAAGGAAAATTTAGGATAAAGCATAGAAATAATGAAGTAAACAGAAGTCATCGCATTTGTATGTTCCATTACATTTTGGAATGTTTAATTTGGTATGTGACGTACTTATCATGTTTAAGAGAATTTGATATACTAATATATAATAAATTAACTTTGCAATTCCATTTTAAAATGTGAAATGAGTGAATCATGTGATTCACTCATGATTGTAAGTCCGTATGTGTAGCAGAATTTAACGACATCCGCAAGCAATATTGAGATTATTAGATTTATCAACCATATGTTTAGGCTTAATATACTGGATTTATAAGAGCGAACTATGTACTTGGATTTTATTTGTCAAGTAACTGAGTCGCTTAAGAGGAAAATAACATTAAGTTTATAAATGCGGTGTATAGTTGTAATAATTTAAATTATAAGAATTCACTTAGAATGATTTTCTTCATTTACCAGGGCACATACTACTTAAGAATAAATAGGTTGTGGATTTGTAAATCTATTATTAATCAGTAAAGCAAAAATAATCCCGAAATAGTCGCCTGAGTGCCCAAAAGCCACCCTAGAGGACAGGGAAGCGGCTCCCATTCACTCGGAGCTAAGAACTTAGGGCCGGTCAAACCGGTGAGCAACACGTGGCCCAGCAAAAGGAGCTGGGTCCCTGAAACAGAGGAACAAGAAACCAGCTTAGGCAAACGTGAGATCGCCTTTCTTTCCCACGTTATTGCCTGCCACCATCACTTTTTTAAAACAATTAACAAATTCAACAGCACCAAGACCGCGAGGAGCCATGTTTCCAGGAGTCTGCGCCAGAGAGCCCCGGGGACCGCTCCTGTCCCGGGAAGGAGGAGAGGGCGCGCGGCCCACGGGGCTCGGGGAAGGATAGTCCCCGAGTGAGAGGCGAGAATGGAAGGGTCCTGGGGGCGTGGGGCGCAGGGAGGGGTCTGGGGCCCGAGGTCACCGGTGCTGCGGAACGCCAAGGGTCTGGGATGGTCGCCGCGCCCCACACAGAGCCTCCCGCCCGGTTCACCGAGCTCTGCTGCCCGCAACCTATTTGACGAAAACATGAGCGATCGGACTATTATCCGGAAAGAGGCTTTTCCCAGCGTCCTGCGGCCTGCAAGGCCCGACTCGGTCCCGCGCGTCCCAGGCAACCGCGCCCGCCCGCGCAGCTGCAGAGGCTGGAAAAGACCCGCTTGCCCGCGCTCCGCGCCACCCCCGCTCGCCCTCCGGCCGCTACCACCCCGGCGGACCCCTCCGAAGGCCCGGAAATGGTGCCGTCCCCGGCCTCTGATTGGTCGGCGAGGCTGGGGCGTGGCCTCCGGAGCCTGGGTCCGCGCGCCAGAGCGCGCCAGCCGCATTGCGAGCCGAGCAAGGAGTGGGCGCCATGGTGAGGAGTGGCGGCGGGTCGCGGGCGAAGCGGAGGCGGCGGTGTGGGCCCGAGTTCGGGCCCCAGGCCGGTCCCGAGCCAGCGCTGGGAGCGGGGCTGGGCGCACGCTAAGGCCGCGTTGACGCTTGCGCCCCGGCTCCCATTCCAGGTCCTGTTGCACGTGCTGTTCGAGCACGCGGTCGGCTACGCGCTGCTGGCGCTGAAGGAGGTGGAGGAGATCAGTCTGCTGCTGCCGCAGGTGGGTGCGATCGGGAGGCTCGCCGGGCGCCGCAGACCCTTGGGCCGCGCAGGTCCCAGCATGCCCCGCGCGATCCCACGTGGCCGACCCCTCTTGGGAGGGGGAGCTGGGCCTGGAAAGGTCTAGAGCGTGGTCGGGGGAGTCTTCACCTGAATCGTGGTTAGAATCACTTTAGGGGCAATTAGAAATGGGGCTCCGAGACTCCGCCCCGTACCGTTTGGAGCAGAACCCGGATGTGGGGCCCAGGCACCGGTACATTTTTAAAGCGTCCAGGGCTGAGAACCGCTGCTTTACTGCGCCGCAGAGGCAAGAGCAAAGAAAGCTCATCCTCTTTCTCCCCACACCCGCAGGTGGAGGAGTGCGTGCTCAACCTGGGCAAATTCCACAACATTGTTCGTCTAGTGGCCTTTTGTCCCTTTGCCTCATCCCAGGTTGCCTTGGAAAATGCCAATGCGGTGTCTGAAGGTGAGTCAGCCACCGCCAAGTCTTTCAGAGAGAAGCTACGTGCAGTTCCTTTCGTTATCTTCTTAGGGGATTTAATAGTACTTACCTTTTCTTCCGCTAGCTCTAAATCTGGTAGGTGCTTGGGCAGTATTGGAGACGAACAGGATGTAACTTAACATAATTGTCTTCCCTGAGCTCAAGATCTGGGCACTATGGTAGACAGAATCTTCCACATTTAAAGCCCGCGATCCAGGATGCAGATATTATTTCCCTTGGGAAACTATAGTGACAAATGATTCTTAAATGAAATGGAGGGGGCTGGTTTAGCACCCACCTGTGCTCCCGTTTGCCGAAACACAATCAAATGTCTACTTCTCTGCTGTACCTTTTCAATTGATTGGAAAAGGCAATTTTGATAAACAAAGGCAAGAAAAAGGTTTGTTCCTTGAAGGCAGTTTGGGTACTAAATACTTAAGGGTGTGTTATAAGCTTTCAATTGTATTTCATACCTGTGTTCTTGGACGTGAGTGCAGTTCCTCCCATGGTTGGGCCAGGCTTTGCAGTGATGACTCTCATATCTGTCAATCCCCTGAGTGCAGTCACTGATGTCTCTGTGTCTCTGAGCAATGCCTGGCAGGGAGGGGTCTAGGCATGCCACTCCAACATGCTCCATGGGACCAGCTGAGGGGATGAGATCCTTTTGCATCTTTCAGTGTGTTAGTGGGAGCTATGTTCTCTGTGCCCTGAGGTGTTGTTCATGAGGACCTCCGTCTATTCTTGGAGACCCACCTGCCGTCCAAAAAGAAGAAAGTACTCTTGGGGGTTGGGGATCCCAAGATCGGTGCTGCAATACAAGAGGAATTGGGGTACAACTGCCAGACTGGAGGCGTGATAGCCGAGGTCCTGCGAGGTAAGACCATTATATGTCATGCTCCTGCCATTCTTTACCTCTTCGGGGGGGGAGGTTCCAGAATTTTGCTCGGGTGCTTCTGGGGAGGCCTCATGTTTGGCTGGTGCCCATGAGTGCAGGAGCTAGCTCAGAGCCCTTCCTTGATTACAGTCCTGCCCTCCTCTTAGGAGTTCGTCTGCACTTCCATAATCTGGTGAAGGGTCTCACTGATCTATCCGCTTGCAAAGCCCAGCTGGGGCTGGGACACAGCTATTCTCGTGCCAAAGTTAAGTTTAATGTGAATCGGGTGGACAATATGATCATCCAATCCATTAGTCTCCTGGACCAGCTGGATAAAGACATCAATACCTTCTCTATGCGTGTCAGGTAAAGTCCAGGGGCCATCCCTAACAATGGAGTTTTTGCCCTGTAGTTTCGCTAATTCATAGTCTTGAGCGGGACTGACAATTCCTGTGGGTAGAACCATGTGGGCTGGGGCTGGAGCTCGGCCTCCCAGTGCTTACCACAGGCTGTGTTCTTACACTGCCTGTATAGAAAGAGGAGGCAGAGTAAAGCTACCCCATGTACACCCCAGCCCAGGCCCTGTGCCTGGTCTGTATTGTGAATGGGGGAACATGGAGTTGAGGGGGATTTGAATCTAAGGTGTTCCCATTTCCTGCAGGCAGGCAGTAGGTGTGGAGGGGGCTGAGGCTGTGGCTTTGTTGTTTGAGATGAGGCAGCTGGGCCAAGAGTGACTGTGGCTCTTTGCAGGGAGTGGTATGGATATCACTTTCCGGAGCTGGTGAAGATCATCAATGACAATGCCACATACTGCCGCCTTGCCCAGTATATTGGAAACCGAAGGGAGCTGAATGAGGAAAAGTTGGAGAAGCTGGAGGAGCTGACAATGGATGGGGCCAAGGCTAAGGCTATTCTAGATGCCTCACGGTCTTCCATGGGTCAGTACAGAGCCCGGCAGCCAGCATTAGGTACAGGGCCCTAAGTAGCTGGCTCTTGGATTCACACTTGGTGTTTCTTAGGTATGGACATATCTGCCATTGACTTGATAAACATCGAGAGCTTCTCCAGTCGTGTGGTTTCTTTGTCAGAGTACCGCCAGAGCCTGCACACTTACCTGCGCTCCAAGATGAGCCAAGTAGCCCCCAGCCTATCAGCCCTAATTGGGGAAGCGGTGCGTCATGGGGGACACTAAAATAGGGGTATGGGAGTGTTACCATGTGTATCTCTGCATTGCTGTATTTCCTGGCCCACTGTATCTTCCCATTTGTGCTAGATGGGGAGGAGGAGAGCAGGAGTCATGCAACTGGCAGTTCAACAATTACAGCTTCTCTGACTCCTTCCTTGACTCTTTTCTCCAGGTAGGTGCACGTCTCATCGCCCATGCTGGCAGCCTCACCAACCTGGCCAAGTATCCAGCATCCACTGTGCAGATCCTTGGGGCTGAAAAGGCCCTGTTCAGGTACCAGTGCGGGCACCTGCCCACACTCAGGTGCCACTTCTGGTGTCCACTGCTTGTTTGGGGATCACAGTGATGGCCAACCAGGGCTCCCTGACCTATACAGGCCTCTGCTATGGGGGTGATGGCCAGTCCTGGTGTCTGAGTGATCCCAGGGCCCAGCAAAGGGACCAAGTTTCCAGGTCAGCGACATTGGATGCCTTCCCTATGCCTCTGGGAGCTGTGGGTTGGCATGCACTGGGGAAGCGATCCAGCCTGTCCTGAGGCTCTAGGAACTGGGCGGGGGCGGGGCGAGTTACCCTGGCTAATGGGGTTGAAGTTTCTCATCTTAAACTCTCCACTGAATGTTCTCTCAGAGCCCTGAAGACAAGGGGTAACACACCAAAATATGGACTCATTTTCCACTCCACCTTCATTGGCCGAGCAGCTGCCAAGAACAAAGGCCGCATCTCCAGATACCTGGCAAACAAATGCAGTATTGCCTCACGAATCGATTGCTTCTCTGGTATGGGTGGGGGGGTTGGTACTTGTGAGGAGAGGGGGCTGGAGTGGGGGAATGACTACCATAGCAGCTTCTACGATGATGGTAGTATTTTTCGTCAACAGCAGTTCACCTAGTGAGTGTTGATACTTTGGGTCTGAGTGAAGCTGAGGGTAGAAGGAACACCAGGTGGGACGCGGGGCTTTGTCCATTCAGGGGCTGACCAGCTTCCGTTTACCCACATACACACATCCAGAGGTGCCCACTAGTGTATTTGGGGAGAAGCTTCGAGAACAAGTTGAGGAACGGTTGTCCTTCTATGAGACTGGAGAGATACCGCGAAAGAATCTGGACGTCATGAAGGAAGCCATGGTTCAGGTCAGTGGTCAGGGGGACTCTGGGTAGGGGGGAGAGCTGCACAGCTGACTGTTGGAGGTGATGAACTGTCTCAGCCTGACCTTGTAGAGTGGAGGCAAAAAAAACTGATTTAATGAGGCTGATCCAATAAAGCCAGAAAAGAGGCTTTGGAACAGCAGAGGTTTTCAAGTCTTTTCAGCACTTTTCTTTGACCAGGCAGAGGAGGCGGCTGCTGAGATTGCTAGAAAACTGGAGAAACAGGAGAAG
>VBSM01001118.1:28770383-28800652 GCA_008086735.1 Cheirogaleus medius | reverse complement strand
AGACTCTGTCTCAGAAAAAAAAAAAAAGAAGACCCTGGGTTTAATAACAAGTTGAGAAACAATGCTAGCAGATCTCTGACCTTTTTTTGATGTTTCTGTGTTTATTTGACATTTTTTCAACCACCATTTACTGAAAATCAACTATGTCAGGCAATAGGGATATCAACCAAAAACCATACAACTCCTGCCCTCAAGGAACAAACGGTTCACTGGGAAAGACAAATACTATGAAAGACATGATAAACACCATGGAAAAAGTATTAACAACATGCATAAGAGCACAGATAATGCCGGGAATGGTGGCTCATGTCTGTAATCCTAGCACTTTGGGAGGCCAAGGCAAGAGGATCAAGGCCAGGAGTTTGAGACCAGCCAGGGCAACATAGTGAGATTCCATCTCTACAAAAAAATTTTTAAAAATTAGCTGAGCGTGGTGGCACAACCCTGTAGTCCTGGCTTCTCGGGAGGCTGAGGCAGGAGGATCACTTGAGCCCAGAAGTTTTGAGGCTGCAGTGAGCTATGACTGCATCACTGTACTACAGCCTGGGCAACAGAGTGAAACCCTATCTCTAATATCAGGAAATATCAGAAGAGTGGGTACTTCAGTCAGACCTTAGGTTGAGTGCAGTGGGCTGAACAGTGATCCCCAATATGATTGTTCATGCTCTAAGCCACAGAACCTGTAATCTTATTTGGGGTAAGGGGCTTTGCAGATGTAATTAAGTTAAGGATCTTGAGAAGCAATCATCCTGGATTAGGGTGGGCACTAAATCCAATGAAAAGTCCTTACAGAGCAAAGAAGGGATACAGATATGGGAAACACAGAGGGGAGAAAGCCACAGGCAGAGATTGGAGTGATGTGTCTACAAGTCAGGGAACACCAAAAGCCACCAGAAGCTGGAAGAGGCAAGATAGGATTCTCCCCTAAACCTCAAGAGGGAGCATGACCTGCCAAAACCTTAATTACAAACTTCTGGCCTCCAGAACTGAGAGAGAATAAATTTCTGTTATTTTAAGATGCTAGGTTTGTGGTAGTTTCTTATGGCAGCCATGGGAAACCAACACAGTGAATGAGTGAGAAGGATTTTGATAAGTAGCATCAAAGGAAGAACATTCAGGGCAGAAGGAACAGCATAAGTGTATATACATTTGGAAACTAACACATACTCTAGTGTGATCAAAACACAGAAAAAGTGTTGTGGAAACCAAGGCAGAAGACTAAAAGCCAGCTTATAAAGAATTGACTTTCCTATGCTAAGGTTGGGCCTGGCAAAATCAGGCTGGCATTTCCAAAATAAAAGATGTGGAAGATGGACTATAGAAGCAGAATGAGAAGCTAAAAAACCTAATGAGAAGATTAAAGTAGGGAAGCAGAAGGAAGATAGAAGAAAAGGGGCAGCTAGAAGTGAAAGACAATTAGTAGAAAGACACTAGAAAGACAATTAGTAAGATTTGATGATGGTTGATGTAGCCTCAAGCCTCACAACAGACTCCAAACCCTTAGAACCTTCCTGCATAGACAGCTGACATGATTTCTTAATTTCTGGGTTCACAACAGAAAGGAACAAATGCCACAGTATGACTGGTGGGCGGTCTGGGGAATTAATGTATTTGTATGTGGGGAAAGGGACTTAATAAACATTTATTTGTTCATTTGATTTTAAATGACATGCGGGCAGGTGTCAAGGGGACACATATACCAATGATGGCCACTTTGTTCTCCTTCATGGAACTCAGCACCTGCTCCAGCTTCTCCTCAGATGCCATATTCTGCACCTCACTCAGGTGGTGCTCCTGGAACTCCACTGGGACAGCAGCAGCCTTCAGGGACAGGTCCCAAAATATTGCAGGGTCAAGGTCAAATCCTTTCCAACCCATCCCGTCGTCCCTGCTGTGGATCCCTAAGGCCACTCACCTTGAACACCTCCTTGACAGCGTGCATCAGCTCAGGCCCCACACCGTCTCCTGGCAACATGGTCACGGGAAAGGCACCCTCCACCCTCACGTCCTCAGCCTGCGGGTAGGGCCAGCAGAGCTAAAGCTGAGGCAGGAGCAGGGGTCCTCCCCGGAAGGGAGAGGGAGGGGCAAAGCAGTGGGGAAAATAGGGGAGGGAGCCGCGAGGTGACAGGTGCGTGAGCGAAACTCGAGCCGCATCAGGCATACCTGGCTCCGCGAGGCAGCTTGCGCCGCGGCCGACGTACCCAGACCTCTCCATGCCCCAGGCTTGCTGGCGGAGACCAGCGCCTGCGATAGGGACAAGCCTGTGAGGTCAGATCTGTGACCCCAAGGCCCCAAACACTGCAGTGACCTTGCCTTCTTTAGGAAACCCAGGAACAAAGCCTCGTTCCTCCTCCCGTCCCTGCCCAGGTGTGTCCTCGGGCCTCACCCGGGTCAGCCAGCGGACACCGCTCAGCGACGCCATGTTTTCCGCAGGAAGTCGCGCAGGAAGTGACGCAAAAAGCTGGCGCGGCACTGTACGTCGACTTCCGGCCCGTCCTGGGGTGCTTGGTGATTCTTTATCTACACCAACCCACACCTCCTGCCCACTCCTGTACCTCCTTCTCCTTAGTGATGGGAGGTCACGGGATGCGCAACCACTTTGTCTCTTGCTTTATTTTCAGTCGCCATATTTAATTTATGTTGGAACTTCAAAATAACATTAAAGGAAAATATGTGACTTCATTTTATTGAATGAGGACCTGAGTTTAACAAGCGGTTGAGAGAAAATTACGAGGATTCTGTCTTAGAGTTTTTGTGTCTATGCGTTTGTTCTTTTAACCGGTGCTCACTGAACACTTGTATGCCAGGCATTAGAGGAACACAACACAGTCCGAAGGTCCAGAAATTTCCACTTCATTTCAGAAAATATTAATTTTCTGGAGGATAACTACATAGACTTGAGCCCAGCCTAACACTCAAAAAATATCTGCAAACTGATATTATGTGGCTGTCGCCAGAGTGAAAATGACTGATGGAGGTTACCAACCGAACCAGGCCAATGAGATGAGACCATTATTGCATGAAGGTCACTGTATTCTTCCTGTGAGCTCAGCAAGCTCTCTGGGCCTTCAAGTCCCCACAAAGGTATCTTTCACCAATACCACCTGATAGTAGAGAAATCCAGTTAGGACCTTTGAAAAGTTCTTTAACCAATCTCTTGGACCAGGAAAGGGAGGTTATACCACCATGTTCCCTTCTAACTGTTGTGGAGCCTCCTCCGCTTAGCACCAGTGCATATAATGATGTATAAGATGCCCATACTTGGGTGTTCAGTGTGAGGCCGGATGAATTGAATGTCAGTGTCCTAGGCCTGCAAATCCTCCAGTACAGGGGTCCTAACTTGGGGTCCACAGAACTCCCAGCTGTCCATGAGTAGAAATTAGTACTATGGCTGCCCACAGTGGCTCATGCCTGCAGTCAAGCACTTTGGGAGGCCAAGACAGGCTGATGGTTTGAGCTCAGGAGTTTGAGACCAGCCTGAGCAAGTGGGAGACCGTCTCTACTAAAAAAAGAAAAATTAGCCAGGTGCAGTGGCACGTGCCTGTAGTCCCTACTACTTGGGAGGGTGAGGCAAGAGCATTGCTTGAGCCCAACAGTTTGAGGTTACAGTGAGCTATGATGACCCCACTTGCACTCTAGCTGGGGTGGCAGAGCAACACTCTGTATAAAAAGAAAGAAAGAAATTAGTGTTATGAACTCAATGGGAAATATCAAAAAATCGTTACCTTATCTTTATTTTCACTAACCTCTAGCTGAAATTTAGCATTTCCTTTCATTATGAATGTAGGTCACAGATCACAGTGCTACCTGTAGAATCCTTGACTTTGTCACTTATAGAAAGTATAGGTATTTTCATTCCACATTTCAGCTGTGGCAGATATCTTATTTTATTATTTATTTTTTTTAAAGGCTAGTCAAGTGAAGCAGTGGAAGTGGAGAAGGAACAATGGAATCTGTAACTGGTTGTGATCAATTAGTTGTAAACACCACTGCAGTAGCAGATATCTTAAAATATTATTTACTCTCATTGCTACTTTGATATCATTTGACTCAATGCTAAATCATGTTATTTAATGCATTAATGAAGCAGCACACATAGGAGTATATTACAAGGTAGCTTTTTAATTACCATATATCAACATAATTGATTTTCTTTGTAATCTTATTTATTTTATGCATTCACAAGCCTTTCTAAGGAAGGGTCCACAGATTTCAATAGCCTTTCAAAGAGATCCACTACACACAAAAGTTTCAGAATTTCTGCTCCATTAAGCCTACTGGATCTTTTTCTAAAACCATGAGCAATCAAAAGAGTAACATAATAAATGACAATTCCTTGAAGATTGAAGTCTGAGAAAGCTGCTTGGAAGTGGGAGAATTTGATCTATGATTGAAGAACAAATAGGATTACAGAGAAGAAGTGACTACACTATAGGGGCAAGTGGAAATGTAAGCAAAGGTGCTATCTTGGGTCAGCTTCCCTAGAAGCAGAGCCTGAGACAGGGATTCTTATGCAAGTGACTTATGGAAGGAGTGTTCTTGGGGGAAAGATGTTGGGAAGTGAATAAGAAGGGGGGAAGAAGTTCAGCAAGATGTGGTCTCAGCTAAAGTCTACCTCAGCCTCCACTCTTGGGGAGCTCTGGAGTATGAATTATGTCTCAAGGTTGTCACAATTTGAAGCACGTCTTAATAACCCTGTTGTGGCCCTGCATGGCTACAGGACCACTCCTACTGCAAGACAGCCTAGGAAAGAGGGGAATAGGTTTGCCGTCATTGGCTGAAACCAATTCTTCACATCCCCACTGCATATTAGAATCACCTGGGGAGCTTTTAAAAATACCTGTCTGGGCCTCACCTCCAGAGGTTTTGATGTAATTGGTCAAGGGTGGGGCCCAGACACTGGTGTTTTTAAAAAGCTCCTCGGATGATTCTGAAAGTCCACCAGAGTTGACAATCAGTGGCTTACACCAATCATGATCCTTCACCTGGGGCTGGGCAGGTGTATCAGTTGGGATCATATCCACACGACATACCCAAGCCTAAATAAGAGAGTCCAGCAATAGATGATCCAGAGCTGGAGTAGCCCTCCACAGAGTCAGAGGCACAGACTCATTATCTTGCTGGCCCACCTTGCATAGCCTCCATTCCCAAGGTCATTCAAGATCCAAGAAGGCTATTCCAGTTCCAGCATTCCAACAGCAGGAAGAAGAATGGGGAAGGAAAAGAGTAGAGGCTCCAGCCCTTCAATGGTATATCCTGGAAGTTGTACATACCATTTCTTTCTCCTTCACCCCTTGTCTTGTTTATTTATTTGTTTGTTTTTATTGAAGTAAAATATACATATATAATTTACCATCTTTACTATTTTTAAGACATATACCATTTCTGCTTACATCCCATGTGATACTAGAAATATGTTGGTTTTTTCCTTCAAGGCTCTAGCTTTTGTTTCAGAAGTCCTCCTCTACCTTATGATAATAAGCATATTCTCCCAATAGTGTTCCTAATGCTGTTAGGGTTTTGTTTGTTTATGTGGTTTTGGTCATTCATGTATCTGAACTTTAGTTTTGTAAAAGGTGAAAGATAAAGGCCTAACTTTATTTTTTCCCAAAGGTTAGCCAATTGCCCAGTATCATTTATTATCTTTTCTTCCAGATAAGAAATTCTATCTTTATCAAATACTAAATTCCCACATATATGTTAGGTCAAATCGCGTAAAACTACTGTTATCTGTCACCTCAGCCCAGCTTTATTTTCTCAATGATACCAGTCACTACTAGACATCACATATTTATTCTTTACATAAACTATTACTTGTGTTTGCAGTGAATAACCTCGAGGAAAGAGGCATATCTCCCTCCAGGACAAAGAGCAGGGTTGCTTATTTCCTGCTATAAAAGAAGTGGGCTCCCTAAGCTCAGTGTTCCTCAGCTGCCACACAAACCCACTGCATGCACGGCATCTACCAGGCCACT
The DNA here is from genome assembly GCA_008086735.1 of Cheirogaleus medius. Classification (NCBI taxonomy): domain Eukaryota; kingdom Metazoa; phylum Chordata; class Mammalia; order Primates; family Cheirogaleidae; genus Cheirogaleus; species Cheirogaleus medius. The sequence goes on along the minus strand of VBSM01001118.1, from coordinate 28,794,677 downwards.
CCACATTGCCCCTGTGGGACCTGGGGACTCAGGGAGCCAATGTAAACATTATGCTCATACTGCTGCCGTGCTGTGAGTAATAAAGTCCTTTGTGTCTGACCCAGGAGTCATCTCTGCCAGCATACAAGAAATAGTAAGAGTCTAATTATTCATATATCAACAGGGTAAATTCAAATGACAGACCCTGACAATTATGGCCATGAGGATAGGATGCTGATAGACACATGGCTTTCTGGAAGAGGAAGGACAAGGAACCTGTGGACCAGATTAGGGGATATGAAACGAGTCTTTGGTGTATATTAGTGAATCCTCTCACCCAAATCTTGGGCAGCAGTGGGAGGGTGGATAGGATAAGGGTCTTGCAGTGTCCTACCTGTCGATGAGGCTGAGCATGAGGGGCAGGAGTGGAACAAGCCACCTGAATGGTACTTTGGTTCTTTCTCACTCTCCTCCATGCAGGAGGAGGATGGGATGCAATGACAATGGAAGAGCAAGGCCCCACAGCCCCACTCAAAAGGCAACACGGATGTGGCTGCCAAGTCAAAGATCCCCTAAGCTGAAATAAATAGTATCAGCCATGGTGTTTCATACAGAGCTTTAGGTGAATCCAAAACAGTTAAGTTCATTTGCTTGAGCCCCACAGGTGACCACACAAATCCAAGAGTGAATGCAAAGCCTGGCCTCCTGGCACAGGCTTGCTCTCTCCCTCTGTGCTCCCCAATCCCTCTCTGCTCTTCCCTCTCTACTCTACCTTTGGCTGCTTTGTGAAAAAGCTGAGGATGCTGGGGGACTTCATGGAGGTGAAGGCCTCAAAACTTGTATAGCTCTGTTGGGCCCCAGCACCCGAGTCACCATCTTACTCAGTCCCATGGACAGATGCAGAGCTGGCATGAAGGACTGCACTGTGGAGTGGGGGCAAAATGAAAGGGGCCCCTGGACTTGAGCAGTCTCTGGAGGGACGCTGGAGGTACACAAGGGAGGAAGCAGCAGCAATGCTAACCCTGAAGCCAGGGGCCAAGGAGAAATAAAAGCCTCCCAGCTACACCCTGTGAGCTAGCCTCCCCCACAGCCCTGCACATCCCTGATCTCCTGGCTGAGCCAGCCTGAGCTCCAGGCAGCTGGTGCTGTAGATCCTGTATGTGCGCACACCACACTGCTTGGTAAAAAATCACCCAAGTTCAACTGATGGGCTTTGAGCAAAGTTTGCAGTGGAGAAGACAAAGTAAAGTGACCTGTAGGTAGGGTCTTTGGGCCAATTCAGTGGCTTCACTGTGAATGTATTGCTGGCACTGATGCTTGTGCAGGTTTGGACTGTGAATGCCCACAAGTGTCTGATGGGATTCGCCCATTCAGAGACTGCTGCATGTAGAAAGGTGATTCCTGAACTCTCTTAGATGGTCCAGAAGAATCGATATGGAATTGCAAGAGGAGAAAGGAAAATCCAAGAATTAGACTCAAAGGCTGCTAGATACTGAGGCCATTTTCCAGCACAGCAGCGCCACCTGCCTGACATAGTCACCAAGCGCATCCCCTTTTTATTTTTATTTTTATTTTTATTTATTTATATATTTTTTGAAACAGAGTCTCACTCTGTTGCCCGGGCTAGAGTGCCATGGCGTCAGCCTAGCTCACAGCAACCTCAAACTCCTGGGTTCAAGCGATCTTTCTGTCTCAGCCTCCCGAGTACCTGGGACTACAGGCATGCGCCACCATGCCCAGCTAATTTTTTTCTGTATATTTTTAGTTGGCCAATTAATTTCTTTCTATTTTTTAGTAGAGATGGGGTCTCGCTCTTGCTCAGGCTGATTTCAAACTCCTGACCTTGACCAATCCTCCCGCCTCCGCCTCCCAGAGTGCTAGGATTACAGACATGAGCCACTGCGCCTGGCCTACGCATCCCCTTTTTTAAAAAGACCTAACTTGTTACTGACCCAGAGTTCCTGTGACTACCTGTCACCCCCATTTGGGGATGGGTCAATTTGGATTTGGTGGCTAGTAAGGGAAGGGCATCAAAGGCCTTATTAGTCAAATGGAAATGCTATATTCAAGAGCACAACTGGCCTGGCCCTAACATTATCTGGTTTTACATGAAAAAATGGCAGCAAAAATCTTTTTGGGGGAAACTTTATTCTCCACTTCACCAGCTGAAGCAAAGCTGCTGACTCAGTGGGGCCCTCAAGTCACAAAGGGTCCCCTAAGTGCTTGGCCTGGTACTCTGGTGGCTTGGCTAAACTGACATCTTATGGCGTCCACGTTCAACCTCAGCATCCGCTAGGCAGAATCAGACAGGCATGGGCGCCATGCTCAGTGGATAGAACTCAGGGCGGTGCTGAGACTCTCAGCCAATACTTCCCATGATGGTCCCTGCTACATTTTCACTGCCTTTTGTTGCCAATGATCTACCTGTCTTGCCAACAAGACTGGCAGATTAAAGACATTCCTTGTTGCAGCTGCAAATTGTGGAAACAAATTCAGCTGCCAGTGAGACAGCCAGGGCCATTCATAGATATGCCCATGGTAAGGGCCCTTCTCTAGTGAGACAAGCTAGACTTGAGCTGCCGATCCAGTCTTCAGTGCCCATGTCACCACCATCACTGCCTGGATCCGTCATTGAACCAGACATGGCAACACATTCACCATCATGGACTGGGCACAAAGTAAAAAAACTATGTTTCTGATGCAGAAGCCACCACTACATACCGGAGTAGTGATGCCATTCAAAATTTGGACCATGTGTCTTATGGTGAAGGAGGCCACACTGCATAGGCATTGCCCCACTTGCTTCCGGATGACTATCTCAGACTACTGACCAACACCTTCTCTGGGCTATCATTGGTGCCTCGCTGCTGTCAGCACATTTTAAGGTTGCAGTGTTGCTGTTCTAGTCTGTTCTAGTCTGATCAGAGTCTGTGGCTCTGGCCACACCATTCTGGCCCTTGAAACTAAGCCATGTCAAGTTTTTGGCTGTTCATACCATCTGCTGTCTAATGATGCATCCTTTTTTGCAAAAGCCACCCAACAATGGGCCAACAGTCAAGGCCATGCCATGCTCCCTCCCACCTGCAGGCATCCGGTATTACTGAGCACTGAATGGTCCACCCAAAGTTTCTGACTACCTCCCTCCCCACCTTCTAGTCCACATACTTCAGTGAGGCAATGTGACCACTGAATGCAGCCATCCCCAGACAAGGATCATCTCTTCTTGGCCACTTCCTGGGTAATAATCGGGACACAGGGGGCGGAGGCTTATATAGCTCTATTCTAAAAAGTTGGGATCTGACAATTCCTGAGCATGGCGCTTCTTTTTTCCATCTTACAGCAACCGCAGGCCAGCCTGGTTGGTACAGCCTCCAGGTGTCAGCCTGGCAAAAGGGGGCTAAGGGGTGTCAAACTTAATTCTACTTCCAATTTAGCAATCTGGATTCTCTTGATGGATTAACATTGTCCTAGATCGTAAAGATAATGGCCACTTGATTGAGTACTCTACTTGCCAAGTCCCCCTACACTGGCCCACACAGGCCAAGGTAGGAGATACGATGGGTTTCTGTAAATTTTGTTGAAATGCCCTTGTGCCACTCAAGCCTGGCCCCTGCAGACAAGAGGTATGGGTATGAGTAGGGAGAGATTAGAGAAAAGATAAAGTTATAGCTACTGGAATGGGACATGCTCCTTTCGTGGCCATGGAGGCCTGTGAGAAGACACCTTAGAAGCCAGTAAGTGCGGAGAGAGGGAAGTGATTAGGGTGCTCTTTGTCCCCTAGACCCAGCACTGAAACCGAGCAAAACCATCATCTGGTCTGCAGCAGCTATGGCTGACAACCTGACGCCTTCTGGGTTTACCATGCTGCCCACATGCTATGAAAACGGAGACATTCATATGGGTGTGGCCAGACCTGAACCATTCAGTTGTGCCATCTGCCAGCTTCAGTGGCAGCTCCTGAATATGGAACCTCCCCGCCCCCCATACATGGACAACCACACCATCCAGCACAACCTTATTTCAATCTGACTAGTACAAATGTGTGAACATTTCCTGTCACCCAAGTGGCCTTGGTTAATGTATGGTAACTGAGGATGCAACTATTTAGTGACACTGTCCATGTGGCTTAATGATGATCCAAATCGGATTCAACAACAAATTCTGAATTCACGTGACATGTGACTCTCTGGGTTACATGGTATGTGGGCCATGGAATGTCTCTCTATTAGGGGTGAACATTGCTTTTTGGCCCATCTATTTCCTCCTATAATTATTAGCAATGACATTAAAGATCAGCAGATCAATCTAAAACTCACTTGTGCAGGTTGTAATGGATAATAGCCTGACCTTTGCCTATATCTTGTCCTTCCAAAGCCTAGTGTTCCCTTGGGACTTATTCAGAGGTAACTGAGTCTGATACCCTGGGTGGCATGGTTGATACCAATACTGAAGGTTGGCTTCATCTTGCTTAAAGTTTTGTTGATAGTAATTAAATTCTATATGAGACAAATTGAACAAATTTGGTCCCAGACTCTGTTGATGAGATTAATTAGAGTGGTATACTCATGTGAATATTCTAGTTCAGCCAAGAATGTGTAGGGCCGATTGTTGGGAGAGGCAAGCTGTCATAAGCCCTGAGCAACCTTGCACATTTTTACTGGACGTGCCAAGACTACACAACCCTGACCACTCTGCCTGGGCTATTTCTCAGGGTTGTGAATGCAGCAAGCAACCTTGAGGACTGAGGCAATATCTCTCTCCAGTAGTTTATATGTAGTGAGGTGAAAGAGAATAAATAACTAACTGCTAGAGTGTCCCTGCGTGTTATCTTAGTCTGCTTGGGTTACCACGGCAAAATACCAAAGACTGGGTGGCTTAAACAACAGAGATTTCTTTTCTCTGAGTTCTGGAAGAGAGAACCAAGATCAAGGTACCAGCTGACTCAGTTCCTAGTAAGGGCTTTCTTCCTGGCTTTCAGATGGCCACCTTCTTGCTGTTTCCTCACATGGTGGAGACAGAGAGCTCTAGTGTCCCTTCCTCTTCTTGCTAGGGCACCAGCCCTGTGATTAAAGCCCCACCCTTATACCTCCTCACAGGCACTATCTCCAGATTTAGTCACTTGGAGGTTAGGGCTTCAACAAATGAATTTGAGGGGGACACAAACGTTCAGTCCACAGCAGGTGTCATCCAGATTTCACTCAAGCCTGGGGGTTAGAGAAAACTTTAAAAGAAATGTTGAAAACACGAGGAAGTTGCTTAATGTTGCAGAAGGGATTCTGAAGGGCATGGCAGGTGTTGGAGGTGAAGAAGTGTGACAGACAGGTCAGGGCCAAGAGAAACAGAGCAGTAAGGGACTGAGTATGTGACCAAGCAGTGAGGTCTACAGTTTCAGGACTTGAGAAGTGTAAAAAACTTTTATTAAGTTAAAGTTATTAAAAGTCAGTGCTAGGGATACTGCTCAGAAATGAAAATAAATGAACAACTGTATTCTTACACACAACAACATGGGTAAATCTCACAGATATTAACATAATGGTAAATGAAAGCCAGATATTAAAAAACTACACAGTGCATGATACCATTTACATGAACTTCAAGAATTAGAAAAACTAGTTTCTGATGTGAGGAGTCAGAAGAGGGCTTACCTCTTGAGGGGCATGCGTTGACTGGGAGTAGGAATGAGAGAGGCTGCAAGGTGTTGGAAATGTCCTGTATCTTAATCTGGATGGTGGTTTTATGGGTGTATATGTGTGTCAAAATTTACCAACGTGTGAAAGTAATATTTGTGTACTTTACTATAAAGTATGTCATAATATAAAAAGCAAATAATTTTTTAACTAAAAAAAGATGAACATTGGTCCAAATTGATCATCTACATATATGTCAGCCACATGAAGTGATCTCACCAGCAAAAGAACTGCCCACATACAGCTTGGAACAGACGGTGAGGCCTCATCACCCAACACTTTGTTCAAATAAGAGGGGACCTCAGTCACTGGGACCCACACAGGAATGCGGGGGAGTCAGATTGCACAGGCTCTGGAGAAACTATGTGCATCTCTCCCAACTGGTAGTTTGAAATCAGCCATGGTAGGAACATACACATCATGCAAATCAGCCAATGCTACAAAGCAGGTTTAGTTTTTGAAGCAGTTGTTAAACACTTCCCATCACACCACTGGACCCTCAGTACTGCAGGTTTACCCATGAAGGAAGTGCAGCTGAGAATAATTAGGTGACTTGCTTACTCAGGTGGTGTCTCCAGACCCCAAGTCCAGTGTCCTTTCCACCATGTGGCACATTCCAGTTGGCCTTGGCTCCCAGTGGCCAAGTGGCCACTGAGGCTAAGGGGACAGAGGTCTTGTTGTGCTCTCTCCCAGGAATGGGCCTGGGTGACAGGTCAGAGCAGGGCTAGGTGACAGGTGGTAAGTGTGCTGAGCTCATCTCCTTGGGGCACCCTGCGGGACCCCACATAACCAATCATTTGAGAATCCCTGACTTCTACCTCCCAGACATGTAAGCATTCATTCCACAAATATGTATGCACCAGCTACTGTTCTCAGCACTGTGAATAGAGTAGAAGAAAAGAGACAAAAATCCCCATCTACAAGAGCTACAGGCCAATAAATGACAGTCCTTTTCCATTAAGACACATCTCACTCTTCACTGACCCTACCTTAATTTAGATCTTTATTATCTCTTGTCCCTACCCAACTCCAGGGCAGGAACCCAACCTTGGAGTTGGGTCTTGTCACTAGGGCCAGGGGCCTGCCACTAGGACCAGGTTCCTGTCACTAAGACCAGGGACCTGTCACTAAGACCAGGTTCCTGTCACTAGGACCAGGGTCCTGTCACTAGGAGCAGGTTGTTCCTACCTGAATTATTCCTACCCAACTCCAAGTCCTACCAACTTATCTAGGTTTTTAGGGGCCTGAAGCTTATACAATGGGGAGGGGGGTAACTCCTTAAGAAGAATACAAAATCATGAATACACAATTATATAAAACTCTGTTAACATATCACAGGGAACTCTTGAGGAGCCTTGGAAGGGGCCCGTGTGGCTGAGACCCTGAAGACTAAGCCTCATGGAGAATCAGCCTCTGCCAAGTCCTCCCCCTGCTTCACCCAGGAGGAGAAAGAGCAGCTCCCTCCTGCCTCCACTCTACATTGGCCTCAGCCCCTAACCCACCCTGCTCCACTTCAGGGGTGATAACTTCCTTCCTGTGTTCCCCCTACCCCCAGCAATCAGAAAAGGAATTTGATCTTCCCCCACCAGTAAAAAATATATATACTTTTATTTCCAATTTTTTTGTCACTGCCTATGGGTAGCTAAAGGGCAGCCATCCAGTGCTGCTATAACTCTAGGTTAGAGACATCAGGGGACAGCCATCTCTGCAAAATAGTGTGGAGTGGGTGTAGCTTGCCGTGCTAGGGAAAACAGCTCTCCTCCTCTTCCTTAGTGGGAATTGAGACTGGTTGTCTGTGATTGGCAGGAGTGTGGACAACCAGGAATAGCCAGGGACATCACCTGCCTTTGCTCCAGCTCAGAGATTGGATGCAGGAGTTCGACTATCCTGCCAAAGGGTCCACCATTATGCTCCTGTTGTGTTATTATTCAAGACTAAATAACTCAGCCTAGATGCAGGGAATGGGATGGATCCCAAGGCATGACTAACACTGTGATGTGGGGTTTTCCTGAAGCAATGGAAGAGACCTCAGGAATCAACAGGCAGGAAGGCGGAGAGCTGGCACAGACCCACCAGCAGCCTTCTGAGATGGACCTTGGCTTGTCTGCTTTCTTTTTTTTAGAAGTTATGTATTTATTCCTTAAAGATGGAGAATCTACATAAATTATTTGCAATTCTTCTGCATGGGATATTTGTTATCTCCCATTTGTTAACTTATTTAATCATTTGTTTATATCAGTATGGACTCATGGATATGTGTTTTATACTTTGTGTTATAATCCAAAGCTGTTTTTATGTTGTTGCTCAAATTGTTATAGGTTTGGCCTTTGGGCGCTCTTCAGTTGGCTCCTGTGTCTCTTTTATATACGCTCTTTCAGTGATGACCCTTGAGTGAGCCAATTCGCCAGAGTGGTGAACACAGGTGTAACAGTGTGTTGAGAAGTAAATAAGCAGTCTTGTCTGCTTTCTTTTTGGAACTGTGCGAATAGCCAAGATTAGTACATGCTTTAATTTTCGTATTCCTCCTATCTTTTTTTTTTTTTTTTTGAGACAGAGTCTTACTTTGTTGCCCAGGCTAGGGTGAGTGCCGTGGCGTCAGCCTAGCTCACAGCAACCTCAAGCTCCTGGGCTCAAGCAATCCTTCTGCCTCAGCCTCCCGAGTAGCTGGGACTACAGGCATGCGCCACCATGCCCGGCTAATTTTTTCTATATATTATTAGTTGGCCAATTAATGTATTTCTATTTTTAGTAGAGACGGGGTCTCGCTCTTGGTCAGGCTGGTTTCGAACTCCTGACCTTGAGCTATCCACCCGCCTCGGCCTCCCAAAGTGCTAGGATTACAGGCGTGAGCCACCGCGCCCGGCCTGTATTCCTCCTATCTTTTAATTCCCACCAGGGACTTGACAGGAAGTGGATCCAAGTGCCTGCCCAACACTGTAGGGCCTCCAGGGGGCGCTATCGCCCAACACACAGCCTGGCCCAGCGAGCCTCAGCCTAATACGCCACTTCGAATTTGTTTTCTATGGTTTACACCCGCTTTGGGTGGGGGGTGGGGGAAAGAGTGACGACAAGAGCCCTTTCCATGGACATGAGCATGCATGGCTATGAAGGGAGGATGGGATCAAAGGCTCTGGCCCACGGGTTTAGGGGGAGCCCTTGACTGGGCCAGAGGGAGTGACATTCTCCGCAGGTGGTGACATTCTCTGCAGGTGGTGACATTCTCTGCAGGCTTGCACCAACCTCCTCTGTCATCACCACCACTCCTCCAGCTTTCTGTGGCCACAGCCACAGCAGGCCCCCAAATTCCTTTCTCATGGGGAAGTTGCAGTGGGAAATATGCTAAGGGGAAATATGCTAAGGGGAAATATGCTAAGGAACTAAGATAAATAATGCAAAATGAAAACACACACAGAGTTCCAAGAAAAATGGCTTTCCACTGGATCTAAAGCAGAGATGCTAACCCTGACCCCAAGTGCTGACCCCCAGTTGCTCTTTGGCCTGCCCCCACCGGACCCACAAAGTGCCCTTGTGCCTTGGTTCAGCAGCTCTGACCCAGAAGCCCTCCTCTGGGGCTGTAGGCTCTGGGAAGCCTCAAACACCACCCTGGCTAGCTTCTTCCTGTTGCATGCCATTAGTAGAATAGAATGGAAACCCACACAAGTCAGAATCTGTCCCAGCTTACTGAGCCTTAGTTCAGTGCCACTTTCCTGGGCTGACTGATTCCCCCTTCTGCCCCATGTTAATTCTAAGCCCCTATTCCCCAAATCTACGTTGGGAAGAACCTTCTAGAACCTTGATGATCCACAACACCAAAGCACTTTGATGGTCAGGAAAAGGAATGTAAATCCCTGTTGCCTCCAGGCAACAAGGTGTTGCAAAAGTGAGGGCACTCCACCTGGAGGGGACAGCTGGAGTAAAGGAAGGGGAGTGGCCAGCTGTGTTTGGGAAACTGAGATCTTCATGTCAGGCAAGCAAGGATCTCACACAGCAGGGCATGGAGGGAAGGCTGGCTGGCAAGAGAAATCAGATCAGGCATCAAAGGGCCTAGAATGTTCCTAAACGGAGTCCCCAAATGTCTATTTGGGGAGCCACAAGAGACATTTAACAGTTTCTAAACAGCCCAATCCAAGCAACATTTTAAAAAACTGTGGCAGGAGGCTGGAGGTGTTTGGGAGTGATCAGCTTGAGCAAGGAGCTAGAGGAGGAGGCTGTGGGCAGAACTAGGGAGTTCTACGCCTCCTCCAAGTCAGGGTGGAGTACAGTGGAGGACAAGTAGTCTCACTGTTAAAGATATTCTCTGTGGGCACCTGGGTAGGGAGAAGGATATGGACATGGGAGAATCCCTATGATCTGACAAACAGGTAGCTGCAGAGCAGAAAAGTATCCGAAATGACTCCTGAGCCCCAAGCCTGGAGGGCAGCAGGAGGAGGTGCCATGCACAGACACAATGGGGTGAGGAGGAAGAGCTGGCTGTGGCCAATGAGCTGTGTGGAGACCCAGCAGCCCCACCCAGGCCTGGGAGCAGAGCCACTAGTGATGGGGACCCTCCCTGGAGGCAGGGGCCCCTCTTCTCACCAGGGCCAAGCCCAGCTCTGTCTTCACCAACTGATATCCAGGACTGACTGAAGCAAGAGAGAGGCCCACTCTGGGAGACCATTTTTCTGAAGACAGACTTGAGACCATGGAAGAACATGAATGGAGAAGAAAGCCTGGCATGGCAGCTTGGGGTGCTCAGAGGGTGAGAGGAGAAAGAGCGTGTGCTCCGGCCATCAGGATGGCTTTCCCAGGTGCTTGGGGAGAAGGAGGTGCAGTGAGCCCACTGGTCGCAGGGAGATCAGAGGGCCTGAGCCCAAGAGAGACCATAGAGCCTGAGACAGCAGCCAGCAGTGGCAGAGCTGGAAGGGAGCCAGCCCACCAGGAATCCGGGAGTGGCTCACTGGGGCCTGGCAAGGTGTCCTTGGTGGAGTGCTTCTGTGATCGTGCTCAGACACAGGAGGGGCAGGCATGGAAGGAGGTAGGGACAATCGGACAGTTCTTTTAAGAATGGGAAGATATGAGCAGAGAAAACAGGGAGGATCAAGAATCTAATAGGAGATAGGACGGGGCAACCTCAGGAGGGGCAGACGAGGGGACTGAGCAAAGAGGTTCCATGTCCATCTCCAGGGCGGAAGGTAGGGAGGAGAGAATAGGTGAAGAGATTGAGAAATGAGGACCGCTGAGAGCGCCAGCAGGGCTCTGCCAAGATTCTGAGTGCTCTCCACTAGGTAAGACGTAGGGTGCCTACTGGAGATGAAAGGGCCAGGGGTAGGTCTACAGTTGGGGGGAGAAGTAGAGCACATTTTGAACAGCTTTGGGGGTTCCCTAGAGCACTGTTTCTCAATGTACAGTGTGTACAATGTACAGTACACACTGTAATGTGTGTACGAATCACCTTGGATCTTGTCAAAATGCAGGTTCTGATTCGGCAGGTTTGGGTAGGGCCTACGATTCCAGGGACTTAGAGAGTGGGAGGAGATGGAGAAAGAAACTGGCATAAGAAAAATCACGTTAAAGGAGAGACCTAGCTTTGAGCATCCCACCTGGGGTAAAAGTCTAAGTGGGAATGGCAGCCCCTGTGTGGGTGACAGGGAGGAGGGCACAAAGAGAAAGGGATGGCAAAGAGAAAAGAGGTCAGGAGAGGAGGTGGGGGGAGACATTTGGGGTGGTAGGAGGCTCAGCAGTGCCCCCTGAGACCCCTCATCTGAGTCAATGTGGGGCAGAACACTAACTGCACACTTGGAGGCCCCCAAAAGAGGATAGGAGTCAGCTGGGGCAGGAAGGTGATATTCCAGGGGTGTCTGAGCATGCAAGCAGCAGACAGGGCAGGTCACCCCCATGCTGCTGTTCTGCAGGAAAGTGCTGGACTCATTATGGCCTTGCTCAAAGCCGGGCCAGGACACATAAGGCCAGCCTTGTGGGGAGAGGGACAGGAATGGCCCTGCCCCAGGGTCAAGGGTGAGATGATTTCTGTGCCAGGAACTAATAAGAGAGGAATGGAATCTGAGAGGAGAGGTGGCTGGGGAGAAACGGAGTGAGCTGGGCTCTGAGCCCTGCGTGTCCAACTTGCAGTCAGAAATCAAGAGGTTTCTGAAAGACACAGGTGGGAAATGAAAATGCTTTAGGTTTAGGCAACCCAGGATCGGGAATAGGGACTGTAGGGTGAGAGGAGGTGCAGGGAAATCGCTCAGCATGTGTGTAGGGGGGGAGCCCAGCCTAAGAGAGAGAGTTGTTTCGGTTCTTTTCTGTAACCGAGGCCAGGCACACCAGGAGAAACGCTGGAGGACAGCGCCGGCGGGAGAAGAACATCAAGAGTAAAAGCTTGGAGGCGTCAAGATGAGCAGCAGATCTGAGAACGAGGCGTCGGGCGAGCAGAGTACGGCGGGTACTTGGGGGAGGGAGATGAGGCCGCGAAGATGCTGGAGCTTCGTCCGGTGGCGACGGGGAGGCCGTGGAGGGTCCCGAGCGCGGCGTGGCGCGCATCTGCCCCTTCGGCCCGGCTCCCTCGCGGCGCAGCCCCGGATCCTCCCTGCCCGGGCCTCCCTGGCCCCGCCGGGCTCTTCTGTTCCTCCCGCGGCCTCCGCCAGGCCGCAGCCCCCAGCCCGGCGACCGACTCGCCAGGGTCCGCCCCGCCACCGCGGCCCGGGCCCGGCCGCTCCTCCCCCGATGATGTCACGTCCCCGGCCGCCCCTCGGCCGGCCGCGCCGCCCCGCCCCCGCCTCCCCCGGCCCCCAGTCCCCTGGGCCCGCCCGCTCCCGACATCCCTCCTCCCGCCCGCGCTCCCTCCCTTCGGCTCCCGCTCCCCCGGGAGCGGCGGCGGCGGCGGGATGGCCCGGGCCCGCGGCCAGGCCCCGGGGAGCGGCGGGCGGCGGCGGCCGCGGCGGGGCGGCGCGGGAACCGGGCCCCGGGGGGAATCGGCCGGGCTACTGCTGCTGTTGCTCCAGGTGCTGCCGCCCGGGGCTGCGGCAGGGCCGGGGCGCCGGGGCGCGCGGGGCGCTGGCGGCGGCGGCGTCTGCTGGCCCGGCGCTGCCCCTGCCTTTCCCCGGGACGCGCGGCTGCTGCTGCTCCTGCCGCCGCTGCCGCCACTGTCACCGCCGCCGCCGCCGAGCTCCGCGCCCGCAGCCTCCGCCTCCCGGATGGTAATCAGCGCCCCGCGCCGGCGCCGCGGGCGGGCGGGAGGTGGGGGCGGCGAGGGGGATAGGGCGGGCAGCCCCGCGCCCCCGCCTTGCCCGAGGCAGCTCCCGGGGCGCTCGGGCCCCCCCTCCGACGACCGCGGCCCTGGGCAGCCGCCAGAGCGCGCCTCTGGGGCGCCTCCGCGCGGACCGGTGCAGGCTCCGCTCCCCGCCCTCCCCGCCCCGCTCGCAGTCCGCCCGCCAGTGCTCAGGCCGCGGGGGAATCCCTCCATCTCCCCGCCCCGCGCCCCGGGAGGGGAGGGGACAGCGCCGGCGCCCGCGGACCCGCTTTCTCCGAGGGAGCGCCCAGGAGGCGAGCGCGCACTGAGCCAACCCGACTTGGCGTTGCGCTCCTGGAGGCGCCTGGTGCCGTCGGGTCGGGCTGAGCTGCGACGCCTGCAGCCTCGGCAGGACCGGATCCCGGGCGGTGGGGGCGCCCACCAACTGCGCGCCCTTATGTTCCCTGCGCAGGACGCTCTGCCCCGCGGCGGGCTGAACCTGAAGGAGGAGCCGTTGCTGCCCGCCGGCCTGGGCTCGGTGCGCTCCTGGATGCAGGGCGCGGGCATCCTGGACGCCAGCACCGCGGCGCAGAGGTAAGCACTTGGACCCGACCCGGTGCGCTCGGGTTGGACGTCTCCGCGCCGCCGCCTCCGCTCAGCTCGCTTAGCTGCTGGAGTGCGGGGTGGAAGGAGCCCTAACTCTGGACGGTCCGGGAGAGCTCTCCCGCCCACCCTGTCCCCGAGCGCCTGTGCTTCCTCGGGAGGCTGTGGGGCGGGCCGGGGCGGGGCTTCTGCCTCCTCTCTGGCTGTCCCGGCTCTGATTTCTGACGGTCGCTCGCAGGCGCGGTGGTAAACGCCACCCCAGGCCGGGCCGTCTACGGCTCTGAGGGAGGAGGCATCCCCGCTGCCCGCAGTCCCTGAGCCGTGACCCACAGCCACCCGCCGTCTAGGAACGTCCAGCCCCTCCTTCCTGGGCAGTCCCAGTGCCTCTGCTTGTCCAATTCCGCGGCTCTCTGTCAGGAAAGGCAAGAAACCCAGCCCCTTTCTTCTTTCCCACGCCCCTCGGAGTTGGAGAACGAGGGTGTGCAGAGCCACAGAGGCGACTGGGGGCTGAGCAGCGGGAACGGATGAGATGGGCAGTCGCCTTGGCTGGACTGATTTGGACTGGCAATGGGGCAGGGCCCCCGCCTCGCTTGGTCAGGTGTTTTTTTCTGGCAGGTTCTGTGGGAGGCGGTGGGAACCCAGCACCCACACCTGTCTCCCCTGACTCCTTTGTAGAGGGGTCTGGGCGGGGGATTGACTCTGGGATTTGGACTGGAACTTTAAAACTTTACTGGCCCACCCCCAAAGCACCTGGGGCCGCTGGTCCCTCCAGCTGTGAGCAGGGAGGATGGCATTTAGACATCAAATGGGGAGTTCACAGTGGTTAGAACTGGGGAGGTGCTGACTCTGCAGACAGCTGGGACGGGGGCCCTGGGCTTCCCGAAGTCTGAGTAGCTGCTGCTGTCCCGCAGGCTAAAGGGATTGCCAAAGACAACCAGGCCTGACACCCGGGCCCCCACCCCCCAGTCCCGTCCAGAGCAGTCACTCCTAGCGCCCCCTACCTCACCCTGTAACAGATATACACCCCATTTCTTGCACCAACTGAAGCCTTGTTCCTGTGTGTCTGCCCTTTCATGGCTCTCAGGAGGGAGCTGATCTCTTCAGGAAGAGAAAGGCTTTTGTGGATGAATTAATTTCCATAAGTTTTACAAGTGATATAACTATATTCCAGGAAAACTGGACAATAAAAAACCAAATCCCACCTCTCCAACACAGCTACCATCAACATTTTAGCGTATTTCCTTCCCGTATTTCTCCCCAATAACTTGTGTTCTCCTGTGCTGTGCTTACAATTTCACGTCCTGCCCATCTCTCTGTTGGTTCTGGCTTTTCGTTTAATTTGGGATGGTCAATTTTTTCACGGGCCCCACCTTTCTCCTCACATCTGGCTGTGTGCTGAGAGCTTCTTGTGAGGGTGGGGAGTTCCAGTGGGGTCTCTGGGAGTGAAGGTTCCATTTCTCTTTGACCTTCCCCCAGGGCCTGCCCAGAGCCAGCAGTCTTGATGAAGGGGAGCAGGGACGAAGGAGGAAGTACTCTTGTAGCCTGTGTGGGGTGTATGAGGGTGTATGAGGTCTGCACAGGGGGGCTCTTGAGTGGGGTTGAGGTGTCCAGTCTGAGTCCCCAGGGCCACATTGCTGGGACTCAGAGGGCTTCTGTAATTTGAACAGGGGCGTTTCTTCAGGCCTGGTCTGCTAATCCCCAAGTCTGGAGACTTCTCTGTCCCAGGACACAGATTGGGAGCCCCCACACGTTTGGTCGTTTGGTGGTTTAGTTGACTCTCCTCCCCGCTCCCCGAGGGAGCAGGCTAATCTCATCTCCTCATTCTTCCCAATGTTGCCTGTCATCTGTCCCGTTTGTCTCTTGTTCCTCAGTCAGTCCTCTGCTCAAGTCTTCCCATCCTAAAACAGCAACGACCAACATTCCTTCCCCTGCCCCTGCTTTCCTCTCCAACCTCTGCCTGGTTTCTCTCCCTCTCATGTCTGAGAAACTTTCACAGGAGCACCCTCCCTCAAGCCTGTGAGTCATCCTTGATTTCTTCCTCACCGTCACCCTAAATCCGCCTAGTTGTCAAGGCTTAGGGATGCTCCTCTGTGTGTCCTAGTCCCCATCTCAGTGCCCACAGCCACCACTCTGAACACTGACACCCTATTCCCTCCACTCCTTCCTGACTTGAAGGTGAGCTATTCCCTGGTTTACCGCCCCAGCTCCAGCCCCAGCTCCTCGCCACTCCTCCATGTCCATCTTGCATGTACCAGGAACCAAAGCAACATTTCCAAAGCACTTTTCTCTGATCATGTCTCCTCCTTGATTAAAAATAAAGGGATCCCCCACGTCCCCCGGATACTTGGCATTCAAGGCCCATCACAGTCTGACCTCAGCCTTCCTTCCTGGCCTTGGGATGATACTTGGCATCCAATGGACACTTGGAGAACTAGCTGGACCTCCAGTAAGTCCTGTCTCCTCTTGAAACAGTCCCTGCCGTCAGTACCCACAACACCCACTGAATCAAGTCCCACCAGCCTCAGGGTCACCCACCCCAGCACCTGGTTCTATCTATGCCCAGGGGAACAGTTCTTAGTGCTGCCTAAGGAAGCTTACCATAGGCCAGTGTCTGTTGTCCTCTGCCTGTCCTGGTCTCCCTTGCCCTGCCAGCTGGGGCCTTCCTCTAGGACAGGGGTGGTGACCCATTCATCCTTGTGTCCACAGCACCCAGGACAGGCTCGAGCAGTCTGTAGGGGGACAGTGAGTATCCGCTGAAGAAAGCACGAGTGTATCTTAGAAGTTCCTGATTCCGTTTCTATTGGGCTCCGCTTTGACCTTGGAGGGCTCTAGGTTCTACCTAACCAGGTAATGGGGCAGCTACTCCTCCCCAGTTCTGCAGCTTGGCTTTTACAACAATGTCAAGGTTTTACAGGAGGTGGGTAAGGAGGGGAAGGCCCAGGAGGCCTGCTAAAATCAGTGAGGGAGGCTCTGCCAACAGGAAGGAAAGTTCTGGACAAAAGATCGGTAGGGAGAGAAGAGGGGCTGCATCCCCTTAAACTGGAGGCAACAGGGAAGAGAAGGGAAGGCTGGAAGGCTGGTAGAGAGGGTCTCCCTACCAGGAAAGTCTGCACGAGGACCCTGCTCCTGCCCTGAACCAACAGAACTTTATTTCTGAGCCCCGTATGCCCCATCCCAGCACACCTCCCCTGCGGACCCAAGTCCTCCTGTGGGCATGCTCAGCACAGAAGTAGCTCTCTTCTCCTTGTGATGTGTTCCCCAGTCTGGGGAGACCTCTGGAGGGCTCAGGCCAGCCCTCCCCCTGGAAGAGACCCCTGGAGGACCCAGACCAGCCCTCCCTCCAGAGCTGGTCCCAGCACACTAGCAGGGCCCCGGAGAGGGAAGCCCACTGGGACTGCCTTTCCTGTAAGCAGCTGCAGGCCAGCCTCCCTGCTAGGAAGTGCTTTTGTTTGCTTTAATAATTAATAGCCACTCCTCAGCCTGGGACCTGGCAGGCAGGCCTGTGAGTGGGTGACGAGAGGGTGGGCAGAAGAGAAGCAGGGCCGGCAGCCTTTAGGTAGAATCCAGGGCCAGAGGAAGAGTGGGAGAGCAGGCCAGGGAGACCCTTCCCCTTCCCTCCCCACCTCCCAATTTCCTGCGGCAGGTGAGCAGGGTAGCACCTGGGGCAGTGGGAAGAGGAGGTATGGAGCCTCCCCAGCCCCCAACCTCCACTCCAGCAGACTGTCTGGACACAGGGTCTGTGCAGCTGCCTCTAGTCACCAGGCCCCCCTTCTGCCTGCGCGGTTGAGGTGGGTGTGCCCCAGGGAGCTGCTGCTTTTATCTTCCCTGTCTGCATCTGCAGCACAGCCAGGTGCTGGGCACTCCAGGGGCTGGGCAGGGCTAGGCCAATAGATCATGGTGGCTGGGGCGGGAATGCCAGGCCCAGTGTGACACTCATCAGCAGTCCTAGGGGCCCAGAGGATGCCTGTAGGGGACAGTGGGGGCCAATGGGATGCTTGGAGGCAGGGAGGATCAAGAGCAAAGGAACAACCACTAATGAGCCATGCCAGGAGGGGGCAAAGACGAGCTGGACTTCACAGAGAGAGACTTTAGGGAAATCTGAGAAAAGGGATGGGATGCCAGAGACATAGACTTTTTTGCTCCTTCCACCTCTTAGGGGGCAGGAGACAGAGTTAACAAAGAGCCTTTCCCTATTGCTGATGACATCAGAGCTTGTCCCCCATTTCCCCAGTGTCCCAGACAAGCAGCAGGCAGGCCAAGCCAAGGCACTGCTCAGAACCTTGGGCTGTCCAGGTGGCCAAGAGTTAGGATTTGGTGGGGGGAGGGGAAGGCAGAAGGCCTGGGGGTGCCTCAGAGGGGTGGCCAGGGCTCCAGCCTCAGTCGGATGTCCTCTGTGGGGTTTGATTGGCTGTTGTTAAATTGCTCAGGTTTATAATTAGCAGGTAATCTAGGATATAAAGAGCCATGAGTGGCTTTGTGACTAGAGAACAGGGACTGCACAGGGGCTTCATCTGTTCCAGACAGCTGTGGTGGGGGAGAGCGGCTGCCACGAGAAGGACCCCAGAGCATCCTGCTCAGCCTTGCCAAGGAGCATCTCCAGGGACCTGCCAGGTGTCCCAAGCAATGCAGCCAGACAACTCTGCAGCCTCCATCATGTCCCCACATGCATCCCTGCATAGTCTGGAGCGCAGGCCACCAGGCTGGGAGGGTCAGGGTGCCCTTGGTGTTGCCTTGAACCCCGTCTCCCTGCACACCCCTGCTTGCTACAGGGCAGGTTTACTCCGACCAAAAAGTATCTGTGCACATGGAATCTTTTCTGGTGTCTCAAACAGTCTCCTTTAATTTTTGGTCTATTTCAGAACAAAAGACGGGAAGGGGTGAGCCGGGCATGGCGGAAAATACAAAAGTGACCATGTTTTCCCAAATCTGGGTTCTTGAGGACAGGAGCAAATGCCCCACTACCTTAGCACACTCAGGGGTTGAGAGGAAAGCGTTTTGAACACTGTGTTTAAAACAATCTTTTGAAGAAAGCAAAGGAATGTATAATTCATTCTGGAGTCTTGCAAAAGTGGTTAATATGGCCGTTTTTGTCACTCAGCTGCATTTTTCTGAAAAAAGCGTTTATGTGGCATGGGTCATTCGCTAATGTTGCTAAGTGAATAAAATGTTTCTGAATTAGGGGCTCCAGCAGTACATGTGCCAGGTGAGGCAGTTCTTATATTTGTTATAAATTGATACCTGCCGAGCTGCGCTCAGGCCCTGGGGGCTATAGCCCTGCCAGTTCCCATCACAGCTCAGGCCTCTGGCTGGATGGTTGTTGGTGGCCACCCATACCTCACAGGGCCCTTGGTAGAGGGTCTCCTTCTCCCACTGCCATCTGCTTCCCTCTGCTTGAGGACGTGCCCACTTGCAGGGCAGGCCAGCTGTACCTGAGAAATAACAGCCCCAGTGACTGACGGGAGTTGGTGGTTAAATACCCGGCCCCTCACCCGTCCCTCTGGGGGGATCACTGAGGCACACGCCCTGTGCTGTTTCCAGAGTTCCCCAGGGGACTGAGCTCCAGTTGCCCACAGCGATCACTTGTTGAAAATGTGCCCTTTATGGGCTACCTTCTCAACTTTGTCTCACCCCCAACCCTGGTGTGTCCTGGAATCACTGCCCAACTAAACTGGCATTTGAATCTTTGTCACGGGGTCTGCTTCTAGGGGAACCCTAATAGAACGCTTGCCTCCCTGGGCTTCAGGGGCTTTATTGTCCCTCCCCTCCCCCTTTCTTTCTTTTAGATTAAGGATATATATCAATAGGTGTCCTCGGAGTTTCTCCCCACATCCCAATGGCTGTCTTGGGCAACCCCACCTTGGAGCTGATTCACCATGGAATCAAAGACGCTGGCCTT
The DNA here is from genome assembly GCA_008086735.1 of Cheirogaleus medius. Taxonomy (NCBI): domain Eukaryota; kingdom Metazoa; phylum Chordata; class Mammalia; order Primates; family Cheirogaleidae; genus Cheirogaleus; species Cheirogaleus medius. The sequence continues at coordinate 28,775,305 of VBSM01001118.1, read as the reverse complement.
GGTCCACATCGCTCTGTCTCCAAACCAGTCTGAGAACAGGCAGCGGCCCTCACCTCCCACCAGTATCCCACACAGCTGCACCCCAATGTGCCCATCAGGGGCTCTCAGAGCGCTCAGCACCTCCTGAGTTGTTTGAGCGTATCTCTATGTTTCTTTCTTTCTGTTCTTTAATCTTAGTTTGTTTTCTCATTACAAGAGCATCAGCTATTCCCAGAGGATAAAAAATCTCCCCTTCCCCCTGCCCAACTCTCTCCCTTTGGGGCTTGCAATTCCGTTGGCGGGTGTTGATTGTCACCTCCCGCATGTCCTGGGTGGAGGGGCCTTAGGATTAACCAGGAGAAGGAAGGCACCGTCCCCACCTGCCTCTGTCGCTCTCACTTCCTATTCCTCCCCACGGGCTGCTCCTCTCTGCCTCTTGTTCATAGGAAATACTAGGATGTCTTTAAAGCAAAACCTTTCCTCCTTTTACCTTGATCTTCTCCAGGTGCAGCAGGGCTATGAACGGGCCAGGCTGGCAACATTCCCAGGCAAGGAGCAGCCCCTGCTGTGCTCTGTAGTCCTCCCTGGGGGCTGGGGCTGGGCTGGGGCTGTCGTTAATATTGTCCTGTTGTTGTCTACCTGGAGCTGCAAACCAGCCCCATGGATGGGTGTGAGCCTGGGAGGACAGTTGTGCCTGAGACCCACAGAGCAGTGGAGAAGGCAGGACTTGGCTCTGGCTGCCTCATGGGAAGGGGAACTGAGCCCACCCTCACCACGGGGCAGGGCGCAGGCACTGGAGGCAGTGCAGCACCCAGGCTGGCAGCACTGGACACTGGTCCACAGACCCTAGGGAACCTGCCCCTCCCCCAGAGCCTGTGCCCTCTCTCCCCAGTAATCCCCTCCTTTGAGGAGGGTGGGCTCTGGTCAGGGAGCTTGTCTTGGGTCTTAGGCCAGATTTCCCAGGTCCGGTCCTGGGGGGCAGCCAGGACCAGGACTGGCTGATATTTGCCAAGGGGATGGGTAGCAGCTCAGGCCGGTGTCACGGATTTATTCTGCACCCGTCTGGAATTTGGCCTGGGCAGGGCAGCCTGTGTAGAAAGGGCAGGCTGAGTGGTCTAGAAGATTCTGTTCTTTCTCAGTATCCACCCCTGCCCTGCCAAACCCTCTTTCTTTCTCTGTACCTTCCCTCCCCGCTGTCTGAGAGCCTTCAGGCACCTTTCCTGGGCTAGATGACAGAATAAAAGGCCACAGTGACCTAACCTGGGGTTGCTTCACAAACCCACCTCCTCTGGCCTTCTCTCCCACTGGGTGGTCCTGGAACCTGTCCTGGGTGGAGTTCAAGCTAAGCTGGTCCAGGGAGCAGGAGGGAGGAGCTCAGTGTGGATGCCTCATTAGCATATTCATCAGCAGTAATCAGGGACCTGCTGTGATCAAAAGCCCTCTTAGGGCTTCCCTGCCTCTTGCTGGCTGGGGAAGAGGGTGAGGGGCTGGTCATGGCCTCCAGGAGAAAGGACTGCAGCCAAAGGGGGAGGGGAGGCGGGAGTGGAAGGATTTGGGGGGACAGTCCTGGGGAAAGGAGCATCTGCAGAAAGAACCTTTGGTAGGAAAGAAAAGGTATTAGTGCTCCCCCCACCTCCATTTTGATCAGGGGACAAGAAGACCCATCGCTTCTGCCTCCTAAGTCAGCATTTCATCTGGGCCACTGAGGCCCCAGGCAGGTTCTCAGGAGGAAGAACAATTTTCCTTTTCTTGGCCAGGCGTGGTGGCTCACGCCTGTAATCCTAGCACTCTGGGAGGCCAAGGCAGGAAGATTGCTTGAGCTCAGGAGTTTGAGACCAGTCTGAGCAAGAGTGAGACCCTGTCTCTACTAAAAATAGAAAAATAGGCTAGGCATGGTGGCATGTGCCTGCAGTCCCAGCTACTCAGGAAGCTAAGGCAGGAGAATCACTTGAGCCTAGGAGTTTGAGGTTGCTGTGAGCTAGGCTGATGCCACCGCACTCTAGCCCAGGTGACAGAGCAAGACTCCGTCTCAAAAATAATTTTAAAAAAACAAAACGATTTTCCTTTTGTTATTGATGTACTTATTATAATCTGTATGAGTAAAACAATAAAAGCAAGTCCCTCATGCCCATGACATCCCGGATATTATGGCTTAGCATGAAGCCAAGTAGAAGAGTAAATTGATTTAAAGTTATACGAAGAAAAATATTGAGTAGTGATGAACACGGCAGCCATTGTCACAGTAACGTGCCCCTGATGGACATCTGGAAAAGCTGGTCTAATTGGCTCCCAAGGCAGTTCCACCATCCCCATCCTCTCCCGTGCATCCCTGCAGCAACCTCTCACTTGTCGCCCACACTGCCCCCTCCCCCACTCATAGCAGCTTCTAAGCCTTGCTTGGCTTCAGAACTTTCTAGTGGCCTTTAGTCATGTTTCCCAAACCACATCCCTCAACAAAAATGCTGTATAGTCAAGTGAGCATGATGTATTAGTTATCTGTTGCTGCATTAAAAAATGACTCCAAAACTCAGCAACTTGAAACAGCAAACAATTATTATCTCACACAATTTCTGGAAGTTAGAAATCAAGGCACAGTTTAGCTGGTGGTTCTAGCTCAGGGCCTCCCATGAGGCTACAGTCAAGATGAGAGCAGGCTAGCACTCTGGGAGGCTAAGGCAGGAGGATCTCTTGAAGTCAAGAGTTTGAGACCAGCCTGAACAAAAGCGAGACCCCGTCTCTACTAAAAATAGAAGAATTGACCAGGTGTGGTGGCACATGCCTGTAGTCCCAGCTACTCAGGAGGCTGAGGCAGGAGGATCACTTGAGCCCAGGAGTTTGAGGTTGCTGTGAGCTAGACTGATGCCACAGCACTCTAGCCAGACTCCCTCTCAAAAAAAAAAAAAAGAAAGAAAAAGAAACCAGAGGTGGGACTGCAGTCACCTGAAGGCTTGACTGAGGCTGGGGGATCTCCTTGCAGGGCAGCTCACGGTGGTGAGTTAGGGCTGGCTGTTGGCAGGAGGCCTCAGTTCTTCTCCACATGGACCTCTCCTGGGGCTGCTTGAGTGTCCTCACAACATGGCAGCCGGCTTCCTCATGAATGACTGATCCAAGAGCGAGAACAAGGCAGAAGTCACAATGCTTTTGTGATCTAACCTTGGAAGTTACATGCTATCACTACTGCTGTGTTCCACTGGCCACACGGACCAGTCCTGACACAATAGGAGAGGGGACTAACTATATAAGGACATGAATACCAGGAGGTGGGGATCATTGTGAACCAACTTAGAGGCTGGCTACCACACATGGGGAGCACCAGCCGGAGCCAACTCAAGCAGAGTCCATTCCTACAGGGTGTCCCCAAATACACCCGTGTATGCTATGAAGCCACATTTCCCGGCCATTGTGGCCACAGCACCCTTTTCTAAAGGAAGGATCTGGAGCCATGAGAGATGTAAGGAACACATGTTGGAGGACCCTGGCTCAGAGAAGAGAGTCTGAACTCCTCCCCTGGGTGTTGGTGTCCCTGCATGGTCTGGCATCAGCTTGCGATGCAAACGTTTCTCTTCTCACTCCGCTTTTTGAAATCTGTGGTCTCGCAACACCGGCACACACGTACAGCTGTCTCTTGGGCTGTTTGCTCTGCCCTTGTGCCTCTGCCACCTCTTGAGCTCCTGGTCATTCCCCAAGCACCTGGGGAAAGCTGCCATCTTCGTGAAGTCTTCCCTTCCTCTCTGACAGAAAGAAGTCATGTTTTCTCCCTGTGCTGCTCTAGTTTTGTGCATGGTCACATCTTCTGGGGGGCACTTACCACTTTGTCTTGTGTCACAGCTTTCTGTGTCTGTCTTCCCTCCCCTTCCAGGTGTTTGATCCCAGCCCCACTTGTTGTCATGTGGCCAGTGCTGGGGACACCACTGGAGCTCAGGAAATATTTGGCGAACAGAGCCTTGGTTCTTCCCTTCCTCCCGCTGTCCTTGCTTCTGGGCACGGTGTCTGATGAGCCAGGAGAGGGCCCTGGGCAAGGCCAGACTAGAAGGCCCTCCTGCCCAAGGGAGCCTGTTGTTGTCTTTCCCCAAATCTGGAGGCAGGTGCCTCTTCCCCCTGGGCAGGGTCCCCCACCGTCAGCCATACCCCAGGGTCCAGGCTGAACAGACTAGTGGCCTTCAGGCAGTTTGATGTCTCTGAGGGTGTGATGAACATTGCCATTCTCCAACCAAACACTCCAGGCTCCTGGACCCCTCAGCCTGGGCTGAGCTACAGTTGGATATTTGTTCCAGGTCCTCACGGGTGCCCCTTGACGTCCTAAAGGGCAGTCACAGGAGCCTCCGGCCAGTAAGATGGACTGGTCTGTACACTTGATGGTGGAGATCAGCCTTGCAAAATGTGGGGCCCAAGGAAAAGCCCAAGGGTCTGGAGGAGCTTGACAGTGATGCCTCAATTGCAGTCACCTGCTGGGCCTCTTGCTGCCAAGAGGGCAGACTGGGGTGACCCTGGTGCAGGGACGCCTCTATCTGGAACTCGGATGGTCCTGGCCAGGGTGGAAAGGGCCGGTCCAATTTGATTTCCTGCCCAAACTCTTCCCATGTTTGAGCCAAGTCCTGGCCAGCCCACCTACCTGGCCCGAGGCGCTGGGGTGTTTCTCACCACAGGGCCCTTCCAGTGTTTTCCACCTCCTTTCCTCCCACAGTGGCGTGGGCCTGGCACGGGCACACTTTGAGAAGCAGCCTCCCTCCAACCTCAGGAAATCCAACTTCTTCCACTTCGTGCTGGCCATGTACGACCGGCAGGGGCAGCCCGTGGAGGTGGAGCGCACGGCCTTCATCGACTTCGTGGAGAAGGACAGAGTGAGAGGCTGGTGGGCTTGGCTGGGACTGGACGGGGCGGGACTCCTCCCCTGACACACACTGGGGCAGATGAATGGATGGATGTGGGATGCTGCAGGAGGG
>VBSM01001118.1:28755335-28770283 GCA_008086735.1 Cheirogaleus medius | reverse complement strand
GGGGGGGGCGCTGCACTGGCTCAGTGACAGGTCTGGGGCAGCTTGGGAGCAGGGAACAGCTTGCACACAGCAGGGAACAGCCTGCACACAGCAGGATGCTCAGGGGTGAGGGGAGGGCCATGATGCAGGGTGGGGATAAAAGTGTGTCTCCCCCACCACCAACCTGACCTCGGTCCTGGTGCTCTGGGGACCCCCCTGGCCCCAAGTAGCTCTAGCTCTGGAAAGAGCTGCTGTAGACACACAGAACCTGCAGACCTCATGCCATTCTTGCCACTCTGGTGGTAGTCCTGGTTTAGGGGGAGAGGATTATCCTCCACCTGGGCAGCCGGGTTCTAAGCTCCTGCCTTGTGCTCCTGGGCTCCCCCAGAGCAAGGAGGAGGGTGTGCTCTTCCCTGGCGCAGGGCCTCCCTCGGCCTGGGTCACTGGCCCACTCTGTACTGCCACCTGCACTTGAGAGGAGCCTTCTTCCCCCCAGCCTGTGCCCTTGTCCTTTCTCCAGGCCATCATCTACGAGGGGCAAGACAAGAACCCCGAAATGTGCCGAGTGCTGCTCACCCACGAGATCATGTGCAGGTGAGACTGGCTGTTGCTTGCCCCTTCCTCCTTTGCCAAGGTGTTGCCACGGACTCTCCCACCAGGCCCTGCCCCCTCCCAGTGCCATCAGCCCTTCCTCCCTCTGCCACCGCTCCCTGGGGAAACCTGGTGGGGGCAGGAGGGAGGGAGTGAGGAGTGAGGCCCCTGGGCACAGCGCTGGCTGGGGAGAGGGTCCCTGAGGCCCCATTAGCCTGGCCTGTTTGTGTGGCTTCCTCAAGTGTTTTTGTGAGCGAGGCTCCCTGGGAAGCTGAGCTAATAAGCTGGGAGTGTGGGGGCAGGGCTGGGCCAGGACCCAAAGGCCTCGGGATTAGCTCAGAAGCTAATCTTTGAGGAAACTTTGAACCTCGGGCAGCTCTCTGGCGGGGCAGAGTCGGGGTGAGGGGACACAGCTTTTGGCTTCCTTTGCCCCATTGCTCTAGAGCTTGGCATTTCTAGCAAGCTCTCCCCGGGAGATGCCAGTCACACTGGGTCCTTAGGAAGTTCGTGCTGCATGGAAAAGAGAAAAGTGTTCAAAAGTCTGTGGTTGGGATGGTGGCTACCTTTGGGGAGGGGAGTGACAAGGAAGGAGCATGAGGGGTTTCTGGGGTGCTGGTCACATGATGTTTCTTGGTCTGGGCGCTGGTTACATGGGCAAGTTCACCTGTGATCAGTCATGGGCTGCACACTTGTCCCTTGAGCTCTTTTCTGTACGTTCTAGACTGAGCTTCCATGAAAGTGGACAGAGACAGGGAGACCCTGAGGTGGCCAACAGCCTGCCCTTTCCTGGCTCCTCCAGCAGTGAGGCGCCTTTGGGACAAGGCTTTTCTGGCCAACCTTATCCCCAGGGCTAGGCTCTGGAGGTCCCTGCCAGGGACCCGCACTGCCTTGCCCCCTCCCCAGGCCCCTGGAACTGAGCCCCTCAGGCCCAGGAACTTTCCTCCCAGGGACAGGACATAAGCACCCTGGGCACCCTCACACACACACACACACACACACACACAACTCACACGCGGTACTCTCCCCTCCTTCACTCGCTTCCTCCTTCCCTCCCTCCTCATCTGTCCTTTAGCCGGTGCTGCGACCGGAAGAGCTGTGGCAACCGGAATGAGACGCCCTCAGACCCCGTCATTATCGACAGGTACAGGCTTGGGGTGCAGCTGGGAGCCGCAGGGCCGGGGAGCTGTGCTAGGTTCGGCCACGGAGCACGGGGCTCAAGGGAGGTGCGGAGCTGCCCCCCAGGGCACTGTGTTGGCGTCTTTGAGCAGAGAAAGAAACTGCCAGGGACCAGGGAGCCACTGGCCATGGCCCCCTGAGAGAAGCTCTGGTGGCAAACTCTCTGAAGCTGCTCTCCCTGACTCCCCGACAGAAGGATTAGGGGGTAGGTAAGAGAGGGGACCAGGAAAGGAGGAGGTAAGCCAGCACCCAGGGCCAGGCTGCACAAGATGGAAGGCCTGGTGTGGTTGTGTCAGCAAACACCAGGTTCTAGCCCCGGGTCCACCTCTGCACTGTTTCACTTGACTTCGCTGAATATCTGCTTCCTTCTCTGGATAAATGGGGAAATACTTGGCAGGTCAAGGTGACACATGTGAAAATGCATTCATTCTCCCACCGTGATGTTCATTTTTTAAATTTTATTTCTTTTCGAATAGGACATGCATAGATAAGGTACAAAATTCGAAAGGTACAAAAGTGTAAATAACAAAAAGTAAGTCTGCCTCCCACCGCCGTGCACAGCACACTGCACACACTCTTCTGCATTTCACTTTTTCTGATAGCAGTATATTTTAGGTATCATTCCATATCGGAACATAAACCATGACTTATTCTCCTTTTAGTAGATAAAGCATTCACAAGGTGCAGAAATTCAAGAAGTTTAAAAGGGTTTACAGCAAAATGTCTCCCACCTCTGCCTCCCACCCATCCAGTCCCCTCCAAATAAGACACCCTTGTTACTCGTTTCTTGTGTATCCTTCTTGAGATAGTATGTATTCAAGAAAATACAGATATAGATTATTTTTGTACCCGTTCCCTTTATTTTTTATAAAAGTGGTGACATACTAAGCAAACCTTTCATCACCTTTCTTTTTCTCTGAAAAACATAAATCTGGGAGCTTATGTCAAAACACAAGAAATCTCAATATTTTTTGCTACTGCAAAATATTCCACTGCAGGGGTATAGCATGATTTATTTACATAGTCTCCTATTGCTGGACATTTTGGTTGTTTTTATTCTTTTTTCAGGGACAAAAATACTACAGTGAATTACTTTGTCCATGTGTCATTTCACCCATGTATAAATTTATATGGAGGATATTATTATATTAGAAGTAGAATTGCTGGTTTGAAGGATACATGCATTTGTAATTTTGATAGTTATTGCCAATTTGCCTGGTGTAGAGGTTATACCAATTGCTTTCATACCAGCAATTTTGAGAACGCCTACTCCCTATACTCTGGCCAGTTAAATATTTTGTTTATTTGTTCAATAAATAATTCTTGAGCATCCACTCTGTGCTGAGATCTCTTCTATATGCTGTGGATGAAGCAGTGACCGAAAGAGGCAAAAAGCCTTGCGTTCCTGGGCTTAAAATCAGGTAGGGGAGATAGACATGCACTAACGAGTGAATAAAATATATAACATGTTAGATGGTGAGAACAGCTAAGAGAAAGATAAAGCCATCAAGGAAGACCAGGAAGTGCCTTAAGAAAGGGATTTTGCAATTTTAAAGTATTTAAGGCCTCACTGAAAAGATAACATTTGAGCCAAGATGTGAAGGAAGGAAGGGAGTGAGCCCTGAATGTATCTGGAGGAAGAAAGTTCTCAGCAGGAGTGCGCCTGGCCTGCCGTGTAGAAGGAACAGCAAGGAGGCCCAGGTGGCTGGGGTGAGGGGAGCAGTAGGAGATGATTTCATGAGTAGTGAGTGGGGCAGAGGAAGGAAAGCCCACGCAGGGCCTTGTAGGCTGCGTGTAGGCCATGGGCCATTGCAAGGGCTTTGGCTTTTATTCTGAATGACATGGAAGCCACTGGGGGCTTTTGAGAATGATAAGACCTGACATATTTTAGCAAGATCACTCTCGCCGCTGTGTTGAAGATGACCTGTGGGAGGCAGGGAGATGAGTTAGCAAGCCATTGTAATAACCCAGGTGAGAGAGGATGGAGGTTGAGACCAGGGATATTATAGGGGAGATTGTAAGAAGTGGTTGGATTCTGGATATATTTCGTTTCATAGGCGGGACTAAAAGGATTTGTTATGGGAGGAGAGAGAGAGAGAAAGGCAAGGATTTCCAACCTGATTAACTTAGAAGGATGGAGTCTGCTGAGAAGGGGGCAATTTGGGGAAGAGCAGGTTTGGGGGAGGAAGATCAGGAGTTTGCTTTGTGCACGTTATATTTATGGTGCTCGCTAAATATACAGGTGGGGATTGAGAAAGCCACTGAGTACCTGAGTATGGCTGTCAAGAGAAAGGTTCATGCCGCAGATGTAAATTTGAATGAATTAAATCATTGGCGGAATGAGCGTTGATAGAAAACAGAAGAAGTCTAAGAACTGAATCCTGAGGTGTCCAGGGTTTGCAGGTCTTGGAGATGTGGAACCAGCAAAGGAGAACGAGAAGTGGCCAGTGAGTTAAGGGGGAAATCAGGGAAGTGTCGTGGCCTGGAGCCCAGATAAGAACATGTTCCAAGCAGGAGGCGGTGCGCAGCTGTCTCAAGTGCTGCTCCTGGATATGATGAAAAGACTGAGAACTGACTGTTAGAATTAGCAATGCGGAAGACATTGGTGACCTCAACGGGAGCCATTTCAGTGGAGTGGAGGGGCAGAAAAAGAAGTCTGATAGGATTGCATTTTAGAGAAAAGGGGCTGCCAGGCGTGATGGCTCATGCCTGTAATCCACACTTTGGGAGGCCAAGGCAGGATGATGGCTTGAGGCCAGGAGTTTGAGAAAGAATGGGAGAAGAGAGATTGGAAACAATGAATAGAGAAGCTGTTGAGTTTTGCTCTAAAGTTGTGGTCCCCAACCCCTAGGCTGTGGACTGGTACCAGTCTGTGGCCTGTTAGGAACGGGCCGCACAGCAGGAGGTGAGCAAGCAAAGCTTCCTTTGTGCTTACCGCTGCTCCCCACTGCTCACATCACCGCATAAGCTGCGCCTCCTGTCAGATCAGCAGCGGCAGTTAGATTCTCATAGGTGCAAACACTCTGTAAACTGCGCATGTGAGGGATCTAGGTTGTGCGCTCCTTATGAGAATCTAATGCCTGATGATCGGAGATGGAGCTGAGGTGGTGATGCTAGCACTGGGAAGCGGCCGCAAATACAGATTATCATTCGCAGAGAGGTTTGACTCCACAATAAATGTAATGCACTTGAATCATCCTGAAATCAGCCACGCTCCCCAATCCATGGAAAATTGTCTTCCATGAAACTGGCCCCTGGTGCCAAAAAGTTGGGGACTGCTGCTTCAAAGGGATCAAAGAAATGGAGTGGCAGCTGGAGCACAATGTAAGGCCAAGAAAAAATATAGCTTCTTCATATGCTGATGAGAAATATCCAGTAGAGACGGGGGAAATGGGGATGCAAGAGAGAGAAGGGAGAAATGCTGAAGAATTCTGTCTATGTTGATATTGATATCACCAAGAATTATGACAGGACCAAGTGTCCAAGAGGGTATATAATGATCCAGGAGTAAAAGCTACAAGGAGTGCAGGTAAGTAATCTCACTGCAACAAGCAGTGGTTACCATAATTTTTTTCATCTTTCTCCTTTGTACAAGTGAACAGTGGTACCCCAGTGATTCCATTCCTCTTACTCTGAGTGAGGTTGAACACACTCTCATGCATTTAAAGGCTGTTTGTGTTTCCTTTTCTGTGAGTTGTCTTATCATATCCTATGCTTATTTTTCTGTAAAGGATTGGCTTTTCCTACTGATTTGTAGGAGTACATATTAAGGGAATTAGTCCCTTGTCATTAGCAATATTTTTTTTGAGTTGGTTTTTATCTTTTAATTTTGTGTATGGTGGAATTAGTACTTTGTTCAATTGTTTATGTACTCTGTGTTTTTGTTATATTTATTAAGGTCTTTATCACACCAAGATTATTTTTAAAAATTTATCCTATAGTTTCTTCTAGTATTTGGGTGGTTTCATTGTTTAAATATTTGATTCATTTGAAAAAATTTTAAGTTATCGTGTTGTATATGATATATACAAAAGAAAAATATAACAAAATAGAAATTATAAAGCATAATAATCAATGCATACCTGTGAACCTACCAACAAACTTAAAATTAGGACATTAAAAATACCACTGAAGGCCAGGCATGGTGGCTCACGCCTGTAATCCTAGCACTCTGGGAGGCCGGGGCAGGAGGATCGCTCAAGGTCAGGAGTTAGAGACCAGCTTGAGCAAGAGCAAGACCCCGTCTCTACTAAAAATAGAAAGAAATTATCTGGACAACTAAAAAAATATATATATATATAAATTAGCCGGGCATGGTAGGGCATGCCTGTAGTCCCAGCGACTCGGGAGGCTGAGACAGAAGGATGGCTTGAGCCCAGGAGTTTGAGGTTGTTGTGAGCTAGGCTGACGCCACAGCACTCTAGCCTGGGCAATAGATCCAGACTCTGTCTCTAAATAAATAAATAAATAAATAAACCACTGAAGCCGTCTTTCCCCGGTCTCATACCTCTGCCTACCCCTCTCCTGAAGGTAAACTTTCCTTTAGGAGTTTTGTGTTTATCATGACCTTGCTTTTAAGAAAAATAATTTACCACAGATTGTACAATGCTAAACAATATGTGGTTTAGTTTAGCTTGTGTTTAACTTTATAAAAATGATATCATATTTTAGCATTGCTGAAAGTATTTTCTGCATTATAAAAAACATTATAAAAATGATATCGTATTTTAGCATTGCTAATTAGTATCTTCTGCATTGCTCTTTTTAAATTCAACATTATATTCTAAGATTTATTTACCTTGCTGTATTTGGCTGTACTTCGTTGTATATAGTTTTTTTGTGTGTGTGTGTACAGTTTTTGATATCAATATTATAAGCAAAGCTGCTATGAACATTCTTGTTTGTACCCCTAATTTGAATAAGTACAAGAGTTTTTTAGGGTGTAAACTAGGACTGGGATTGCCAAGGCAGGGGGTATGCACGTGATGAACTTTACAAGTTAATGTCAAACTGTTTTCCAAAGTGGTTGTACTGAGTAACACTCTCACTCACAGGATTGAGTTCCTTTCGCTCCACATCCTCACCAACACTTAATAATGTTGAATTTCTTATTGTTTGCCAATCTAGCGGGTATACAGGAAATTTTGTGGTGGCCTTAATTTGCATTTTCCTGATTACTAATGAGGTTGAATATCTTTTTATTTATTTACTGGTATTTGCATTATTTCTGATAAGTGTATGCTGAAGTCTTTTGCCTATTTTTCTTTTTGAATTGTTTGGGGTTTTTTCATACTGGTTTTAGTGAATCTTTATAGACCCTAGATACTGATCCTTCTCTGGGTAGTATGTTGCCAGTATCATTTTTTTCCCCACAGTCCACAGGGAAGACTGAAAACAAGTATCTCAATGTATTTGAATTTATCAATATTTTCCTTGTGGTTTTTATTCTGTGTTTTACTTAAGAAATCTTTCCTTCTGCTGAGGTCATGAAGATATTCTTCTATATTTTCTTCCAGAGCTTTCACAGTTTTCTCTTTCACATTTAAGTTTGTAATCCATGTGGAACTAGTTTGGGGACATGGTGTGAATTAAAGAATCAATGTAATGATTTTTTTTATATATGAACACAAATTATTCTAGTACCATTTATTAAATAGTTCATCCTTTCCCACTGAGTTGTAATACTAGCTTGTCCTAAATCAAGATTCCTTCTCTTTGTGGGTCTGTTTCTAGACTGTTATTTTATTCCTTTGATCTATTTGATAATTCCTGTGTAATCATCACATTGTTTTAATCACCATGACTTTATAATACCAATACAGGACAAGTGTATAAGACAAGCCTCCCACCTTCCCTGAACCTTCTTCAGGGGAATTTTGGATATTTTGGCCTTTTGTGTTTCCATATAAATTTTAGAATTCATCTGTAAAGCTCCACACAAACACACACACACACACCCTCTTTGGTTTTTGAGTATTACAATGAACTTACACATCAACTGGAAGGAGAATTTACACCTTTATGCTACTAAGTCTTCCAATCGATGAATATAGTTTATCTCTCCATTTACATAGATCGTCTTTAATGCCTTTAAATATAGTTTTATAATTTCCTCGTTAAAGGCCACATACACTTATTGTTTTCACTCATTCACTTATTCAATAAATATTTGTTGAGTATCTACCTTGTACCAAGCACTAGGTACATAGTACATGTACCAAGTTCTAGACTTTAAGAATACAAGAGTAAACAAAGCAGGCAAAAATACCTGTCTTCATGGAAAGAGAAGACATAGGGGAAATGGGCAATAAACAATAAGTCTGTTAGACGATAACAAGTGAAAAAAAATAGAGAAAAATAAAACATATCTGGGTGGGGAGAAGAGGAACAATTTTAAATGCAGACATCAAGTAGGCCAAATTGAGAAGGTGACATTTGAGGAAAGACGTGAAGGGATGAAGGAATGAGCCATTCAGATGTACAGGTAGTTTATTTCTTGGTACCACTTATATTTTGTTGCTATTGTAAATGCTATCTTTTGTTATGTGTTCTGTTTGTTAGATAGTATAGAGAAAGAAATAAAATTGATTTTTGCATGTGATCTTTGTCTTTAGATTTGCCTTGTTTTAATTTTTCTATGTAGATAGCCATCTTATGCTTTGTTTTTCCTATCCAATCCTTATATATGGTATTTCTTTTCTTTCTTTTCTTTTTTTTCTTTAAGACAGAGTCTTGCTCTATAGCCTGGGCTAGAGTGCAGTGGCATTAGCATAGTTCACTGCAACCTTAAACTCCTGGGGTCAAGCAGTTCTCCTGCCTCAGCCTCCCCAGTAGTTGGGACCACAAGTGTGTGCCACGACACCCAGATAATTTTTTTATATTTTGTAGAGACATGGATGGTCTTACTCTTGGTCAGGCTGGTCTCGAACTCCTGGCCTAAAGCAATCCTCCCACCTCAGCCTCCCAAAGTACTAGTATTACAGGCATGAACAACTGCACCTGGCTCTATTTCTTTTTCTTGCTTTATTGCATTGACTAGGACCTCAAGAGTAGCTGTGTGTAGCTATTTAGAAGCTATGCTTTATCAGGTTAAGAAAGTGTATTTTTCATTTTAATCATCAGTGGATGCTGAATTTCACATACTACTTTTCTCTAAATATAGTGAGTTGATCATATAGCTTTTCTCCCTTAATCTATTAATGTGCTGAATTACATTAATAGATTTTCTAATGTTAAATTACTTCTGGTATAAAGATCACTTGATGATTTACTATCCTCCTTATATGCTGCAGTATTTGCTTTGTTAATAATGTGTTTAGGATTTTGCTTTTATGTTCATCAGTGATTGACTTGTAAATTCCTTTTCTTATAATGTCCTTGTGTGATTTTTGACATTCAATGATTTGCAAGCCTGAAATAATTAGATGGGGCATGTTCCCTTTTATTATTTGATGAATGAGTTTGTTGACTTTGGAATGATTCATTCCTTGAAAATATGTTAGAATTTGCCTCAAGTTTGCAGGGATAAGTGGGAGAGAACTTTGAAACCATCGATTTGATTTTTTTAAATGGTCATAGGACTACCTAGGCCTTCTGTTTCTTTTTTACTCTATTTTGATGAGTTATGTTTTTAAGGAATTTGTACATTGCATCCACATTTTCAAATTTGTTCCCACAAGGTAGTTCTCCCTAATTTTCTCATATCTATTTAATCTTTACTATATCTTAACTGTGAACCTTTCCATTCCTGATCTTGTTTGTGTCATATCTTTGTTCTTGATAAATTTTGCCAGTAATTTGTCATTTATTTTATAAAAACTTTTAGTTTTGTCAATCTTTTGCATTTTGTTTGTTTTGTATTACATTAATTTCTGCATTATCTTTATGATCTCTCTTCCTCTTTCGTTAGGTTTATTTTGTTATTCTCTTCTAACTTCTTAAGTTGGATGCTTAGCCTATTAATTTTTGAACTTTTTAGTTACTAATATAATCATTTAAGGCTATGACCTTTCCTTAAAATACTACTTTTCCTGGATCTCACATTTTCATATTTCATATTTTCATTTTCACACAGTTCCAAGTATTGTTAAATTTCTATTAGGATTTGTCTCTTAATACAGGAGTTGTTAGAAGTGTATTTCTTTATTCTTTATATTTTAAAATAGCTTCACTTAGGTATAACTGATGTACAATAAAATTCACGTAAAGCTTTTACATATGTGTGCACTCATGAAACCATCACCACAATCAAGATAGTGAACATATTCTTCATTCCCAAAAGTTTCTTTTTCTGTTTGTTTTTTTTTTGAGATGTAGTCTCGGTCTGTTGCCCAGGCTAAAGTGCCATAGCATTAGCCTAGTTCACAGCAACTTCAAAATCCTGGGCTCAAGCGATCCTCTTGCCTCAACCTCCCCAGTAGCTGGGACTATAGGCATGCACTACCATGCCTGGCTAATTTTTCTATATATTTTTAATTGTTCTAATTTCTTTCTATTTTTAGTAGAGATGGGGTCTCGCTTTTACTCAGGCTGGTCTCGAACTCCTGACCTCGAGTGATCCTCTCACCTCAGCCTCCCAGAGTGCTGGGATTACAGGCGTGACATCCCCAAAAGTTTCCTCATGCCCCCTTGGAATCTCTCCCTTTCTCCCCTTCCCTTTATCCCCGGGCAACCACTGATCTGCTTTCTGCCATTATAGATTTGCTTATATTTTCTAGAGTTTTATATAAATGGAATTGCATAGTGTGTGTTCTTTCTTGTCTAGCTTCTTTCACTCCTCATAATTATCTTTTGAGATTCATCCATGTTGCTTTTTTTGAGACAGAGTCTCCCTTTGTTGCCCAGGCTAGAGTGAGTGCCCTGGCATCAGCCTAGCTCACAGCAACCTCAATCTCCTGGGCTCAAGCGATCCTACTGCCTCAGCCTCCCGAGTAGCTGGGACTACAGGCATGCACCACCATGCCTGGCTAATTTTTTGTATATATATTTTTAGTTGGTCAATTAATTTCTTTCTATTTTTAGTAGAGACGGGATCTCGCTCTTGCTCAGGCTGGTTTCGAACTACTGACCTCAAGCGATCCTCCCGCCTTAGCCTCCCAGAGTGCTAGGATTACAGGCGTGAGTCACCGCGCCCGGCCAATTCATTTCTTTATATTGTTGAGTAGTATTCCATTGTATGAATATAGCAAAATGTGTTTGTCCCTTCATCTCTCGATAGACATTTCAGTTGTTTCCAGGTTTTGGCTATTACAAATGAACCATTATAAACATTTACGTACAAGTCTTTGTATGAACATACGTTTTTATTTCTCTTGGGCAAAATACCTAAAAGTTGGATCATATGGTAAGCATATGTTTAAATTTATAAAAAACAGCTTGTTTTTCAAAGTGGTTGTACTATTTTACATTCCTACCAGCAGTGTATGAGAGTTGTAGAATAGTTTCTCTACATTTTATGAACACTTAGAATGATCTTGTTTTCATTTTAGCCATACTAATAGGTATGTAGTATTATCTCATTGTGCTTTTGTGTATCCCTAATGACTAATGATGTTGAACATCTTTTCGTGTGCTTATTTATCATCCATATATTTTCTTTGGTGAAGCATCTTCCACCACCACCCCTTTTAAAAATTGGATTGTTTCTTTTCCTAGTACTGAGTTGTGGGAGTTCTTTATATACTATGAATAAAAGTTCTTTATCAGATTTATGCCTTTCTCATGTGTCTGATAAAGAACTTTTCTCATAGCCAGTGACTTGTCTTTTCATTCTCCTAACAATGTCTTTTGAAGAGCACAAGTTTTTTTATTTGGATGAAGTCCAAGTTATAAATTTTTTCTTTTGTCAGTGGTGTTTTTGGTGTCACAGCTAAGAAATCTTTGCCTAACTCAAGATCATGGGAATTTTCTCCTTTTGTTCCTATAAATTTTGTAGTTTTAAGTTTTTACATTTAGGTCTATGATCCATTTAAAGTTAATTTTTGTAGATGAAGAGAGGTATAGATTCAAGGTATTCTTGGTTGGTTGGTTTTCTTTTCTTTCTACCTTTTTTTTTTTTTTGCAATGATATTCAATTGTTCCAGCACCATTTCTTTAAAAAGCAATCCTTCCGTCATAACATTGTCTTTGCTTTGTTGTCAAAAATCAACTGTTTAAATATGTGTGGGTTTATTTTTCTCTTTCTGTTCCATTGATCCATTAGTCTTGTTTTTATGCCAATACCACACTGTTTTGATTACTGTTGCTTTATAATAATTCTTGAAATCAGGTAATGGAAGGCCTTCAACTTTGCTCTTCATTTTCAGAATTGTTTGGCGACTCTAAGTATTTTAATATGAATTTGGCAATCAGTTTGTCAATTTCTACCCAAAAAAGCCCACTGGGATTTTGATTGCAATTACATTGAATCTCTAGATCAATTTCGGAAAATCAATATCTTAGCAATATCAGGTCTTCCAACCTATGAACAAAGTATATCTCTTCATTTTGGATAGTTTTTATTGGTGTGCCTTTGAGTTCACTAATCTTTTCTTCTGCAATGTCTCAACTGCTATTAATCTCATCCTATGTTTTGTTTCTTTTATCTCAGACATTATAGTTTTTATCTTTACAACTTTGATTGGCATCTTTTTTTATATCTTCCATGTCTCTTCTTAAGTTTTTGGACATATAAAATACAGTTATGATAACTTTTCTAACATCCTTTTCTGCTGATTCTAACATCTGTGTCTGTTTTAGGTCAGTTCAATTAATTGATTATTCTCTTCATTATGGATTATTATTATTATTAGTTGTATCTTGGCATGCTCAGTAATCTATAATTGGGTGTCAGATATTGTAAATTTTTCCCTGTTGAGTGGTAAATATTTTTGGATTCCTATAAATCTTGAACTTTGTCCTACGATGCAGTAAAGTTATATGGAAGCAGTTTTATATTTTTGTGCCTTGCTTTTATAATTTATTAGATAGGTCCACAGCACTACTCAGTCTGGGACTAATTATTCCTCACTACTAAAGTAAGACCTTGCTGAGTACTCTACTCAATGCCCTGTGCATTATGAGTTTCTCAGTCTAGTTGATAGAATGAGCACTATTCCTATACTTGTGTGAGCACCAGACTGCTTCCTTTATTCCTTTTGAGTCATTTTTTTCTTGGCCTTGGGTAGTGTCCTCACATGCATGCACTGATGAGTACTTTACTAAATACCCAGTGTTGGGGTGGGGGAGCTCCACAAATCTCTGGGATTCTCCTTGTACCCAGTTCTCTCCTCTCCAATACTCTATCTCATGAAGTCAGGCTACCTTGGTCTTCCCCATCCCTGGCAGGGGTGGGGAACCTGCAGCCTTGGGGCCACTTGTAGCCTTCTGGATCTTTGAGTGTGGCCTTTTAATGAATCTGTGTTTTACAGAACAAAACCTTTTAATAAAGTGGGGGCAGTTCCTCAACTCTGGGAGTCTGCTGGGCTATGCCCCAGGGCCTCCTCCCTGCACCACACCCAAGGAACTCTCAAAGCCGTAGGCTGGGATATTTATAAGGTTCAGCCTGTTTATTTTCCATCTCTTGAGGATCACTGCCCTTTGGTGTCTGATATCTATTATCTTGAAAAATGTTGTTTTGTGTATTTTGTTTGGTTCCTTTTGTTTTCAGACTGAAGGTAAACGTGGTCTTTGTTACTTCATCTTGGTTAGAAGCAGAAAGTATGTTTCTTAATTTCTAAACAGATGGTATTTTTCTAGTTATCTTTTGTTACTAATTTCTAAAATAATAAGTGTGTCTAAATGGGTCTACTGTATACATAAGTCCATTAAATTAAGATTAATTGTGTTGTCCATGTCTGTCCTTGACCTATTAAAAACTGAGAGATGAGGTTATAATCTCCCATATGACTTTTCAGCTTATCCTTGTTATTCCATCAATTTTTTTTTTTTTTTTTTTTTTTTTGGAGACAGAGTCTCACTCTGTTGCCCAGGCTAGAGTGCCGTGGCGTCAGCCTCGCTCACAGCAACCTCAAACTCCTGGGCTCAGGCGATCCTTCTGCCTCAGCCTCCCAAGTAGCTGGGACTACAGGCATGCGCCACCATGCCCGGCTAATTTTTTCTATATTTTAGTTGGCCAATTAATTTCTTTCTATTTTTTAGTAGAGATGGGGTCTCGCTCTTGCTCGGGCTGGTTTCGAACTCCTGAGCTCAAATGATCCGCCCACCTCGGCCTCCCAGAGTGCTAGGATTACAGGCGTGAGCCACCACGCCCGGCCCCATCAATTTTTGATACATGTGTATCACTGACTATTTTACAAAATGTAGACAGTTTTAAAAGCTTTAAGGCTTGCTTGAATTGAACTTTTCATCAGTACCGATTGATACTTTATTTCTAATAATACTTTTACTTCAAAGTCTATTCAAAGTACAGAACTTCTCTTCGTGGATCTTAACTCTTTAAAAGCTGAACTTGACTGACTGCAAACCTGTGTCAAGATAAAATTTTGTCTTTGTCTCTATTTGTTTGTTGAAATGAAGATATAGGCTGAGCACAGTGGCTCACGCCTATAATCCTAACCCTCTGGGAGGCTGAGGTGGGAGGATCGCTTGAGGCCAGGAGTTTGAGACTAAGCTGAGCAAGAGCGAGACCCCATCTCTACAGAAAATAGAAAAATTAGCCAGGAGTGATGGTACGTGCCTGTCGTTTAGCTACTCAGGAGAATGAGGCAGGAGGATGTCTTAAGCCCAGGAGTTTGAGGTTACAGTGATGATGCCACTGCATTCTAGGCTGGGTGACAGAGAGAGACCCTGAGGAAGGAAGAAGGAAGGAAGGAAGGAAGGAAGGAAGGAAGGAAGGAAGGAAGGAAGGAAGGAAGGAAGGAAGGAAGGAAGGGAGAGAAAGAAAGGAAGGAGAGATATAGAAGAAAACATATTTCTAGTAGTTACTGGGTGACAGAGAGAGACCCTGAGGAAGGAAGGAAGGAAGGAAGGAAGGAAGGAAGGAAGGAAGGAAGGAAGGAAGGAAGGAGAGATATAGAAGAAAACATATTCCTAGTAGTTACCAAAATCTCCCTTAATCTCAAATGCTTTCTCTAAGAAACAACAAAGCTACAAGTCTAGTACCTGTGGTTGTCTCCACACTACTGTTAGTAACTAACCTTATTCCTTTATATAGTTATATGCTCTGCATTCTGTAGGTAGTAGTATGCTTCCTTTTTTTTTTT
>VBSM01001118.1:28722371-28755196 GCA_008086735.1 Cheirogaleus medius | reverse complement strand
GGCCTCAAGCAATCTTCCCACCTTGGCCTCCCAAAGTGCTGGGATTACAGGTGTGAGCCATGCACCTGGCCTCAAAGTCTATTTTATCGGATATTATTTACAGGCTTCCTCTATTTACTTTTGCTTATATTTGCCTCGGATTCATTTTATCCTATATTTATTTTCAACCATTAGGTGTCCTTATGTTTCAGATGTTTCTCTTTTAACAGCATGTTGCTGGATTTTTAAAAAATCTAATCTATTTTTTAACTGGCAAGTTTAGTCCATTACTTTTGAGATTATTGATTTTTTTCCAACTTTATTAAAGTATAATTGACAGATAAAAATTGTATATATTTAATATGTACAATATATTTTAACTATTTTCTACCATGTTACTTTGTGTTTTCTATTTGTTCTACTTCTTCTGTGTTTCTTTGTTTTCCTTTCTTGCTATTTAAAAAATTGAGTATTTTGTTTGATGTTGTGTGTGTGTTCCTTACTCCGTTTTTTCCCTTTACTGGTTTGGAAATGTATTCATTTCATTTCTACTCTTTTAGTTGTTACATTACATTTGAAATTAACATATTCTTAAGAAAGTCATAATTCCTTTCCTGACTCTTTGGCAGCGATGTGTTAAAGCTGGCTCATAGTGGTCATTAACATCTCTTCTCAATTCCATCTTCAGTGACATCACATAGGTAGCTTAAAATCAGCCACGATGGAAACATATAACTATGGAAATCAACAACACTATCAATAGGGGTTTCACCCTGAAAATCTGGAAATGATTGTTCAACATTTACTGGCACACCCACTGATCTGAGACCATTCTATCACCCTTGCCCCATTTTTAACTCCATCTATTGTTATTATTCATTTTATTATACATGAATAATTTTTCTTTAGATATACCAATTATTATTATTATTATTATTGCTCATCTCTTTCTTGCATTTCACAACTTCCTTTGGGATCATTTTCTTTCTTTCTGAAGTACATCTTTCAGAAGTTCCTTTAGTGAAGGTCTGCTGGTGGTAAACAACATTCTTACTTTTGTTTTACTCTATATGTCTATATCACTCTCTTTCTTGGAAGATGGTTGTTGCAGAAACAACATTCTAGATTGACAGTTATTTTTTACTTATCACTTTAAAAATATTTCCATATTTTTATTGAAAAGTCCAGTGTAATTGTCATTCTTTTGTAGGTAAACTCACTTTCCTGTCTGGTGGTATTTAACAGCTTCTCTTTGTCTTTAAAGCTCTTCAGTTTCATTCTGATGTGTCTCAGTGTGGATTTTTTAAAATCTTGCTTAGAATTTGTTGGCTTATTTGTTTCTATGGATATACATCTTTCAACACTTCTGGAAATTTTTTAGCTTTTGTCTCTCCGAATATTACATCTCATTCATTTTCTCTCTTTTCTCCTCTAACACTCCACAAATAGACGTTTTTATTCTGTCTTCCATGTATCCTAAACAATTTTATATTTTCCACCTGTTTTTCTTTTTGTACTGCATTCTAGGTAATTGTGTTTTATTCATCTTCCAGTTCATTAGTTCTCACTTTAGTAGTATCAAATCTATTATTTAATTCATCCAATGAGTTTTTTATTTCAGTAATTTTATTTTTCATTTCTAAAAGTTTTATTTAGATACTTTTCAAATATGTTTAGTTACTCGGGTGGTCTCTTCTTGCTTGCTCATTTTTTTAATTAATTTTTTTATTTCGTTAAACTTGTTGTTGTTATTTTATGTTCTTTATTTAGTAATTCCAATTTCTGAAGTCCTTGGGGGCTCTAAATCTGTTGTTTATTATTTTTGCTGACTATCACTCATGGTGGCCTGTTTCTGTGTTTGGTGTTTTTGTTGTTGTTGTAGTGGTGGTTGTTTTAGCTCATATTTGGTTGAACTAATGAGCTAATGTTTTCCTCTGGAAAGATTTTGTTTGATTCCACCAGGAAGGGGATACTAGCAGCCTGAGACCTTTTGGGGTTCCTCAGAGGATCCAGGACCCTCCTCTCAGGTAGTTCTTATTCTCCATCCTAATGTTTATATTGGCATTTGCCACAAGTACAATCTTGATACTGTGTTAGCTCATAGCTCATGGCTCCCAATCAGATTTCAACTCACTTATTTTTGGTTTTGAATATTCTTGTAGATTTCCCTTACCTTTTTGATAAAAGCTCAGGATCTAGTGGTATTAGGAGAGCACCTCAGGGTATGTAGTCTGCCATAATCCTGGAAGAAGAAATCATCCATTCAGAATTTATCATGGTGAAAGGTAGAAAATATGGATTCACCTGTATTTTTTTTTCTTGTGGCTACCAGTTGTACCAATAGCATTTACCGAAAATTCATCTTTCTTCTGCCAATTGGAAACATCATCCATGCCATATTCTAAATTCCTAAATGTAATTGTGTGTATTTCTAGATTTTTCTATTCAATTTTATTATTCCATTGGATTATTCATGTGACAATATGATACTGTCTTAATTTTTGAATATTTAAAACATGTTTTAATAACTGGTAGATCTATTCCCCTTTTTCCTTTTTTTTTTTTTTTTGTTTTAATAGAGACAGGGTCTCACTATGTTGCCCAAGCTGCCTTGAACTCCTGACCTCAAGTGATCCTCCCACTTTGGCCTCCCAAAGTGCTGGGATTACAGGTGTGAGCCACCATGCCCAGCCCCTGCAATTGATATTTTTAACCTGAGTATAGGATTTTACATTGTTCCCTGTTGAAAGCAATTTGGGTGCTTTGGTCTGGCATTCATCATGTCAAAGAAATTTTTGACTCTGGAGTTCCATCATGAATGAATTAGCACCTTCTGTGGGACAGGCGCTATGATAGAAGAGAGGGGCTTAAACAATGATTCCTGCTCTCTGAGGGCTTACAGAGCAGGTGAGCATATAAAACCTAATTATGTAAACAACATTTCATAATTATGAAAAAAAAATCAGTGAACCTGAAGAGAGGCCAGGTTCACTACCCATAATTACATAATGATACGAGGAAACAGAGACCAATGCAAGGCTTTAAGGCAACACTATCCAACAGAACTTTCTGCAGTGATGGGAATGTTCTGTACTGACCAGTATAGTAGCCACACGTAGCTATTGGGCACTTGAAATGTAGCTTCTATGACAGAGGAACTGAATTTTTAATTGTACTTAATTTTAATTAAGTCAAACTTAAATAACCACATCTGGCTACATATTGGACATTACAGCTCTAAGACTTTAAATATTTGCTTAATTGGCCAGGATGACCCTGGGATGGGGGTGGGGGTGGAAGATTCTCTCCCATGGGAGGCCCATAGTTCTCCTCCTCTGGCTCCCAGGGGTAGACAGGAGCTGTGGGCTATGGATACTCCCTGGCATGTAGTGGTACCTGCTGTACAGTGGGTGTTGTTCGGTGACATTGTTGAAACAGGTCAGGTCTGAGCCACCTGGTACAGGTAAACTCTAATATTTCCTGTTAGGGGCAAACCTAGACTAGACTCCAATTCCTAGATCAGGCACAACCTGACAAATGCAATTTGATGAGAAGGAGTCATGAGAGGTGCAAAAGAATCAGCCCCCCTTCCTAATCCAGTGGAATGCAACGTTCCCTGTTTTCCTCCAAAGCTACAAAACAAGCCCATAATAGCATCTGTCTCCTTCCACCCTTCCCAGCAGGGCAGGGTCTCTTTGCTCCCACACTCATGCTATAAAAACAGGCTCCTGTCCAGGCACATTCTGGCAATTCCTCTGAAGATCCCAGAACCTCCCTGCTGGGTCAGTGCAGAGATGGGACTAGATTTTCCCTCTTGCCACCTGAAAACACTGCACTTCCCCCACCCCAGGCTTTTCAGAGCTTGGAGCATTTGAGGGAGGGAGAGCCAGAGGGGGTTCAAGAGAGATTCCCTCATGTGCCCGGGGAGTCATATAAGCAGAGTGACAGTTATAAGGCCAGTGGTCCCCAAGGGACTCCTAATTCAGAGCAAGGACTTATGAGAAGATCTCTGAGCAGCTGCAGCCAAGCTTGGAGCCACCATGTTGAGGCAGGAGTAGAGCTTTGGACAATGCCCCCATGGAAATTGGAGGAAGAAGGGAGGTGCAGGCATGAGGCAGCCATAATAGGTGGGGTGTGGGTGGCTAATGAATGAGCTGTCTGCAACTTGAATGATAGGTTCTCTCGATAAAGTGAAGGATTAATCAGGGCTGGGGGCTCAAGCCAGCCTGGGATGTCTGGCCATGTAACTTGGAGCAAAGTCTCACCTCTTTCAGCCTCAGTTTCCTAATTTGTAAGATGGGGCTGACCAATAAGCCCATCTGGTAAGGATGCTGGAAAGGGAAGGATGCTGTGCAGTTAGATGCATTCATGCAGCGCCCAGTACAGTGACTGCCACAATGTCATTTCTTATGCCCCTGCCACCCCATCCCTATGGATCGCCTTAGAGGGTGAGTGCAGCTAAGTAGACAGCAGCTGGGACGTTCAGGGAGCACCAAGGAAGGACTTCCTGACTCTGGCCACAGTCAGAGATGAGCAGGAATGTGAGCCTCTGCCCGGGAACTGGGATGTCTGGGGCTGGGAAAAGGTCTTTCTCTGAATAGGAAGGGGCCACCCTCAGCCTTCTGTCTGTTCTCTGTGCCCTGGTTGCTTGGCGAATTGTAGAAGATGCCAAGCCCTGCCAACACCCCCTACGCACCTCTCCCATGATTCATAAATAGGAGGTGCCAAGGTCTCTGGCCTCTAGAGGCCCTAGGAACACGCACCTTCTTTCCTTCCGTCTCGGGACTCGCCCCTTCACTTTGTTCCCCCATATCACTCACAAGCCCCCTTCCATCTCTGTGGCTTCTGACTGCCTGTCATCCCCCAGCCCCACCCCTCCTACTTTTTCTCTATTGCTCCTTCTCTCCCATTCTTCCTGTGGAGTCCAATATCTTGCACTTGCAGAAGACTCCCCAGCTGGGGGGACTAAGGGGGATGTGTGTGTCTGTCTGTGTCCATGTGGGCACAAACCACAGCGACTACTCTCCAGCCTGTCCCTGCCACTCCGAAGGGAGTGCCCAGAGACCGCTGTCAGCAGCCTCTCTGTCCCTCTTCCCCTCCCCTCAGGCCCAGTTTGGGGGAAGTGGAGTCACCTCCACTCTTCTGGGCAGCTGGGGGCCCCTTAGCAATCTCTCAACCCCCCTCCCCTTCCCCTCAGGCCCCATGCCCAGCCCCGAGGTTTGGAGAGCCTAGTAAGTGCCCTATCAACATGTTAATCAAATTACTTAGGAGCTAAAATTGACGCTGTTCATTAATTATACAAGATTATGCTAATTGTGCATGCAAATGCATGCAGGGGAACAGAAGGTGTTCAGGCGCATGGTGGGCCATTAGCATAGAGGATGGGGCGCGGGAGCATTGGCATGCTAATGTATGCGCCCTGGCTATTTATAGTCCCCCGGCCCATCTGCACTGCAGCCACCTCTACCCGGTGGGGATCGCGGTGAGGAGGCCAGGTCCAGGCCTGGCAGGTGGCTATGGCCCTGGGGACACTCTGTCTTGGCTGCTACCACAGGCCACATGGGCCTGATCTGTCACAGCAACTTCCTCATTCTCCTTACCTTCTCTAGCCTAGGCCCTGTGGTGTCTGCTTCTCCCTGGAGGCAAAATGACTCTTCCGAATGACACAGTCAATAAGGCACCCCCTGCTGACTCCCCATTGCCCACAGGGTCTACATCCTGCATGATTTGGTGCCAACTCCCAAGCCCTGGCCCACACTGCCCTCCTCAGTCTTGCCGGGCACCCCTGGGTGAGGGGCCATACATGCCACCTGCCCTGCGGCCGAGCTGTTAGTCCCTTTGCATGGAGTGCCCTTGCCAGCTAAGTACCTGTGAGGTCTCTGTGAGCTCCTCCAAAACCCAATGCCCGAGGTCAAATGTGAGCTCTAGGAGCCCTTCCCCCTCTCCCAGGTGAAATGAGTGGCTGCTGCAGATTCCACTTGGCAGATCCTCCTGCCCTGCCCACCCACCACTCTGTTTTGCTGAGTTTCTCTTTCCTGTTGGAGTGTAATTTTCTTAAGATCTTGTTCACTTCTACATCCCCAGTGCCTGACACAGAGAAGATATTTAATCCTCTTTTTAAGTGGGTGTACGGAATGAATGAGGGAATGAATGGTCCAGCCATCTGTATCCTCCTCTGTCCCTGAGCTGGGCGTAGAGAGCGGCAGACAGTGAGACCCTGGAGAGCCACTCTGCCCAGAAGATGTTCTGTTTCTTCTGAGGCTCGTGAGCTTAAAGGCAAATTCTTTAGGATAATAATTAGCGGAGGGTCTGCCTCCCCCATTTCCCCATCCCAGGCTGCAGTGCCAATTTGGGGCTTGGAAACGTATCCAATTGCATTCTACCCTTTGCTCTCAATCTGCTTTCTTTCCCAAGACCTTCACAGGACACTGTTTTGAACACCCTGCCCCCACTCATGTATCCATTCACTGCACTGTCCAGTATGATAGTCACGAGCCGCATGTTACTGTTTAAATTTAAATTAATTAAAATTTAAAATGGAATTGCTCTGTCACTCTAGCCATGTTTCAAGTGCTCAATAGCCACGCGTGGCTAGTGCATACGATTCTGGAAAAGGTTCTATTGGGCCGCACCGTAATCTAGACCTGTGCTTCCTTGCCCTTGACCGTCCTGTAGTTGAAAACACACTTGGGCTCTTCTTCCAGCTCTTTGAGTTACTAACAGCTTTCTCTTGGGAAGTGGGAGCATAATTTCAGCCCTAACTAAGTGTCTCACAGAGATGCAGGGAGGAAAAAGCCCATGTAAAACAGCTTTGTGACCTGAGATTTCTCAGGATGGGATCCCTGGAAGCAAAGCCTGAGATGGGGGTTCCTGTGAATGTGGTTTATTGGAAGCAGGTAGGGCTTAGAGGGAGCTTGGCAAGGAGGTGGCCTCAGCTGGGGTCTAGTGTCAGCCTGATCCCATGGGGAGGACTAGAGTATGAATGGCCCCAAGAGTTGGTCCTCCTGGTGACATCAGTCTGTCATTGGCTGTGGGCTACCAGTGCAGAGTGTGTGCTCCTCCTGGCTGCAGGTAATTCTCGGGTAGTGGGGGCAGCTGTGAGCCATTTAACAACCAGCATAGCAGCTGGGGGTGGGGGAATCAGGCAGGTGTCAACCCACTGTACAATACCTTAACATTGCCTTCCAAAGAGCTCCATCCCAACCTTTGAGAACCCAGAGATCAATAGTGGACTTACATCAATTGCCTCCACACTTTATCTGTGGAGTGTCCCTTTGAGAAAAGCACCATGCTAGGCGAGCTTTCCTTATGCAATGGTGTCACCCCTTCAAAGTTGTGTGTAAGTCAAATGTTTGCGCTTGTACCATACTCAACCCAACATTTCCTTCTTTGGTAGGAAATATTCCGTTGACAGGAAAAGTTCATTTACATTTCATCTTTAGCTGCTTTTACAGGGAGGAATAAAAAGCATTTATAGAAAAATTAGGAGGGCTAGATTAAGTTCAGGATGTAGAAAGGTAGGTGTGTAGGTGAACTACTCTTAGCTTTCATTTAAATCATAGGCATCAGAGTCATGATGTGTGACAGCCACACTTTCAATGCTTTAGTAGATGGATGACCACTGTTCACAGCTCTTCATCTGGTCTTGTGTTAAACTTTTCATTATAGAGAATGTTGAATATAGGCAGAATGAACAATGAACCACTTATACCCTGTTGTTCAGCTGTTCTTTAATCCTGGAAATCTCAGACCGAGAGCAGCAGTCACAACAGCCAAAGGCCCAAAATTGGGAGCAAGGGGACCTGATTTCTCCTTTGCAACCACATTGAATTTGCAACCTTGAGGAAATGCCCATAAAATAACTATGCTGGTCCCCGCACAGCCCGTCTCTCAGAACTGCTTTTAAAGGAGGACTTGCCGCACAGTCCTGCAGCACCAGCCCGGGCTGGCGTCTGAGAGTCCCACCTAGAGGGACTTTTCCGTGACTCTTGTCAGCATCAGTGGTTCATAAAGACCCAAGTTCATATCCCAACTTTGGCATTACCATGACGTTGTAGCTTATTCTTGCTTAACCTTGGTTTTCTCATCTGTAAAGTGGGGATGATTACAGACTTATACCACGCCAGAGTGTTGAGAGTATTAAACAAGATGCTGCCAAATAAGGAGCTCGGTAGAGTTCCAGGCACTTGCTAAGTGCTTCATAGATTAGACTGGGTTCACTTTTTATCTTTTTGCTTAGTTACCTGCCTGATGCATTTTATTTGTAACTCGTGTCGTATATATGGCATTTTCTTCCAGTGATGGCAGCTCCTGGGACTTGCCCTTTCCCCTACGACCCTTTCTGTGAGGTCCAGGTGAGGAGGCTGCGCCCCCAGAGAGCCTTGTGGCCACCAGTGGGGATGGCATTGGTCCTACAGTGCTCACTCTCCATGGGGGTCCTCGGGTCACCCTTGGCCTTGCTTCCCCCACCTGAGGCTCAGCCCAGTCTGGAAAAAGGGGCTTCCCTAGACCCCTACCAGCCCCCTAGGGCCAGGGGTGAGGAGGGCTGCTCAGGGCACACCCCGGGCTCATCCAAGCTTTGGAGATAGGGGTGCTTCACAGCCCCTCAACAAAGCACACATCCCTTCCTGCCTCAGGTCCCCATAGGCTGTCCCAGGCCCAGAACCTTCTCCTCACTTACTCGGACCCTGTCCAGGATCTCTTCTTTCAAAGAGAGCACAGTCCCTCAGTTTCCTTGTCCACAGGTGTATTTGTATCCCTCCAGCTCCCCTGCCCAGAGGGTCCCCTGACTCGTCTCCAGCCCCAGCCCCCACACCCACATCTGGCCTCTGCACAAACATGGCTTGGAGGAACTGCTATCCTTCTTTCTTCTTCCCCGACTCCATTCTCATCCTTTGCCAACTGCTCAGGTGGAATAAAGTGTCACCTCATGGGTGTCAGTCTAGGGAGAAGTCTCCTGAGCTATCCTCAGTTTGCCCTGGTGGGGAAAGACAGGACCAGGGGACCCTGGGCCTACCCTGAGGGGGAGGGGAGGCAGGCACTCTAGGGACAGGGGAGAGTACTAGGGCACTACTCCTGGCCCTCCTGGACCCCAGCAGAAGTCCTCCAGCTCCAGGCATAGCCTTGGAGGGCAGGAGCCTTTGGGGGCCAGTCACCTTTGCCAAAGCACAATCTTCAAAATGTCAAAAGCGTGATTCTCATACAAATTGTTATTGAGCATGTGTCAAAGTTCGTTCTTTCTTTCTTTCCTTCCTTCCTTCCTTCCTTTCTTTTCTTTTCTTTTCTTTTCGAGACAGGGTCTCACTCTGTTGCCCCAGCTAGAGTGCAGTGGTGTCATCATAGCTCACTGTAACCTCAAACTCCTGGGCTCAAGCAATCCTCCTGCCTCAGCCTCCCGAGTAGCTGGGACTATAGGTGTGTGCCACCATACCCAGATAATTCTTCTATTTTTTGTAGAGACAGGGTCTTGCTCTTGTTCAGAATGGTCTGAAAAGTGGTCTGACCTCAAGCCATTTCTCCCAACTCGGCCTCCCAAAGTGCTAGGTTTATAGGCGTGAGCTACCGCTCACCCAGCCAACGTTTTTGTAACTTACTGATGAGGGAACCAGTGGGATGGCAAAGCTGGTCAAAGAAGACTAAGAGAAACTGACTGATATGGGTGTGTGGAGTGGGGAGAGGGAGAAGCAGGGGGTATGTGAAGAATACTGGAATAGGATTGCCAAGTTAGACACAAAGCTAATTAATGTCCATAAGACAATAAAATTGTAACCTTTAGGGGGAATTTCTCTACTGAACAGATAGAGATTATTTACTTCTTCTGACAAGTATCATTTGCATCTTATCAGTTTTCTGCAAATTAGCACCTAACTTTACAGTCTGTGCTCCAATCAATAGTAAATATGAGTCAAAGTTACTTTCCCCTAGGGAATCAGATGACTCTTAGGTGGCTTCATTAACAGAATACTCTAGAGCAGACTTGTCTAATATAAATATAATGCAAGCCACATACATAATGTTAAATTTTCTAATAGCTACATCTTCAAAAACAAGAAACTGGTAAAGTTAATTTTGATAATATATTTTATTTAACCCAATATATCTAAAACATTGTCGTTTCAACATACAATCAATATAAAAGATTACCATTGAATTCTTTTATATTCTTTTTTCTAACTAAGTCTTTGAAATCTGATGTGTGTTTTACACTTAGCAGACATCTCAAATTCAGACTGGCCATGCTTCAAGGGTTCAATGCTGTGCAGGGCTGGTGGCTACCGTACTGGATGGCGCAGCTCTAGAGCAGTGGGTCTCCAACTTTAGGGTGCATCAGGGTCACCTGCAGGGCTTATGAACACACGGATGTCTAGGCCCCACCCCAAGAGTCTCTGATTCATCAGCTCTGAGGCGGGGGAGATTCTGCATTTCTAGCAAGTACTCAGGTGATGCTGATGCTGGTATGGGCGCCATACTTTGAAAACCACCACTCCAGCGTGACTTGGAAAGGACTCTCAATGGTCTGCTTATTTCCAAGTTGTGGATCATTTTGTTCACACTCCTCAGGCTGGCAGGGTGGGTGGCAGTAGTGGCAGTCTCCCTGGAGGGTGTTTGCACTGGCTCGGCCTCGGACTGGGGGGCTGCAGGCTCTCACACTGGGAGCAGCCTCGTGGACCACAAGCTGGAAGTGGGTGAGGTTTCAGCAGCACCCCTGATGGCATTGACTGTGTGCTGGCTCTGCAGGATGGGGAAAGGGGACTGACCCTCAGCGCCCCATGGTGGGCCCAGGCCTTGTGCTGGCTGCGTCTTACTCACCCCGGGGCAGGTCCGAATAGATGGAGGTGCTGGCAGGGCCCCAGAGCTCTCAGGAACAACAGATGGTCCTTGAAGCCTACAGTGGACAGAAGAGAGTAGCCAGACAGGGCATGAGAATTGGTGTGGACCCCAAGGACAAGTGGACCTGTACTGGAAAGGGACAGTGTGGGGAGACCTGCTGAGCCAGGGCTTGAGGAAGGGCCAGTGAGGGACCACGACCCTGTAGGGAAACAGCAGCTTTGGGGGTCGGAAATAAAGGATGTCCCAGAGGCAAGACTGGCAGGTACCTCCACAGCCATTGATTGCTGCTCTCTCTTTCACAGATGCGGAAGGATTTACCTAGCCTAGGTCACAGCTCGGCCCCATTTCAGGGACCCTTCCTCTTGATTCTGTAGTTGGGTGCAGTGAGCATGTGTGTGGATGTACGAGAAGTGTGTGTCACCTTTTGGGGTGCACTCCCACGCTTGTTGCATCGTCAGAGGTATCCCAAGGTTAGCACTCATCCCCTTCAGGACAGGGACTATGTCCCATCCTGGTGTTTTTCCCTCCTTCTAGCACACGGTAAAGGACTGAGCACATGAGAACTGAATTTAAATGCACTGGTTGGCACTGTGGGTATGATTAGGGAGTCTATACTCTATGTCACATATGGATGTGGGACATGTATCAGGTGACTACTGTGGGTGTAGAGGTGTTTACACCGTGGAGTGTCATAAGGGGTGTAAGGAGTGATTAGCATATAAGGTGAGATAAATGGAGTGTCTACACTGTTCAGGTATAGTATTTGGGAGCATTGAAGGTGTCTGCACCTTGGGGTGACCTACAGGGGTATATATGGTGTGTACACTTTGGTGGCTATATAAGCTGTCTGCATTGCAGGGGTGCATGGAGTGTCTACACTGTGGGTGTGCACTGTTTGGGATCCCATGAGGTATCTGCACCTCGGAGTGCTCTGTGGGGGCATATAGAAGGTCTACACTATGTGAAAGTACTTCCTGGGTGGCGCCCACTGTGGATGGACATGTGCACTGACGTAATGTCTCTGCGGAAAGGAAAATAAAGGGAGTGCCCATTATGTGGCAGAGTGTGACAGGTGCAGAAGGGTCAGCAGTGTGGACAGAAACAGGGCCCTGGGGAGGTGTATCTCCAGGAAAGTGACTGCCACCAGCTTCCAATGAGGAGTGGCCCCCTTGGAACACCTCTATTCCAGGGCTGGTGCCCACTCCTCACAACACTTGGAGACCTCCTTTTTGGGGACTAAATTTTCAAGGCCTGTAACAAATCTCTCTCTGAATGTGAATTTGATGTTTGCAGACTTTGAAGGCAACTCCAGTGAATTAAATGGATGTTCAAATTTGGATATATAAATAGTATATAAGTGACTATACAGTAGTTAAAGGTCCACCCCCTGGTTTGGACCCTTATGTGCTATTTACTTTAGTATATAGTATAGTCCAAATCCCTCCCGAATGGGTGGAGGTAAAATGAGGAAGTTGAGTGGAGGAACTCATACAACAGCCCAGGAGGCTGTGCCACATGTCAGGACCCATGGCAGACTTTGGCCCTGCACTCTACAGTTTGTAAAGAGCATCTCCCTGGATGCTCACAGAGTCCTGCAGGGGCTAAGGCAGATATCGGTAGTATTCTGAGTTTACTAAGAGTACAACAGCTTGGATATTGTCCATGGTTACATTACTGGCATGGATGGGACCAAGGCCCCACCCTCCCAGCCGACTGCCTGGAAGGAGTGGAGAACCAAGTGCTCATGTGTTTGTACAGAAAGCAGCTTCATGACTGCACCTTTTCCCAATTACTCTATGTGAAAAAGAAGATATTCACTATGTATCTGTACCACGTGTCTGACAGATACACCCTGTATCTGCTCCGTGCGATTAGGTTTTTGCTGTATACATAATGGATATACAACGTGTAAGAAGGGGATTTGCTGGGGGGATCTCCAGGGCAGGTGGCAATCTGTTATATGGGACGGCCATACAGTATTTGCAATGACTATATTTTGGAAATCATATAGAAGATAAAATGGTTTATAAAAATGTATATACTCTATGTGTTCCGTATTGTTTCTCTGCATGTGCCATGTGGGATGGGCATACACTGTATACTGTATATGTGTGCCTCGTATAGGCTGTATGTGGAGTACCTTATGTGAAGGTTATATCCTGAGTGTGTGTGATGGCTGTATCTTATGAGTAATAGTATCTAAGGAATATACAGTGTCTATAATGGATATGCTGTTTATGATGAGTATACATATAGTGTATGATAAGTTTACATGGGGTAAGTGTGAGTACATGCTACGTTTGGAGTATGCACTGTTTATGTGTTGGGCATACAGTATATTGGATATAATTTGTGAGTCATAGATATATATAGCATATATGATGGACATACTCTTTGTGATGAATGTACTTGTGTGGATAAATAAGCACTGTGTGATCCGTACACTGTATGTACGGGCCGGTTCTGCGTAGTGAAGTAGTCATGTGATGAGTCTGTGTGGTGTGTATCAGGCACCCTCTGTACGTGCAGCTCATGATGGGGACGTGGGGTGTGTGCCTGTGTGTGAGCAGGCAGAGGGGAGTCACCCTACTGGGAAGGGGCGTGGCTGGGAGCAGTTGGATGTTCATCTGTTCCCAGAAACCCCAGACCCTTGAGCCCACTGACCACACTGTTTCAGATTCTTCCTCAAGTTCTTCCTGAAATGCAACCAGAACTGCCTGAAGAATGCCGGGAATCCCCGTGACATGAGGCGCTTCCAGGTGGGTCTGGAGGGTCCTCCCCGCAAAACCACCCTATCCTGATAGTGTTGGGGGAGGGAGGGGGCAGGGAAGGTTGAGACCCTGCCACCCTGGGAAAGGCCCCCAGGGCAGATCTCTGCCCACAGCGCTATGCCTTCGGCCTGGTTCCCACTGGGGGTGGGGCAGCTCCATCTCAACTTATGCTGGCTGCCAAGGGAGGCTTCATTAGAGTCCCACTTAAGAAGATGCTAATTGTGACATTTTTACATGATTAACGACCCAGGCAATTTGCATAGCGTGAAGCAGAGAGCAGCTGCCCTTAACACATCCCCAACCTGCGCAGCTCTCCCAATGCAGCGGGTGGGGGGAGAAGGCAGCTCCGGTTTCCTCCTGGAACAGGGCAGGGGCTCCTGCCCCGGGTTCTCCCTGTGCTCACTTGCCCAAGACCCGATTCCTGCCTAGGCGCCCTGTGCATACAGCCTAGAGTTCCTGTGTCTGCAAAAATAGTATCCACGCTTTGCCCTAGGAGCCAGAGTTCTTTCAGGGCTCTTGATTTTTCCGGCTTTTGTGGGGGTCGGTTCACCGGGGGTGTCACGTGATCTAGCTGGCCTCCTTCCTTCAGTTGAACCCCTAGGCTTGAGCCCACCAGTGATCCTGAATTCCAGCATCCAGCCACAGGTCTCAAATTGCTGCTTCCCCACACATTCCCCTCTCGGGAAGCCCCCGAGGGCCCCAGCCAGGCTGGCCTCGGTTCTCCCCGCAGGTGGTGGTGTCCACGACGGTGAGCGTGGACGGACACGTGCTGGCCGTGTCCGACAACATGTTTGTGCACAACAACTCCAAGCATGGCCGCAGGGCGCGCCGCCTGGACCCCTCCGAAGGTCAGGACCCCCAGCCTAGCCTGGCCACCGCGGGCCCAGCCAGCCCCCAGCCTCTGGCCCCCACCTTGGCATGGTCCCCTGACCTGGGTCCTCTCCTGCCTCCCAGCTGCTACCCCCTGCATCAAGGCCATCAGCCCCGGGGAGGGCTGGACCACGGGCGGCGCTACCGTCATTGTCATCGGCGACAACTTCTTCGACGGGTTGCAGGTCGTGTTTGGAAACGTGCTCGTGTGGAGTGAGGTGGGTGGGCCACCCCCGCCAGTCTCCCTCCGGGCCTCCGGGCTGGGCCCTCTCCTCGCCCGGATGGGACCTGCAGGCCTCCCCTCTCCCCTCGCAGCTAATCACGCCCCACGCCATCCGGGTGCAGACGCCCCCGCGGCACATCCCCGGGGTGGTGGAAGTGACCCTCTCCTACAAGTCCAAGCAGTTTTGCAAAGGAGCCCCGGGCCGCTTTGTCTACACAGGTAAGGAGTCAGGCGGGGGAGGGGAGGAGGAAGATCTTCGGGAAGCCCCACCCAGCGCCGCAATCTCGGTTGGTTCTCCGAGTCAGCAGCTTCTGCGGTGTGGCATCTACCCACCTATACCCACTTATACCCGGTGACCGCTCTGCACGCCAGACCTTTTCCTGGCCTTCTGTGCTTCCCTCCGTGGTCTCTGGCTCTGCAGTCCCTTCCTGGGCACTGAGTCCTCACCCTGCGGAACATTCTCTCTGCCTGGGGCTTTCTGACCAAAGTGTCTCCCTCCTCCTGGTCTAGAACCTCTCTAAGGAGATGTTTATTTCAAAGATGCCCTCAAAGGGGCTTGCTGCTCCCCAAATCTTGCCTGAGTCTCTGGATTCCCCCAGGCCACCCCAGGCTTCACTCTGCATGCACACTCACATACACTCACCTGCACACACACCTTGCACGGTGCCAAGGCGAGCAGCTAACACAACACACGTGGAGATGCAGCATAGAATCCCCCATCCCATCCCTTCTCCATTTCCATCCTCCCACCCCAGCCCAAGCCATTCACCTCTCTGACCCCACCCCGCCCATCCCCCCAACCATTGAGCCTTTCTCGAGACAATCGGTAGTGACCCTACTTACCCTCGGGGAGCTCCAGTCTTACAGGGGAAGGCTGAATGGAGAACACCGTGTGGGGTGGGTGGAGTTGCATGGTGGAGAGGTTGATAGTCAACCAAAACCTCGGGTAGGGAGTGTTGGCTGAACTGGGCTAAACTAAAACTGGAGGGATGACTAGGGAGGTAGACATGGAGAAGGAATGGCAAGTGCAAAGACCCAGAAGTAAGTGCTTTCTGCATGGGGGGCTGGGGTGCTAACCAAAGGAAATTCGGTAAATCCAGAGTTAGAAGTGGAGAAGGTAGGACTTTGAGACTGTTGGCTCAGGTCTCGGCCAGGCTACCCAAAGAGAAAGGGGGCAGGAAGAGGGGAAGGAGGAGGAGGCGGGTCGTAGAGAGAGGAGGGGAGCGTGTTGGGAGCTGGGTGGGAAGCCTCCTGCGCTCTCTGGAGAGCCCTGGGCATGGGCCAGTCCCTTCCCTGCAGCACATGCAAACCTTTAACCCTTTGATGTTTCTGAGTCCACCTGGGCAGCGATAAATGGAGATTGTTGGGTTTTTTCTTTTTTGTAATACATAAACTCCTGATACAACCAAATGCAAACAGAAAACTTGGCCGGGCCAGTGACTCATGCCTGTGATCCTAGCACTCTGGGAGGCAGAAGCAGGATGATCACTTGAGCTCAGGAGTTCGAGGACAGCCTGAGTAAAAGCTAGACCCGGTCTCTACTTTAAAAAAAAAAAAAAATTGGAAAAAATTAGCCAGGCATGGTGGCACATGCCTATAGTCCCAGCTACTCGGGAGGCTGAGGCAGGAAGATCGTTTGAGCCCACGAGTTTGAGGTTGCTGTGAGCTAGGCTGGTGCTAGCCGGCTCAACAGAGTGAGACTCTGTCTCAGAAAAACAAAACAAAACAAAAATCTCTCCCTTGCTTTGGTCCCTAGAAATATAGAAGCTAGAATGTGTGTACTATTCCCCTTTTTTCTAATCACAAATGAGACTGTACAGT
The DNA here is from genome assembly GCA_008086735.1 of Cheirogaleus medius. Lineage (NCBI taxonomy): Eukaryota > Metazoa > Chordata > Mammalia > Primates > Cheirogaleidae > Cheirogaleus > Cheirogaleus medius. Next base: position 28,738,702 of record VBSM01001118.1, on the reverse strand, counting down.
GCATGTGTGTTAATGCCAAGCGCCTGGCACAGAACCTGGCCAGTGTTTGTTGAATGAATGAACAAACAGGAACTGAACCTCGCTGACCGGTGTGCCCAGAGTTTTCCGGGGGACTGGGGCTGGGCTTGGTGGAGAGCGTCTGCAGCGAGACTCCTGGACTTGTCGCTTGCCTGCTCTTTGCGCCCTGTGTCCCTCTCTGGGAGGGGACGTCTTCCAAACGCTGCCCTTCTCCCCAGCCCTGAACGAGCCGACCATTGACTATGGATTCCAGAGGCTACAGAAAGTCATTCCCAGACACCCTGGAGACCCTGAGAGGCTGCCCAAGGTACTCAGAGGGGTGTGGCGGGGACGACGGTGTCCTGTGGGCGAGGGGGTCAGGAGGGGCTCCCGAGGGCCCCTCCGCCGCCCCCGGGGGCTGCCCCTCCGTCCCGCTGTCTCCTCCCCTGCCCGCAGGAAGTGCTGCTGAAGCGGGCGGCCGACCTGGCAGAGGCGCTGTACGGAGTGCCCAGCAGTAACCAGGTATGGCGCCTCCGCCCGCCTCCTGGGGCCGCCGGGCCCGGGGCTGTCCCCCACCCGGCGCCTGCGGCTGCCCCGGCCGTGCCCCGCTCTTGTCTTCGCAGGAGCTCCTCCTGAAGCGCGCGGCGGACGTGGCCGAGGCTCTGTACAGCGCCCCCCGGGCGCCCGCGCCGCTCGGACCCCTGGCCCCGAGCCACCCGCACCCTGCCGTCGTGGGCATCAACGCCTTCAGCAGCCCGCTGGCCATCGCCGTCGGGGACGCCACGCCGGGACCCGAGCCGGGTGCGTCCGCCGCGCTTCGCTGCAGCCCCGGGGCGCCCGGACCGCTCCTTCCCTGCCTGCGCTGCCCCCCTGACCGCCGCTCTCCCGCAGGCTACGCGCGCAGCTGCAGCAGCGCGTCCCCCCGCGGGTTCGCGCCCAGCCCGGGCTCGCAGCAGAGCAGCTACGGCAGTGGCCTCGGAGCCGGCCTCGGCGGCTACGGAGCGCCAGGAGTGGCCGGCCTCGGCGTGCCTGGGTCCCCCAGCTTCCTCAATGGCTCCACGGCCACCTCGCCCTTCGCCAGTGAGTGTCTCCCGCCCGCGAGGAGAGGGGCTGGGGCTCTGCCCAGCTAGCCCCTCCCGGGGGGTGGGCGCCCCCCAAGAGGGTCGACAGCGGCTTAGCCCTCAGGAGCAAGCCCAGCCCTCCCCGCGGGTGACCTCTTCCTGCCCTTGGACCTTGACCCCACTCCTCCGCTCCACGTCCCGGGGTCCAGCGGCCGGAGTACTTCTTGCTCCTTTAGCTCTCCTTGCTGACCCCCGTTGCACACGCTGCTTCTCGCTGTGTAGTCCTCCTGAAGTCGGCGTTAATGGGGTGGACTGGGGGCGCCCGGCGGAAACCTGGTGGACCGCCACCTAGCCGACTTACGCCGCGACTTCGGGAGGAGGCTGGTGCCCCCTGCCGGAAGCCTAAGGAAACTCAGGGCTCCGGAGAAGCGGCTTCCAGCTGGCCCCGGCCCCCTGGAGGAGGAGCCGGGTGGGCGGTGAGGGATGTGGCTCCCTGCGACGTCGTCCCGCACACAAGTGAATTCCGTGTGGTCTGTCAGAGCTGATTCAGAGTCTGAGTGTCCAAATCAGGAGCTGTCTGACATTCAGCAATTTACTTCTTTGAACTTCAGTTTCCTCTCAGTAAAACAGGGTCAATTCCACCCCCTGGCCTAAGGTTGTTCTAGATCTGAACGTGCCACTATGCATAAAGGGCCAGGCAGAATTAGGAAAGAGTGTACGATTTCGCAGTCTCAGCCGGGACTGTGGGCTCTAAACCTTTCATCTGGCTTTTTGGAGTAGAGCAGCTCAGGACTGGGTGGATGGGCAATGCCTGGGTGTCATGGGTGAGTGACACCCATAATTGCTTTATGCCTGACCACTTTACACTGCCCTCAAGTCTCTTCCAACACCAATCTCCAGATCAGCATGTTTACGGCTCTTTTTAACTTAGCTATTCAGCAGACATTCATAAAGTGCCTACTGTGTGCAAAGCACCAGGCTTGGGAGATAACTCCATCCCTGCTGGCCTGCAAGCAGCCTCCCTATCAGTCGTAACAGAGGTTGTCCCTCCAGTCCTGGGAGACTGTGCTGAGCTGGAGAAATGGTGAAGGCTGCCCAAGAAGGAGCTGGCCATGCTTTGCCTGCAGTTCCCACACCTCCCCCACTGCCCTATGTTGGCCATTGCTAAGCACTACACTATCTGGCCACCTGCCTAGCTTTCCTTGCCAGGGACCTGTGCCCTGGGCACTGCTCTTTGTGGCTACAGGCTTCAGCCTAGTACTCTCTTCTTGGCCTGGGCTCAACTTCTGGGACCCAAGGCCCCATAAGCTGGAGTCCACATAGACCATGGCCCTCTGGTACCTCTGTCTCTCCTGGCCCTTTGCTCAGGCCACTCTCACCTGCTCCTCTTCCCTTCAGTTCTGAGACAGCACCCTCACAGCCTTTCTCTGGGTGCTACTTGCATTTGAGGCTTTCCCCTGGGCCAACGCTAGTGGGGACGGGAACATCAGCCCCCTCCCCCCATACACAGTGCAGTCAACAGTGGGGGAGCACACTGCCCCAGTGTGCAGGAGCCGGCCCGCCTGGGGTCTCCCTTTTCAGCAAGAAGATTGAGAATTCTAGAGCCGCTTAAATCCTGCTTCCAGCATCAGCTGGGGACACCGTGGACTTGCCCAAGGGTCAGTCCTATCTAATGTGGCTATGAACCCTGGGCCTTGAGAGATATAGTACATCTTCTGGGCATGATCTTAAGCCTTCTATGGGGCTCCCCAGCTAGCAGTGAGCATTGTCTTAAAGGAGATGGGGCTGAGGACATTTGGAAGAGGGGCAGCTATTGGAGGCATCATTGTATCAAAGTAGGGGGGAGTGCTCATATGGCAAAGGCAGCCTTCTCAGGCTGTCACTTTCTTCCAGGAAGCTCCAGCCCAACCCCATTGCCTGCTGCTTGGACAACACTCACATCACAGCCCTACTGGGCTTTACAGGGAACTGGGTTCAGATGAGGATGAGGAAAGGTGGGATCCAGAGATGCCCTGGGCAGGAGAGGAGGCTGTAGGAAGAAGGGGCAGGCACAGCCTGTGTGCAGGAGACTCCTTTGCTATTCCCAGGAGAGCAAGCACAGCCCTGGATGGCTGAGGAGTTGGAGAACAGGAAGATTTGAGGGTGTTGATCCCTGTACATGTCTTTTAAATTGATCAGCTGGAAGAGGGAGATACAGGAGGGCTCCAGGGCCCAGGCTGCAGATGACAAGGACCTGCATTAAGCTGGAAGGAAACAAAGTGTCCCAGGGTGAAAGTGGGGAGTGGGAGGGGGCAGACAGAACACTGGGGATGTTGGTAATGAGAGCACACCTGTGCAGGAAGTTAGGGTGCTTGCATGAGCTATGGTCCTGGACAGAGAGGCCTTGTAACAGGAGCCTGTTTGTGGCCTCAAAATTCATCCCTGACTACTTGCCCCAGGACCCCTAAACACTTCTTAGCATCTCAGAATCCCAGGGGTTTTCAGCAGGAATCTTAACGTAATACAACTCTTATTCATCTCATCTTTGGGGCACCTCCACTGTCTGGTTTTGTTGGATGTTCTGGTTTTGCTTGTGTTTTTACCTGGTGTGGCCCTGTCATCTCCAGCCATAAGAAAGAGTCTCCAGAACCCTCCAGAAAGCCAGGGTGGCAAGCCCAGGACTCTCACAGCTCCCAGTGAGGTCTGAGCCTGGGGCCTGGGGCAGCAGCCCACGTGGGGCCCACTGCCCACGCCGGGGCCGCAGCCAAGCTGCTCACTCTGGTGCTGTCTCCCTGTTGTGTCTCCCACTGCCTTCCTTGCTGCCCCTGCCCCTCCCTGCCCCGCCCCGGAGTCATGCCCTCTAGCCCCCCGCTGGCGGCTGCCTCCTCCATGTCCCTTCCGGCCACGGCCCCCACCACCAGCGTCTTCTCCTTCTCGCCTGTCAACATGATCTCTGCCGTCAAACAGAGGAGCGCCTTCGCCCCCGTGCTGCGCCCACCCAGCTCCCCACCCCAGGCCTGCCCCAGAGCCCACGGAGAGGGGCTTCCAGGTGAGTGATCCACTCTGCCTCGCTGTGGCCCGGGAAGGGCCCTGACGGAGAAGCTGGGCTAGAGCGGCCCCACTCCATCCACATCTCACCTGTGACCAGCTCTTCCTGGGGGTGGAGAGCAGGAAGCCCTGCAGGAGTCCAGGGAGGTCCATCTGGACCCCACTTCCCTGGGCCTCACAGCTTGGGGTGGTCACCACTCTGGGTACTCTCAGTTGACCACTTGGCCAAGAGGAAGGGACTCAAATCCCAGTCGGGGAAGGTCTGGAAACCATCCCAACACCCCAATGCCATCCAGTTGAGCCCAGAGCAAAGACCCAACCCTCGGAGCTAGAGGAAGCCAAGTGAGCTGCATGCCTGTGCCCTGTGCCTCCCTGTGTCCACCAGAGGGTAGCACACACCACTGTGAGAGACTGCGTCACTGGCTGGATGGAAGGGGACTGACCTTAAATGAGGTTTAGCCCGGCTTCCCCTCCCCCATTTTACAGATTCAGAATTGAGACCAAGTCACCCCTCCCGCATCCCATTGATTGAATGGTGTTCTCTCCTTTTATACACATGTGGCAGAACCTTTTAGCCAGCAGAGCTTTGCTCACGAAAGCTCTCCTTGGAAACTCACTAGCAGACAAAGGGAGCACTAGCTGTGGGGAAGGGGGGACCACAGGATGTGGGCGGGTCAGGGCCGGGCTGACAGGGGTGGTTGGGGCAGGGCTGGAAGAGGGTGTCTTCCCCAAGAGGCTTACAGGTATTTCCATGCCTAGTTAGGGGGGTGTCTCCACCGGATACCCTGGGACTCAGTACAGAGTTTAGCACCTAACTGTGTGCCTGGCACATAGTGGGTCCTTAATAAATAGAATTGTTATGTGAATAAACAGGTCAGAAGGGCACCCTTCAAACCCAGGGGCAGAAGGCTGCAGTGCGGCTTGCTGGGCACCGAGCCGAGAGGCCAGGTTAGAGCTGGGTTAGAGCATGTCCTATGGGGCATTGCCCAGGACAGTAATGGGCCATTGGAAAAGAATCAGTGTTCAAATTAGGTAAGTGCTTTGAAGAATGTATCAGAGCCTTTAATGTGCTAGAGTGCATTATGGGTCCTCTAAGGAACAGAAAATGCAAATTTTATTTGAGCACAAAACGTATTTTTCAAAGAGCATCTTGAGATTAGTTCCCAGGGAATGCCCTCTAGGTGGAGGGAGAGACACTTGCATGGTGTCCTCAGCCTGCTGTGGGGACCGGTCAGGCTGGGATGCCTGTCACGAGAGCAAGGCCAGTGGCTTGGCCCCAGAATCAACTCTAGATGCAAGGCTCGGCAGGTGGGGCAGCCTCCATGCGGAGGCTGGGAGGGGCCATGAACGGTGTCCTGTAGGGTCTCTGTGCTCCAGGGAGAGTCCCTAGATGCTGGAGGGAGAGTGCGGAAGCACAGGGCCTGGGGGAACAACTGAGGACGACACATGTACACAACAGCCAGGGAGCCCGGGAGAATCGGCTGTACCCAGGGTACACAGAGCAATTCCAGCACAGTCCAGAGACTTCTTGGCACTATGCTCATGCCCTGCTCTGAGGGTAGAAGGGGGACCCTTCCCACCAGGAGCTACTGCTCTGGGCAGCACCAGCAGGCCCGTGTTGCTGATTCAAGCCATAACAAACTTTCGTGCCAGGAGGGAAGGCAGGCAAGGGAGCTGGTGGGCAAAACATCCAGAGGGTGGGCCATCCTCAGAGAAGACCTTGCCCAAGCAGGGTTTGAAGAATAAGTAGAGCTTTCTAGTGGGGGAGGAATGGGCTGGACAGAGGAGACCTTGGGATGAAGGTGTGTGGGTGGGGAAGGCAGAGATGTTGGAACCCACATTCGAATGTCCAAAGCATAGCTCATACCAATGCATGTCAAAGACGTATTTAACCCATTAATGAGGGAGCTAACAGGAGGACGGGGCAGCTTAAAGGAGAATGGGAGAGACTGAAGCCAGCAAAATAAAGAAGGTTGGAATAATATTGCTCAACGTAAACTGCTTCTACAGAGCAGTAAACAAATAAACCTGCAGCCTTCCTTTAGGGACTATCTTTTCTGCCAACTAGAAATTGTCTGTCATTTTATCAATGTTCTCCAAGGTAACATCCAACTTAACAAAGCCTAGACCCTACCCAGTAGTGTAGAGTAAGTCAAAAAAGTCACATCTCCCAGAATAAGGTGACTCCTAAGGTAGGCTTATTAGATAGTGCTCTTGGGTGACTTTGAAAGGATTTGCAGTCATTTTTTTGCCTTATTTCCAAGTTTTAGCTAATTTTTCTTAAGTGTGTCTAGAGCTTAGAATGTGAAGGATGGGGAAGGCAGGGGCCACCAGTTTTCCTGCCAGCAAAGGGAGCCGTGGGAGGGGGTCAGGCAGGGGCAGGAGTGGTGAGGTGATGAATTTTGTAGGCGTGGGAGGCAGACAGGCTGCTGCAGATGCATTATAAATCAGCGCCCTGGAGGCTGGCCTCTTTCCCTCTCCATCCTGGTTCATGGCCATCTCTTCCTCCCCCTGAGTCGGGCCCTCTGCAACAGGCAGGCCTGGGGAGGGGAGCCCAGAGTCATCTCTCCCTGGAGGAAGCTGAGGAGCAAGAAACGACTGTGGCTGCACCTGCCCCTCACCCCTTACCTACAGTACTGCCCCCAGGCCAGGGCCAGGCCTGGCTAACTGCCTTCAGAAAGTGCTCTATGTCCTGCCTGCTGTCCCCAGCTCGGAGAGGGACAGGCAGGTGAGGTCCCCAGGCAGCACATGGCTTATGGCTCCCTTCTCCACCACCACAGACCAGCCGTTTGAGGACTCTGACAAGTTCCACTCTCCAGCCCGGGGGCTTCAGGGCCTGGCGTACTCCTAATGACGGTAGGTCTCTGGCTGAGTCTGGCCTCCTCCCCTGGCCCTGAGATAGGCTCTGTCTCTCCCAAAGGCCTTAGCAGGGATGGGGAACTGGGGCCTGGGTCTCCCTGTCCAGGGCCTGACAGCTATCAGAGGCACACAGCCCACCCGAGTGGCCCAAGCTGATCAGGGGGAGGAAAGTGGCTTCCTGTCCCCTTGCAGCCAGCCTTCCTCCAGGACTGTCTTCTCTCCCTGTCTCTCCCCACCAGGTCTGCAGGTGTTGCCCACACAGAGCCCAGACTGGAGGGCCCTCTGGGATTCACACCCACGCCCTGGACTGCGGCACAGGCAGATGCAGGGCCGGGGCTGCGGGCGCACCTCAACCCACAGGCTGGATGGGGAGAGGCCTTCATCCTCAAGCTCAAGCCTCCCCCACCACAGGCTCCTCTCGCCTCCCTCTCTTGGGGCGCTCGGAGGCCCCAGCACTGTGCAGATAGATGCTCGTGGCAGGGGAGCATCCCAGGGAGGTGCCGGGATGCCAGGTCTCGCTCGCTGGGTCTTGGTTCCTCTGAAAGAGATGGATCTTGTGCAGACCAGGGACGTCGGGTGAGGAGAGCATGGGATGGGGACTGTGGGAAAGAGGACAGCTCAGGGAGTAGTGACCTGGAAAGGTCCTGTGTGCATCTGACCCATCTCAGCTGGCCCAGCATCCCACCTCCTCTCCAGCGCAAAGGGCGGTGCCCAGCCATTGCCCGGCAGTCGCGGGAGGCCTGCCCAGGCTCCCATGGAGCCTCCACAGCCGCTCTGCCCCGCGCTGCCCCTACTTCCTTCGAGACCTGAGCACTCACGCTTGCCGCATCATGCCTCGCTGTGGGGGCTTCGGGCATGGAGGAGACAGAAGGTGGGGCGACAGGCCACCTGAATTTGGGGTCTTTCCCCAATGGATGTCTCATGAACTCTGGCCCCCTCACACACACTAACTCTGGCTGGCCCCATGGAACGGGCCCAACTGCCCCCCAAGTGGCCTCACACTCTGCTAAGTTTGGAAAAATCAATAAACCAGATGCAGGTGGCCGCCCGGCCTCTTGCCTGCTTCCTTGCTGTGGGTTTGCTTTTCTCAGCAGGTCAGTGGCTCTCCTGGGGCCCCTTGAAACCCTGGGCAGCACCAGAGCTCAACTAAGCAAGTGTTCCCTGCTCCCCGCCACCGTCCACTCCTGGGTACCATGGGGAGGGGAGCAGGCTGAGGACCCAGGAGATGTGGTCAGGCCCCAAGAGCCTGGCTGGGAGCACAGTCAGGCCACGGAGGACTCAGGCCCCCAGCTGTCTGGTCAGGACCAAAGTGGAGATTGTCAGCGCATTGCTGGAAGCCAGGACAGAACAAACCAAATGCCACCAGATGTTCAGATGCTCGAAGCAAGATCCAGTCCAAAACAGAGGCTGCTTGTGGGGTGGGGTGGGGTGGCTTGTGGCTCCCGGGCTGCCTGTCTGAGCCTCATGCCAACCCCACCCATCCCCCCCAGGGCCCAGGCTCCTTCCTGCCCTCCTGCCTCAAAGACTGAGAGGAGGGATCGTAAAGAGACAAGACCCTTGGGCCCCTTCACTCATCTACCCTCTCTAGGATGAATCCCATAGTCCCCCTGAGACATGTCCCATGGACAAAAGTTGGGCTGTCTGACCCTGAAAGCCACCTTTTGGACTCCCTATCCAGTGAGCCCAGTGTGAGCTCCAGGCCTCAGGCTGTTCTCTCTCTCCCCCTGGCAGTGCTCCTTGGCTCTGGCCTCTGGACACCCTGCGACTCCCAACCACGTGCCCAGGCCCTGCAGCCTTCCAGACAAGCACACTTGCCAAGGTGCTATCTTTCAGGGGCCTCCACCTCTTTCTCTGGTATTCTTGGTCAATCCCTGGGATTCATGTCACAGTAGGGGTCATCCTGCCCTATTCTCAGGGCCCACCTGTGCCCCCGCTGCTGCAGTTCCTGTTGCAGCCCATGTCACAAAGCACCAATGCCCGCCTGCCTGTACCCCGCTCCGCTTGGCTCTGAGCAGCTGCACTGCCCAGGCAGCCACACTGGCCAGGCCAAGCCCCTGCACAGCTCTAATCTGCACTGGACATGGGCAGTCACTGGACAGAGGTCACACTCTGGGTCCCAGGATGGGTCAGGTGCCATGGTCAATATAAAGGAAACAGTATCTGTCCCCAACGATCCCACAACACTGCTCAAGCCACCATTTGAGTCAACACTGCCCTCTCCCTCCTCTACAGCAGACATAGCCAATCGATCATGATGTTTGCGATGGCCTGAATTCTGTCTCCTCTAAACTCCCAGGTGACCGTATTGGAGATAGGGCATTTAAAGATGTAATTAAGGTTGAATGAGGTCACCAAGGTGAAGTGTTGATCCAACAGAACTGGTGCCCTTATAGCAAGAGCAAGAGCTGGGCATGATGGTGCACACCTGGAGTCCCAGCTACTCAGGAGGCCAAGGCAGGAGGATCACTTGAGCCCAGGAGTTTGAGATCAGCCTGGGCAACATATTAAGACTCCATCTCTAAAAATAAATAAATAGATAGATAAATAAATAAAAATTCCCAGAAGAAGAGTAAGAGACGCGAGGGCTCTCTCCTCACTGTATAAGACTCAGCAAGAAGGCAGTTGCCTACAAGCCAGGAAGACAGGCCTCCCCAGGCACCAAATCAACGGGCACCTTGATCTGGGGCTTCTAGCCTCCGGGACTGTGAAAAAATAAATTTCTGTGATTTAAGCTACCCAGTCTGTGGTATTTTGTTGCCGTAGCCCAAGCTGACTAATACAATTATTCTCTCCCACATGTCTTAGTTTTGGCTCCCCCAGAAGCAGAAGTAGAGACAAGTTCCCTGCTTGTCTCCGAGAGACAGTGCAAAGTGTTCCCACCCAAGGGGCAGAGGATGTGGGATATCGATCCTGGAGCCTTCATCTGTCACCGGCCGAGTGCTGCTCCCAAGAGAGTAACGCTCTGACACTTCTGGCCTGCCCCTCCCACTGGCACAGAGACAAAGAAGCCACCGATTAGGCTTTTGTTGTAGAATGTGGTAAGCAAATACTGAAACGTTAAATCCGAGGTAATATGAACAGGGCACCAACAGCTTCTGTTATGCTACAGAGCCATCAGGATCACAGAATTATTGTCAACACAGCCACTGATCAGAGTTGTCACTTGAGATGAAAACTATTAGCTAAGTCTGGTAAATTTCACATCAGGCCCTTTTGTAGCCAATAAATCAAAGAGGAATGAGTCAAATTGGACCATGAGTCACAGGTCAGTGCAAGACCAGCCTGCCAGTGAACCTGGGCCTGCGTCTGGGGCTGTAGCATCTCCAAAAAAGCAACTGGGGCATTTTCTGGGCCTCACAGATAGAACCCCTCCCCGGACTTCCCTCCATCACCCTGGATAGAGTGCAGTAGGCTCATCATGGCTCACTGCAGCCTCAAACTCCTGGCCTCAAGAGATCCTCCTGCTTCAGCCTCCTGAGTAGTTGGGACTACAAGTGGATATCACCATGCCTGGCTAATTTTTTCTACTTTTAGTAGAGCCTGGGTCTCACTCTTGCTCAGGCTGGTCTCAAACTCCTGAACTGAAGTGATCCACCTGCCTCAGCCTCCCAGAGTGCTAGGTAATCCTAGCATGAGCCACCATACCTAGCCCTATTCCTAATTTTCTAAAAATTTTTAAAAATTATAAATAGATGCCACATTTCATGAAGTGTTTTCCTGAATACATTAAGATAATCAAATTATTTTCTCCATTATTTTGTTAATGTCCTGAATTACATTAGTTATATGTGCAATTTTAAACCATTGCATTGACTGTCTAATTACATGTTTAATGGTAAACTGCCATATATCCTTTACCCAGGTATACCAGTTGTTACACATAGCCCCATTCTCTCTCTCTCTCTCTCTCTCTCTCTCTCTCTCTCTGCACTTTGCTCGCAGGAAGGCACCCACTTGCCCTCACCCTTCCCTACTTCTTGAGAAGCTTGGCTTCCTGGAAACAAAAAGATCTACAGAGCACCTCGGTGCTTTGGCATGCTAGCTTCTGCTACCTTCTGGGAGCAGGGGAGGGGAAAACACAACAAGAACAAACACAACTTAATCTCTCACTAAGTTATTCTACCTTGATTCTAAACCACTTTTACCATTCTACTCTAACCATTCTGACTCTAGCTCTGGGTCCCTTCTGCCGGAGATCCAGCAGAGATCCTGGTCATCTGCTAGGAGCCCCTGCCTCTACTCACTCCCCAAGGGTGCCCAGAGCTCCCTCTCCTGGCCTCAGCCTTGGCAGGGGAGCACAGAGTGGCAGCCCCCAGGGGAGCGGGGAATTCTGGCTTTGAAGCTGCAGGGACTGCCAAGAGGAGTGGGCAGGAGGGTTCTGGATGCCTAGACCCCCACTGGAGACAGAATGGAAGAGATTACTCAGCTCTAAAGACACAGAAGAGGCTTCCTCAAGGCAGTAACAGAAACAAGACCATTTTTGCACATTCTTTTTTGACGATTTTATTCCTTGAGAGAGAAGGAGCCAAGTGTTTAAAAAGGGAAGGAAAAATGCTGTCAAGTAGCAGGTTTGTTGTTCCTTGGGGCCCAGCCTCCTAGCACCTTGGTTCTCCGGAGCCTTTCCTGGCCCCTCTCCTGCTGGCCGGGGAGTGAGAGCCGTCCTTGACGCACCTTGGCTGGTGACCGGCGGGAGGAGGCGCGGGCTAGACTGCCAGGGCTGTGGGCAGCCGTCCCGTGAGTCCGGCTCTCGAAGGCCTGCCTCGGCATCAGGCTGGGGCGGAAAAGCCCTCTGGCCTGGCTCCCTGCCCCACCGCCTCTCTTCTCTTCGGGTTGCACCCACCTGGGAGCCTGCCGCCTCCACACACCACCCATTCACCCAGAACTGAGTTCACCTTTCAGTGGGTGGGGGAGGATCCAGCCACTTTCAGGCTGGCACGGGCTCAAGTCCAGCCAGTGCTGGCTTCTGTGGTGAAAGCTGGTTTGTCTGGGCGGCTCCCCAGGCTCTTCCTGGAGCCTGGCCTAGAGCTTCCCCTTGCCAAGACACACCGTGGCTGCCGGTGGAATGCGGTGGGGGCACTGCTGGACAGGCCCAAACCTGGCAGGCCTGTCAATGGCTCCCCTGCTGGTTTCTACAGTGTCCCCAGAGTCAGGCCAGGCCAGGAGCAGGTACCAGGAAACTGCCAGGTATCTCTCTGCCCCTTTGTTGAATGAGGCAGGGACATCCCCTCTTTTGGTCTCATCTGTAAACCAAAAAGCCTATCACTGAGTCTCAAGGTGGACAGAATTGCTCCAGACCCACTTCCTCTGGGGAGCAGCTCGGCAGGCAGCGGAAGGCAGCGGAAGGCGTTGGGGCCGCAGGGGTGCGGGGAGGCGTGTGTGTGCCTGTGGGGGTGGGGCGGGTATGGAGAAGGAGCTGCCAGAGCAGGAGAAAGCGCTCCAGCAAGGCCTCCTCTTCCCTCAGCACAGCCCAGTATGATGGGGCTACATTGCCATTAGATCCACCATTTATTCGGCACTTACCGTAAGTCCATTACGCGTCCAGGATGCAGAGCCTGAAATGGGTATTTCGGTGCACATGAAAATGCCTCTGGAAGAAAAGGAGAGAGGGAAGTGGACATGGCTGGGGAAAGAGCTAAGCAGGAATGTGGTCTCTGCAGAGCCTGCTCTGCCTCTCCCTCTGCTACCCTGATTTTCCTTTAGGCAATATGGACACTGCTGACTGACTGCGGGGAAGATCACAGAAATGAGAAAAAAGAGGTGAAGGCATGTAAAGGGGGACATGGTGCAGTGCCCGGAGAGCAAAGACAGCAGCATCTTCTAGGAGAGTGAGCTCCGAGAGACAGACACTCCACAGGAAAGGCAGTAGGGGAGCATTAGGAAAAACTAAAGGATGTGTGCAGAGCACTTTATGCGCCAAAAAACAAATAAATAAACAAAAAAGAGGAATAGAGACTTCTGAGAAGATCAAGTAATGTATTTTTCCTTATTTCTTCTGTTAAGTATAATTTAAAACCCTGGGTCAGGGAGGCTGAGGCAGGAAGATTGCTTGAGGCTGGGAGTTCCAGACCAGCCTAAGCAACATAGCGAGACCCTGTCTCTACAAAACATTTGAAAATTAGCCAGGCATGGTGGCGCATGCCTGTAGTCCTAGCCACTCAGGAGGCTGAGGCAGGAGGATTATGTGAGCCCAGGTGTTTGAGGTTGCGGTGAGCTATGATGAGGCCACTGCACTCTAGCCCAGGCAATACAGCAAGACCCTGTCTCAAAAATAAATAAAAATTAAAGAATAGAAAAATAAAACCCTGGACATTATATATAAAACAAACATAAAAGATCCTGAATGGTGGAGAAAAGGAGGCAGATTATCTAGGGACCTCAGCATCTGAGGAAAGACATGGCAGGGAGTTCCCTGGGTTTTCTTTTTGCTCCATATATTCCAGATTTGGAACTTAAGAAGGTGGCAACCCAGAAATGCCAATAGGTGAGGAAGAAAGAAAGAAAGAAAAGAAAGAAAGAAAAAGAAAGAAAGAAAAAAGAAAGGAAAGGAAGAAAGAGAAAAGAAATGCCCCAACAAAAACCTTCTTTCAAGCCAAGTGCGGTGGCATATGGTACTGTACTGGGGAGGCTGAGGCATGAGGATTGCTTGAGCCCAGGAGCTCGAATTTAGCCTGGACCACATAGTGAGACCCAGTCTTTTAAAAAGTAAAAAATAAAAAAACCTGCTCTCTCTAGCCAAAGGAGAGAGTAAAGAGCAAGCTAGTAAGGCAGAAACTTTGAGACAATAACCTTTCTTCTCCAGAAAAACCCCATAAAATAAGCTGTGACCCCCACCTATACCCACACCAGCAAAGGCCCAGTGGGAGTCTAAACTTCCACTCTCCCAAGGCTGCAATAAAGTAGCCCAACAACCACCATGAGAATGGTGTCAAAGAAGACCATGCAGAGAGCTAAGATGTTCATCCACACCAGCCAGTAAGGAAGACTCCTCCCCACTGCGTGGTCTCACTAGCTCCTCAATGAAAACCAGGTGTGGACCCTGGATTTCCACCTCACCCACCACCTATGCAGGAATAACAAGGTGCCTCTCACCCTTCCTGCTGGGATGGTGTCACAGGAAGCCTAGTAGTGGGCAGTCAAGATTTTCTCCATAGCCCAAAGGTAACAATGCCTCTACCTACCCCACCTCCTCACCCCCTGCTTGCAGCATCAGTGGAGATCACACTTGGAGTCAGACTTTCCACCCTTGCCCATCAGTAAAAAGACCACCTCCCCTCATAAGTGTCAATGGAGGTCAAGTGGGACTGGATTTTCTACCTCTACCTGGCAGGGTAGATCCCCCTACCCCACCTTGCCCTGCCAGATTGGTGTCAGAAAAAAAAAACAGTTAAAATTTAAAATTAAGATAAGATTCAGCATCTCATAACATATTACAAAAATGTCCACATTTCCACCAAAAATTCATTTGTCATGCCAGGAACCAGGAAGATCTCAAACTAAATAGGAAAAGACCTTCTATTGGATGCAACACCAAGATGAGAGATATGCTAGAATTAACTGATGAAGATTTTAAAGTAGTCATGATAAAAATGCTTCAACAAACAATTATAAATAGGCTTACAACAAATGAAAAAAATAGCCTCAGCAAAGAACTATAAAGTCTCCGTGAAAAAAAAGAAGATATAAAGAAGAAGAAAATGGAAACATTAGATCTAAAAAATACAATAACTGAAATAAAAAGCTCAGTGGATGGGCCCAATAACAGAATGGAGGCTACAAAGGAAAAAAATCTATTAACTCGATGACATAATAATAGAAATGGCCAAACCTGTGCAGAGAGAAAGCAGACTGGAAAAAAAATAATAATAAAGAGAACCTCAGAGATCTGAGGGGGTATAGCAAACCAGCTAACATTAGTGTCATTGGATACCAGAAGGAGAGGAGAAAGAGAGCAAGGCTATAATATACTTGAAGAAATACTGGCTGAGGCCAGGAAAGAAGCAGCCGCTGCCCCCCAGTGCCTACACCATGCTGTTGGAGAAGACCTTCGAGCAGCGCTGCACCTTCCAACAAAGAGTAAAAGATGTCCCACTTATTCAAGAGCAGTGTTGTACCAAAATCTCGGTGATAATAAAACAATACAAGGGTGAGAAGCAGCTTCCTGTCCTGGATAAAACCAAGTTTCTTGTACCTGATCATATCAACATGAGTGAACTCATCAGGATAACTAGGAGGTGCTTACAGCTCAATGCTAATCAAGCTTCTCCTTGCTGTGAACAGGCACAGCATGGTGAGCGTCTCCATGCAGATCTAGGTGTAGAAAAGTGAGAAGAATGAAGACAGATTCCTCTATGCTGTATATGCCTCCCAGGAGACATTTGGAATGACATTGGCAGTGTACAACTGGAAACATGCATGTATTCTAGAATTTTTTAAACCTTCACCAAGGGCAAAAACAGATGTTACCAACTAAGACTGATCAGTTCATCTAATCACAGATCATCAAAACAATAGTGTTCCCACCTAGGAGTTTTAGGAAGTTGTTTTTGTATTTGAAGCAGAAAAACTGAACTCCAAATGAGCACATTCGGCTTTGAGGAAACTATATTATTTAACGTAGGCCATCCTGTTATCAAATCCTAATGCCACCAGGACGGCCCTGACAAAACGGATAAAAACTTTAACAGTTTCTTTTCCTTCTTGGTTCTTTCTTTCTTTTAACCATTTTTCTTTAGTATTTGTTATCTAGAAGCACAGTTGCTCAAGGACACCAGAAGGCCCAAATGCTACAGAAAGCCATGTGACCCGTGCCTGATGCCAGAGGTCCAGACCCACACAAGTTTGAGGCAGACCAGAGCAGGGAAGCTCCTATTACCTTTAATCCATTAACATACCATTATAATTAATACTAAAATCACTTCCCCAAGTAAGAATTGCAGCCATTTTCTGTACACACGACATATGAAGAAGCGTGTATGTGAACTCTGTCTGCGTGTCTGAAACTCCACCCTGTCCCACATCTAATTCTTTAAAACTCCCACATCTCGCTCAGGAAGAAGATGTCTTTAGAGCACAAGTGCTCTCTTCTCCGTTCTTTGGTCAAAGGATTAAAACCCAATGCTTTACCAACTGGATGTTCTTTCTTTGCAGCTGATAAAAAGTAGGGAAAGAACACAGGTTTTTGGTAACATTAGAAGTTTAAAAATAAAATACTTTTCATTCTAAGTTGCCAAAAAAAAAAAAATAGCGGCTGAAAACTTGCCATTTATCACTCATGTCATAAGGGTACTGAGACAAACTCATTTTACTCACCACTATACTAACAAGGAGGAACACTTTTTTATTTTTTTTTTGAGACAGAGTCTCACTCTGTTGCCTGGGCTAGAGTGC
>VBSM01001118.1:28709877-28720480 GCA_008086735.1 Cheirogaleus medius | reverse complement strand
AAAAAAAAAAGAGAGAGAGAGAGAGATCAAAGAAGATCTAATAAATGAACATACTGTGTTCAAGGACTGAAAGAAAGAGTAAAGCTAAAATGTCAATTCTCAGCCGGGTGTGGTGGCTCATGCCTGTAATCCTAGCACTATGGGAGGCCGAGGCAGGAGGATTGCTTGAGCTCAGGAGTTCCAGAGCAAGACTCTATCTCTACTAAAAATAGAAAAATTAGCTGGGTGTGGTGATGTGTGCCTGTAGTCCCAGCTACTCAGGAGGCTGAGGCAGGAGGATCACTTGAGCCCAGGAGTTTGAAGTTACAGTGAGCTATAACTGCACTGCTGCCTGGGCAATGGGCAACAGAGTGAGATCCTGTCTCAAAAAAAAGAAAAGAAAGAAAACAAACCAATTTTTTTAAATAAGCACAAGAACTCTTAAAACTCAACAGTTAAAAAAATAATAAAATCAATCCAATTTTAAAATGGGTAAAAGACATGAACAGATATTTCACCAAAGAGAAGATATGAATGACAAGTAAGCACAGGAAAATAAGTCCAACATCATTAGCCACTGGGGAAATACAAACTAAAGCCATGATGTTTTACTCCACACCTTTGACAACAGTTAGAATAGGTGTGCAATGAACAGCTAAAATAACAAGCAATGATAACACCAAATGGTGACGAGTATGCAGAGAAGCTGGATCTCGCATACATTGCGGATGGGAACGTAAGTGGTACAGATGCTCTGGAAATAGTCTGGCAGTTTTTTACAAAACTAAACATACACTTACTATATGATCCAGCAATCACACGCTTGGGCATTTATCCCAAAAAAATGAAAACATGTTCACATAAAAACCTGCTCCTGAATGTTCATATTAGCTCATTTATAATAGCAAAATATTGAAAACGACTCAAATGTCCTTTAATGAATGAATGGTCAAACAAATTCTGGAACATCTATATAATGGAATATTACTTAGCAATAAAAAGATATGAATTATAAAAATTCTGTTTGGTTATTTTAAAAATAGCCCATGTTCATGTTTTTTGAGTTGAGGAGACACCTTGTGTGACTTTGATTTTGATACAATGTGAACATAGTTATTTTATAATCTGCATCTGGTGTTTCAAATGTATTAAATCTTTGTAGGGCTAGATCTCCTATTTGTTATTTCTGCTTTGTTTCCTTGTTTGCTTGGAGATTTTTGATTATGTGATGTTTCTTGTACTTAAAAAATTATTTGTGTCATACTAGGGTAACAGATTCACTGCTGGAAAATTCTTGGTCCCTTTTAAACAGTATCCACTAAAGTAGTACAATACTGTGTCCCTGCTACTCATGGACACTCTACAATGTTTCAGATAATATAACCTAGCTCACTTAACATTCATTTCAACCTGTCTTTGGCTTGATTTCCTGCACTGTAGAGGCTGGAAAGCTAAAAGCTAAATATTCTAGAACTCTTTTCTATCTGGGATAGAGGGTGCAACCCAGGTCCTGCCAAACAGATACACTGGCCCTGGACTTAGAGCTAAGAATGGGCAAAAGGAGGTGGCAGTCACATTCAGGGAGATCACTTTTTCTGGCAGTTATGGTAGTGGAGGTGTATGGTTCCTCTGGTGCAGATATGCAATTTTCTGGCATCTATTGTCCCTAGTATATGAACTGCCAAATAAAAAGCAATGGTGAGAGTGGTGGCTCCTCTAGGATATTCCCATGGCATGGTTGGGCATTTCCCCGACCTCTGTTGACACTAACCGTAATGTTTCTGGTTACACAGCATCCAAGCCTGGTTTCTATCTCTCCTGGAGATTGTGTAAGCTTCCCAAGACTGTTTAATCAATCCCTTTCTTCTTGATCTATCTAGAGTGGATTCTATCATCTACCACTAAGAACTCTTGTTATATCCAGTGAAATCAAAATAGAATCCAAGAAACTGTAGACCAAACTCAAGTGCTATACCAAGGAACTCCAGACCAAAAAAACAAAAAAAAGCAGGCAAAGGTAAACTATGATGTTAGATGTCAGGATAGTTGATTACCCTTGGCAGGTAGGGAGTATTTATTGGAAGGGTATAAAAGTGGGGGGGGGGGGGATTCTGGAATGCTGGTAGTATTTTTTTTTAACCTGGGTTGTGGGTACCCGCATATGTTCTGTTTGTGTACATTTATGTAACTGTGAACTTACGTGCACTTTTCATTATGTAATTTTTTTTTAAGAGGTAGGATCTCTCTCTGTTACCCATGCTAGAATGCAGTGGCATGATCATAGTTCACTACAGCTTCAAACTCCTAGGCTCAAGTGATCCCCCCTCAGCCTCCTTCCAAGGAGGAGAGGGGACTATAGGCACACATCACCATGCCCAACTATTTTTTTATTTTTTGTAGAGACGGGGTCTTGCTATGTTGTCCATGTTGGTCTCAAATTCCTGGCCTTAACTGATCCTGCCTCAGCCTCCCAAAGTGCTGAGATTACAGGTGTGAGCCACCATGCCTGGCTCATTATGTACATTAAACTTCAGTGAACAAAAAATTATTTTCTTGAAAAATTTCTATATAAGAGGAGTTCGATGTGGGGAGAAAAAGTGCAAGGAAACGTGGCACTGAATCTCTCATGGTGATTGAGATTGCAGATGTGAGAGAGAGAGACAGAGACACCTCAATAAACAGCGCAAGAGCCAAGCACTAGGTGGAACGTACATAACAGAAGGCTCTATGATGTCACCATGCCAGGTTTTGCTTATTAGTATTTGCCCCATTCCTGCCCTTGGAATCCCTACTCTGAATTGCAGGGGAGCTGGGAGCCTCCATTTGTAGGCTTCCTTGCCAGCTGGGTTACAGTTAGATTTTGCCAGGGGACGTCATAGGTTGGAGATGAGCAAGTCAGAAAAAGGAAGAAATTATTTTGTTTCTGGCGTTAGCCATGGTAGGTAACCATGAGTGATCACAGGTAGCTACAGGTGGTCACAGGCTCTGGCACAAACATCAGGAAATACAGGCTTATAAACACCAGACTAAGGGTGTTATCCTCATTGCTGGGTAAAATTCCCTTCTCCCTTTTTCTCATTCAGCTCTTCCAACACCCTCATACCCAATTTTCAGCATTAAATTTCCCTCCACTTGAAATACCTAGAATGGGTTGTTTACCGGGCAAGACACTGACACATACCTCCCCCTTCGGTCTGAAAAAACGTAATCAAAGCCTACCAGCTACCAACACTCTCCGAAAATAGCTGATGAAGCAAATTCACATGCTCTCAGCTGATCTGTAGTTGATCCTGTCCTTCTTGGAGCTGTCCCTCTTCCTACTCCATACCCGGCCCACCTCCCATCTGAACTCCTAGAGCCATCATCTCTATTGAGTCCCTGACTGTGTGCGTCCCTGCTGACCTGGGGTGTCTATTTTGCGTGTGTGCAACTCCCATCTGTGTTCCCACAGCACCTGGCCTCCACTACGGCATGTGTCAGGATGGATCGAGCTGTCCCTGCTCTTGACTGGGAGCCCAGGTTGGGTATGGGCACTGTTGATCCTTGCATGCTCGGCACTGGGCAGGTGCTTACAGAACGTCTGACAGCACTGTAAGGGCACTTATGGCAGACGTTGACAGGCAGAAATGAGCTGCTCTGCCACGCCCTTGGTTCAAGAGCCCAAGTGGGCTGCTCTTTCCACACAATGTCTCCAGAAGTCAACTGACAAGAGTGTGCAAATGTGTATCGAATTGCAACAGAGAGGTGGGCTGAAGCCTGTCCCGGGGGAGGACGTGGGACACAGAGACAACAGGAAGATCAGCTAAGGTAGGTGCCAGGTAGTTTAATGAACCTGAGCACCTCTTCCTCCACTTTGTCCCTCCCTCCCTAGGCCTCCCCTTTAGTTCGGAGCAGGTCCAGCCTGCCCAAGGCTCTGGGGCTCTTCAATGAAAGGTGTTAATTCTTCCGTCCCCTCAGCCGTTCCAGCCGTCTCCGAAGGTCTGGGGGTATCTTGGCCCCGGTTGCCAGCAGCTCTCGCAGTCTCTCTTTGGGAGTCTTGGTGAGCAGGAAATTGCAGGGGACTGGGCCCTCTTCAAAGGTGACCCGGCAGCTCCGTGTCACTGTATGGTAGCCCTCAGCACTGGCGGTCACCATATAGTCCCCTGGGGTCAGCAGCCTCCAGTAATCCCCGCCCCATGCTGAGGGGAGTGAAGGTCAAGATCAGGACTCAGTGATCCTCGGCTTCCACCCAGCCCAAGCCGCCCCCCAGCTCCCCTCCCCGGCCCCGCCACACACACCGGTTGTGATGTCATGGTTAATCCCATCCACGGAAATGACAGCATCAGCAATCCCAAGCTCAGTGTCCTTGTCCCTCACAACTCCTGCAATGCCCATGCGCACCTGTGTGAGAAAAGGTTATCAACACCCTATCCCTTCTGAGAATGTGACTTTCAGTTAACTTGCTGGCTCTGTCCTGCTGCAAACCTGACAAAGATGGTGTGTCTACTGTGTTCCTAGGTGACAATACTCATGGTTAAGAATATCTCGATGGAAAAATTACATCTGGACTGAGAACTATAAATACCTGGTAGGAAGGCATATGTTTGGGCTTCTCCAAGTTTGGAGACCCTTGTTATTGAGTTTGTCTTTGGCAGAAGCTTTGGAAGCTACTAATACACTTATGGAACCATTACATGGGATACGAAGCTTCTATGCCAGAACCGTTCCTGCACCCGCCACATGTGAGTCTTTTCTGAGAACAGCTGTCCTGAGAATAGCTCTGGGACAGCCAGCAGGGGTGAGGAACCTGCGGCTTCAAGGCCACACTGGCCCTCCAGATGCCCAAGTGCGGCCCCTCAACCAAATATAAACTTCACTGAACAAACTCCTTTATTAAAAGGGTTTGTTCTATAAAATTTGGATTCGGTCAAAAGGCCACATTTAAGGACCAAGAAGGCCACATGTGGCCCCAAGGCTGCAGGTTCCCCACCCTGCTAGCCTGCACTGGGGGCTGTTCCCACTGGCTCTAACATTGTCCCAGGTCATGCTGCTGGCAAACATGCTTCCTATCCTATATGCTTCCAAGATAACGAGATGCCAAGTGTGGCCCACGGCATCTTGTGTGTCTGAATGTTCGGCTGCAGCTGCAAAGAACCCCTGGTAGGAGCTGCAACCTAGATCGAGTGATTCAGGCAGTCTGGGGGGCTGGGGGATTCAGATCCCACCTGTTCTAGGTAGGTGAGGAGGGCATCTTTGTTGTTCTCCCACTCCTGGGGCAGCTCGTGCTCATGAGGGAATTTGTCACAGGACAGCTCCACAGTGACCTCAAAGCAGTTGGTGTGTAGGTAGCTGAAGTCATTCATGCCTAGGGGGTACCACAGACACTGGAGCCTAAGGAGGCAGGATGGAGTCCCACCCTCCTGGTGCCCTTCTCTGGGAGCCACTTCAGGGCGGGAACAGACAGCAGCGCTGCACAGCAGAGGGTCTTATCAGGCAGAGGCTATGGGGACAGGGCTAACTCCACCCTGGGACACATACTGCCGGGGACTGTGTGCCAGTCAGCCCCGTTGATGACGTTGCCGTGCAAGGAGAAGTCTTGGTTGTGGCAGGGCCGGCGGTCTGTGTCCTGCATGGCCCGATTTGTGCCGGCATAGACGGTGCTGAGCCAGCGAAACACAGCATCATCTGGGGTGGGTGTGAGTTCGTGGGCAGCCCACGGGGTCCGAGTCATGTCGAATGGGTAGGACACCACGAGCTCACCCCCGTGGAGGTTGGCGCTCAGTACAAAAGGGATCCGCTTCATCCACTGGATCACTGCCCGAGTTTCAGGAGCCACCTGGACAGGGGCAGGTCAGGAGGGGTGGGAGACAGAGACAAGGCCCCTCCCCCAGGTGGCCCTCCAACACTGTCCCCAGGATACTCACAGTGGCATTGGGAAGGGTATAGTAAGTGGGCATGGGCAAGTGATGGTTGGGAACAGTGTGGGGCACCAGCCCATCATCCTCTGCTTCCCACAGTTGTGTGTTGAGGTCAGCGAAATTGTGGTTAAGGTCAATGCCCTGGTGGTTCCAGCGGCCCTCCGCCCAGCCCACCAGCTCCGAGCCCTGCCAGAGAAGGGGCTGGTTCAAGCCAAGCAGGCTCTGGGCATCAGGGCAGAAGGACGGGGGGCCCTCGTGCCAGGTGGCCTACCCGGCGGTAGGCAGTCTCGTAGCCATCAGGATTCATGGAGGGCAGCAGATGGATGCGCATCTCGGTGAGCAGCCGGGTCACCCGTGGGTCCCCTTGCAGGAACTCACGGCACAAGAACTGCATCAGGAGCAGAAGCAACTCCCGCCCCAGGGCCTCATTCCCGTGCATGCCAGCCACGTAGCGCACCTCAGGCTCTCCTGGGAACACATGGTAACTTGGAGCTGGCTCACACCCACGGCCCTGCCCTGTGCCTGCCTCTCCCCACCCCACCTGCCAGTACCCAGCTCGTGCTCCCCAGGGTGGTCCGACATTTCCATCACATACAGCTTCAGGCCCTTGTGGCTCTTCCCGATGCTGTAGATGCGGGTGATGTTGGGGCACTGCTCGTTCACCTGCTTCATCAGCTGGGGGGGCGGGTAGCATGACATGAGACACGGGAGGGTTACTCCCAGGGCCAGACCACTTGTGGCTATAGAGGGACTTACAAAAGTGAGCGGTGGCCCACGCAGATGGGGCACCATGGCATGGTGTAGGGAGAGCAGTGGCAGACCTGGGAGGGAAGGGCAGGACAGGGACGGTGCCACAACAGGGAGACTGGGGCAGAGATTAGGGGTCAACAGAGAAGTCTGAGACGGGGGGGGGGGGCACGAGGGCAGTCACAGCAGATGGTGCCCTGGGAAAGAGATGGAGGCAACCTGAGATGGACTCCTTCCCAGGTCACAGAGCTTATAGCTGACCTTCCTCATGGCTTTATAATCGTGATGCCGAAAGTCCAGAGGGTCAGAGGATCCCAGCACAGAGGCCTCGGGGAATAGGTCGTTGGGATCTGGTGGAGGGTGAGTTGATGGTAAAGGGTGAGGCCACAGTGGGGAGGACACACCCTGCATCCAGGCCCTGCCACCCAGCCCTTACCTGCCTGCCCACCTGAGACTGGGCAGGCCAGGATCTCTGCCCGGAGGCAAGGCGCGCCTCCCTCGAGCCAGGTCTGGGGCAGCAGGCGAATGAAGCGGGCCACCTGGGGCTCTGGCAGGAGGTTCAGCACTGGGGTTTCTGGGTCCGAATTGGCAGGAAATACCTAGGGGCATCAAGTCCTTTGCTGGGGCTGCTCAGACCCCAGCAGCCTGGCCCAGGATCCAGGGAAGGGGCTCAGACCTCCAAGCTCACTGTCTGACCCACCCTGGTGTATATAAGGAGTGTGCCAAGAGGAAGCTGCAGCATGAAGTGGCACCCACCCATGGTGGCGTCATCTGGGGAGGATGTGAGTATGTCCCAAGGCAGCCTGGCTCCCGAGGCTGGGTGCCATCCATCCTGGCAAAAACCCCCTTTCTCCTAGGATGCCTAAGTGAGCATCTGTTCCTTGTCCTCAGAGGAGCCTCAGCCTAGCCAAGCACCCTGCAGTGGGCTGGGTGCTCCTCTCCCAGCACAGAGGGTACCAGCCACTGTGGGACCACTCACCGCGTCCATCCCACTGCTGTGGTTCTTACTCCCCCACCAGGTCCGACTGTCATTGCTGAACTGGACCTTGTATGATGTGACCCAGTCGTACCTGATAGGATAGGTGGGGAGAGCATCGGTGCCCCCAGGACTTCCATTCCAGTCTCCCCGTGTCTGCCCATGACTTCCTAGCCTAGGGCTAGCCCGCCTCACCTCCAGACAGAGTTCCTGCCCTGTGTAACAACACCTGAGAAGCGGACAGGGTGCCTGGCATCCACCTGAAGCCACGGCTTGCTGTCCTGCTCCTCAGCACACCAGGCTCCATCATACAGATCACCATCCTCCAGGCCTGACTGTGGACACAGGACACAGTGATCAGGCCCAGGCTGGGACAGGGAGGGGGCAGGGGCGAATCTCCCAGGGGTTGCCCTGCCTACCCCTAGGACCCGGGCTCTGAGTCAATGTTGCTGACCTGGATGTTGAGCCGTCCTCGGTGTGGTCCAAGACCAAAGGACTGGCTGGTGGATGACTCAAGCTGGTAATCTGAAACTCGCAGGGACTCCAGGCCCAAAGGGGGACAGCCTGGGACAGGGACAGAGTGGTGAAGCAGAGCCAGAGGAAGGGTAGTCAGGCAGGCGGGAAGCTGAGCCTAAGCTTGCTCGGGGGCTAGGCAGGCAGGGGGCATGCCCGTGCCCATGAGGCCAAGAGCTGCCTCGGTAAGTGCCCCGGGGGGCTGCAAGCCTGGGCAGGGCCCGGAGAAGCAGTACCTGGTTCTTGTTTCTCAGTGAGGTTAAGGGTCCCTGCTGGGCTGGTGGTCACCAGAGGCCTAGCAGTCACCCGGGGACTAGGATGAGTTAGCTTCTTTCGCTTCTTCATAATGACCTTTTTCTTCTTGATGACTCGAATCCGGACGTGCTGTTCTGACGTCCCTGAGGTCCAGGGAGGCACAGTCCCAGGGGAGGGAAGAATGGCATGAAACCTCAGAAAGGTCTGCCAGCCCAAGAAGGCATGCGAGCCCACAGCAGGACCCACCTCGAGGATCTAGCAGCCTCAGCATGGCACTAAAGGCCTGCAGTCTAACCCCAACCTGCTTCTCCAGCCACTGCCCTGACTCCTTCTCCTTTCCAACACGACCACATGCTTGGCCAGCCTCACCTCTGACCTCGAACCCAATGGAGGGCTACACCCAGCCACCAGGAACTGTAAGGTTGCTCCAAAGAGCTGAGTTTCATTCTTTACCTCCGGGCCCTTGCACTAGCTGTCCCCTCCCCTGTGATACCACCCACCACCTCTGATTTGTTCTCCTAATTCCCATTCCTCCTTTGTATCTCCAGCCTATATGCCCTTCAAGGAGCCCTCCTTAGCTCCAGACTAGGTCTCATACCCCAAAGCCCCAGTGCCGCCTCCACTGTTTTGTCTGCCCTCTGGGCTGAAAGGTCCCATCCTCAAATGCATGTTTGCCCAGGATGCTAAGGCTTTCCAGGGCTGGCCTGCCTGTCTGCCCTTCAGCACAGGGCTTTGCACAGAGCAGGTGCTGCTCATTCCCTACCCAAGCTTCACAGCAGCTTCAGAACCGGTTGCACATTTGCATGTCTGGTGCCCCCGTGCCTTTGCACGTGCTGTTTCCTTCTTGCCTGCCCTCTCTCTTCTGCTTTTCCTGACTCAGGGATACTCACCCTTCAGGACTCACTTCTGCCTGCCTCCTCTAAAAGTCCCTGAATGCCATCCCCTTGCCTTCCGCCTCGGCTCCCACATCTGCCAAGTTGGGAGGTCAGGCAGCCTGCCTCTCCATCTGGGCGCCAGTGCCGGTCACCCAGGCAGCTTCAGCAAGAGCGCTCTCCTTCGCCTTCTTTTGTCCTTTCTCCTCGTCTCTCGCCCTCAAACTCTCTTACACAGTCTTGCTTTGCATCTTTTAGCCTTGGAGCTTTGGCACCTCTTTCTCCCCTCATCCTGGCCCTGGCCTCAGTTTCCTTATCTGTGAAAAGGCTTGGAAGAGCCAGCATCCCGTGGCGCCTGTCCCGGGAGTGCTGACTCGTCTGGCCAGGAACGGGGCTGCTGAGTCAGCAGCCATTGCTCGGGGCAGGGAGACTGCGAATGTGTGTGTGCGTGTGTGTGCGCGCGTGTGTGCGCGTGCATGTGTGTGCGCGCGCGTGATGGGCGCGGGTCGCCACACGGTGCGAGCAGTGGGGCAACCCACTTGCCCGAGAAGCTGTCGGGGAGCTCACCGTTCGCCCTCTCCGCGGGCGGCTGTGCCGAGCTGCTACGCGGGGCCGGGGTCGAGCCTGGGGCCTCGGTGGTCGCGGGCGGCGCGAGGCCCAACACCGAGGCGCCGGGCGCCCCCAGACCCACACCGACGGCAGGCGCGAAGGCGGCCAAGGCAAGCAGGAGCGCCCACATGGCGGGGGTCGAGAGACAGGGGTGCGCGGGGCTCGCGGTGGCCGGTGGGTCCGTCTCTTCCTGCCGGGTGCTCTGGAGCCCCCCGCCCCTTCCTGCCCGCCCGCGCCGTCGCCCCACGCCCCTCGGCAGCCTCCGGCCCGCCCACAGCCCGCTGGCTGGCCCGGGACCTCGGAGGAGAGGGGACTGCGTGGGCGGAGCAAGCGATGCGGACCCCCGAGGGGCCGCCGGAGGTCTCCGGACCCCTCCCCCTCTCCCCAACCCCCCCGCCCAGTCCTCTCCGGCTGTCCGGGGCTAACCAGCCTCACTCGCGCCGCCCTTTACAGTCTGCAAAGCCACGCGATTCACTTAGACGCGTGAGGCGCCCATCCCACAGCGGGCACCCACTTTGTACCAGGCACGATGCCAGGCACTTTACTCGTGGCCTCGCAATCAAACCTCGTTTTACAAACTGGTAAACTGAGGCTCTGGAGGGCTAACCGACGGTCAAGGTAGCAAAGCTGAGAGCTTTGGGAAGGAAACTACAATCATAGAGGGAAATCCATCCAGAGCCGGAGGGCCCCCTGCCTGGGCGGGTGGTACAGGAGTGAGAGAGACTGAAGGGAAACTGAGGCGGGGGCGGGTGGGG
>VBSM01001118.1:28677414-28694511 GCA_008086735.1 Cheirogaleus medius | reverse complement strand
CGGCCTCCCAGAGTGCTAGGATTACAGGCGTGAGCCACCGCGCCCGGCCCGGCAGTTTCTTGAAAAGTTAAATATACACCTATTGTATGATATAGCCATTTCATTCTTAGGTATTTACTAAAGAAAAGTGAAAAATATGTACATATAAAGACTTGTCCATAATGTTCATGGCAGCTTTATTTATAATATCCAAAAGCTGAAAATAACTCAAATGTCCATCAACAGGTAAATGGATTAATGTTGGTATATCCATACAATGGACTACTACTCAGCTATAAAAAGGAATGGACTATTTATACACACAACATGGATTCATTTCTAGGTATCCCATTCATTAAACTGAATGAAAGAAGCCGATGGAAAAAAAAGTACCTATGGAGTGATTTCATCTACATAAAATTCTGGAAAATGCAATTTGATTTATAGTAACAGAAAGCAGATCAGTATCAATGGTTGCTTGGGGCCAGGAGCCACAGGATGTGAGGAGGGTGTGGGGAGGGGCAAGAGGGAGGAATTATAAATAAGTAGAAGGATAAATTTCAGTATCTTGATTGTGATGATGGTTTCACAAACGTGCATATATCAGCTTGTACACTTTCAGTATGTGCAGTTTGTTCGTCCCATTTCAATAAAGGTTTTGTTTTTAAAAAGAAATAGGTTCATTTCCTTGCAATCAGAATTTACCTTTCACCAACATACATTTTTAGATGTACATAAACAATAAAGTTAACACACAAGGAACTGTAGGCAGGTTATCTACTTTTTTTGGAAAAATTCCAGTTTAGATAAAATGTTTTTTAAAAAGCCACTAGTTTTAGTTTTCGTAACAGAATTTTTTTCTCTGGAAAATAAGAGCTGACATCACAACTGAAGTGCTCATGAATCTTTTATTCCTTTCAGAAGTATCTCAGTAGAGCAAAGGAATGAATACTGGATCCATTTTTTTAAAAACAAAGATTCCATGAATAAGAGGGAGCCAATGTAAGATTGTCTTATTTAATAATTTGTCAATGGTCAAATATGAATGGTTTTTGAGACAATGAAGTTTGAGTTCTCTCCTGCTTAACTAGCAAATAGTGGGCCTACATATTGGGTCAACATGAGATTATCATTATTTTTACATCTCAAAGGTGAAGAAACAATTTAAATGCAAGTGATGATTCCTATAAAGCTATTTTTAAGAATCTTGTTTCCTAGTCATGACTGAATCAAATCTGTAATAGAAGAGTCAAGTTTTTTAAAGCATTTTGTACTACATGCTTATATGACAAGAAAGTTGATTGATTGATTGACTGATTGATTGAAAGGGTCTCACTCCATTGCCCAGGCTGGAGTGCAGTGGTGTCATCATAGCTCACTGTGACTTCAAATTCCTGGGGCTCAAATGATCCTCCTGCCTCACCCTCCCAAGTAGCTGGGACTACAGGCATGCACCACTACACCAGACTAGTTTTTTTATTATTTTTTTGTAGAGACAGGGTCTTGCTGTGTTGCTCAGGCTGGTCTCAAACTCCTGGGCCCAAGTGATCCTCTCAACTTAGCCTCCCAAAGTGCTGGGATTACAGGTGTGAGCCACTGGCCCAGCCATATCTCCTTTATTCCATTCTTATAAATTTCAAATTTAAGATTAAGCTATTTCAGCACATTTTAAAGAAATGTAAGAAAGTTTTAAGGACAAAGGTGTTGGGATACTGAGGTAAAGGTTATGAAACCTCACTATGGGCAATATGAGCCACATAGCAAAATAGGGTGGAAATTAGAAATATAGAGGTAGAATGAAGGGGATATTGAGCACACTCAACAGTCTCAAGGTTGCTTGCAGAGAGTTCCAGAACTGGGATGGAGTTTGAAATGAGTGGAAAAGCGCTGGAAGGGCTCGGCAGGGAAGATGACAGGATTGTTGGAGAACAGGATGGCAAGCAACAGAGAGGGTCCAGTAAGGCTGGGTTGCTCACATTACTTTTTCCTGCAAATCAGTCCAGGAATACGGTTTTCTCCAGCAACACTAACAAGCCCCAGAATCCGAGATACAAAGGTATCTGCACAGAGAAAAGGGCTTTGAAAAGGGAAGGCAGAGTGGCAAGGGATTGTCAAACTGGAGATAGCAGAGTAGGGCTGTTCCAGGGATAGGTTTTGGTTAATGTAAAGAAAAAAGTCAATTTTTGTGAAGAAAATGAACTAAAACCTTATCTCCCAAACAGAAAGCTCTTTCGTTTTTTTATGGCCCCTTCCACTTTTTATGTCAGAGAAAGCCAAACTTGTTTGTTCCAGGCACTGTGCTGGTGCCTTTGCACACAGTCTCATTTGACTCCTCTAAAGGGTTTTATTAATTCAGTTTCCTCAGCACCAGTGTTAATTCAATAGCTTCCTTTCATTTGCCTTTAGTCTAGATTGCTTGCAAGGATCAACACTTTTCTGATCTATTTCCATCTCCTTTCGTGTGAGATGTTCTTTTATATATATATATATTTTTTTTATTTTTTTTTTTTTTTGAGACAAAATGTCACTCTGTTGCCCGGGCTAGAGTGCCATGGCGTCAGCCTAGCTCACAGCAACCTCAAACTCCTGGGCTCAAGCGATCCTACTGCCTCAGCCTCCTGAGTAGCTGGGACTACAGGCATGTGCCACCATGCCCGGCTAATTTTGTCTATATATTTTTAGTTGTCCAATTAATTTCTTTCTATTTTTAGTAGAGATGGGGTCTTGCTCTTGCTCAGGCTGGTTTCGAACTCCTGACCTTGAGTGATCCACCCGCCTTGGGCTCCCAGACTGCTAGGATTACAAGCATGAGCCACTGCGCCCAGCCCGAGATGTTCTCTTTTAACAAGGTAAAATTTCATTAACAAGTATGGAAAGGTAATGTAAGAATTCTATTTCAAGATTATTTAAGAGGTCTTCATGTTACCTTATTTTTCTGCCCCTACATCACTTATCAGCCCACTGCTATGCTCTATCCTTTATCCCATCTCACATTTTAGTCCACACTCCACTGTTGGTGCTGTTTGTAGGGTCACAAACTTAGGGTCAGGACCACTTGTCGAAGCTAAGATCCTACACCTCCTCTGCTTGTCACTTCTGTATGGAGTTTAGAACAGCCTCCCTATCACCACCCCTGCCCTGGCACCCACCTTGGATTTCTTCTCCCTCAGCTCCTTCTCTATCTCATCCCCACCACCACCACCACCACAGAAGCTGGTCTGTGTTCACCTTGCTTCCATTGTGCATCACATCAATTAAATAATGGGTTTCCAATTGGTCTCCCACTCAGGTTTGGGAGCTTCTGGTTTAATTCCAACTACCTGAGTGTCTACTATATACCAAGAATTATGCAACATAAGGTATGTGTCTTCCTATCTCCAGGGGTAGGTGGATATTGAATGTACATGAACACATGAGATTGGGAGGTACAGGTAAGAACTAGCCAGATCCAAAATTCCATATAAAATACTGGCGAATTCAACTCAGCCCTTGATTTTTCCCAATCCCAAAGAGGTGCTGAAAACAAGGGACCCCTCCAGGATCTTTGTTAAGTACACACATTCTGGTAAGGGTGGAAATGCATGTGAGACAGAACAAGGGCACAATGATTTCTAAATAGTGTGGGGTCAAAGGCCCATGCCAGAGAGAGCCCAGAGGCAACCTCTCCAACTCTTAAGATCATGGTTTGGGAGACCCACTCCCTCACACAGGAATATGTCACTGTGTTCTTCCATGCCTTTATTGGTGACAGCAATGGATAAGAACAATACCAGGCATAGCAGATACCCAGCCCAGCACCTGGGGTGCCAGGCAGGCCCTGCATAGCCATCAGCACATCCAGCCCCAGCCCAAGATCCAGCCTACCCAGGCCATGTCCCCGAATGGGCAGGAGGCCGTCTGTCCAGTTTGTATGTGTGGATCAGTCTGTCTGAGTGCCTTAGCCGCTGCCTGCAGGGTCCCCCCGTCCTCGGCACATGGTACGGGCCGCTAGGAACACATCGTGACATCCCCCGGTGGACCACCGGGCCCCGGTGCTGACCATGGGGATTAGAGCCAGGGACTGGAGGTGGCAGGGGGCCAGGCACAAAGTTCATTCCAGGGCCACATCCTACAAAAGAACCAGTGATTATCAGAGCGGGCTTCTGGCCAGGGTGAGTGCAGCTCTGCCTTCAGGCAGCTCTGGTCCTCCAGCTGAGCTGCTCTGGGATTTAGTTTTTCCACCTGCAAAACAGTAATACCTCTTCCCCTTTCTCCAGGCTTGGAAACTGTGACAATTAATGAACTGATTAAGGAGTCTACAGATGCTATTCAGACTCAAGGACTGCTGTGAACAAACCTGATCTTGGGGGGTAAAGGGGAGGACAAGGGGCTACCCAACTCTCTTAGCTCACCTGGGCATAGGAGGCTGGGTTGGGGAAGGTACAAGGGGAGGCTGCAGAGGTACCTACCTAAGTGGGGTGGCATCGAGAAGTCCTCCACTGGATTATGATTGAAGAATTCTTGGGGTGGGAAGGGCTGGCCTGGGAAAAAAGGGGCATCCTGGGGCAGGGGTGGGAAGAGGGGAGGTGGAGAAGGCTGAGGAAGAGGGTAGGGAAGAGGCATGGGAGGGGGCAAAGGAGAGGGTGGGGGTGGGGGCAAGGCCAACTGCTCCCCGAAGTCAGGGGACTGCCCATGGCTTCCCTGGAACAGATGATCCATCTCTGGCCAGTCCTCCATCCATGGATCTAGGAAAGGGATGGTTGTTTTAGGCAGGCCTGGGGAGCCGGGCGGCCCTGAACTCTGGCCATCCATATTTCCAAGGCTCTACTCCCACCTGTTGGAGAACAGCGAGAGCAGGTGGAGAACCTTGTGCCTTCTACCCAGTCTTCCTCACTCCCTCTCATTTCAGGCCAAGCCCGAGGTGTGTTCCTTCTTTCTGCTTCTCAAGATCTACCTTTGTTCTGACCTCCATTTCTGTCTTTCCACCCCCTACACCCGTGTCTAGCTAGAGGTACCCCTGTTTCTTTCCTGTTCATCTGTTGAGGAAAGGTCTTTTAACAAACGGCCTTATGTGATCAATGCTTACATAAGCTTGTTCACGTACAAAGAGGTGACCACATGGCTAGACCATAGAACACTGGAACTCAGACTAGAACACTGTGCCTGTGATCTAACCCTTCTCAGGGGATGAGGGAAGAGCACTCAGGAGCCACAAGTCCTTCAAAGGCCCCCTACTCCCCTTGAGCTCTGTCCCATTCCATTTCTGAGCCCTGTGCTCTGAGGGCCCTCTCTGCATCACTACCCTCCCAGCTTGTGACAGGGCTCACCAGGGGAGTAATCACGCTTGGGCAGCTCCACGCCCCAGGCATCAGCCACATGGGTCAGAAGCAAGTGTGATAGGTGGCGGTGTGCATGCTGGTCCCAGTGGACACCGTCCCGATGACGGTGCTGTACTGCATGCCGGAAATGAAAGTGGAGGTCCAGGACATCGAAGCAGTGGTCCCCAGCCAGTGTAGCACTGTAGAAGTTCCCTTCAACCACATCCCGCCGCAGGGAGCCTGCCAGAGGCTGAAGCTGAGTGAGAAAATGCAACCTCTAAGGGCCACAAAATGAAGCAGGGTCGGGAAGGAGGGTCCCCTATCTACCAGCCAGCTGTCCCATCTCTTGCCCAAAGGGGTCTCAGTCACTTGCCTCTGGCAGGAGGAAACCCCCAGTGACACGCTCCCCGAGGGGCATTGCCATGTTCCACACCAAGAGGCAGGAATCTGGCAACACTTGGTCCATGCGCACGAATACCCGCTGCAGGTTCTCTCGGTAGCTCTCCATTGAGCAGCGGCCATACCTGTTGGGTACCACACAGGGTGGGCAAGAGCACAGGGGTGGTCTACTCCCAACCAGTATTTCCCTTTCCCCCGCCCAACCTGGAGAGATCCCAGAGGCAGGAGTTGATGATCACCAGGTCCGGGGCAGGCCCGTATGTCAGCTCCTCCAAGACGTCCTCGAGGTACTCAGAGTAAACGCGGGTGAGGAAGTAGAAGCGCACAAGGTGGTGGCCAGAACCCGAGCAGAACTGGCGGACCTCGCGGTACTGTGTCCCGTTGTGCAGCTCGCCCAGCTGGCCCCCAGCCACCAGCTGGTCCTGTTCAAAGCTCAGCTCCCCCTACCCGGCCCCCACCCCTCGGGTCAGATCCATGCCAGGGAGGAGGACCCTGCCAGGCCAGGGTCTGCACCCACCCACCAACAGCATGGCCACCAAGCTTCCCTCACCTTGGCTTTCAGCTGGGCAGCTGTGAGCAGTGAGTCTTTCTGGAGCAGGAGCACCAGGTCCTTGTACACAGCCCGCTGGACTGTGGGGAGACAGAGATCCCAAAGGTGCAGTAGACCTCACGACACCCCAGATCCTCCCAAGTCTAGGCCTCCCATCTTCCTAGGGCTGAGCTCCCCAACACCAGCTCTGTGGAGTGCTGACTTGGAGGTAGGAGAAAAGGTGAGGTTAAAAAGTCTTGGCACTGCCTCTGTTCCTTCTAACTGTCTGTCTCCCCGATAACACTATATAGTGACCCAAGATCACCTGGCAGGAGTTAAGTCAACCAAGTCAATCAGGAGACACACACCACAATCCACCGCTCTCATGAGGGAAATTATGGGGGACTGTGAGGGAGAGAAATGCTGAGCGGGGATGGGCTAAAAAGTACACAAGTTACATCTGTCAGGACACCTGTGGCAGATGTGTGAGATAAAATAAAGAAAAGAGAAAGCTTACTGGACTATAACAGACAGAGAGGAGCTTTGAAATGGAGACACAGGGTCCAGACATAGAGAACAGGCTAGGCTGCAAGGTGCGGGACTAGGAAGCGTCATCCTAGAGGGGGCACTCACTGGAGTCCCCCAAGATGACCACGAATTTGTTGTGTAGCAGCTGCTGGACTTCTGAGGCCTGGAAGTGGACCATGGCGCTTCGCAGTGGGCGGCGCAGCTCCTCGTTTTCCAGACAGAAGACCATGCTGCCACAGACAACGACGGGCTGCAGGGACAGGACACTAAGCCATACGAGGGCAGGGACTCAGGGAAGGTCAGCCCCAGGGCCCGCCCCAGGATGAATAAGACCTGCACCAACCCCTCCCGGATGGCTCAGAGCTACAGAGAGGAGGTGACGGCGGCAGAGGGGGACCCGTGGTGGTGCCAGTCTTGGTCATACTTGGACGGGAGGCAAAGGGTCACCTGGCTAGGCGGCCTCCAGGGCACCGAGGCGCTCCCCGCGCGGCGCCGCCCTGCGCCCCGCCACGTGCCCGCCACCATCTCGCGCATGCGCGCGCGCCCGCCCGCTCACGCCCATTACCGAGTCCCGGGGTTCCTTGCCGTTCACCCGCGACCAGGGCAGGTCCAGGCACCGCGCGCCTCGCCCGCAGCGGGATCCGGGCTAAGCCTCATGTTCCCGCGCCCCGGGCGGCCAGTCGGTTCTGCAAAGCCCTCGCCCCGCAGAGCCCGTGCGTTCCGGTGAGCCGTCGGTGCGCAGCCCGGCGCCCAGCGCTCTCCATGCGTGCGTCGCGGTGGCCCCGACGGCGCCTCAGGCCTTGGCGCCCCGGGCGCGACGCTCACAGTTTTCACTTCCGGTCACCCATGTCCCGCCCTGAGCCACCCCCAGCGCCCAAGGGGACAGGAAAGCGAGGGGGGTGGCTGCCACGGGGGACAGGAGCCCAGGCCGGGCCCACCTGGGGGGCGTGAAGCCCAGGTACGGGCGGGGGGCGCGGTGGTGGCCAAATGCGACTGCCCACAGTGGTGATGGCCGCGGTGGCGGCCTCGCCACGTGACCCGAACGGGCGGAAGCGGAAGTGCCGGCCTAGAGCCCCTACTAGGTGGGTGTCTCCGCAGCGCTGCCCAGCCGCTGCCTGCGCCAGCTAGCCATGGACTGCTACACAGCGAACTGGAACCCGCTCGGGGACTCTGCCTTTTACCGGTGAGCCGTCCCGCCCTGCCGCCCACGTCCCGGCTTACCCTGCTAGCCCGCTGGCTCGAGTCTACAGGTGGAGCCGGCGGCGCTGGTCCCCGTCACTACTGGCGCTGGGGTCCGCCCCGGGCCGGCTTTCCCAGAGTGTCTGCCAGTTAACGCACAGCCGGCTACGGGCAGGGAGCCGGGCCTTCCCCTGCTCCAGAGAAGGAAACTGAGGCAAGCACGATGGTTGCCCCGAAGCCCAGGTTTTTGAGCCTCCAGAAGGATGCTCAGAGGGAGGTCGCCCGCGAGTGACAGCGAGTGCCCAGTCTCCTGCCGGAAAGTGCTGCTGAAGTCAGACCACAGGGGCGCTCCGAGGGGGGCGGGATCGCACGGCGGGCGGGGTAACAATGCTGACCAAGGCTGGGAGAAGGGGGCAAGTTGTCAGTGAATCCCCGTGCACCGGGAGTGAGCACCCCTGGCTTGGGGCAACCCTCATGGGAGCTGTAGAGTCCTAAACCACGGATCTTTCTAAAGTGTAGACCAATCACATCATTACCCTGATTAGTATTTTCCAATAGCTTCCCTACTTCCTAGGATAAAGTATGAACTGGTTGTGGAACATCTATCTATAAGGCGGACCCTTTTGGGCTCCTTGTCTTTCCAATCTCATTTACCGCTCTCCTACCCAAATCTTGTGTTCCAGCTGCGCAGAATTACAGGGACCCAACACACAAGTGGTGTTTCATGGCTCCCTATGTTTGTACCAGTTTTCAGTTCCTTTGGTGGACACCGCCGTTTCTGTCTTTATCTCACTGAAGATTTTGTTTTTTGGAGACAGACTCTCCCGCGAGGGGGGAGTGGCAGTGCCACCAACATAGCTGCACTGCAGCCTTGAACTGAGCTGGAATGAGCCTCCCGCCTCAACTCCTGAGTAGCTGGGACTACAGATGGCAGACACCAAGCCCAGCTGATTTTTTGTAGAGACAAGGTCTCTTTATGTTTCTTG
This sequence comes from Cheirogaleus medius, assembly GCA_008086735.1. Taxonomy (NCBI): domain Eukaryota; kingdom Metazoa; phylum Chordata; class Mammalia; order Primates; family Cheirogaleidae; genus Cheirogaleus; species Cheirogaleus medius. Next base: position 28,685,614 of record VBSM01001118.1, on the reverse strand, counting down.
CCCAGGCTGGTCTGGAACTCCTGGCCTCAAGCAATCTTCCTGATTTAGCCTCCCAAAGTGCTGGGATTACAGGTGGGAGCCATGACGCCTGGCCTCTCACTGAAGAATTCTTGCTCATCCTTCAGGACTTAGTTCAATGGTTCTTTCTGGAACCTTCCCTGATTCTCCCCCTGTAGAATCTTTGGGCTTTATAGGGCCCAGTGCTAGGGTCTGTTTTGTATGGCCCAGTAGGGCAATATTTGTATACATTTCTTCTGCTTAACCACACTCATCAAGGGCTGGGAACATATTTATTGCACCTCTTTATCTGCAGTGCATATTAGGAATAGTGCTTGCTATGTAATATTTGCCCAGTAAAATTTTTAACAAATATTTTATTGGGCTGAGTGCAGTGGCACACACCTATAGTCCCAGCTACTTGGGAGGATTGCTTGAGCCCAAGAGTTGGAGGCTGTAGTGGATAACGATGTGCCTGTGAATAGCCACTGTACTCCAAGCCAGAGCAATGTAGCAAGACCCCATCTCTAAAAAATAATAAAATAAAAATATTTTACTGATTGCAACTAAAGATCACAAAGACTTTGCATTGGGGTCTTATTTCAAGAGCAAACAATCATTTGTGCTAGTGAAACTATGTACTATTCTCATTTACATATTAAAACTTTTAAATGTAAATTTTGATACAGAATATGACACACTTCCTAGATGGACAAATGCCCTGTGACAATTTTTAGAGATCTGTTGCATTTGTTGTTTATTCATAATTTTCTTAGAAATATGCCTATAGAGTATGAAAAAATTATAAAAACATAGTTAAAAATCCATAAAATCAGTAGTAATAATGATTTCAACTGTTTCTGTGGAGAAGCGATATCAGCTGACAAAGGTAGCCATTTCATTTAATAATACACACCAGCTAGTTGTACAGTACTTATACTTTTTAAAGTATTAACTTATATTACTTTGAAGATACATGTTGGCTGACCTGGCTTGTTAAATCAGAGAGAACTGGGGCCAATGGCTGTCCTTACCACAAAGCTCCTATTTATCATATGAAGTCTTAGCTTTGTTGATACACCAATGAAGTTTTAAAAGAATATAAATGTTGAGTGCATGCCACAGACATGACCTGAATGACTAACCTACCCTTACTTGTGCCATACTGCCAGAAAGGATTGGGGGTCTAAGCCTTGCTGTGGAGGATATTTCTGTCCTAAGTCATTAACAGATATTGAGTCTTTGTTATGTACTAAAAGTTATGCTAAGTACTTTACGTATATTAACTTGCATAAGCCTCACTAGCCCATGAGTTAGATACCATTTTACTGATAAGGAAGCTGAGGCACAGAGAGGGGAGGTTACACAGGTGACCAGCTCACACAGCTCTAAGTGGTGGAGCTAGGATTTGAACCCAAGCAATCTGGTTCTGGACCCCATGCTAAAACGTAGAGTTTTTTGGATTTTTTTTAAACAGGAAAATGTAAGTGCCTGATCTAGCTTCTCTACCAGGGTGGAAATGCTTTAAGGACAGGTACTTGGTTTTTTCCCCTATGTGTGCATAGTCTTATGCATAGTCAAGACTTAATACATGTTTAAGTAAGTGGATGAATGATAAACAGGTGGCAGACATTGCATTTCCAGTCCTATAGCAAGAGGGGATTCTTTTGCATTGGAAGTAGTGTTCTGGAGAACTCACTTTGGGAAGGCAAGGAGAAGAAATGGTGACTAGTTCTTATGGGACTCTAAAGGTCAAGACATTTTTTATTCTAAAAATGCAACTTGGACTAATCTGATTAATTTGGCCCAACCCTTTGCTTGGTTGAGCCTGTATCATATCTACCATTAAAACAGACATGGACCCTGCCTGACCTCATGGAGCTTAGCAGGCAAGTCAGTTGACACTCAGTATTTGATCATAATCACTGTGAAGGAAGGTATAGGAGTATATAAACTAAGAGAGCATATAATAGATTGGGGGTTGGGTCAGAGGTAGAGAAGACTTTCTGAGAGAATTAATATCAGGGGGTGAGTAAATGTAGGTTTAATACCAGGGGGTGAGTAAATGTAGGTTCAGGAAGTAGGATAGAAAAGAGCATATAGAAAGGTCTTGAGGCAGGAAGGACTGAGGTACTCCCAGTGACCTAAAGAGAGCCAGTGTGGCTGGAATGCCATAGGCAACAGGGGCAGGACATGAGATAAGGTTGATGTAGGGACTTTTAGACCACCTTTATTTATCTGAAGGAAAATGGGAAGCCCAAATTAAAGGGTCTTGACAAAGAATTGATGTGATTGCATTTGCAGGGCGTGGGAGGTTGTGTATATGTGTTTTAAGTTCCTTCTGGAGGCAGTAGGGGGAACCAATTGGAAGGGGCAAGCAAGAATGGAAGCAGGGGAGATTGGTTAGGAGCCTGGTGGAATAAACCAGGGAGAAGATGAGTGTGGTGAGTACTGAGGTGGTGATGGTGGAGGTGGGGAGAAGGGACCGGTTTGAGAGATTTAGAGGATAAAATGGAAAGAGTCTGTAATGATTGCACTTGGTGGGGAGGAGGAAGAGCAAGGAATCAAGGATGACTTGGGATTTTGGCTGCAAATCACAAGAAAGGAAGAGTGGAAAGAGTTCGGCGGAAAAGAAAGTGAGCTTGGTTTTGAATACATAGAGTTTCAGGTATTTTAGAAACATCCTTAGGGTAAAAGAAAAGAGAGCAAAGATACATTATATACTCTTGAAATTATTTTTTAAAGGGAGGATAACTTAAGTAGTTGTGTTTTTGTTTTGTTTTGTTTTGCTTTTTTGCATATATAAACATGAACATTTCTAAAAATTGTGGTTAAATAGACATAAAATTTATCATCTTAACTATTTTTGAGTGTGCTGCTTAGTAGTGTTAAGTATACACTCATTGTTCTGCACCCAATCTCCAGAACTTTTTCATCTTCCAAAACTGAAATTCTATAAAGGAATTGACTGGAGGGCACACACACACACACACAACAACCCTAAAATTCTTCACCCATTAAACATTAACTCCCCGTTTTCTCCTCTGCCCCAGTCCATGGCAACCACCATTCTATTTTCTGTTGTCTCTATGAATTTGATGACTCTAGGTACCTCATATAAGTGGAATTATACAGTACTTGTCTATTTGTGACTGGCTTATTTTACTTAGCGTAATGTCTTCAAGGTTCATTTTGTAGCATGTGTCAGAAGATCCTTCCTTCTTAAGACTGAATATTTCATTGTATGTATATACCACATTTTGCTTATCCATTCATCCATTGCTGTACACTTGGGTTGCTGTCACCCCTTGGCTACTGGGAATAATGCTGCTATGACCATGGGTGTACAAAGTATCTGTTCACTATTTTCTGTACTCTGCTTTTAATTTTTGGGGGTTTATACCCAGAAGTGGACTTGTTGGATCATATGGTAATTCTATGTTTAATTTTTTGAGAAACTGCCATACTGTTTTCCACAGCAGCTGCTGTACCATTTTACATTCCTGGCAACAACGCCCAAGAGTTCTTTAGTAGTATTCGTTTTTGAGATAGAGTGGACTCTTTAGGGCTTGGGGATTTTGGAGTTACGAAGTTAATTCCCCAAGGCAAGACCTGCCATGCTTCTTCCTCCCCAGTGGTCTGGTACCCCAGTCTAGGCAGGCTGGAGACCATCTATTTTCACACAAGAGCTCTTCTGTCACCCTGAAGAAACATGCTTCCCCAGCAGTTCAGCTACGTTGCTATAGGAATTTCTTCCTTGTTTCCTCCAGGGAGCTGGAATTGAGGCTGCCAGTACTACTAGGTTTAATGATTTCCTGGTACTAGAATCCAGAGTCCATTTACTGCTGCTGAGATTTCCACTTCTGGGACCTGGGAGTGGAGGAGAAAGATATAGCTGGCCTTCCTCACTGAGGGTGCAGCCTGTCCTCTCAGAGTCCTTGCCCTTAGGCTTTTCTGAGAACCTGCCCTTAACTCTGCCTGTCCGCACCCTGTGCTACCCCGAGCTACCCTTGAGGCACAGCTTGAGTCACCTCACTGTCCTTGAGAAGCTTACTTTATTTCGAGGGCTTCAGGATGTGGTTGATGCATTGTCACTGTTCACTCCCTGATCCTTACTCCTGTACCTGCTCAGGGGCTCAGTGTGCCTGGCTCTGCCTCCTTTCTGCCTGGTCTGTGTTGCTACCAACATCCTGGGCCACATCACTCACTGCTTGTTTGCTTAGAGGTTTTGGCATCTTAGCTCTTGCCACCTTCCAGGGCAACTTAAGTGGCCACCTGGCTTCAAGGTTCCATGAACTCTACTCAAGTGATTTTATCCACCTCAGCCACCCCCTCCCTGGATCCCACCTCATCCTAATCTCATTAGAGCTGCTCTACTTGTGAAATGTTAAATTCAGACATCCCCTTCTCCAACCACAAGCTTTTGGCCGCACTGATACTCTGATACTCCTCATACACTTGTTCTTCAGCCTCTCTGGAATCCCCGTCCATGCAGCCCTCTGTTCTCTTTGTGTCTACATGCAGAACCCCCTTTTGTAGAGGTTTCCCTCCCTGTCCAGCTTGGAGTACAGCCATGATCATTCTGTCTTACCTTTTTCCTAACAACCTTGTTCCTTTGTCCTTCGGTTGTACCTGCCTTGTGCAGAACCACCTCCCAGTGCGTCAGCATCCCACCATCTCTCCACCTGTGCCCAGGCTGCTGAGCACTGCCATGAGGCTCACACCGCAGACAGGTGGGGGCTGCTACAAATCCATACCCACCAACCTCACTGGGCCCTTGTGATCCTGTTACATGGAATCAGCCTACACTCTCACCACAGGGCTGTACTTTTAAAAGATTAAACAAAGAAACAATTGTGAACAATTACAATGTTTTCGAAATATTGAAAGTTGAAGTCTCCTTGCCCCTTCCTCCCAACAGCTGATGTCACCTCATGCTTCCTAGAGAACTAAAAGCCAGTGCATGAAAGGGCCTCAGCTTCCCCCAGCAACCTGCCCGCTGCATTTCCTGATCCACTGAGGAAATGTGCCCCTGTGTAGCCATGTCCCTGTCTCCCTGCCTTCTCAGTAACCATGTGCCAACCTCCATACCTCCCCTCAGCCATAGTGTTTTTCCAGCTGTTGTCCAGATCCCCCTGTGTCAATCGCGTGGGAGCTGGGCAAGATGGCAGGTGCCTGTAGTCCCAGCTACTCCAGAGGCTGAGGTGGGAGGATGGCCTGAGCCCAGGAGTTCAAAAGCAGCCTGGGCAACATAGTGATATCCTGTCTGTTAAAAAAAAAAAGAAATTTAAAAAGGTCACCTGAGATGCTGGCTACCTACAGATTCCTAGGTCAGATCTACTCTCTTATCTGTGGCATGAATCTTGGAAATTTTGTCTATATTTTAACAAGCATCCAAGTGTTTCTTTGCGGAAGGAAAATTTAGACCACTGTTGTACATTATTTTCTACTATCCCTGCCCCCAAGTGGATCCTATCAAATTTCAAGTATACTTAAATCTCCCATTCTAACAAAAGAATGAACTTCCTTATCTCACAGGTCCCTCCTCTTCACCCCATCTTTCTCTCCCCACCCACCCACCAGCCACAGGTCTGAAGACCCCCATCTATACTTGCTTCCATTTTCTCTCTTCCCACTGAGCACTTAACTCAGGTCTGACCTCACTGTTCTCAGTGACCTCCTGTCACTGCAGGGGGCATACCTCAGGCCTCATAAGAACTTGACTCCCTGGAGCATTGGCCAGAGCTGACCCACCGTCACTGGGCAAGCAGGAAGCAACCCTCCTGGGCACACATGGGGCACAGGTGAGCCATAGCTGGTGGGCTAGGTACATGGGCTTGCCACCAATTGGGAATAGCAGTGTGAGCAGACCTGGAGCATGCAATGTCTATGGAGAGAGCCATGGGAAGGTGGATACTGATTTGGGCCAAGGCTGTGAGGTCATCAAGGGATTGTGTGTTCTGGGAACATGGTTAGGACAGAGCCCCGCGTGGTATCCTCAAACCCACACTGCTAACTGACCATGCAGCTCCTGGAAACAGCAGGGGAGCCCCTTCTGCCTACATTGTCCCTCCAGTCCCAGTGAGCTTCACATCCAGCTCACTGTGGAGCATGTATTGAAGGGTGAATTTGGAGCTGAGAGGAAATAAATTGATAACTGGCATGTCCATCCTTTGGCTACTCAGCTTCCACATGCACCCTTTTGCACACTTTCGAACTCCTTTACAACAAAACAACTCCGTATTTCTGGTTAGCAAAGATATTGCTATCCTTACAGGAAAAGAACACTACTCTTTCTCCAAATGAGAAGGTATACAATCTTAACAGTTATTATAGCCATCACTGTATTAATTACTCCTCAAATTGAGTCATTCTCCCACTGAATATTTTGTTTCCTAAAAACTAAACTGTAAAGTTAACCTCCAATAATTTGTATGTAAAGTAAAGGTAGTAGGAGAGAAGATAATGGCTAGTCTATACATATAACACATGCATATAACAAGCATAGAGAAAATATGCAGTGACTACAGTCTTCATTTCTATAACTGGTCACACGATCATAGTTGATATCTATGGCTTCCTGTTTCAACTGTTCATCCCATATTTCCCTTGCCCTCTGCCAGAACTGCTACTGTTCTGGGTTCTTTCCCTAGGGAAGTGACCCAAGCCTTCATTCCTCAGTCATTCTGCTTTCTTCGGTTGCTGAAGTTGTTATTAACCTTCACTGTTGGGCATGGAAATACTGAGTGGCCCCAGAGGATTCCCTGGATTTCAGACATAGTCCTTCTTGCCTCCATTATGTAGCAGCAACTCGATTTCACCTTTGTAATTAGAATAATCACTTTAGCCAGTAAATTAACTCCATTTTTTTATGCATGTTGATTCAGTGGCCCAAGGAGCCCTAAATTGCAAGGTGGCACTCTTATCTTCCAATTCAGTGGATCCATTCTTGTGTTTCCTGGTGGAAACACTCTCCCCTTGGAGACTAAGCTCTTCTAGCCAACAGATCTCAAAGTTACTAGGGCTGGAAGCAACATTATTGTAAGATGGTTACGAGGTGTAATGATGAGAGGAGACTTTTCTACTCCTTGAATCCAGGTTTCCATATATTCTGACTATGGAGGAGATAATACCATATAATGGTCTTTGATCAAAGCATAGTCTGCATCCTATAAAATAGAACCCTATCCTTTTAAGAGCATTGTCTCTTAAGAGCATTGCAGGCAAGAGAGGCAAATCCACATTTGGAATATGTGCCTGTTGCAGTGAGGACGAATCTTTGCCCCTTCCATAATAGAAGAGATCCAATGTAGTCAACTTGCATGATGGTTCCCCCAGGAATGGTGCCATATTGGGGCCAGGTGTTGTCTCTGCTATTGGCAGGTAAGGCACTCAGCAGTGTTAGAGCAGCCTTGGATCGGGAGGCTGCCAAGTGAAGTTATCACAGGGTTTTCAAGGAGAGGAAGGCTAGTCTCCTCACCGACAGGAAGGCAAGCTACTTCCACCTGTAAGGGAGGCTCACAATGACTTGGGAGTCCAAAATTGCAAGTTTCATCTGGGTCTAACCAGCTATCCCCCTTCCAAGTTTCAGGACCCCATTAGTACCTTCATTGGTACCTAATTTTCACATGAGAAATACCATGTTGATGAAATTCAGCCGTTGTAATTCAACAACCCACACAATTTTGGGTTTGATTTTCAGCAATAGCAGCTATGAGGCTACAAGAAATAAGATTCTTTTAGAGCTGTTATAGAAGCTTTCTGCTTCTCGGACCATGACTTGAACTGAAAGTTAATGGACCTGAACTTGTCATTTTCTCTTTGTAAATGTTCAAGTGCACTCAAAATAATCCATTCCACAGACCAGTCCTTATATTCATCATTATTGCCATACAGTAGAATATAGAAGTCACTCCCAAAGCATGTTTCGGTTGGCACTTCATCACAGTAAACCGGAGGCTTGAGTACTTGTGATGCCACTGCATGCAGTGGATTACTAGCATCCCTTTCCCATTAGCAAGGAGCTCAACACCAATTCCCAAATCCCGTCTTTAGGGGTACATCTCCTGGGACCATTCCCTGCACCTAGTCTATATCAGCCTAGTTCCAGTCAGGAGGTTAAACTGGGAAAGTTTAATATAAAGAATTATCAGGCCGGGTGTGGTGGCTCACACCTGTAATCCTAGCATTCTGGGAGGCCGAG
>VBSM01001118.1:28658230-28673076 GCA_008086735.1 Cheirogaleus medius | reverse complement strand
TCCTCCTGCCTCAGCCTCCCAAGTAGCTGGAACTACAGGCATGCGCCACCATGCGGGGCTAATTTTTTCTATTTTTTAGTAGAGATGGGGTCTCGCTCTTGCTCAGGCTGGTCTAGAACTCCTGAGCTCCAACCATCCGCCCGCCTTGGTCTCCCAGAGTGCTAGGATTATAGGCGTGAGCCACCGCGCCCGGCCTAGCCTATATTTTTTCAAGTTTTTTTATGTTTAGTTTTTAAATATTTTCACATAAAATAACATGATATAGCTCCCAACTGCTTTTCTTTTAGTTTAATTTCATTTTAAAAAATTAACTAAAGCATAGTTTAAAGATGAAACAAAATTAAAATTTAAAAATTAAATTTTACTTAAAACTTACTTAACATTTACTTAAATGTTACTATTGTAATTAATTTAAGAAAAGTACTCCTTTTTCACATGTCTCACAAACATTTTTGTCCTTTTGATAGTTTGTCTTCCTACCTTGTTTTTGGGTTTTTTAAAAATGTTAATTGCTTAATAAATAGCCATTAATGTGGTTTAAAAAAATCAAAGCCTCATTCCAATCCCTGCCACTACTCAGCTGATCACACCCCTCACCTGCAAGTAACCACTGTTAATGGGATCCTTATAAATCTTTCCAGAGTTTCTTTTTCCAAATAGAAGCAAATATGAATGTGTATTATTTTTACCCCTTTTGATATAGAAAAATACAGAAGTCCTTTAATTTTTATTTAGACCCATTTGTTAGTTTCTTTCATTTTTTCCTCCCTCATAATCATAAGTCTTTTGGTGTCTGGCTTTGTTGCTCAGGCTGTAGTACAGTGGTGCTATAATAACTCACTGCAGCCTCCAGCTCTCCAACTCCTGGGCTCAAGCAATCCTCCCAGGCCTGGCTAGTTTTTTGTTTGTTTGTTTGTTTTTAGAGATGGGGATCTCACTACATTGCCCAGGCTGGTCTTGAACTCCTGGTCTGAAATAATCCTCCCACCCTGGGATTACAAGGCTAAATTACCCTTCCTGGCTTGTTGTTCTTTTTCTTTGTGACTTTTGGACTTTTTATCATGATCATGCTTAAAAATGTTTCTACTTTGAGATTGTAAAAATATCAGAGATTTTTTTTCTGATAAGGCTTTACTTTTTAAATACTTAAATCTTGAATTCCATCTGGAAAATATTTTACTGTGGAGATTAGTGAAATAGCATTTTTTGTGGTTCATCCCATATGGCCCATTGTCTCATTTCAAGTGTCAATTTGCACCAGTTTGAAATGCTATCTTTATTGTATGTTCAATTCCCAGGTCTTTTTCTGAACTGTATTCTCTTCTATTGATCTATTTGCTTATTCCTGTGCCAAAACAATAGCTTTAATTAACCTGCATTTATATAGTGTGTTTGATATCTGGTGTGTATCTGTTCTCATTTTCAAAATGTTCTTAAATATTTTCCAGTATTTTCTCTTTCAGATGATCTTTTTTTCCTCTAGATGAACTTTAGAATCAGTTTTTGCATCCTCCTCCCCCCAAAATTGGAGGGGATTTTTACTGGAATTCCTGTGTATTTATAGATCATTTTGGATATTTCTCCTTGTCTTCTGAATCCTTGAGGAAACTCTGATTTGATTTTGTAAAATTTTTCATTAGATTTATTCTTGTATATTTTATAGCTTTATTGCTATCATGATTAGGATCTTTTAAAAGTTATATTTCTGATTGATTCTTGCTATGGTATTTCTTGGCATAGAAAATAGATTGATTTTTGTTGAGCACCCTACTGAGATCTCTTATTCATTGTTCTTTAAACTGCTTTGGATTTTCTAAGTAGACAATTGCATTATTTACAAATAGTAATCTTGCTCCTTCTCCAAAATATAAACCTCTCTCGATTTTTTTTTTAAAGTCATTTTGGCTAGAATCCCAAGAAAGATGTCAAATGGTAGATGATGGTGGGCATCTTCCTGATCATTAACAGGAGAACCCTGAAATGATACTAGCTGAAAAGTCCTCCTTAAACATTGTCTTCTCTTGGCATCCTGAAATAGCACCCACTCTTTCTCTGTCCCTTTTGCTGTCCCCTTTTCTCCACCTCCGAGTGCCAAATGATGACATGCCCCAAGCTCCCTACTCCATCTTCACCTGCAGTGTACACTTGGTGATCCACACACATCTCAGCTTGCAGTCATCTCGTGCCTGCTTGTGATTTGGTTACCCCCTGTAATCCAAGCGTTCACAGGTTGACATCTCCAGGACTCTTGCCTGCACCATCTAACTGAAAAGCTCCTCTTGTATTTCTTTTCAGGCACTGCTAATTCAGTACCTCTAAAACTGAGTTCATCATCAATAAGCATTGAGCTGGACCCCTGGGTAAAGCCCACAACCTAATTCATTCTTAAGAACCAGAAAAAGGAGAAAGGCTCTGTTCCCTTCCCTAAGAGATGTTCTCTGAGGGTCTTATTTCCTGTTAATGCTGGCCCGAGTCAGCCACCTTCTATCTCAGCTTGTGCCTTGCATATCGGCCACACAGCCTGTCTAAGGAGCTTTTGCCATTCTTGGGCACTTGCCCCAAGAACCACATCCTTCCTTGCCAGCACCCTCCGCTCCCTTACCTGCTGTCCCTAGGCATGCATGTGGTCAGTTCGCCTACCTGTTTCTAGTCATCACTCCCCTTCCTGCCTCTGGGGGGAGGGGGGCCTCTACTGCCCTGTGGGGGGCAAATGGAGGCTTTAGGGATTTCTCTGGGGATCACTACATCCAGGTAGAGGGTCATGAGGAGGCTGATCTCTTCCTATCTCTATGTGGGCAGGAAATATGAACTGTACAGCATGGACTGGGACCTGAAGGAGGAACTCAGGGACTGCCTAGTGGCTGCCGCACCCTATGGGGGCCCCATTGGTACGTCACCCCTTCAACACCATATGCTCTGGAACCCTAGGATGAACTCAAGGTTGATTCTTGGGGGCCTTGCTATCAGGTTGTTCTTGCTGCCACTCCCCTACCCCTACTCACCCTGCTGAGATGCTTTTAATTCTGGCTTTTATGAGGCCTGCTTCACATGGCATTGGCCTAGGGAGCTGGGACAAGTCTCTTCTCAAACTGCAGCGCTGCTGAGGAACCCCTGGCGGAAGGAGAAAGCTGCCAGTGTGCGGCCAGTGCTCGATATATACTCTGCTTCTGGCATGCCTCTGGCCAGCCTGCTGGTGAGCGCCCCCGACTGTCCCTGGGGTTCGGGGCTAGGCAGGGCTTCCTCGTCCTGAAGATGGCCTCAGGAACCTCTCTCTCCTCTGTAGTGGAAGAGTGGGCCTGTGGTGTCCCTGGGCTGGTCTGCTGAGGAGGAGCTGCTCTGTGTGCAGGAAGACGGCGCGGTACTGGTTTATGGGCTTCATGGTGACTTCCGGAGACACTTCAGCATGGGCAATGTAGGGGCCTCAGGGGACTAGGGAAGGGGGATAGAGTGTATGACCCTGTGACAACCTCAACCCATGGCCCTTCTCCCTAGGAGGTACTCCAGAACCGGGTTTTGGACGCCCGGATCTTCCACACCGAGTTTGGCTCTGGGGTGGCCATCCTCACAGGGGCTCACCGCTTTACCCTCAGTGCCAACGTGGGTGACCTCAAACTTCGCCGGATGCCAGAGGTGCCAGGTGAGCCCTGACAGCCTTGAGACAGCCATTCATCATCCACAGATGTACCTCCAGACTGGGACCAATAGAGGCAGAAGCTGTGGGCTCTGGTCATCTTGATGTTGTCCCCTTCTCTCGTCACAGGTCTGCAAAGTGCACCTTCATGCTGGACCACACTGTGCCAGGACCGAGTGGCACACATTCTTCTGGCTGTGGGGCCCGATCTTTACCTCCTGGACCACGCAGCCTGCTCCGCAGTGGTGAGGGCCCTAAGTGGGAATGTCATGGAAGAGTTGGGGAAGGCAGTGGGAAGGCTCTGAGAAGTCAGAATATCTTGTATCCTCGTGGCTCTGCCCCAGACACCCCCTGGCCTGGCCCCAGGAGTGAGCAGCTTCCTACAGATGGCTGTCTCCTTTACCTACCGACACCTGGCACTCTTCACAGACACAGGCTACATCTGGATGGGGACAGCATCACTCAAGGTGTGATCCTGGGACAACACAGGGGTACTATGCCTTGTCCAGGGAAGATCTATTGAGGGGAGGGGAGGGGCTTTTCAAGCAGTCTAGTGACTGCTGGGACAGGGCCATGACATTCCCCATACCCTTTCAGGAGAAGCTGTGTGAGTTCAATTGCAACATCCGGGCACCTCCAAAGCAGATGGTCTGGTGAGGATGGGGTTATGGTGCTGGAGTGGGGATGGGACATAGCTTGTTTCTCCTGATACCTTGATTCATCCTGTCTACTGGCAAAGCCAGGAGGACCTTGACATACCTCTGGCTAGCCTGCTGGTGAGCAGCCCTGACTGTCAGTGCATACTTGAAGGGAACCATTGTCCTCTGTGGGCCACAGCTGCCCTGGAGAGATGACAGCATAGGGGTAAGAGGGAAGTGGACAGGTCAGCATGTGGTCAGGGCGACAAGTGTGTGCAGGGCTGTCCCATGACAAAGGCATGTAAGCAGTGATGTGGGAGACATGGTTGTGGGCCTGGTGTCCTGTGTGTGTCCCAAATGTGTGTATGGTGCTGCCCACAGGTGCAGCCGTCCTCGCAGCAAGGAGAGGGCCGTTGTGGTGGCCTGGGAGAGGCGGCTAATGGTGGTGGGTGACGCGCCCGAGAGCATCCAGTATCCTTGGAGGGCTAACTGTGTGGGGTGAGAAGTTGGGCCGGAGGGGGTCACCTGCCTCGCCCCATCTCTGGGTGCTCTCAGAAGCCTTAACCAAGCTCAGATTTGTGCTAGACGAGGACTCCTACCTGGTGCCTGAGCTCGATGGGGTCCGCATCTTCTCCCGCAGCACCCATGAGTTCTTGCACGAGGTTCCAGGTGAGGCCCTCACGAGGGTACCATGTAACACAGCACCCCAGCTGCCCTAGGCCAGCACCCCAGAGCAGGAACAGGGTGTTGAGGCAGGGTTGAGGGTATCCCTGCTCCTCCCCCACTCACCCATTCCCTCTTCCAGCGGCCAGTGAGGAGATCTTCAAAATCGCCTCAATGGCCCCTGGAGCACTGCTGTTGGAGGCCCAGAAGGAGTATGAGGTAGAGCTCTGGGCTTCTCCCCGGGCCTCAGGATGCTCCCCACTTCCCCTACCCCTTCCTGGGCGTGTCTGGGCATAGCCAGGTGCCACCTGTCAAGAAAGGTGTCTAGGCAGGACACTGGTCTGGGCTGGGGAGGGCCAGCTCAGGTGGACTGAAGGGAAACAGTGTCTTCCATGTGGTGATAAGGGCAGGGTGTCCCCACTGTCCCAGCCAGGCACAAGTCAGGGTTACTAGTGAGAGGCCTCAAGGCCACCCACGGGCAATCGCGGGCTGATATGGGATGATGTCCTTGGGCATCTCAGGTGGATTGGGTGGGCTGCGGGAGTTTGGGATCTGGCCTGTGCAGTCCCTCCCAACCAGCCCATTTGACCCACAGCCCAGAGCAGCTAAGGGCCAGATGTAGGGGTGTCCTCTGTCATGACAGAGTGTCCCTGGACCCCTCTCCCCCTAGAAAGAGAGCCAGAAGGCAGATGAGTACCTGCGCGAGATCCAGGAGCTGGGGCAGCTGACCCAAGCCGTGCAGCAGTGCATCGAGGCAGCGGGACACGAGCACCAGCCAGACATGCAGAAGAGTCTGCTCAGGGTCGGCCTGGAGGGCAGGGCTGGGCAGGGCTGGAAAGCAGGTGGGATGGACAGCTGAGGAAGCTCTCTCTGTTGCTCTCTGGCTCTTCTCAGGCGGCTTCCTTCGGAAAGTGTTTCCTCGACAGATTTCCACCCGACAGCTTCGTGCGCATGTGTCAGGACCTGCGTGTGCTCAATGCCGTTCGGGACTATCACATTGGGATCCCCCTCACCTATAGCCAGTATCCCCATGCATGCTGGAAGGGTGCTTACAGCCAGGGGGGACGGGGGATGGGGGCTGCGCCTTGGCAAACAGGGTTTATTCCCTGGCTGGATCCTTAACCAAGGAAAATACAGATACAAGCAGCTCACGATCCAGGTGCTGCTGGACAGGTATGGCAAGCCCAGGGTGCTGTAAAGAGGCTGTCGGTAGGCGGGCATTATAGCCTTTGGTGGGGTCTTACGGCCACTGCTCCTGACCCTTCTCTTTGTAATCTGGGAGGCCTAGGGCACAGGCCTTGGCCACTCTGCCCCCTCTTTCTACACCTTCTCACTCCTCGTACCATTTGTCCCCCTCACCTGCCAGGCTTGTGTTGCGAAGGCTTTACCCTCTGGCCATCCAGATATGCGAGTACCTGCGCCTTCCTGAGGTACAGGGTGTCAGCAGGATCCTGGCCCACTGGGCCTGCTACAAGGCAAGGATCTGGGATGGGGTTGAAGGGCATTTAGGGGATTCCAGGCCCTGCTGAGGTGGAGGAAATAGGAAGCATAGAACCGAAGGGGTGGGTCCTGACCGAGCACCTGTGGGGGTTGGGGGTGAGGAATGACGTCCAAATGTATGTGACACCCTTCCTCCTCGCAGGTGCAACAGAAAGATGTATCAGATGAGGATGTTGCTCGAGCCATTAACCAGAAGCTGGGAGACACGCCTGGGGTCTCTTACTCCGACATCGCTGCGCGGGCCTATGGCTGCGGCCGCACGGAGCTGGCCATCAAGGTGTGGGCGCCCAGCCCTCCCCAGATACTCTGATGTGGGTGTTCGAGGCCCCCACGCCAGTTCCTTCCTTCTGTGCTTTCCCTCCCACCCTGCAGCTGCTGGAGTATGAGCCACGCTCAGGGGAGCAGGTACCCCTTCTCCTAAAGATGAAGAGGAGCAAGCTGGCACTGAGCAAGGCCATTGAGAGTGGGGACACTGACCTGGGTGAGCAGGGTTTGGAGGAGGGCAAGGCTGGGCCGCCTCGGCCAGGCAGGGGGCTGGGCTGGAGTCCCCACCCCACCTCACCATCGCACAGTGTTCACGGTGTTGCTGCACCTGAAGAACGAGCTGAATCGAGGAGATTTTTTCATGACCCTTCGGAACCAGCCCATGGCTCTGAGCTTGTACCGACAGGTGTGTGTGGTGGGCAGGGTTAGGGATGGAGCCTCCTGAGCCCTTGAGTTGGCCTTCCTGACTGATCACCTGCTCATGGCCCCAGTTCTGTAAGCATCAGGAGCTGGAGACACTGAAGGACCTTTACAATCAGGATGACAATCACCAGGAGTTGGGCAGCTTCCACATCCGAGCCAGCTATGCTGCAGAAGAGGTTTGAGGTCCACGGGGCGGGCGGGGCCCATGGGCTGAGGCTGTTGGTCTCAGAGGAGCCAGCCATCCCACTAGGACACCAGAGCGGTACACCTAGTGGGTAAGGCTGACCCTGGCAACCCTGGGCACAGTGATGGGGAGAAGGCTGTAGCCTGGGTTGGGAGGGCCAGGGTCCTACGCTGTAAGTGCAGGCCTCCCTTCTTATCTTTGTAGCGTATCGAGGGGCGAGTAGCAGCTCTACAGACAGCCGCTGATGCCTTTTACAAGGCCAAGAATGAGTTTGCAGCCAAGGTTTGGCCCACCCTTTTCTAAGAGCCTCCTCTCCCCCACTTCTAGTCTTCCCTCCTTGTCCCTCATCCCCTACCTGCCTCATCTCGGTCCCCAGGCCACAGAGGATCAAATGCGGCTCCTGCGGCTGCAGCGGCGCCTAGAAGATGAGCTAGGGGGCCAGTTCCTAGACCTGTCTCTACATGACACGGTCACCACCCTCATCCTCGGCGGTCACAACAAGCGTGCAGAGCAGCTGGCGCGTGACTTCCGCATCCCTGACAAGAGGTAGGTGAGGGCCCAGGCTGCATGTGGGTCCCAGGACTACCTGCTTTTCCTGCGACACCTCCATGCCCGGCTTTCCCACAGGCTCTGGTGGCTGAAGCTGACTGCTCTGGCAGATTTGGAAGACTGGGAGGAGCTAGAGAAGTTTTCCAAGAGCAAGAAGTCACCCATCGGCTACCTGGTGAGGCAGGGGTCCACTCTCCAGCCCACTTTAGTGAGGGTAGTCCTGGGGAAGGGACCAGGTAGGGAGACAGACGGATGGCCCATTCATGCACCTGTTCACGTAGCTAGCGCCTCCTGTGTACACACATTCATGGGCAGACACCATCCACTGTGTTGGGAACACTGGAGGATGGGCCCAAGTCTGCCTACAGATATGGGGGGAGAATGACCTGCTTTCCACAAGGAGGGCCACAGAGGACACCATGTGGCTGAGGGAAAGTCATGTTTGAGCCAGGGTTGGAGGGGGACAGGGAGGGTGCATCTGTGAGACAGTAGAGATATTGAGGGGCTTTGTTTTCTGCGGCAGGCAGTTGGTTCACAAATGTGGAGGGAAGGTTTGAGGATGGCAGCCACAAGAGAAAACATAGGCCCTGAGAGGACGGGGGCAGGAAACGCCTGTTGTGAGGGGTGACAGTGGGTGGGGGAGCAGAAGCAAGGACATATATGGTCTCAAGGCTCTAACAGAGCTTTGGTTTAGGTTGTTTCTACCTTAAGAATGTTGAGATCACAAGTGTCTGTGCACAGGGTGGGAGGATTATACATACCAATGGGTGTATAAAATATACATGGATGATGTATCCACTGGGCTTTTGCTCATAAGAGAGAGGACAAGAGGGCTATGCCTTATCTTCTCCCTCCACTTTCTCCCTCTCTTTCTCTAAGCCTTTTGTGGAGATCTGCATGAAACAACACAACAAATATGAGGCCAAGAAGTATGCTTCCCGCGTGGGTCCCGAGCAGAAGGTCAAGGCTTTGCTTCTCGTTGGGTGCGTTGATGAGGGCCCTGTGGGTGCTGCGTGGCTGAGCCTGTGGGCTGATGAGAAGCTGGCTTTGGGCCCCTGGGTAATCCCGACTGACACCGTCTCCCCTCCTGCTCAAACCACAGGGATGTGGCTCAGGCTGCAGATGTGGCCATCGAGCACCGGAATGAGGCTGAGCTGAGCCTCGTACTGTCCCACTGTACTGGAGCCACAGATGGAGCCACAGCTGACAAGATTCAACGGGCCAGGGCACAAGCCCAGAAGAAGTGAGGAGTCCACCCTGCACATCTCTCCAGCAGGGGCTCTTCCCCAAGTCCCTGGACGTGGCAGAAAGGTCACTGTTCATCTAGCTCCTCCCGCAGAGCAAAGCTGAGAAGCTGGGCGGGAAGCAGGGGAGTCTGGCTGTAAATAAATTTGGAACACTTTAGAATGCTTGTCTTCTGCCGTCCAGCCGAAGCAAAGACAAGCTCATGGAGAACCATCCAAACATCACAGCAAACTCCATGTGTTTGACTGTGTTGGGACTGGAGGTGGGGGTTTCTCCAGCCATACTTGCAAGAGACCTGTCCCTCTCCTCAAAGTACCAAGGAAACCTCTCTCCACCTCTCAGCCCCTAGAAAGATTATAGGGAGAAATGGCACAAAACTTAAGCATCAACTCACCAAGCACCATACTGTAAAGCATTACAGACATGTGTGCACACATAGACAAAAGCCATGCTAAACATTTTATTATTTCATTTATTCCTCTTGACAGTTCTGTGAGATAGGTAACATCACCCCACATTACAGAAAAGGAAATTGAGGACCAGGGAGGTTGGTAACAGCAAATACGTGGCCAAATGGGGATTTAAAACCCAGCCCAACTCTGAGCTGGCACTGGCATCGGGCCCTCTGTGAGCCAGGGAGCCTGAGACAAGGCCCCTGACTTACGCTACAGTGAGGACTGGAGGACTAATGAGAGGCGTGTGGCCAAGAGTCATAGGGATAGAAGGAGAGGCCTCTGGAGCCCCTGCCCCTCTGAACTGTGGTAAGCAATTCCCAAGTAGTCCCTGGGCTGAAGAGAAAAGGAGGATGGAAGATCTCCATTGTGCTAAAGGAGAACTACGAACTAGAGACCCCTGGCCCGCCCCTACCCCCAGTGGGGGATTTACCCCCAGTCCATAGGAGTGCCTCCTGGGTCCTCTGCTCTCCCTGTCTCTAGCCTTCAGTCTGTGCTCCAGTGCACCTTGGCTTCATGCCCCAGCACCCCACCCAGCACTGAGGGCATTGCCTTTTCCTTCGGTTGCTCCCCCCCTTTGTCTGGAGGACAAAAGAGGAAAGCAAAGCCTGGAGGAAGGGCAGACCTCACTAGAGCTTCAGGTCTTTCCTCTGTAACACTCCAAGGGCTGACCATGCTTTAAAAAAGAGCAAGAGACTCGGGGCAAAGAAAGTATTTTTTTTTTCCCTCCCACCTGGTTTGTAAATGTAAGTGTGGGAAGTTCTCCAAGGGGCTAGAAATCAAATTGTAAAACAACCATTTATGATGCTCACTATTTGTTATGTGGGTCAAGAATTTGGACAGGACACAACAGGGATGGTTTGTATCTGCTCCACAGTGTCTGGGGCGTCAGCTGGAAGACTCAGAGGTTGGAGGTGACCTGACAGCTGGAGGCTGAAGTCCTAGGCCTGCTTACTCACGGGTCTGGCAGCTAAAGCTGGTGCTTGACCAGGACCTCCTCTGGGGCTGTCAGCTAGAACATCTACAACATGGTCCCAAGGACAACCATCCCAAGAGGGAGCCAGGCAAAATCTGTACTGCCTTCCTAAGCTAGCTGTGGCAGTCACATGGTATCACACCTGCCACATTCTGCTTGTCACATAGCCCCACACCACCAATTTTAAGGGGAAATAAACTCTATCTCTTGATGGGGGAGTAGCAAGGTTCTGGAAATGTTATGGCTAGTTTTTGGAATCACAATTTGGCACAGCGTATCAGCTTTCCCTTTTGGAATCAGCAGACACCTCTGGGAAACAATCCCCTACATTGGGGCTCATCATTCTGGGCTTTTTTCCTCCCTAGTTTTGGTGCCACAATTCCTCACTGCCCTATTAGCTCTTTGATGCTTCTCAGAATTGTTTTCTCCAGCTTTTTTGGTTCTTAGTCAAAAAGGGTTGCTGCCAAACAACCTACTCCCCCCTCTCTGGAAGGGGAACCTTGACCAGTGCGTTTAGAATGTGTATAATAAAAAACCCACATCCCCAAAGTAACATACAGCATATTTACTATGCAGACTTTAATCACTGTACACATGAAGTTTTTTCTTTTTTTGAGATAGTCTCACTCTGTTGCCTGGGCTAGAGTGCCGTGGCATCAGCCTAGCTCACAGCAACCGGAAACTCCTGGGCTTGAGCAATCCTTCTGCCTCAGCTTCCCAAGTAGCTGGGACTACAGGCATGTGCCACCATGCCTGGCTAATTTTTTCTATATATTTTTAGTTGGCCAATTAATTTCTTTCTATTTTTAATAGAGACAGGGTCTCACTCTTGCTCAGGCTGGTTTCGAACTGAGCTTGAGCGATCCACCCGCCTCGGCCTCCCAGAGTGCTAGTGTTACAGGCGTGAGCCACCGCGCCCGGCCACACATGAAGTTTTAGAAATATGTGAGAAACAACTTTTAACAATGATGACAGATTTATACAGTGAGTACAACTGTATAAAATGTGTGTGCATGTGGAGAAGCAGTTTGTATGCTTTTTAATAAAATTAAGTCACTGATTTTTCCTCCAATATTTTGTTATGAAAACTTTCAAACATACAGCTAAGTTCAAAGAATTTTACAATGAATACCTGTATAACTACCACCTGGATTCTACCATTAACATTTTACTATACTGCTTTATCACACATGTTCATCTATCCCTTTTTCTATCCGTTAATTTATCTTTCATGTATTTCAAAGTTGCAGACTTACAAATACTAAATACTTCAGAATGCATTTCATTAATTAGAGTTCATTATTGCTTTGCAATTTTTTTTCTTTTCAGGCAAAATCTACACGCAATGAAATGCACAGATCTTAATTGTACATTTGCTGGGTTTTGACAAATGTATAGACCATAGTGATATTTGAAAATCAGAAGTAGGACTTTCTTTTTTCAAATCCTCGATTGTTCAGTTGAAATTAGTGTAAAATGCCTTCTACCCTGAGCAATTTCTATAGCAGGCTTGCACCTACAGTGCTGGGTAAGGCCAAGTCTTGTCCAATGCACGGGGCTAGGATTGGGGCTAGGACCAGGATTATGGGGCTGGGGGCAGAGGATCTAGAAACATTTCTTCTAGTTTAGGGTTATCAGTGGTAGGCCGTGTAGTGAGAGTCAGGGCAAAGGCTCTTTTAAGACACCTCAGATTAAAGGGGCTGCATGTCCAGTCTCTGTTAGGTACAAAGCTCCAGCAAATGACCCTTGGGATTGAACAGTGGCCTGGAAAGGCACTTGGCTCTCATTTACTTCAACTTTCTATCTTATTGCCTTGCTTTCCTTTCATTACAGCATTTAGGAAATTTTCTTGTTCATTTGTTTGTTTATTGTCTGTCTCTCCATCCAGAATGTAAGCTCCTGAGAGCAGAGGCCTCTTCTGTCTTATTCCATGCTGTGTCCAGCACATGGCCTGCACTCAATAAGTATTTGTTGAGAGCATGACTCATTGTTCCATTTACTAGATGGGGAAAGGAGGCCCCAAGAGGGGAAGTGATTTGCCTTAAGAAACAGGAGTCCTTTATCCCCATCCTCCAGCTCTCCTGGTCCAGTCCTTTGCTCATGAATCCTGTGACTGTTGGGGCACCTGTGGGTTGGCTGACAAGTCCCTACCTGTAGGTGTACATTCCTATGGGCTGGGACTGGGAGCAGCAGAGCTGCAGCCCCCTATTAGGGCAGGCCTGGGCACAGGAAGCCTGCCCCCTCCTCTCAGTTCTTCTACCCTTTTTTGTGGTGATGATGGGGCAGGGGTGCTCTGGACTTCCCTGGGAGTCAGTAGGATTGGGGGCTGGGCAGATCTCCACATATAGGCAGCTGAGGAAGGGACTGTCCTCTCCCAATGGAAACAGGGTCTGTGTGGTTGCTCAACTGAAGCCTTGTTCCCAGGGTCTCCAGGGTGGGTCACCTAAGACCCTGCTTCTCCTTAGTCTGAAGTTCTATGTCACTCCTGCACACACACCACAAATGCTCTGACCACAGTGCAGCTGCCTCATGGAGAGATAAGGACTTGCATTTCTTGAGAATGGGTTATTTGCCAACCTGCAAGCGTCTAATTCTAAGCACAGCCCCTGGGAGGTTCCAGGAAGAGAAGCAGAGGGAGACTCAGGTCACCCAGCACATGGCGGGACTGGAAACCTGGGGCTCACTACACCCCAAAGCAGCGTTTTCCCACATGTGATCAGATCTGGTAGGGGTCCTTCAGGTGGTGTCCAAGATGAACACTTATTTGAATAGCTATTTATTTTAATTATATTAGAAAATGTAAATAGCATGTCAAACCCTTTTATGGTAATATAAACAAACCACAAAACAACCAAAAGGGACATTAAAAATTAACAGTGTAGGTTAGATATAGATAAGGCAAAAATAGTAAGCTGGTGGAATCTGGTCCTGGGGCACAAGGCTCCATCCTAGCTACCTGAGTACCTCCTGCACTCACAGTCATTATTTTTCAGGGGTTTTTCACACGACGACTTTCAGATTTTCACTTTTCCATTCATTCCATAGATTGAGTTTGGACTTTCCCCAGAAACGTGAATGTTGGCATGTGGAAGGACCCGCCCTCACTGGCTGCCCGGGGATCTGACAGTTAAGAGACTGGGCATGTGGTTTCTGGACCTTTGGGCTGGAGTGGCTATTGGTCAGAAGCGCCTTGGCTTGGGCCATTTCACAACACCTCTGGGCTGGCCCTGCTGAGAGGGAGAGGGAGAGAGAGAGAGAGAGAGAGTCACAACTCCCACTCTAGGAGGGACTTCCCTGCTGGGGCGGGGACAGCCTGAAGGAGGCCCGCCGCACCCGGTATTCCCAGGCTGTGGCTCTGGTCTGCATGGGCACACTTATTCCACAAATGCGGCGGGGGTCGGGGGGAGTGCATAGAGTCCTAAATTGGCAACCCGATAGCAGGCGGTGGTGGGGACTGGAGCGGGTAGGGGCAGCAAGCCTACGGAAACCGCAGCTGACGTGGGCTCCTTCTCCCGCGCGGAAATGTTCCCAGCCATGAAGCGTTGCCGCCCGCCACAGGCCCTCCTCCCCCCCCTCCCCCGTGCGCACTGAATGTGGGACTCTGCGCGGCCCTGGGCGGGTGACGGGGGCTCAGCGGCTGTCCGGCCTGGAGGAGAGTCTCGACACCTACCCCAGGTACCACAGACTCGGGAGCTGTGATAAACCGTGTCCCCCTCCCCCGCCAACCCCGCCATCTCCGTTCGCGCGCAGCTGTGCAATCTTCAGCCTGCAGTCGCCCAGCCGCTCGCCCTGCGCGGGTCCCCGAGCGTCCGAGGGACCTCGCTGGGGGCCATAACCCGGAGAAGTGACTCAGTCGCCACTCATCACGACTGTGCAATCAGCTCTCAGCCACAGACGCCCAGGTCCTGCAGCACTCAGCGTGCTCCGCCCGGGAACCCGCTGCCGCCCGATGCGCAGACAGATGGCTTCGGGGCGCCACGCACTGAACGCGGTGCCCCGACCCCAGGCCCTCGGGGACGCACTCCAGGTCCTTGCTGCGCTTTGAGCCTCTCCTTCCCCACCCCCCATCAGGCCTATCGCAAAAGGTACCCCCACCGCAGAGCACCACGTGTCGTGCTTCTACCCAGTTTCGTGGCGAGCCAGGCCCCAATATGCGCATCTGGAAAGTGGGGGAGATTTCCCTGGAGCTCGGGTGGGGATGGCGTGGGCTAACGGCGTGAGACGGCGCCCACGGAGCCAGGCCCGTTCTAGGGACTTGGCAGGTTCCTCTCTCCCCAGTGAGATCCGTCGTCCTTTAAATACCTTGCAGCACTTGGGGGCG
>VBSM01001118.1:28632621-28655420 GCA_008086735.1 Cheirogaleus medius | reverse complement strand
AACACCTTTCTGGGAGGCACTCAGTGTCAATTTATAAACATTGTTGCATTATTTTTCTCCATCTTCACTTGGAAAAAATGAGGTACAGGTGAAGTTTGAGTTATGAATGGGAAGCTGGCCAAATATAGAATCTTGCCTTTTTACTTCTAGTGCAATAACTAATAAATGTTTCCAAATGCCAATGTTGAACTATTTTTAGTGAGTTTGAGTGCAACAAAAATATCAATAATATAACACTAACTTAATAAAACTGAGCAGCAAACCCACAAATAACTGAACATTAAAATTTATTTTAATATACTCTCTATGGAAAAGAGAATCCATTAAATGTAAAATTTTATTTAATTTACTCCACATCCATTTGTGTTAGCATACAGATGTAGATTTTTATAGTTGCAATCAGTACATACACAATATGCTTTTTAAATTCTTGAATAGCATAAAATATTTTATATCTACTCATTTATGTATTTGTTATTTTTAAATCACAGTATAGTATTTCATGCATCAGCAGCCATAGTTTGTGCAGTCTTTTTATTCATTCCTTTTTTTTAACCTATTATAAAAGATACTTTTATAAACCTGAGCACCTTTGTTCAAATACTTCTTTCTTTTGAATTATTTTCTTGGACCCTTACTCCCAAAGTGGGCTCACGGAGTTGGAAGATATGGTTTCTAGATTGCTGAATTGCAATCTAGAAAGGTTGAACTAGTTTACAATACCATCAGCAATTTATGTGGCCCTGTTTCCTGACAAACTATCCAGTACTTTACAAATAAATGTAATGGTACCTTGAATTAGTTTTAATTTACCTTTCTTTAGAAAAAGAGACCAATAGCTCTGTTAGATTTTCTAAATAGTACAGTGCTGCAATATATATCATATCCAAGAGTTATGTAGCTAAAGTCAACTTGTGGTTTAATAAAGTTTTGGTTGATGAGACAGAAATATTGTAGAAATTCAGAAGAGGATCATATTGGTATGAAATAAAAAATTTGATGCTGTTCATTTGAAAACACTAGGCATTGTGCCAAGAGCTGGGGATACCTCAGAGTAACATGGATGTGATGTCTGTTCTCATGGCACTTATGGGTTGGTGCAGTAGACAGACATTAATCACCTTATGTTAATTACAGCTGTGATGGATGTGATCAAAGGGAAAGAACAGGGTGTCTTGGGAGTGCCAGAGAAGTTCAGCAGTTAAACAACATTTGTAAAGGCCCTGAGCTGGGAAGGGATTTGGTAGCTCAGGGCAGTGCTTCTCTAAGTTGAATGTGCACATGAACCATCTGGGAATCTTGTTAAAATGCCAAGGCCTGAATCAGTAGGTCTGGGGTGGGAATTGGGATTCTGTATTACTAACCAGCTCCTGGGTGAGGCAGATGCTGTTGGTGGGTGGATCACACTTGGCATAACAAGGCCTAATTGAGAGCTTGGTGAGCACCTGAAACTGGCTGACCATGGTGAGCAGGAAGGGACAGGTGACTTGCAGTGACATTAGAATAATCATTCTATGCCTTGGCTGCACTTTAGATTCACCTGGGGAGCTTACAAAATCAGAAATGCAAATGCCCCCCCACCAGGCATTTTGATTTAATTGGCTTTGGGTGGGGCCTGAGAATGAGCATGCAGCATAATGATGTTTCAGTCAAAGATGGACTGCATATACAACAGCAGTTCCAGAAGGTTATGATACTTGGTCCCTTAAGATTATAATACCACATTTTCATTTTGTATTTAGATAGGTTTAGATATACAAATACTTCTCATTGTATTACGGTTTTCTATAGCAGTAATCCCCAACCTTTTTGGCACAAGACACTGGTTTTATGGAAGACAGTTTTTCCACAGACTGGGAGTGAGGGTGGGCTGGGGGCGTGGGATGGTTTGGGGATGATCCAAGCACATTACATTTCTTGTGTAGTCAAACCTCTATGCTAATGATAATCTGTATTTGCAGCTGCCCTCCAGCGCTAGCATCACCGCCTCAGCTTCACCTTATATCAGACATTAGATTCTCATAAGGAGCATACAACTTACATCCCTTGAACACGAAGTTTACAGTAGGGTTCCAGCTTCTATGAGAATCTAATGCCTCTGCTGATCTGACAGGAGGTGGAGCTCACGCAGTGATGCAGCTATAAATACAGATGAAGCTTTGCTTACTGGACACTCACTTCCTGCTGTGTGGCCGAGTTCCTAGCAGGCCACGGACAGGTACTAGGGACTGCAGTCCTACAGTATTCAGTACAGTAACATGCTGTACAGGTTTGTAGCGTAGGAGCAAACAGGTTATACCAGATAGCCTACACCAGCGGTCCCCAACCTTTTTGGCACCAGGGACTGGTTTCATGGAAGACAATTTTTCCATGGGTGGGGCAGAGCTCAGGTGGTTTCCTAACAGGCCACAGACTAGTGTCCCAGGGCTTGGGGACCACAGGCTTAGACCATATAGCCTAGATGTATATTACCATTTAGGATTGTGTAAGCATACTCTATAATATTTGTACAATAATGAAATCACCTAAAGATGCATTTCTCAGAATGTATCCCTTAAGTGACTTATGAATGTATATATAACTCCCCAGGTGATTCTAACATGTAGCCAGGGCTGAGAACCACTGGATTAGAGAGAGGCAGGGGCCAGAGTTGAGGGCCCTATATGCCATGCAAAGATTTTGGACTTTATACTGAAGGCAGAGCTAAGTCTTTGAAGGATTTTAAGCAGGAGAGTGAACTGATCTGATTTGCAGTTGTAAAAAGCTCACCGTGGCTACAATCTAGAGCAGTAGATGTTTGTCCCCTGCCCCAGAGACAGGGTCTTGCACTGTTGTCCAGGCTAGAGTGCAACAGCATGATCATAGCTCCTTGTAACCTGGAACTCCTGGGCTCAAGTTTTCCTCCTGCCTCAGCTTCCCAAGTAGCTAGGACTACAGACACATGCCCCCATGACTGGCTAATTTTTAAGTTTTTGCAGAGATGGGATTTTGCTATGATGCCCAGGCTGGTCTCAAACTCCTGGCCTCAGGCAGTCCTCCTGTCTTGGCTTCCCAAAGAGCTGGGATTACAGGCTGAGGCAGGTCAGGCCTAGAGCAGTAATTTTCAAAGTGAGGTAGATAAGATAATTCCCTGGGGTGCTAGAGTAAAATTTAGAACTTCTTACTATTTTTATCTAAAAAAAATTAAGATATTTGATTTAGGGATTGTCACTGGCATCTTCTTGGGTCTGTAGGTCAAGTGTGTTAACTGCAGAACTTTGGGTGTCCTGAATGAAGAGTGGGAGTTCTGCGGTGATCAAAGCTATATTCATATATTTGCTTTCAGTGTATTGCAACATATCGTTAATAGTTTATATTATCCAGTTTTCATTAAACTAACCTTTATAAAACGGACCTGCAAAGAAACCAATAATTGAAGAGAATACTAATAAAACAAGCACAAGTAAACAAACAAGATCATAGAGCTGACACTTGTCCAACTCCTATCATGAACTCTTGGTGAGCTATTAACCACTTCGGTACCGCGCTCACCGGCCACGAAACCTTGCCCACAGCTGGCACTCATAGTCCGCACGGTAGTTTGTGCTGTGTGTTGACGACGAATCCATTTTGCTCTTGTGTGATGAGGAAAGCTTTAAAGCACTGAAAGCTTGTTTTACTTTACAGACAGCTTTAGGAAAATAACTATAACAACTCCTACTAAGGACTTGTTAAAAGGTCACAGATTCGTAGTAACTTATTAGCTGAACATACACACTGCAGCTGCAGAGATAAAAGCAAAAGCTTTTGGCTGTCAACTGAAGTTGCGCCTTCGTATCACGGCTGTCGGCTAAAGTTGACGCTG
Source organism: Cheirogaleus medius (assembly GCA_008086735.1). Classification (NCBI taxonomy): domain Eukaryota; kingdom Metazoa; phylum Chordata; class Mammalia; order Primates; family Cheirogaleidae; genus Cheirogaleus; species Cheirogaleus medius. The sequence goes on along the minus strand of VBSM01001118.1, from coordinate 28,651,576 downwards.
GTGTTCATCTGTGGCTGTCGACTATAGTCGACGCTGGCACTGAAGTGGTTAAGTAATATATTAAGTATCAGATTAAATATCAGATTAAGTAAATCAGCTCTTACTAAATTGGATAGTAAGTATCAACTTATATGAAACACAGATATACATCCTCTGTCATTAATAGGAATCTTGCTTTAAGAGTATGTAGGACCTAGAAATATTAAATACTAAAATATGAGGCTGTCACCAGTCCCAAGACATTTGAAAACTAAACATCTGGAACATAAAGAGAACCTCTACATTTTTTTTTCACTGATGTTTAAAGTTATATAGGCCATTCAGTCAAATGCTTTAGAAAATTTTACGAACCGTAATAATTAAAGTTTATATTTTGAGGTTTATCGTTCTTAGACAAAAGGCACATACTCTTGGCAGGTTCTTCCTGCCCCACCCCCAAAAGGCCTGCCTAAACAAAAACAGACTGATATAATGGAAAATAATATGTCAAGAAACCAAAATTCATTCCTTTGTCAGATACTGTTGGAAGATGCATAGAAAATGTTGCTGAATATGTGAACAAACAATATTAGAACAAATTTTGTGTGGGAGGTTTGCTCTACAGTTATAAAAGTAGAGAAGCTTCTAGCGTGTCTCCTATCATTAGATTCTCTTAATAATTATTTCTAAGAAAAATCATTTTTGAGCTACAGGAGGAAAGTTATACTGGAGGAGACATTCTTAATGGTATTAATAAATGATTGCCTTAAGAACATTGCTATATGGAATATTGACTGAATGTAAACTACTTATGGAACAGCTACTTTGAATAAAAGAATGAAATTCATTCATTTCCTCTTCATGAATAAGCTTTTTTAAAAAAATTAGGGACAGGGTCTTGCAATGTTGCCCAGGCTGGAGTGCGGTGGATATTCACAGCCTTGACCATAGTTCACTGTGGCCTAGAACTCCTGGACTCAAGCTGTCCTCCCACCTTGGCCTCCTGGGCAGTAGCTAGTACTACAGGTGCATTGTGGCACTGTGCCTGGCTATGGGCAAGCTATTGAGTCAGGTTATTATTCATTGCTTATCTTGTAGTAGAGTTGTTAATGAGTTCTTTTTAAAAAATGCCAACTTTTTTTGTTATGATAAGTGTCTATAGGTTGAGTATCCCTAATCCGAAATCTGAAATGCTCTAAGATCTGAAACTTGACTGCAGACATGATGCACAAAGGAAATGCTCATTAGAGCATTTCAGATTTTGGGTTTTTCAATTAGAGATGCTCAACCAGTAAGTAAGTATAATGCAAATATTCCACAATCTGAAAAATTCTGAAATCCAAAACACTTCTAGTCCCAAGCATTTCAGATAAGGGATGTTCAACATGTACCTAGCAGATACTATTTGGAAAACAAACATTTTTTTTTTTCGAGACAGGGTCTCCCTCTATCGCCCAGGCTAAAGTGTAGTGGCATTATCATAGCGCACTGAACCCTCAAACTCCTGGTCTCAAGTGATCCTCCTGCCTCAGCCTCCCAAAGTGCTAGGATGATTATAAACATGAGCCACCTCACTCAGCCCATTTGAAAAATTATATCTTTAATCTGTCTCTTTAAGTACAGGTATTATTTTAATAGTGAATGAGAAAGTAACTGACTTCTTAGCATAATGTTTTTGGGGTTCATCCATGTTGTACTATCAGTATGGCATTTATTTTTATGGCTGAATAATAAAATATTCCATTATATGGATATACTACTTTTTTTTAATCCATTCATCAGTGGATGGACATTTGGTCTGTTTCTACTTTTTGGCCTTTGTGAATAATGCTGCTATGCATATTCATATACAAGTTTTTTGTGCACATCTGTTTTCATTTTTCTTGGGTATATACCTAGGAGTGGAATTGCTGGGTTAAATGGTAACTGAGGGAGGTACCAAACTGTTTTCTAAAGCAACTGTACCATTTTACATTCCCAATAGCAATGCACAAGAGTTCCAGTTCTCTTATTCTTCCTAACATTTGTTTTCCTCTTTTTAATTATATGCATCTTAGTGGGTATGAGGTTGTATCTCATTGTGGTTTTTATTTGCATTTCCCTGATGATTAATGATTTTGAACATCTTTTCATGTGCTTATTGACCATTTGTATATGTTCTTTGGAGAATTGTCTGTTCAGATTATTTGTCCATTTTAAAATTTGGTCTATTTGTCATTTTATTACTGAGTTCTTTATATATTCGATACAAGTCCCTTAATGGATATATGATTTATAAATATTTTCTACCATTTGTGGGTTGTACATTCAGGTTTTTGTGTGGACATACCTCTTGAATATACTTGGAGTGGGATTGCTGAGTCATATGGTAACTCTGTGTTTAACTTTTTGAGGAACTGCTAACCTGCTTTCCAGAGAGTCTGCACCATTTTATAATCCCAGCAGTAGTGTATGAGAATACCAATTTCTCTACATCCTTGTCAACACTTGTTTTTGTTTGTTTTTTAACTTTAGCCGGCCTAGCGGGTGTGAAGTGATATTGCATTGTGGTTTGATTTGCATTTCCCTAATGACTCATGATCTCATTGTAATTTTGTTGCATCTATAAACATTCTCATAATTTTACACATGAAAAGCTTGGAAATATAATTTTTTGAACTGATAAAAATCTCTGAATGTATTTTTTAAAAAAATTTCCAGATGATATAATGAAATTATAGTAGTAGTCAGCATTGACTACCAGTAACTGTTAAAACCATTAGGGAACTTATAATACAGGGATCAGGCTGACAGTCATCTTCTTATCAATCATAACATCTCTAATATTGGGTCAAACCATATGTTCTTTCTGTGTGATACAATAAGAACATAACAACATTCATAAAATATTCTTGCTACCCCCATCAAGAAGTTGAATCAAACCTGACTCTGATTAAACTTCTAGATCTGACTACCAGTTTATAGGATATATTAATAATTAGCAAATTCAAAATGTGGGAAATATTATAGGACAGTTGCTTCAAATAAATGGCAAGAAAAGAGTGGAGGGAACAATTACAGATTCAAAAAAAACATGAGACATATTAACTAAATGTAGTGTGTAGACCTTGTTTAGATCCTGTTTTATGCAAACCAATTGTAAAAAGTTATTTATGAACCCATTGGGAGTATTTTGAATACCACTTGTATATTAGATGATTTTTAAACAAACTTACATTTTTGTTAGGTATGATTATAGTATTATGGTTATATTAAAGAAATACTCCTTTTCTTAGAGTTAAGTACCAAAGTATTTATGGATGAAATGATATGATGTCTGGAATTTGCTTTAAAATAGTGTTTGGAGGATTACAGATGAGACAAGAATTGCCATATGTTGGTAATTACTGAAGCCTGATAATAGGTACATAAAGGTTTATTATAGTGTTTTCTCTATGTTGTTTATGTTTCAAAATTCAATAGTAAAAAGTTAAGAAAACACTCTAAGAGTTTTAGTGGATTTCAAACCCATTTGTTAGAAATATAAAAATGTACCATATTCTGATTAGTTTTCAAGAGTAATTGCATCAGGGAAGATGGACATTTGCTAGACGTATTTAAAGGAAAATGTATAATGGGGATTGGAAAAATGAATATCACAATTTAGTAAGCACAGCCATAGTGCTTCTTCCTTTTGGATTCATGTTTCTTTTTGGCTTTGATATCCATTAAAACCAAATATTGGCCGAGCGCAGTGGCTCACGCCTGTAAATCCTAGCACTCTGGGAGGCTGAGGCGGGCAGATTGCTCAAGGTCAAGAGTTCGAGACCAGCTTGAGCAAGAGCGAGACCCTGTCTCTACTAAAAATAGAAAGAAATTGATTGGCAAACTAAAAATATATAGAAAAAATTAGCCAGGCCTGGTGGTGCATGTGTGTAGTCCCAGCTACTTGGGAGGCTGAGGCAGGAGGATCGCCTGAGCCCAGGAGTTTGAGGTTGCTGTGAGCTAGGCTGATGCCACGGCACTCTAGTCTGGGCAACAGAGTGAGACTCTGTCTCAAAAAATAAACAAGCAAACAAAAAAATAAAACAAAAATAAAACAAAAAAAACAAATATTGACTTGAAATCAGACTTTCCAACTGCTGTATCATAAAATATTAAAATGAGATTTTTCAAACCTAATGAGAAATATTTGAACATGGATCATACTAAAATATTTTAAAATGAGTTTTATATTAATACTTTAATGATAGAAATACCATTGTGATCATTATTTCATTTGAAAATAAGTGGTTTATAATATTATGTATTAGTACCTTTGTCATATTTATAAGTGAACATATGTTGGGATGTGTACGCTATTTATTGGTGGAGGTGCAGTCAAAAGGTTTTATTGTCACTACTGTGGAGAATGGACTGGGCAGAGAACAGGGACTTATTTGGTGATTGTTAGAGCAAATTTGGCCAGTGATGATGGTGTTCTGGACTGGTTTAGGATAGGGAGTGTGGTGATGGAGAAATGTGGACAAGTATGATTTAAACAACAGAAGCATTAGTAGGGTTCCAGATTTCTGGCTTTTAGGAAGGAGATGATTGTTAGTTGGTGAACTGAGCTTTTGTGCGTGGGAAGAAGTTGAAATCCAGCTGCTGTGAATTGTGCAAGTAGTTCTCAAATATTGATTGACAAATAGCTTCACCAGCAATTAGTTTTCAAACATTGGTTGACAGGTGGCTTAATATAATATTGTAAATGCATTGATACTACTCATTAATAAAGAGAATATCTTCCATTGATGTATCAGCAGCACTGTTGCCAGAGTACTGTGGGATAATTCTAGGATTTCCACTGTTCTTAATGGAACTGGGGGGGCCTGAACTTTAATAGGGTTGCTTCTGCTCTCCTGGTCACCCTTTCCATGCCTTCAGTGATGTGAATGCCCTGAGTCAGTTCCTCTGCCATCCGTGTGACCTCTGCCCCCTAGTGCCTCTTACTTCCCTCCTAGGCCTTCCCACTCTGTTAACAGGGCTGAGTTCACAGTGATTGCCAGCTGATGTTTCTCTCTTTCCTCAGTCTGGGGTGTTAGCTGGAATGGTCCTCAAGTCTAAAACCCTAAAGCACAAATGAGAAATGGAAGAAGCCCAGGGTGACTGCGTCTCACCCAGGATTTTACTACTAATTAGTGGAAGTTGTAGAAGATCCTTTTTCTTTCTGTACTTCATGCCCAGTGAGCAGCATTGCTGTTGGCAGCAGTTTTGAACCTCTAAGGCAGTGATTCTCGATATGAGGGGCTATGGTGGGGAGGAGTTTGAAAAAGTATTTTCAGAAAAAGAAATGACATAGTTTTGATATGTTTTTTACTTATTTATCTTTTAAAATTTTGCTTAATTTAAAATTATGTATTTGTATTATTAATACATGTACATGTTAAAATATATAAATAATGCTAAAATGTATGTATATATAGTAAAAGGTAATTGTTGTCCCCCCCAACCCCCCGCCTTCTAAGTTCCCTTTCCAAAGGCATCTAATAAGAACAATACTTGTGAAACCTTCTGGAAATATTATATGTCCATACAACATAAGAGTTACTTAAGTTTGATATTTCAAGTAACAATAAAGGAGGGCATGTGGTCGGGTGCGGTGTCTCACGCCTATAATCCTAGCACTCTGGGAGGCGGAGGCAGGAGGATTGCTTGAGTTCAGGAGTTCGAGACCAGCCTGAGCAAGAGTGATACCCCCGTCTCTACTAAAAATAGAAAAATTAGCAGGGCATTGTGGTGCACACCTGTACTCCCAGTTGCTTGGGAGGCTGAGATGAGAGGATCACTTGAGCCCAGGAGTTTGAGGTTGCGGTGAGCTAGGATGGTGCTACTGCAGTCTACCCAGCGCAATAGAACAAGACTCTGTCTAAAAAATAAAAATAAACGAGGGCATTAAAGTTTTGTTTTTTAAAAGGGTGAGTGTTACAACAGATTGAGATGTGCTGTTTTTACCTTTGGGTAGGGGAGTTAAGTGGAGTTCAATTCGGTTTCTGCAGTGTTACTGGGAGAGATTACTTAAACCATTCATACTTATTCAGTTGCACTTAGTAAGTTTTCAAAGATACTACTTCGAAGATGGCTTTTGTAGAGATAGTAGTAGTTAATAGTACAGCTCAGTTTAATGTGGGAGGGGGACTTTTGTGCACAGAAAGGACTACTTAAAATTACTTGGGTTTCAAATTAATATTTATTTATTTAGACAGAGTCTTACTTTGTTGCCCAGGCTAGAGTGAGTGCCGTGGCGTCAGCCTAGCTCACAGCAACCTCAAACTCCTGGGCTCAAGCCATCCTTCTGCCTCAGCCTCCCAAGTAGCTGGGACTATAGGCATGCGCCACCATGCCCGGCTAATTTTTTCTGTATATTTTTAGTTGGCCAATTAATTTCTTTCTATTTTTAGTAGAGATGGGGTCTTGCTCTTGGTCAGGCTGGTTTCGAACTCCTGATCTTGAGCTATCCACCCACCTCGGCCTCCCAGAGTGCTAGGATTACAGGCGTGAGCCACTGCGCCCGGCCCTCAAATTAATATTTAATTTATTAAAGTGGCAAATTAAAAACCTAGTTTTCCTTTTGTCTTGTTACTGTATTTGTTATTTTACTTATAAGTATAGTAATTTTGTGTAGAAATAAGAACAATAACTTTCACTCGTTCTGTAATTAATGTTAATATAAGTTTAACAGATTAAATTCCTTCAAACCCCTTACTTTAGTGAATTCAATTTCCTTAGATGTTTAAAATACATTTATATAATCAATTTGTGAAGCACAGTCTTTGACAGGTAAGAGCTACAACCTTAACAAACAGAATCTCCTTAAGCACTTGGGCAATTTGTGATAGTAAGAAATTAAAGTTGTAAATGTAGTAAAGCAGGTTCTCTTAACACTTCAAATGCTTTTCATTAGCTGGATCTGAATTACCATTTAAAAAATACATATCCTAAACTTAACTCAAAAGTAGTAGTAATACCATTGGTTTGATATACCTTGTTTTATTGCTCACGTTTTTTTTTTCCCCAGGGTTGTAATGTCATTTACTCAATTAAGGAGGATGGTTTTACCATCTCAGAGAACCACAGTTATCTGATTAAAAATACAGGACCATAATACAGTTATTTATTGGTCAGAGGTTCAAGACGGGGAAAAGGGAACTAAGGGCTCTATGTTTCCAGGCTAATTCTACTCGAGAGGTGCCCTTCATTATGTTAAAAATCCTGAATGTGACATCAGAGGGGAAATCCATGTCCAGAGTTTGTTTTCCAGCTCTATATACTTTTTTTTTTTCAAGTTAACCCTTTAATCAGTCCCCCCCCCCGATCAAATTGAATTTTGTATTTCATTCATATATGCCTTCTCAGGCCCTACAGTTATTTTAATTTGGGGGGATGGACTAGAGTTCATATCCCATGCCTGCCATTCTTTGTGAACTTGGGCAAGATATTAATATTTCTCAGTTTTGTCATTTGGTAAACGGGTTCCACGGTACTACTCTTATGCAAATGTTTGTTTTAAGGCCTAGATATTGCATGTCAAACACCTAGCACTGTTTTTAGCACGCAGCAAGTTTTCGATAAATGTTAGAAAATATTATGATGATCTCGATTATCTCTATCTTTACCCCCTAGTAGTTGGTTTGGGATACAGTGTGGTTCTATTTGAATTATCACGGAATAACTTTTTACCTTCCTGGTTTTAACAGGGAAAAATGTGGAAGGGATGAGAGAAGGACGAGAGAGAGAAGAATTAAGTAAATGTGATAAACTGTGTAGTTTTTGCTCCCTGAACTATCTTCCCCTGAGTTCTGTTACATACTCTCCTGGGGACTGTGGAGCCTGTTTGTTTTGTAGTTTTCCTTTATATCTCCAGCTCTAATACAGAGCCTGGTTTATAGTAGGAATAAGGGATTTTCTCCAATAGGGCTATATTAAAGACCTTACACTTCTGGATTATAATTGATAGCTTTGTGAAATAAACTGGTATTCCCTTTAAAAAAAAGCAACATGACCGACCTAAGCATAAAGTATAATCAACTACATGATTCCAACAAGAGCACCATGTGTCCATCCTTTGGGGGAGTCCAGTAGTGTGAGAGATGGAGTTATGCACACCAACTGAACATTTTGGAGAGCTGGGGATTTGTTACACTTTGGTGACAGTTTAGATTAGAAATATTTTGTCTTAGCTGTATTTAGTGTATTATATATCATAATATATAAATGTGTATTTATATGGTATATCATATTAATATATATTATGTTTAATTATCATTTAATCCTTAGCTATATTTTCATCCCCAAAATGATATGTGGACCAGTTTTTGTTGTTAGATGACCATTTATTGTTGCTTATACATGGCTTATGAAAATCTCCATGTTGCTTATAAAATCTTTCACCCTCCCTTTTGAAGGACAACGTAGGATCTTTTCCTTCTTTGCTCTTGATCTTCTAACCCAATGACCAAAGAGGATATGAAACCATGGTACACTGCTTCCAGAGGTTATTTGTCTCTATTCTAGATTTCTATCTTACTTATTGTGGATATGTTGACTATAAAAGATTATTTTGATATATAAGATATATAGGACTGTATCTACTATATAACTAATATATATAACATATTAAATATATAGTATTCTACTAGAACTAAAATTAACAAGGGTTTGAAATAGCCTCATGTAAGTAACTAAAATAACAATAACACCTCTTTCAAGAAAGCTTTCTCATAGTATGGTAGAGATAATGGCATGGCCAAAGGAAGAAATTAATTATTTTTGGTATTCCCAAATCTAATCAGTAGATTGCCATAGGTCTTAATAATTATATAATCAAAAAGCAGAATAATCTTATATGAAGTTGATACAGAAATGTTTGGTTCAGTGTTCATCTTTTGGTTTTGTAGGTTTTATTTTCCAATTTCAAAATTGGAAAATACAGTTAAAGAAACTTTCAGCCTCTATAATGCTCTCAAAACTCAGAAGGTTTTTAAGATGCCTTTTTCTTCTCTCCTTTCCTCATATCCCCTTTATTTTTGGCATTAAGTGAGCCAGAGGTTGTAAATTGAAATACGTCTTTGGAGGCCAGGCAGGCAATGTGAATGAGAGAAATAGATGTATTGGGTCCTGTGCCCTCTGGAGGTTCCATGGCCTGTCTAAAGCTTTGAGTTCAAATTCAGTTTTTTTTTAAACACACTATTCCACCAGTTTGTGGCTTTGACTTTGTGAGAAGACTATTAAAGATTTTAAGTATAAGATTCGATTTATCTTTCTTTTTGAAACTGAATCCATTAAACAAAAACGTAAGTTTTAACTATACTACTACTTATTCTTCTAGACCCAGCTGAAATATCACCTACTTAGTGAAGGCTCCAGAATTAATCTTAAAAGAAGATTGTTTTCTCCTTTTAAGATTAGCATAACAACTATAGTATTGAGCACTATGTATTTTAATTACTCATTTTCATGTCTAATTTCCTGGTAGTTTATTGAGGTAAGGAGCATGTCTTACTTATTAATACTAGTAGGAACTCTTTACATTTGTGTTGGACATTGAGCGTAGTGCTAGACACACAGTAAATAGGGAAACGTGTTTATTGGGGAACAGGTATTGATTAAAACCAAAATGTGAGGGTCTATATAATATAACAATATTTCTTTTTCATTTGATGATTGAAGGGCTATGTCTACACTAAATTTCAGCTGTATTTCTTGGAAATTACCAAGAATGTTAGTGATAATATATCTGTACTGGGTTTGATGGTGACTAAGCAACTTAATCACAAATAACCAACGGTTCATCCACATGAGAAAAGATCCCTTACAAAGGGAAACTTCCTGCTTCCAACTTTATACATTTAAGGTAAATTAGGACTGGGCGCAGTGGCTCATGCCTGTAATCTTAGCAGTTTGGGAGACTGAAGCTGGAGGATTGCTATTTGAGGTTGCTGTGACCTATGATGACTCCACTGCACTCTAGCCTGGGCAACAGAGTGAGACCTGTCTTGGAAAAAAAAAAAGAGAGAAAGAGAAATTAAAGAACTGATGATTGTGGAAAATGTAAAGAAATTTGAGTACACCTTGGATGACCAAGGGATTTGGAGTTAGCAGACCTTGGCTGTTTCTAGCAATATTGCTAATTAGCCATGTGACTTTAGGCAGGTCTCTCTGAGTTAGTTTCTTCATCTGTAAAGTGATAAAAGACTTGATTGTTTAAGATCCTTCTGTCTCTAAAATTATCTAATTCTAAAACACTGCAATTTCTACATAAAATATTGGAACCAGTGAAGGAAGTACTTAATGGTCTAGCTCCTTCTAAGGAGAACTTGAAGTAATTTACTGAAATTCATATAAGGCTATAGTGTGTGTGTGTGTGTGTGTTTAGGAGCTCTCTAGAAAGATACAGAAGAGGCCTGGCACGGTGGCTCACACCTGTAATCCTAGCACTCTAGGAGGCCAAGGCGGGAGGGTAACCTGAGGTTAGGAGTTCTAGACCAGCCTGAGCAAGAGCGAGACCCTGTCTCTAAAAAATAATAATAATAATTAATAAAAAAGAAAGATACAGAAGAAACTAGTGATAATAATAATTACCTCTGGGGGAGGGTAACTGGATGGCTGGTGGGAAGAAGGTCTTCTATTCAGTGTATTCTCTTTTGTATTCTTTGAATTTTATAACATGTACTTGATTGCCTACTCAGTAAGAACAAACAAAATGTAAATAAGTCAGAGTAAAGGGAAAGTAAGGGCCTAATAGTAATACACAGTGTGAGACTGTTAGTACAATGAGTGTAGCCCATTAGATCCTATGCTTTTACTTTAAAAAGACTATATAGTGAGCTCTCAAGTTATACTAGCCAAAGCAAGGAAGTGCCAAGAGATTTCACTTGACTTGCAAGCAATAACCATTATAAAATGGTGAAAAACTTAGTCTTTCCTGGGTGCTATGGTTTGAGGCATTTTCCTCTTAAAAGAGGTATTGTGTGATAATTTTTTTCCCTTTTTTAAAATAGAGACAGGGTCTTGCTCTGTTGCCCAGGCTGGGGTGCAGTGGCCCCACTATAGTTCATTGTAACCTCAAATTCCTGGGCTCCAGTGATCCTCCGGACTCAGCCTTCCCAGTAGCTGGGACTACAGACACACACCACCACACCTGGCTAATTTCTTTATAGAGACGACAGAGTCTTGCTGTGTTGCCCAGGCTGGGCTGAAACTTCTGGCCTTAAGAGATCCTCCTGCCTTGGCCTCCCAAAGTGCTGTTATTACAGGCATGAGCCATTATGCCCAGCCTAATTTTTTAACTTTTGATAATCTGACATATAAGCATATAGATAGCTACTCACCTTATAACTGAGTATTGTGACATGATTTTAGTGCTTATGTTTGCATGTATGTTTTGGACCATTAGCTATATATTTTATTTGTAAGTAATAAATAAATGGTTTGTAGGACTAGTGGAAGGCAAAGTACCATTGGGCATACTCTAGGAATAAAGGCTTTGCAGTTGTTTGAAATGGGAAAAAGTGGTGGCATATGTGTTTAAGCATGTCAAACTTTAAAAAAACAAAACTATTGTTGTGGTTGGTACTGTACTCATGTTGTGAGGGGTGATTTAATTTCAGCATTGAATCTATTATCAATGTTGCTAATTTGAATTTTATTAGTTTTATATTTTTTATATTTAATTTGTAAATTTGTTTTGGTTCTTTAAGTTATGACAGCATAGTTTTATGTTTATATGTATTCATTATAAAAAAATTTAACTTAGCATTGGAAGTGTGTAAGAATTTTGTTAATTTGGGAGGCTGAGGCGGGCGGATCGCTCAAGGTCAGGAGTTCGAAACCAGCCTGAGCGAGACCCCGTCTCTACTAAAAATAGAAAGAAATTAATTGGCCAACTAAAAATATATACAGAAAAAATTAGCCGGGCATGGTGGCGCATGCCTGTAGTCCCAGCTACTCGGGAGGCTGAGGCAGTAGGATTGCTTGAGCCCAGGAGATTGAGGTTGCTGTGAGCTAGGCTGACGCCACGGCACTCACTCTAGCCTGGGCCACAAAGTAAGACTCTGTCTCAAAAAAAAAAAAAAAAAGAATTTTGTTAATTTAAAAGGGCTCTATATCCCTTTAAAAGGAATCTATCTCTCAAATTTGAAAAACTAAAGTAGTGATTTTCTTGTAGATCTTGTCAGAGCATTGCTCATTCTAAGCAGAGTCTGTTACAATGCCCAAATATGAATTTGTTAAGAGTTAGAAAAAGAAACTTTGAAATTATGAGTACAGTTGCTGATTAATGACAAATCCAACTTACTTTGGAAATAGAATCAAAAGACATCATTCCCTTGGCTGGTGCAGTGGCTCATGCCTATAATCCCAGTGCTTTGGGAGGCTGAAATGGGAGGATTGCTTGAGGCCAGGAGTTCGAGACCAGCTTGGGCAACATAGTGAGATCCTGTCTCTATAAAAAGTAGAAGAAATTAAAAAATACATACATACATACATACATACAAACAACACTCCCTTGATTGGGTAGCCACTCAAGCTCTTCATGGAGCAGCTACAGCCAGGACTGCAGAAAAGAGGTTCAGTTGTTTCAATGCACAAATGAATGGATAGACCAGGTTCCATCCTTCTCTACGATTGACTAGAGCATGATTTGAATGAATTCAGTCCGAAAAAAACAGAGTTCAAGTATACCTACTTATTCATCATAGCTAAAGAAAGATGTCAGTAATGTGCCTTATGAAATGACTACTTTCAAACAGCATAATTTCCGGGCGAGTCCAACAGGACAACTCTTGGAAAAGATAACTTTAGCAAACAGAATTGTGCTATTTAAAGAAAACTGTTAGATATTAACTTCCTGCCCACAATGATGATTTTGATTTTAAAATTGTTGATCTTAAGACATTTTTTCTAACGGTAACTTAGAAGAAACGTTTTCCTGTTCTTGACATCAAAACGATATTTATCAACATAGAGGAGATAACTTCTTTTTCTATCTTTTATATTTCAAATAATTGTGACAGAATTTTAAAGGAAATGTGCAAGGTTTTATATTTCATGCAATGCTATCAATATGACACAAGTCTGTTGAATCCATCCCTGTGAATTTTAGGGCAATGTGGCTGTAGACAACATTTATCAGATTAAGGAAGTTCCCCCTCTCCATTCCTGTCTATTAAGATTTTTTTTTATGAATGGATGTTGAATTATATTTCATGCCTTTTCTGTATATTTATATGATTTTAAAAAAAATTGTCAATAATGTGTTACAGGAAGCAGTAATTTTTGAGAAAATGCTATTTTCTTTTAAGCTTATCATTTTACCTATTTTTTATTGCGATAAAATATGTATAACATAAAATTTATCATTTTAATTATATTTAAGTGTACAGGTCAATGTATGTTCACATAGCTGTGCTCCCATCACTACCATCAGTCTTCAGAACTTTTTCATCATCCCAAACCGAAACCTTGTACCCATTAAATAATAACTCCCCTTTTCTCCCTCCCCCTAAGCCCCTGGCAACTATCTTTCATTAACCTTTTAGTTTTTAACATTGAGCACAACTTGGTCATGCTGTATGGTATCTTTTTTTATCATATATGTTGGAGTTAGATTACTGATATTTTGGTTAGGTAAATTTTTCAATAATCAGACTATTTTCTGATATCCATTGTGGTTTTCTTCTTTGATCCATGGGTATTTATAATTATCTTTTAATTTTAAAATATGGGGTTTTTCTTGTTATCTTTTTGTAATGGGTTTATAGATTAACTTTGAATTGTGGTTAAAATTATATGCTTTCAGGGCTTTGGAAATTACTAATATTTACTGTCTGTTTGGCCTAGTGTATCTTTCACCCACATTCCATAGTTCTTTTCAGTTCTTTTTTTTTGAGACAAAGTCTCACTCTGTTGCCCGGGCTAGAGTGCCATGGTGTCAGCCTAGCTCACAGCAACCTCAAACTCCTGAGCTTAAGCGATCCTCCTGCCTCAGCCTCCCAAGTAGCTGGGACTACATGCATGCGCCACCATGCCCAGCTAATTTTTTCTGTATATTTTTAGTTGGCCAATTAATTTCTTTCTATTTTTAGTAGAGATGGGGTCTTGCTTTTGCTCAGGCTGGTTTTGAACTCCTGATGTGTTGAGTGATCCTCCCTCCTCGGCCTCCCAGAGAGCTAGGATTACAGGCGTGATCCACTGTGCCCAGCCCACATTTCTTGATGTTTTACCACAATTGCCTTCTCTTTCTCACTTTATTCATGCATCTGTATAATTTTTCTGAATCATTTGAGAAATAAGTTGCAGACATAATGCTCCATTATCCCTAAATCAGTATGTATTTCCTAAAAACAAGGGCATTCTCCTGTATATCTATAGCACACCCATTAGAAATCAGGAAATAAATATTGATATACTACGACCATCTAATTCACAGACCCCACTCAAATTTCACTGATTTCACAATTATGTCCTTTGTAGCAAAAACAAAACAATAACAACAGAAACCTGCAAAATCCCCTCAAGAAAACAAAAACAGAAAAACCTCTTCCCTTTCTCCTTTTATTTCTGATTCAGGGACCATTCAGGATTATGCCTTGCATTTAATTGTCATGTCTCTTCAGTCTCTTTCAACCTGAAATAGTTTCTCAGTCTTTTCCTTGTTTTCAGTGATCTTGACATCTTTGAAGAGTAGGTCAGTTACTTTGTACAATGTTCCTCAATTTGGGTTAGTCTGATGTTTCCTCATGAATAGATTTAGGTTATGCATTTTTGGCAGGAATACCACAGACATGATATTGTATTCCTCTCACTGTATCATATCAGGAGGCACAAGTCAATTTGTCCCATTACTGGTTATGTTCAATTTTATAATTTGGTTAAGATGTCTCACAAGTTTCTGTAAAGTCAGTTCAAAAATATTTTGTACTTATTAGTAAATAATATGTATTTTCTGGGATGATACTTTGAAATTACATAAATAGCCCATTTCTCTTCAAATTTTTATCTACTAGTTTTAGCATCCATGGATGATTTGTACCCAAATCAATTATCAAATGTTAATATAGTGGTTGCCAGATGGTAAATTTAAAAAATTTCACCATTCCTTCTGAATTCATCGTGTAGCATTTCACTGTAAGGAAAAGCTTTCTCTCCCTGTTTTTTAAAAATCTTTTAAGCATATCAGCATGGACTCATTGATTCCTATTTTATTCATTTTTCATTTATTTTGATGTTAGAATTGTCCTAGATTTGGTCAGTGGGGACTCTTTCAAGCTGGCTCCTCTGTGCTTTTCTTCATGTTCCCATCATTCTTTGATCACTTTAAAATTTTTTTTTTTTTACTTTTTGGCACAACAAGAATTTCCTTGCTCATCTTATACTTTTGCAGCCTCAGTCCTGGAATCAACCATTTTATCAAAGAACTTTGGTTCCTTTTATCAGTGAATGCGTTTAGAAAATACGATCTGGGTACCAGATGTGTTCCTTGCTGCCGAGGTGTCGTTGCTCTTAGGCTCTATCCAAGGACAGAACTAGGATATTGTTTTAAATTGTACTGGGATTTAATTTATAGGTACGAATGATGACACGGAGAGAACAATACCATTTAAAGTTTATTGTTCACGGTTCTGCAGAAGCAGGAGGCACAACATACTTTGCAGGACCACATGGGGAAGCTCCAGGGTGGGTCAGGAGGCAGAAGGAGCCAAAAGAAGTTATGGGCGAGATCTTTTTTTACTATAGTGGTAGGAAATTGTTAGGTGGGGACATCCCCTATTGGGCAAAAAGCAAAACACAGATGTTGATGTCCATGGTTGGAGGGTTTGTAACATGGATTTTGCATACTCTCAGAAACAGAGGGATGGTGTGAGTGTGAAAACAACGTTGGCCGTTAGTTTGACTTATGCTTTCAGGATGCCAAAGCATCAATTACAAAATATCAGGAAAGATTATGCAGATATGTGTGCATGTCTGTATATACATATATATAAAAATATACACAAATGTCTGTGTCTGCCTATAAATATTGAAAGCCTTGATTTCCTTCTAATACTCCTAATTCTAAACACCATAGGGTTTTTTTCTAGTCTTTCCCTTTTCTGTATTTGTATCTCTCTTCTTTGACTTTGAAAAAATCTGGCTTTCAGCCAGGTGTGGTGGCTTAAACCTAAAATCCCA
The DNA here is from genome assembly GCA_008086735.1 of Cheirogaleus medius. NCBI lineage: Eukaryota > Metazoa > Chordata > Mammalia > Primates > Cheirogaleidae > Cheirogaleus > Cheirogaleus medius. Next base: position 28,635,409 of record VBSM01001118.1, on the reverse strand, counting down.
GCAGTTTGGGAGGCTAAGGTAGGAGGATTGCTTGAGGCAAAAAGTAAAAAGTAAAAAAAAAAAAGTAAAAAAAAAATTAGCTGGACCTTGTGGTGCTTGCTTGTAATCCCAGCTACTCAGGAGGCTAAGGTGGGAGGATCACTTGAGCTTGGCAGTTTAAGTTTGCAGTGAGCTGTGATGGTGCCACTACATTCCAGCCTGGGTGACAGAGTGAGACCCTATCTCTAAATAAAAGAAGGAAGGAAAACAAGAAAGGAAAGATAGATAGATCTGGCTGTTATTATCCTTTTACTCAACTTCCCTGTAGGTAACAGTCTCTGACCATGAGGGCCATCTTCTTGGCCCCAGCCCCACTGAATGAGCTGGCTGAGTACCCCCTCAAAAACCATGAGCCATTTTTATATACAGAGAGTCCTCACTTTGCAGCCTTATGCACAAATTTCCATTACCATGGCTTAATTAAATAATACCAGTCCCAAAATAACAGTTAATGATATACAAAATAAAATTGTGATCAAAAACAGCTTCTCCAAAATTCGATAAATTCACTCTGACCCTGATTAATACCTTCTAGACATCATTCAGTTGGAGCTAGCCTAATTTTTTTTTTTTTTTTTTAAGGAAAATTACAGTCTCTGCACTGCTCTCAGCTGAACTTTACACAGCTTTGTGTTTCTCTCTGTCAGTTCCTCTTGTAATGGTGGGTGGGTAGCAGAAGGGAGGATATGTACAATAATGTATTTTTAGTTCTTTTGAACAGAGAGGTTGCTCCAGCCGTTGCTATTGATGACAGGAAGTATATTTATAGCTCCAGGGAAGGAGGGGTGATATGAGTCCTTGTTTAAGAAAACCTGGGAGGCTGTACTTAATACATTTTATTTAAACTCACTTGCACTTCATTGCCTTAGAAATGTAGTTGAGGTGAATGGACCTATAACTTATGAAGTGTAAGTATTTTCTTAAGTATATTGAATCTTCTCCCTAATTTGGAAAAATCTTCCATTTTGAAATTATACAATATACAACACTTAAAGGGTACTTCTAGAGGATGTATGTGAGGAATTCAGGTGTTAGCAGTCAGTTGAACAGTAAAGATAGTAAGTGGCACTAAATATTGTTCCCAGTTAGATATTATTCATAAAGTTCTTATTGGTACAGCTTCTATTGTGATTCTTTTAAAGATTGAAACCAAAATATTGTGTACAGATCATAAGATACTCTAGTAAAACCAATTTGAGGTTTTCTGCTAAGTACCACATACCTTTTCTGACAACATTGATTGGGACAGGACCCATGATTATCATGTGCAATGGGCGCATTCAACACAAGTTAAATTATTCTGAAGCTTTCTCTCTCTTTTTTTCTCCCTTTCTTAATTGAGGGAAGCAAAGAGTTGGTTTCCAAGGATACGTCTTCTTTCTTATGCTGGTCTCAGATTGATGCAGTCATGGAAACCAGGCAGTAAACTCATTCTTGGCAGCTGCCAGCACTGGTCTGATTCATTCCTTTAAAAGCATGAGATTCTTTAATAATACATTTTGGGAAAGTTGATGTGAAATGATTCCAAGTCGTCCTAGAGGGAGGTTAGGAACGTTGTTGAATAGATTTAAGTGATTCGGTTAAGTATTAACAGGTTGCTAAACAAAACTGCAGTGATTTAAAGGGGTTTATGTCTAATTTAAACAGAAAGACCTATAAAATATAGAACAATTAATGTTTATGTTTAGTCCTTTTTTAGAATATTTAAAAACATTCCTAATTATAATTTGAGGGTTTTTTTTTTAAAGAGTTCAAAGTGTTAAGAGTTACAGATGTGCTGAGCTTTATTTAGCACAGTGAGCGCAATTAAGGGTTTCAATGAAGGGTTTTACCTGACTCATGAAAGCCAATCTACTGATGAAATGAAAATATGAAATAATGTGTTCTTTAAAATATTTTGTGAATTTTGAAACTAGATTGCCTGGGTTAAAATCCCATCTATGCTACTTGTTAGGTATGTAACCTTGGGCAAATTGCTTAACTTCTGTGTGCTTCAGTTTCTTCATCTGCAAAATGAGGGTTAATACAGTTTAAGCATCCCTAATCTGAAAATCCAAAATCTGAAACTTTTTGAATGCCAATATGATGCTCAAGGAAATGCTCATTGGAGCAGTTTGTATTTTGGAATTTTGGGTTAAGGATGCTCAATTGGTAAGTTAGTATAATGCAAATATTCCAAAGTCCTCCAGAAAATCTGAAATTGGTACTGCTTTTGGTCCCAAGCTTTTAGATAAGGGATTCTCGACCCGTAACAGCATCTATTTCATAGGGTTGTGGTGTGGAATAAATGAGCTAAGTTGTGTAACATGCCTAACTTATAGGGAATACTTAGCAAATGTTGGCTGTTCCATTTATATGGAAGAAATAGAATTATTGATGAGGTTGTAAAGGCTGAAAAATAAAGTCAGAGAAGGTTTGTACTGAATTCATTTGTGAAAGATCTTTAAAGGAAGGAAAAGTATGTGTGACATATATACCCTTTTTTAGATCAGTAAGGGTGGTAGAGGAGTTAGGAAGCTCCTCCTTGCCCCAAATGAATAAACCATCTGTTTTCCTATCCCTTTTAAAGATTTAGTATTGGGTTTCCATGACTTAGATATATATCAGTTTGGTGAAGATTGATTATTACATGCTAGGTGTTACAAAGATGAATAAAACACCTTTTTCTTCAGTAGCTTCCTGTTTTGGAAGGGTGTGGGTGGAGGAGGGTTAAGAGGTAAGGATGATCTATTCTTTTTTTTTTTTTTTT
>VBSM01001118.1:28590834-28615157 GCA_008086735.1 Cheirogaleus medius | reverse complement strand
GCCGGGCATGGTGGCGCATGCCTGTAGTCCTAGCTATTTGGGAGGCTGAGGCAGGAGGATCACTTGAGCCCAGAAGTGCCAGGCCGCAGTAAGTTATGATTGTGCCACTGTACTCAAGCCTGAACAACAGAGTGAGACTCTATCTCTTTTAAAAAAAAATTGGATTGTTTTTGTGGCTTTTTTTTTCTGGAATTATCCCTATTTTATCCAGCCATTTTCTTTTCCTGCTTGTTTACCTTGGCCTAGTGATCCCTGCTTGTTCTTTCATGTTTAAGAATGAAAGAGTAGAAAGGTTGAATAAGAGCTCTGAGCACATGAGCAGAGCCTGTCAGCTGGATGAGTAAGTGATCAAGAGCTAGCTGCTAAACGTTGAAGATGGCAGAGGGATTGCTCTGGAGTACCTCTTCCCAGATCAGCTGCTATAGGTCTCTCCAGTCAGTATGTTTACTGCTTTCATAAAATTATCTTACCCTAACTCTTTCTTTTACTATATGAGAGTTAATAGTTGACCATCACATTAGCCCTCTTTATTCTTTTGTTCTTATTTCTTCAGCTTTATTTAGCCCCTGCTGTGTGTTCACACACATTCTCTTTTATTTGCTTGATGTACATCCCTTCTTTGGAACATTGTATAGTCATTAATGAGAGTGAGATAGAATTTTATATACTGACATAAAGAATGACCATAAAATATTTTTGGAGATAAGATCTTTAAAGAGTTGATAAAGTTAAAATGAGGTCTTTAGGGTGGCTCTAATCAAATATGACTGGTGTCCTTATAAGAAAAAGAAATTTGTACACAGACAGACCAGAAACACACACATACAGAGAGACAACTGCATGAGGAGAGGACACAGTGAGAAGGTGCCATCTGCAAGGATGAGAGGCCTCAGAAGAAACCATACCTGCTGACACTTTGATCTGGAACATCCAGCCTCCAGAACTGTGAGAAAATTCATTTCTGTTCTTTAATCCACCCAGTCTGTGATACTTTGTTATGGCAGCCCTAGCAAAATGAATATAGATACTTACAAGGGGCTTCATGCATTGCAGCACATGGTAAATTATAGTGCAAGTAGTCTTTGGTAGTGCTGTTGTTGAGAAGAGACAGGATGGATGGGAAGCATCAAGACAAAGTAAAATTCTAAAGTATGGTATGATTTTGTAGTAGGTGAAAAAAGGAGGATTCTGGAAGTAGAAATGCTTGTGAATAAAAAGATTTCAATTGGTGTAAGAATTTTGTATCAGTTTAACTTTAACAGAGAATTTAACAGTGAAAGATGAGATTGTAAATGTAGTTTGGGGATCTGTATTGGTTTCCTAGGGCTGCCATAACAAAATAAAACAAACTGGATGGCTGAAGACAACAGAAGTGTATTGTCTCACAGTTCTGGAGGCCAGAAGTCAAAAATCAAGGTGTTGGCAAGGTTGGTTCCTTCTGAGGGAAAATCCGTTCCATGCATCTCTCCTAGCTTCGGGTAGCCCCTGCATTCCTTGGCTTTTAAATGATCACACAAGTCCTCTATCTTCAAATGACTCTCTCCCTATGTCTGTTTTCACATGACCATCTTCTCTAAGGACACCAGTTATATTGGATTAGGGGCCCACAGTACTCTAGTATGACATCATCTTAATTATATCTTCCTTATGACCCTATTTCCAAATAGGGTCACATTCTGAGGTACTAGGGGTTAGGAATTCATGATATCCTTTTGGGGAGACACAGTTCAACCCATAACAGGGAACAAATTGTGAAGGGCTTCCTACACAGCCCAAATATTTTCAAATGTATTATTTATTCAGTGGGAAACCATTGAAAACTTTGAGCAGGATGAATGTAACACTTTTAGGAAGACTCCTAGGGGTGTGGTTGTAGGGCTTTTAGCTGCACTGGAACTCAGTAGAAGGCCTGGACACAGATTAGTGTAGGGAAAATACAGATTCTGAGGACGCCCCCCCCCCCCGCCCCAAGACATCCCAAACCAAATTCTTCAGATAAGAAACCTAAGACTGTTTTTTAAAAGCTCTCCCTCTCCCACCCTATGGTTCTGATGATTAGCCTTGTTTGTGTAACACTGAGTAGGAGGTGGTAGAGGCATGAAATGGGTTGGTGGTTGTAGGAGTACTATTATAGAAAGAGCAGAGGCAACCTAGGAGGAGAGACATTTTGAAAGAGGAGTACATAATTTGGTATCTAATAGTCTGAGACAGTGGTATAATTCTTAACAGAAATAAGGAAGTCTAGAGAATAAATTGGATTTAAAGAGAAGGTGATCAATTCAGTTTAGAGTTTAAGGTGATAGTGAGACATTCCGCAGCACTTGAAAAATGGTGGTCTATGTTCAGAAGTGAGATGGTGGAGGTGGTAATGTAAACTCTGAGCATGGGTTTGTCTTTCTAGGGCAGAAGGGTTATGGGGAGAACCAGAGGATCAGGAAGACAACATTGTAGGCACTCCTTCCTTAGCCCCTGAAACAAATGGAATTGACTGTTTTGTCATAGCACCTGGAACACACATGGGGCTTGTTTACTTTTTGCCTTTGCTGTGAATTCGTTGAATACAGGGACTGGTCTTAACTTGCATTCTAAGCCCATCACCTAGCATAGTGCCTGGCTTTTTGATGAAAGTTTGTTGAATGAAAGACTGAACTGGAAAATAAACACATGAACTTGAGAATAAGAGCTTTGTCTTTTTATTCCTTGCATCACTAACATTTAACCCAGTGCCTGGCCCAAAATAGGGTACAGTTGAGATTTTGACGTGTGATTGGTAGAGGAAGAAAAGCTTTTGGAACTAAAATTGAGTAGTCATTGTGTCAAGAGAACCAGGAACTGAGAAACTTCAGAGAATAAAAGAGAACTATACCATGTCAAATACAAGACAAGGCAAATAAAAACTGAGGAGGAAAGTTGTATTTGATCAGGAAGTTATTGTAGGTTTGAAAGTGAAGGAATTAAGAACATAATGAGGTCATTAAGGAGAGGTGGACAGTGAGATAATGAAAGCAAAGTATATCTTACACAAGTTTAGTGGTATGAGGAAAGAAGGGAAAAGAGGGGCGGGGCCTGTAGGGTTAAATGGTGAGATTATTTTTGTCTGTATTTTAAAAAGTCTGTTTGGAACATCTGTGCCTATTTGTAAACAGGGAGATGAGGGTTAGAGAGGGAGAAATTGAAAGTACCAGAAGGAAATGCATAATTTTGAGGGAAAGATGGGATCAGGGACATAGGCTTAGAAAGGATGAGGCAATCTCTTCTAGTTTAAAATGTGAGAATAGAGGCTCTGTAAAGAAGGAGAGAGGTCGTGTCCTCTTGTCACTAAAGCCATCTACTCAGACTTGGGCTACTGTAATAGAAACTGACACAGGAAACTGACAAAGGAAGGATGTTTTCTGCACAGCGCTGAGGACTGTGGTATTCCCGAGTGATGGTTGGCAGCCTGAGATAGGAATGGTGGAACCGGATGGTGAGGATAATCCAGAAATTAAATTAGGGAGTTGTGGGGTAGAGGTGTACTTTTTTTTTTTCAATTTTTTATTTCAGCATATTATGAGGTATACTTTTTATTTACTCTTCTCTGGTTCAGAGGTTTTATAATTTTCCCTAACATCATTACAACAGTATTGGATGCCTCTTATGTATAAGTTTTTATTTTTATGTTGGAAAAACAAGAAAGTTAAGAAAGTCACTGACCTGAGGTTTCTGGTTTTGTTGGGGAGATCATATATGTAAAAAGCAAAATTAGTGTATGGCACGAGGCATTATAGACCAAGTCCCAAATGGGTAGATTAGATAAATGTCACAGAGATTACAGTCATAGCAGTATACTCTGAGGTTCATTTCCCCATAGTTTATGAACATTTAAATATTACCACTTTTATAAATATGTGTGAATTTGAGAGGTAAGTACCAAGTTGCTTTAATTTACTTTCCTTGATTGTTAGTAAAGATGAATTTTTTCATTTATTTATCATAATTATTTTACTTTTATAAGTTGCCTGTTCTGACTTTTATCCATCTTTCCATGAGTGTGTTGGTACTTAACTGATTTGTAAACACTTTATTTAATAAAGTTATTTAACCCTTTGCCTGTAACATTTTGCAGATGTTTTTTCTAGTTTCTTTTTTTAGTTTCTAATTTTTTTCTAGTTTCTTATTTTGATTTAATTTTAGTTTTTGATGTTTTGTTGACATATAGGAGTTTAAACATTTTATACACTTGAAGCTATTAAATATTTATTTTTAATATTTTGAAAGAGCTGTCTCACCCCAAGAACAGACAAATATTTCCAATTTTTAAAGTAATTTATTTATATTTATTTACATTGCATTATGTTATTTCTTCTTATTTATATACTTAGAACTTTAAACCATTTGGAATTTATTTTGGGGATATTGCATGAAATGAGGAGCTAATTTACTTTTTGCTAAATAGTTCGGTTTTTCTAGTACTATTTATTAAATAATCCATTAATTTTCTATTGACTTGAAAGAATTCTTTATAATGTACTCAGTACTTACATATACAGACTTTATAACTCTCTACCTGCATCATTATGAAGCAGTTTTAATGAATATAATTGTGTAAGTCAGGCATGGTGGCTCATGCCTATAATCCTAGCACTCTGGGAGGCCGAGGCAGGAAGATTGCTTGAGCTCAGGAGTTGGAGACCAGCCTCAGCTAGAATGAGACCTCGTCTCTACTAAAAATAGAAAAATTAGCTGGGTGTGGTGGTACACGCCTGTAGTCCCAATTACTTGGGAGAGGCAGGAGGATCGCTTGAGCTCAAGAGTTTGAGGTTGCTGTGAGCTAGGCTGACACCATGGCAATCTACCCCGGTGACAGAGCGAGACTGTGTCTCAAAAAAAAAAAAAAAAAATGAGTGGCAAAGGATCCTCTTGAACTAGTCTTCCATTTCTGGAAATAGGCCAGTCCCATTAAACAGTGGTGTCTCATTTCAGGAGATGGCATTGCAGGCAAGATTTCAAAAAGAAGAAAGACAAAGGTTAATATTTGGAACAGTTTATAGACAAGTTTTCTTAGAGTCTGGAGGGTGTCAAGTTGGGGTGTCTAGATGTTAAACTCGAAGCATCTTCAGTTAAAGTGGAAAGTAGGCAGTGGTAATCTGACAAATTTTTCTCACTTGGGGTTTGTATGTCACAAAGTATGCTTGCAGAGCCTCAGAAAATGAAAGGTAGTGGCAATTTCATTAAGTCCAAATCAGAAAAATGGGAGAAAAATTTTAAAATGTTATTTTGGAGACTTGTAGCCAGAATCGAAGTATGCTTGGAGAGCCTCAGGAATTGAAAGATAGTGGCAATTTCATTAAGTCCAAATCAGAAAAATGGAAGAAAAATTTAAAAATGTTATTTCGGAGACTTGTAGCCAGAAAAGAATTCAGGATTTAGTCCAAATTTTAGGCAAGTAACAAAAATTCAAAAACATTGGACATGGCTGGAATCTAATAACAAGTAGACTATAGTTTTTTTCTGAAACTTAATTTTCTCTCTCCAGTTTCCCATTTCTACCAAAGACAAATCGTAGAGGACTAATTTATTTGCAGAATAAATTTTAATCTCTTTATATTAGTTAGCTGTTTGGTTCCTCTGCCTGATTGTTTGCAAAACTGTAATAAGAATTGGCCTTGCTGGAACTTTTTCATAAGGAATCTCAGGTTAGACTTTTAAGCCTCTTGAGTCAAACCAAGGATTTATCTGCGTCTGCAGATAACCTGTTTAAATTGGGTAAATTCCTCTTTTCTCAGGGTCCCAAAGTAACTTGACATTCCTGGACCTGTCAGAAAGTGACATTCTTTACTTACCACAGATCAGGAAATGTTATAGACAAGGGACCAGGCCTGTTTTTCCAAAGAGGTTTTTATCAGCTCTATGAAGTCAACCTTAACTCCTCAAAGCAGTCTGGGCATAATCTGAAAATATGCCATTCCAGTCAAAGCCTTGGTAAAATAACCAGTGTCTCCACTTGTGTCCTGTTACAAAAGAAAGATTCTCATTTAACTTATGTAAATAACTATATTGCTATAAAATAAGAATACTCACAAATAGTTTCCAATCTCTGGAGAAATCAAGTAGAGAGAAAAATAATTCCTTCAAATTTTGCTCACAAAATGTACTTTACTGATTTGTTGTAAGCTATAAATAGCTCAAAAGAAGAAAAAAAAAGTTTTCTTTACTTCTGGAAAAGAAAAGCACAAAAAAAATCAGCAATGTTTCAAGTAAAAGAAGTCATTAAGTTTTTTTCAGTCCTCTGTAAGTTCAGTCTCATGTAATTAATTTTTATTCTGCTTGAGGTCAAACCATACTTAATTTCCAAATAAAGATGAGGTAATTCTTCTGCCTGACATGATAGAACAATGCTGCATACAACTGAAAACATACTATCGTTTTCTCTAGAAGAAGATGCAAAGTACTTGAATGATGTCTATTTACTTTTCTCCTTGATAGCCTGCAACTTAAATACTATGATGTAAAGTTAACAATCCTTAAGTATTATGATCAGCTGTTAGTCCAATAGTTTTTCCTTGAAGAAATATTTCTGTATCTACTTTATATAGCTGCATAGGAAAACATCCCCAAATTTAGTATTTTAAAGAAACAACCACTTAATTGGTTCACAATCCTGTGAAGATGAATCTCTGCTGAGTTAGCTGTTTGGTTCCTCTGCTGATCTTGACTATTGTCATTCATGCAGTTGTACTCAGCTAATGGTTTATCTGGGGCTGAGATTGTCTAAAGTGCAAGTCAAGCAGTTGGTGTCAGTTGTTGGCTGAGCCTTTCTCTTCATATAAGGAGATGAGCCAAGGTTTCTAACATTATGACAACAGTATTCCCAGAGAGCCAAATGACAGCAGCAGGGTCTCTTAAGGTGTCAACTTGGAAGTCACACCATCACTTCTGCTGCATTTTATTGGTTTAAGCAAGTCACAAGGCCAATTTGAATTAAAGGAATAGGGAAATAAACTTTACCTCTTGATAGGAGGAGTGGCAGTGTCTCACTATAAAAGGCATGTGTATGGGGTAGGAGTTTTTGTAGTCCTCTTTGTGAACAGTCTATCAAGTGTCTTTTTTCCCCCCTTTTATTCTGGCTGCTTCAAAAAAAAAATTTTTTTTTTTTTCATAATTCTTTGGTTTTCAGAAGTCTTACTATGTTGTATCCAGACCCAGGTTTCCTTTTTATTTATCTGTTTAAGGGTTCTTAGGATTTCTTGAGTCTGTGGTTTGATATCTTTTGTCAGTTTTGGAGAATTTTTAGCCTTTGTCTCTTCAAATATTTCTTCTGTCCCATTCTCTCCACTCTCTTATCTAGAATTGAAATTACACGTAAATTAGATCATCTCACTGTGTCCTTTATAACTCTTACCTTCTCTTCTGTATTTTTTATCTTTTTGCCTCTTAGGGTTTTTTTTGTTGTTGTTTTTTATACTTTTTTTATTCTATTTTTTACTTATTTTTTGTTTTTTTGGTTTTTTTACTTCTAAGCTTCCATAATCACATGCCTCTTAGTTTTATTCTAGATACTTCCTTTTGACTTATCTTCCAGTTCACTAATTCTCTCTTCAGCTGTATTTTATTTGTTCTTAAATCCATCCATTAAGATCTTTATTTTTTCTGAGTTCTAGAATTATGATTTCTTCTTCCCTTTCCCTCTCTCTTTCCCTTTCCTCGTAATCTCTTCTCACTCTGTCACCCAGGCTGAAGTGAAGTGGTACAATCATAGTTCACTGTAGCCTTGAACTCCTGGGCTCAAGTCATCCTCCTTCCTCAGCCTCCTAAGTAGGTGGGACTATAAACACGTGCCACTGCACCTGGCTTAGAATTTATATTTGATCTTTTTTTTAGATCTGCCATTACTTTCTCTTTTTTAACCACATTGACTCTTGGCTGAAATTCCTTTCTTTTTTTTTTTGAGACAGAGTCTCGCACTGTTGCCCGGGCTAGAGTGCCGTGGCGTCAGTCTAGCTCACAGCAACCTAAAACTCCTGGGCTCAAGTGATCCTTCTGCCTCAGCCTCCCGAGTAGCTGGGACTACAGGCATGCGCCATCATGCCCGACTAATTTTTTCTATATATTTTTAGTTGGCCAATTAATTTCTTTCTATTTTTAGTAGAGGCGGGGTCTCGCTCTTGATCAGGCTGGTTTTGAACTCCTGACCTTGAGTGATCCACCCACCTCGGCCTCCCAAAGAGCTAGGGTTACAGGCTTGAGCCACCGTGCCAGCCTGAAATTCTTTTTAAAATTTTTATTTTTATTTTTAATTATTTCAAGTACATAATAGGTGTGTTGGCTGAAATTCTTGATTCTATGGGACTGTTCTTACTGTCTTTTTTACTAATCCTCATGTTGTCTTTTTATAGACTAGACACTGTAGTTTTAAAATTGTTTGTAGAAATAATTTAAGACCTAAGATGGTATCTTTTTCAAGAGAGGATTTGCATTTGTTTTGGGCCTTGCCTAAAGGTCTTGAATCATTTCAATCCAGTTTCAGGGATTGAGATACTTTAAAGCAGCACTGCAGTCCCTACAGGGGCTGATTAACTTTATTTCATTACCTAACATACATATATGAGTGGAACACTTAGCTAGATGTTGGGTAGATCCTGTAAGCCAAACAGACCTGGTCTTTGGTCTGTATGGAGCACAGACTCTTAATTATAATTGATAGGTAAATATATGTACAGTTTTTATTAAGTTCTGTGAAAGCAATGAGTAGGCTACTATCATAATGAACATTTGGAGTAGGGAGGGAATGAGAATAGTTTTACCATAACTAACTGGGACAGATTTTGTTTAAGCAGAAAACTGTCTGATAAAAGAGAACTTGGAGCAGAGACTGCCAGGCAGCAACAATTGCCAGTGTGAGACTAGATGACAACCAAAAAAGTATGTGGGGGGAGGGAAGAGTTGAGATTGATTTAGAACTAACTGTAATAATGAGCTCTGAGACATTTTCTTTCCCTTCCCGATTTTTTTTCCATTTCCCTTCAGAAAAATTAGTGAATTGGGTGCCAGTGAATCTAGGTTCTGGATCTAGCTCTGTGGTCTTGGACTAGTTACCTAATTCTTCCTTCAAAGCAAAACTGGGGAGGAAGGAAGAAAAGAGAGGGCAAACATGGAAGTAAGATAGAAGGGAAAGAAGGGAGCACATTAGGAGAGAGACTATGTTAAGTTTCTTTGTATTTCTTACAAGCGTCGTCTGCACGGTGTGACACCTGTAGTAGGTATTCGGTAATTGTTGATTTAACAGAATGAGAACAGATTAATTTTTTAATTATAGAAGAGATGATGAAATAAGAATTTTCCATCTCTATTTAAAGGAAAGAGTAAATGAATCAAAATGAAGAAAAGCCATATTCATCTGCTTCCTGGATAAAAGAGCTTTATGGACTAACATGAAATGTTTTGGTTAACATGCAAAAGGGATTTGAGAAAACACTGGAGATATAAGCTCCTTGAGGACAGGAGCTGCTTTCTCTTGCCTCCCCAGCCTGACACAAAACAAGGAATTTAGTTGAACGAATAAACAAATGAGTGGTTCTCTGCTTTGAAGGAACTTGGACTGTCATTACCTTACAGTCCAAGTTTTACCATCCATTTGCTTTATGTGAGTTCCAGAAAGAATTTAAGAAACTATTTCCTCTCATAATATTACTAGCCCAAACTTCTGGTCTGTGATCTATGGGTTATAGATCTTAAATTTCCTCAAAGCCCAGCAGTCAGAGAACACCTCGTTACAATGAGGTAAGCAAACATACCTCTCAGAGCCTTATGAATGTTTTCTGTCTTTGGCCACAGACCTGAGGACTTGAGCTATTTCAAAGGGTAAAATTGGAACTTAGCAGAGTTATACTTCCTGTATCTTAATTTTCCAACTATTATGTAAAGTTTTCTTTTTTCTAGAAAGAGACTAATCTGGAATGAGAATGAATTCCAACAGTAAAAGCAAAGCTTTAAGTAGGTCATCTGACTTTGCTTTTGTGCTCCACATTCACCCTGGTTGTAAAAGGGCCTTTCATGAGTTTTCTAGGCTTTCATCACTGCCAGACTCTCCACAGGCATTGTGAAAGAATTAAACTACCCACCCTCCCCCATGCTTGTCTCATGGACTCTTTCATAAAGTGCACACTGGACTGTGTTTAGCTCAGCAGGAACTCTTTGCAAACACTAAATACATGAGCCGTCCTCCTGGAAGATAAGAGATTTCAGTATTGATTAGTGTCATAGCTACAGAAGTTAGTGTCTGCTAGTATTTGGATAGATATGGTGACCTGCTGCCTAATTTTTGCCAAATTATTAGGCCAAAGTTTAAGAAGTGTTCATATTGGAGTTACTCACATTTAAAATTTGCCTATAGGTAATTTCTGACATTCACTTGGATACGAGGTTGATGAATGCTTCAAATAACCCAGATACTCCTAATTAACTTTTTAAAAGAAACTAGTCAGTATTGAAATAGTTTTTTCAAGTTTTACCTATAGTAGAGAAGGAAAGGAAGCATGGAAATTTGAAGGTATATTTAGCAAGTTGCTTGTGGCAAAATCTGGGAGTGGAGGGTAGGTAGTAAAGGATTTGCATTTTACTGGTTTGCCTTTTACTTAGATCCATACATCTCAAGGAAGCTATATATAGAGGTAGCCATATTTGTAGATTTTTTTAAGAACTGTAGTCCATCACAATAGGTTCCAAACAATTCTGGTGAAATTAGTCTCTTGGGGCCTTCCAATTTACATACTGTATTGTTCCCACTATAAAATATTTTCCAACAACTTTTGCATTTTTAGCCACTTAAATCCTTTATTTTTTCTAATCGTCTCTAATATCTACCTTGCATCCCTGTCAGTGCTAAACTCTGTGGTTCAGCATTTCAGCTATACTCTTGCTAGTACTTAGCCCCATTGTTAATAGTTTTGTTACATTCACCCAGCAAAACCTTAATTCTGTATGTTCTCCAAATCATTACTGCTTAGAGCATTTTTTCATAAAAGAATCCTGGAAAAAGCTGGGCACGGTGGCTCATGCCTGTAATCTTAGCACTCTGGGAGGCCGAGGCAGGAGGATTGTTTGATCTCAGGAGTTGGAGACCAGTCTAAGCAAGAGCGAGACCCCATCTCTACTAAAAATAGAAAAATTAGCTGGACAACTAAAAATATATAGAAAAAGAAAAGGTATGAATTAAGCAGAACAAATACTTTTCCGTATTGTTCTCTGTCTTAATCTGCAATATAAATTTATACCAAACTCTATTTTGTGTGTTTGTTTATTGTAGTAATCTGACTTTCCTGCCTCCAGGGCATCTCTCAAGGGCCCCAAGGGAATCTTGCTTTAGTTGTAACTTAAAGGCAGTAGAACTTAAGAATCTATGTATTTCACAGCCTTAGTGGTCCAGCTTCATTGTCTATATTATTTCAACTATGGAAGTGAGCTACTCTCCAGTGCCTCAGTCCCACTAATGTTGGGGAAGGTCTCTTTCCTTTGTTTTGGACTTCTGTATCACATTGCCTTTCTCAAGAGAAGACCTATAATGAAAGTTGATTTCTGGTGTTCTAGGACTTCTTTAGAAGCTCATCAGCAGTTTTTTCAAGCTGATTTCTCTCACTGGCAGCTCTTCAGAGTGCTGTTCCCACTCCACCCTCCCTTGGTGGTATGTATCAGTTTTCTACTCATCAACACCCACCTACTCCTGCCTCCTGTGCTTGTTGGATGTCTCCTGCCTGGCTCACTCATTGCTGCTTTTGTCATTCTTACAGCTGTCTTCTTCCCTTCTTTGGCTTTCTGCCTGACTTCCACAGCAGCTGCTCTGTCGTTGCCTGTCTGCCATTCTGCCCCTTCTCCCACCACCCCTTGCAGGTACAATGTGTACTGTAGTCCTGCACATTCTCCATGTTCAGAATTAAACTCATCACCTGCCCCACAGTATGCCCCAGAATGGGTCATCCTCCTGTCTGTAGAATTGCGATTTATTGAAGTCAGACACTTGGGCCTTCCTTACCTCCAGCATCTCATTAAGTCTTCAATTCTACCGCTATAAATTCTCTTCTCAGCCTTTTCTAGATAGTCTTGCCCTGCTTTGAGGTCTCTCTGGTTTGTTGGCTAGATTACTTACAAGGGCTTCTGTCAGTGACTCTCCTTACAATTCCACCAATTGATCCTCCACCCTCTTTCAATCGTTTCTAAAATCCAGATTATTCCATTCTACTTCCCTGTGCTTTGGTGGTTTCCCAGTGTGTTCAGTGGTTGAGTCAAAATTTTATTGTGACCATCTTCAGTTTCATTGCATGCATTCCCCTCCACCCCTCCTCAACCTCCCAAGTCTTTCATGTCTGCCATTTTCACATTCATTTAACAGATATTTATTGAGGTCCTGCTTGATGCTCTTAGCCAGCTCTTTGTCATTCCTGGGACCAGATATGTTTTTTCAAGCTTCTAAGTACTCTGTGCTTAAAAGACTCTGACGCTTCTCTTGGCTAACTACTTTATTCTTACAAGTTCAATTTAAGCATTACCTCCTTGAAAATTCCTTCTCTGGTATGCAGTTTTCCCACCTCACCTTAGTGTTAATTGGCTTTTTTTTTTTATGGCAGGTGGTAGATAATTCAGAATTTGAACAAATAGTTTATTTGTGCCTCATTACTGGTTAGTGAATTCCTTGATAACAATGCCCATGTCTAATCCGGCTATGTACCACCAGTATTTGGTGAAGCTTGAAAGGAAGAACCTGAGCTTTGGAGTTTTAAAAGCCCTGAGTTTGAATACCAGTAGCCATTTATTAGATATATGGCCTTAGCAAATTCCTTAACCTCTGTGATCTTTTGTTTCTTTATCTGTAGAATGGAAAAACAGTACCTAACTCATAAGGTGGCTGTGAGGATTAAATGGTTGAAGTATTATAAAATGCCTATTACAAGTGCCTAGTAGATAGCAGGCAGCCAAGGACTGTAGTTGTAAAATTAGTTTTTATTCTTAATAATAAATAATATAATGTTGATTGAGTGAACAGTTAGCTAAAGTAACTAAAGCTCTCCTTCTAGGTACCTTTTTCTTTAGTCAGATAACTTGAATAGCTGGAGGAGAAGGCAGAGTTTAACATTCTCATTGCTCCTCCTGCACTTGGGAGACACCCTTACTAAGGCTGAGAGTTAAACTCGGTTATCATTCCCACAGAGAACTTTGTTATCTTTCCCACAGAGAACTTTACGTTATCTTTCCCACAGAGAGATTTATTTCTGCCAAAGAATTGAGTTTACTTAAAATCAAGACTAGTACTTGAACAGAGGTATTGGATATCTGAAAAATCAGTGCTTAATTAACTTGAGCACATTACAAAAAAATTTCTGCCTCTTTGTTTAGAAATCTATAAAATGGAAATAATTATGGGTTAGTTTTTGTTAGAATTGGGAAGATTTAACGTGTTTCTTCATTAGTAACCTGTGAAGGATCAAATAGTGATGAGGTATGTGGAGAAAAGTTAGGTAGTCCTCGATTTGAATTGTACCTCCACAATTTACCAGCTTTGTAACCATCTCTCAATTTCTTTATCTGCAAAATGAGAGTAAGAAGAGTATCTAACTTGAAGAGTTGCTGTGAGACTTAACTTAGATAAAATGTGTATTGAGATAATACTTACCTGACATTTGATCATATCTTATCAGTAATAATATATTAAATATTAAATTCTTAACTTTGAATAGAAAGACTCTTAGTGGAAACTACCGTGTTTCCTCAAAAATAAGACAGGGTCTTATATTTATTTTTCCTCAAGAAGACACCCTAGTGCATTTTCAGGGGATGTGTTATTTTTTTTAAGTACGGTACAGCAATCTACATTTATTCAAATATAGTTAAGTCATCTTCTTCTGGAACATCATCATAACTCTCCAAACCCCGAATTCCATCCTGAATTTCTTGCGACTCTATTTCCTTTAGAACCATTGGCCCCAATCTCTCATGTGGAGCAATAGAGCTTTCATGGGGCAGATGAGAAGGGCTGCTCATCTTTTTTACCGCTCTGCGATGAAATGCATGGGTTGTGCAGATACGCTGTGTAGCCACACCCATCACTAGGTCTTATTTTCAGGGTAGGGCTTATATTGTGCAAATGCTTAGAAATCCTGCTAGGGCTTATTTTATGGGTAGGTCTTATTTTTGGGGAAACACGGTATCACCATCAAAGTCTAAATTCTGGCAATGTGCAGATTACCTGAGCTCTCCTTTGCTAGTGAGGATTTCATAATGTTGATTCCTTGTACCGTTTTTTCTTTAGTCAATGTATGCACAACACCCTCATCATTCCCATTCCCAGATCATCATACATCATAATGTGAGGAGTTGGTCTTATCCCTTATGAATAACAATATCAGGATTGAGGTTTGTTGCATATATCAGAAAATGAAATCGGTTTCTTTCTTTCTCATGTATACAAAATATGAAGATAAGCAAGGCCTGTGTGGCAATTTGACATTGTCATCAGAGAACCTAATTGCCTTCTAGCTCTATCCTCAAGGTTACCTCAGAGTCCAAAATAGCTGCTGAGGCTCTAATTATCACATCTGAATTCCAGATTATAGGAGGGAAGACAAGGAAAAAGACCAGTCTTCTCCCTTTTAAACCACCTTCGTAAACATCTCATAAAGCTATATAGTTATATTTCCTTGGCTAGAATGTACTCACTTGTCCATACCTAACTGAGGAATGGGCATGTTCTCTTTCATACTAGAGCCCAATTTTCTTCCTGCTCTCCTTGTCCTCAGGTGAGAGTAACATGGCTCTCAGACCCTCAGGGTTCATTGACAGGGAATATGTGTCTGAGCAAAGAGTGCTGCTCTTTGTCCAGAAGCCAAAAAGAGTCCTTCTCTAGCAGGTATTCAATATGCCTGTGAATGGTTCCTTCATCTTGGATACAGGATATATATTTCAAATAATTTACCCCTGAAATGCATGTCAGCATGTGTAATCAATTGTTTATGGATTTAATATTCAAGGTTTCCGCAATTCAAAAGAGATCCCCCCTTCCCCAGAGGTGCACAAAATCAGCATAGCAGGGTTGGTGAGAATTAAGTGAGAAGAGGCATACACAGTGGGCTTTGAGATGGGCAGGCAAGTGTGAGTGGTTTAACAACCAGTGCACATTGCCCACCAACCATGTCCCCACTGGAGATTTCAGAGCCTCCACGTGTATCTTTAGAAAATGTCTCAGATATACTATGCTGAATTTGAATTTTAAGAACATTTACAAAATGTTCTTAGACATTCATTATCAGGAAAACAACTATGGTTTTTTTAGAACTTTGTCTTTTATGCTTTGTCTTTCTATTGTTTTAAGTATTGTTAATGTCATCTTGGTTTTTTCTTTGTTTGAATGTTGGATTTTGCTGACTGAGCACCTTAATGTATATACAGTGGAAACTTTTTTTCTTAAGTAAGAAATGTTTTTGTATTGAAATAAGGACAATATATCGGCCCTTTGGGTGTAGTGGGGTGGGAAAGAGAACACAATGTATGTGCCATTGTGTTGGATGTATTAGGGAATTACCTAGACTTCATGACTCATCTCCCAAAGCCTCCCTGCTCAGTTCTTCTCTACTCATATTTAACGAAAGGCTTATGATTCACAAATGTTTTTTTAAAAATGAAAAGTGTATAAACTTGGGTTTCTTCCATTATTTTTCATTCCTAGAATATATCATTCTATAATTCTACTCAAGCCACTGCTAATGGAAAATGATGTATAAGATAGGGAGGAAATCATATAAAATCAACTCTTAACAAAGGCAAGCAGAAAGGATTGGTTAATATAACTGGTATACCCATATCTGGAAACACTATGAAGCCACTGAAAAGAAATGTAGCTGAATATATTGATATAGAAGATGTTCAGGATTTATTACTTAAGTAAAAGTGCAAGCTGCATACAGTATATATAATATCCTATTTGTAATTTTTATAAAATGTGTGGGTATATGCTGGTATAGGACAGAAAACTTGTAAAGGGTATAGAAGGAAGTGTTCAGTGATCACTTTTGAGAAATGGGACTAGCAGGTGTAAATGAGACTTATGTTTTGCCTTATATTCCTCTGTTCTGTTTGTATTTCTTTTTTTTCTTTGCTGGGACTACAAGCAGGCCTATTTGTATTTCTTGTATAGTGGTTTATAATATGTAATGGTAGGAAAGGAGCGCTAGTGGCTTTCTTATATTACAAAAGTTAACCCTGCATTGGGTTATTAAGTATGAAATGTCCGATTTCCTTAAGTAGTAAGTTTGACAGTTGCTATCTCTGATAGTTCACTTTGATACTTCTTATTTTATTTTTATTGTGAAGGTACATCATCAGTCTTTCAAATGCATGTTTTGACTTGTGATTATCTTTCAAATATTTTTTGGTGCAATTTTTGTTAAACCATGGATAAGTCAAAAATTCGCGTTATTTTTTAATATGAGCTCTGTCTTGGAACCAGTGCATCAGAGATAGCTTGAAATATCAATGAAGTGTTTGGGAAGGATGTGGCTAATGAACGTACAGTAAATCAATGGTTTGAGAAAGAAGTTGCATTCTGGTGATTTTAATCTTGAAAATGAGCCATGTGGGCAACCTGAGACCAAGGTGGGTAATGAGCTGAAAGCTGTAGCGGAAGCAAATCTATTTCAACCTATGCATGAATTAGCAGCAAGGTTTGACGTTACTATTCCAATATCGGACCATTGGAAACAAATCGGCAAGGTAAAGAAGCTGTATGAATGGGTTCTTCACAAATTAAACAAGCATCAGAAATCATCCCAAAGCTTGCCTTTCTTTGCTGTCGTGAATGACATAAAAGTGAACCATTTCTATACCATATTGTTACATATGATGAAAAATAGATTCTTTTTGACAGTTGTAAGATTTCAGCACAATGGTTGGATAAAGATGAAGTGCCAAAACACAGTCCAAAACCGAATACTCATCAAAAAAATGCTAATGGTGTCTTGTGGTCCAGCACTGATATCATCCACTACAGCTTCATGAAACCTGGTCAATTGATTACAGCGGATGTTTACTGCAACCAAATGGACGAAATGATGAAGGTGCTACTATTAAGCATCTGAGATTGGTCAGTAGAGACAGGCCAATCCTCTTGCAAGACAATGCTCAACCACATGTTGCACAAACAACATTGCTCAAACTATAGCAGCTGGGCTTGGAAACTCTCTGTCATTCACTATATTCACCAGACCTTGTACCGACTGACTACCACTTCTTCCAGGCTTTGGACCATTTCTTGCAAGGAAAAATATTCAATTCTCAACAAGCTGTGGAAAATGCCTTTAGCAATTTCCGCACCACTGGATTTCTAGGCTTCTTGGCTGCTGGCACAATCTACCGTTAAGACAGCAAAACCATGTTAATAGTTTAGGCCCATACTTTGATTAATTGTGCTGCTTCTTTGAGATATAATAAACTACACTTTTGGTTCAGAATCAGACATTTCATATTTAATGACCTAAATAATAAATAACATTAAAAGATTCCATTCACAATGGTAACATAATATAAAATATTCATGAATAAATGCAGAAAGAAATGTGTAGGGCAAAAAATATTTTGAGAAACATGAAAATTTGAATAAATTAAGAAAATATTATGTCCCTTATTGATTATAAGATTCAATACCATACCCAATTCTTACTGAACTGATTATTTTATCAGTCTTTTAGTATAAAAATTTAGTTTTTAAAAATTTTTTTAAATCTTTAATTTTATCTATTTTTAATTTTTTTTTTTAAATAGAGATAGGGCCTCACTACCCAGGCTGGAGGGCAGTGGCATGATTATAGCTCACTGCAGCCTTGAACTCCTGGGCTCAAGTGATCTTCCCACCTCAGCCTCCCTAGTAGTTAGGAATACACGCACACACCTTCTCACCCAGGTAAAGAAAACAAAAGTTTGAATATAGAGAAAAGTCGAGAGAGCTTTATACTCATCACCAGATTCTACAATTAACATTTTACTGTACTTGTTTTATCACATATCTGTCCATCTATCCATCCTTCTTTTTATCCATCAATACATATTTTTAATGTATTTCATGATAAATAACATATATCATATACTTATTCCCAAATATTTAAGTATACATATCATTAGAGAACAATATTGTTTATGTGTTAGATCTTTTTTGGAGGTAAAGTAAAATCCCAAAGTGCTGGGATTACAAGCATGAGCCACCATGCTTGGACCCTGTGCATGCATTCTGACAATGATAATGGTTCTGCCTTGTCATGGGATGATTTAAAAATATCTGTTTGTGATATTTTATTTTAAAAATCAGTTTGTCTGGCAGGTACCTGTAAACTAAATATACACCTACTTTATGACCCAGTAATTCTATTCCTACATATTTACCCAAGAGAAACAAAAACATACCAACAAAAAATTTTATATAAGAATGTTCATAATAACAAAAACTGAAAACAATCCAGGTGACCATATATATATATATATATATAGTCAATAACATATATACTTATTCCCAAATATTTAAGTATACATATCACTAGAGAACAATATTGTTTATGTGTTAGATCTTTTTTGGAGATAAAATTTGCAGTGAAGTGCACAAATCTTAGGTTATCATTCAGTGAGTTCTAAAAACTATATTAATATATACCCATGCAACCTAATTCTCTGTCAAGCTACAGAATATTACCACTGTCCAGAAAGTAACCTCATGTTTCTTTTCAGTAAATTCTCAGTGTCTTTCCCAAGCAACCAATGTTCTGATTTTTTCCACTATAGATTAGTTTTGCTTATGCTAGAACTTTATATGTATGGAATCATACATTATATACTCTTATGTGTAAAACTTTACTCAGCATATTGTGTTTTTAGATTTGCCCATGATATTGTGTGTGTCAGTAATTCTTTTTATTGCTGAGTATATTTATTGCTGAGGAATATTACTGACCATCTCTTATTGATGGTCACCTGGATTATTTTCAGTTTTTGTTATTATGAACATTCTTATAAAACTTTTTGTTGGTATGTGTTTTTGTTTCTCTTGGGTAAATATGTAGGAATAGAATTACTGGGTCATAAAGTAGGTGTATATTTAGTTTGCAGGTACCTGCCAGACAAACTGGTTTTTAAAATGTCACAAACAGATATTTTTAAATCATCCCATGGCAAGGCAGAACCATTATCATTGTTCGAATGCATGCACAAGGTCCAAGCATGGTAGCTCATGCTTGTAATCCCAGCACTTTGGCAGGGTGAAGTGGGAGGATCTCTTTGAAGTCAGGAGTTTGAGACCAGGCTGAGCAATATAGTGAGACCCCATCTCTACAAAAAATAAAAATTAAAATATTAGCTGGGCAGGGTGGTGTACACCTGTAGTCCCATCTACTCAGGAAGCTGAGATGGGAGGATCGCTTGAGTCCAGGAGGAAGTTCAAGGTTACAGTGAGCTATGATTGTGCTGCCATTGCACTGCAGCCTGAGTGACAGAATGAAACCCTGTCTCTTAAAAAAGAAAAAGTGTACACAGGGTCTTCAGCATCGTGCAAGCTATAGCTCAGAGAGTTGGTTTTCTGTCTGATACTTGATAGTGTATATTTCCCTCAGATTCAAACCATTTAACTGTTTATCCATATCAAGACTAGACCTTCATTTTGGAAACTAGCTTTTAAAATCCTCAGTTCAGAAGGAGGTGTGGGGAAGAGAGATGAATTTGGGAGAGTATGGAGTAAATTTGATGGGACAGATCAAGGGATTTAACAACAAAGAAGTGGTATGTTATGGGAGGTGGGGGGATGCTAGTGGGAGGTTGTCCCTACTGAATTTTAACACATTAACTGATATGTCAGTTGTACTTTAACTCACACTAGTTTTGAGCCTGGGGCCTCATGAAGCATATTAAGACACAGTTCTCTGAAACAAATTCAATTAGTGTGTCATGAGTCACAACTCAGTTGGCGTGTAGTGTAAAAATTGATTCTGGCACCATGTGAGTTGCATATAACTCATGCACAGAAAACAATAAAATATATAAAACTTAATTTTCATTAAATTAGAAAGGATCATTTTGTTTTCGAGGTTTTTTTTTTTATTTTTTGTATTTTTTTTTGAGACAGAGTCTTACTTTGTTGCCCAGGCTAGAGTGAGTGCCGTGGCGTCAGCCTAGCTCACAGCAACCTCAAACTCCTGGGCTCAAGCAATTCTTCTGCCTCAGCCTCCCAAGAAGCTGGGACTACAGGCATGTGCCACCATGCCCGGCTAATTTTTTCTATATATTTTTAGTTGGCCAATTAATTTCTTTCTATTTTTAGTAGAGACGGGGTCTCGCTCTTGGTCAGGCTGGTTTCGAACTCCTGACCTTGAGCTATCCACCCACCTCGGCCTCCCAGAGTGCTAGGATTACAGGCGTGAGCCACCACGCCCGGCCTGTTTTCGAGGTTTTTATTCTATTTTTGTAATAAAACACTGTGGCCCCAGGGTCACGCAGTGTGACTGTCACACTTTCTGCTAGTGTGGCAGTCAATGTCTTAAGTTTTTACAAAAGTTATTTTTAAAATGATTCAACATTGCAAGGTGTCCTGTGTATACTAATATGAAATGATCTCCAGAGAGCCTCCTCATTCTGTTTAATAGCTACATAGTATTCCATTGTTTAAATATAATTTATTTAATCACACTCCCTCCCCATTGATATACATTTAGGTTATTTCCAGTCTTGTTCTATTGCAAACATTATTGCATTGAATAAACCTGTACATGGATCACTTTGAAAGTATGAGTGTATCTATAGAATAAGTTCCCATAAGTGGAATTGTGTCAAAGGGTTTTACATTTGTAATTCTCATAAATATTTACAGATTGTATGAGAATCCCTATTTATTCAAACTCTTGCCAATCCAGCATTGTTAAAGTTTTTTGTATTTGCCAGTCTAATAGGTGAAGAATGGTATCTCAGCAATTGCTTTTGTTTGGTTTTTTTTTAACATGAGTGAGGTTGAGCATCTTTTCATATGTTTAAGAGAACTGTTTGGCTTTTCATGAATTGTCTGTTTCTTGTCTTTTGTTCATTTTTCTTTTGGTCTGTTGGTCCCTTTTTTATTAATCTCTAAGAATGCTTTGTATATTAGGGAAATTGACTTTGTGAATGAGTTACAAATATATTTAAAGAGGTCATTCGTTAACATGGAGGCAGCTGTTTTAGTGGAATGGTGGAAAAAGAAGCCACACACGCACAGTGCCATGGAGACAACTCTTTCTAGAAATTTGGCTGTGAAACAAGGTAGAGAATGAAAAGTGGAGGATTGATGTAGATGCAAAGGAGTTTTTCATCTTTTTTTTTTTTTTTGAGAGATTCTTAATTGTGTTTAAAAGCTGGTATGAAAGAAAGAAGTTAAAGCTGCGGGTAGTGGTAAAAGATCATCAACAGGGTTAGTTTCCTAAGAGACTGAGATTTTGGGGGAGCAATTACAAAGAAGGAAGAAATTTCTAGATATGATGAGTTAGAGAGTTTGTGTCCTAGTCCAACAGCTTCTATATTCTCGGAATTGTAGGCAAGCCAAGAGGCAAGGGTGTGGGAGGAGATGATTGGAGGGGACAGGAGGTTTGAAGTCACTGACTGCTATGGAGAATTGGAGAGAGAGAGCTGACTAGGGAAATACGAAAGATTGCAGAAAGTGCACAGGGTTCCACTGAGGTGAAAATAGTGATTTGTAGTAATCTCAACTTTACAGGTTGCTTGATTTTCTAAAACAGCGTTTGGCAGTCCAGGTAGAGGGCTGACAGTTCAGGATTAGTTTTGGGTTTTTTTCCCCCATGTTGGTCTAACAGAAGAATAGTGTAGTGATGGAATTTAGAACATTAGCAAGACAGTGATTGAACTGACGCCAAGTTTTCTTGGTTTGGTAGAGAAGGAAATAAAGACAGGGTAGAGATGGAAAGAAGATTAGAGAGCGGCTCAAGAGACTGAGGCCTGAGTGAGGTCAGAGCGCAGATTTAGCAGACATAACAGAGACCTGCAAGGATAGGAAGTGTGGTTGAGAGTGGGAAGGCAAGATTCAGCCAGGGGATGACAGAATCTGGAGTGCAGCCATTATCATGGGTGATCCAAATGGAGCAGAGATGTAAGGTCATTGGAGTTGAGGATTGTCAAGGAACTGAGAGACTGACCCAAATGTGGGTTGTGGTTGTCATCCATGAGGATATTGAAGTCATCTAGAAGAATATCAAGACTTGGAAATGGGAAGAAAACTGAGCCACATTACAGTGTCTTCAGTGACAAGAAACCACAAGGCAGAAGCCTCAGGAACAGGAGCTGTTAGAGCAGGTTTCAGGAGAAATGGTTTGCATATGGTGTCCTTCGGGAATGAAGAGGACCTCAACTCTACTTCCTGACATGGAGCTCTGAGATGCTTGGAATAGAAACTTGGGGACCAGAGGAGGGAAGTAAGAATAGTTGTATATTGGGAGGTCAAGAAGTCACAGGAGTTTGCCTGAGGGTCTTTCTGCCTCTGGGAAGAATGAGGGGTCTCACTGTGGTTCTCCTGATTATACTCTGTGGCTACAGTACTTCTTAGTGACATGGATCTTTTAAAATTCTGACAGGTCTCTTATTCATTGTATACTTACGCATACACATCCTCTCCAACTTCCATCACCATGTGTATGTTCTTTTCCCTTGCGTTCTTTCACTTGAGACATGCCTTTTTTCTGCAGTATATATTTTTTAGTTTTATTTCTTATATTTATGCTTTGTGGTGAAACTTGTTTTCTCTTTAACTTATATTGATTATTTTTATTTAAAAAATATGTTCTTTATTTTAAAATCTATAAAATAAAGAACAGTATAAAATAAAAATAAAATGCTATAGATTTTTCCATCCAGTCTTATGCATATACATTCATATACATACATAAACTTAGTTGATATCATATGGTATATTCAGTTTCATATCTGGCTTTTTTTAAGCTGAAAAAAATGAAGGGTTTGTTCCATTTTCTTTAGTTCTTTGAATATAGCATTTTGAATAGCAACCATGTACCATCTTGAATGGCAACATAGTATTTATTTCAGCTTTCTCCTACCATCACCTTGCCTATTGTTGAATATTTGGATTGTTTCTACTTTTCTACTATAATGAATATCTTCATACAATTTTTTTTTTAATTGTAAAGACAGGGTCTTGCTATGTTGCTCAGGCTGGTCTCCAACTCTTTGCCTTAAGCAATCATCTGGCCTCGACCTCCCAAAGTGCTGATATTACAGGTGTGAGCCACTGTGCCTGGCCTATGTATCATTTTAGTCTGAGGTTCAGATTATTTTCATTTAGTCTGAGTTTCAGATAGAACCTTGGAAATGGGCCAGAAAACAATATGGGCACTTTAAAGATTCTTGTATAATCTTTCTGGAAAGGAGCTTGTTATCATAGGCTAATTGGCATTCCCACTGGTATTTGAGTCCTTTTTATATGACTCTTGCCAGCATTGAATATTTCATATGATTGATCTTTTCTGATTTGGAAAATAAAAATGTTATCTCATTGTATTCCTTTGATTAGTAGGGACAGTCAACACTTTTTTGTGTATTTTCTTAGTTGTTTGTTTTTTCTGTAAATTATTTGTTTCAGTCTGTTAGCTTTTTTGAAATTGGGGTCTTCATGCTTTCAATCTTGATGTGAGTTTTAATCCTTTCTCTTAATTTATGACAATTTACTCAGTTTGTTTTTAAATTTTTTTTATTTTTAATTATGGTTATATAATAGTTATATATATTTATGGAATTTTTAAAAAATAGACTTTATTTTTTATTTTTATCTCACTCTTGTAGCCTGGCCTAGAGTGTAATGCGTTGTCATAGTTCACTGCAACCTCAAACTCCTGAGCTCAAGCGATCCTCCTGCCTCAGCCTCTGAGAATGCTAGGATTACAGGCATGAGCCACCATGACTGGCTTATTTTTTAGAGAGTTTTGAGTTCACAGCAAAATTGATCAGAAAGTGTACAGTACCCCCAACACATTCACAACCTCCCTCATTATGGACATCCCACATCACAGTGGTACATTTGTTGCAATTTATGGACCTGTATTGACTCTTCATTATCACTCAAAGTCCATAATTTACATTAGAGTTCACTCTTGGTGTTGTACATTCTGAGGATTTGAACAAATGTATAATGATGATATGTAGCCACCATTGTACTATCATACAGAAGAGTTTCACTGCCCTAAAAATCCTCTCTGCTCTCCTTTCTTACCCTCTCTCCCTTTCCTTTCCCTCACCCCACAAACACTGACTTTTTTTTTTTTTTTTTTTTTTTTTTT
>VBSM01001118.1:28545863-28590753 GCA_008086735.1 Cheirogaleus medius | reverse complement strand
CTATTTTTAGTAGAGATGGGGTCTTGCTCTTGTTCAGGCTGGTTTTGAACTCCTAAGCTTAAGCGATCCTCCCACCTCGGCCTTCCAGAGTGCTAGGATTACAGGCATGAACCACCACGCTCAGCCTTGACCTTTTTTAAACTACTGATCTTTTACTATTTCCATGGTTTTGCCATTTCCAGAATGTCATATAGTTGGAATTATATAGTATATAGCCTGTATACATATACATACACAGTATGTAGCTTCTTCACATTGGCTTCTTTCACTTAGTAATATGCATTTAAGTTTCTTTCATGTCGTTTCATGGCTTTAGCTCACTTCTTTTTAGCAGTGAATAATATTCAATTGTCTGGATATGGCATAGTTTGTTTATTTATTCACCTACTGAGGGACATCTTCGTTGCTTCCAAGTTTTGGCAATTATGAATAAAGTTGCTATAAACATCCATGTGCAAGTTTTTATGGGGGCATAAATTTTCATCCCATTTGGGTAAATAACAAGGAGCACGATTGCTGGATCATATAGCAACAGTATGTTTATTTTTTTAAGAAACTAGCAAACTGTCTTCCAAAGTATCTGTGCCATTTTGCATTCCCACCAGCAAGGAGAGTCCCTGTTGTTCCATATTCTTACAAACATTTGGTGTTTCAATGTTTTGGATTTTGGCCACTCTAATAGGTATGCAGAGATATCTTATTGTTTTAATTTTCAGTTCCCTAATGACACAATGATGTTCCACATCTTTTCACGTGCTTATTTGCCTTATGTATATCTTCTTTGGTGAGGTGTCTGTTCGTCTTTTGCTCATTTTTAAGTCCAGTTTTCTTGTTGAGTTTTAAGAGTACTTTGTATATTTTGTATAACAGCCATTTATCAGATATGTCTTTTGCAGATACTTTCTCCTGGTCTGTATCTTGTCCTTATTCTCTTGCCATTGTCTTTTGCAGAGCAGTTTTTGATTTTAATGAAGTCTAGCCTATCAATTATGTTTTTCATGGATTGTGCTTTTGGCATATGTGTAAGAAGGTATTGCCATACCCAAAGCCATCTAGATTTTCTCCTGTGTTATCTTCTAGTAGTTTTATAGTTTTGTGTTTGACATTTAAGTCTATGAAAGTCTTATGAAAGGCACAAGGTCTGATCTAGATTAATTTTTTTGCTTGTAGATGTCCAGTTGTTCCAGTACCATTTGTTGAAAAGACTATCTTTGCTCCATTGAATTGCCTTTGCTCTTTTGCCGAAGATCAGTTGACTAATATTAATGTGAGTCTATTTCTGGTTTCTGTTCTGTTCCATTGATCTATTTGTTCTTTTGCCAATACCACATTGTCTTAATTACTGTATTCTAAGTCTTGAAGTCAGGTAGTATCAATCTCCGACTCTTCTCCTTCAGTATTGAGTTGACTCTTCTGAGTCTTTTGCTTCTTCACATGAATTTTAGAATCAGTTTTTTGATATTCACAAAATAACTTGCCTGGGATTTTGATTGCAATTGCATTGACTCTATAGACCAATTTGGGAAGAGCTGACGTCTTGACAGTATTTAGCCTTCCTATCCATGACCATTATTTATGATGGATTTCTTTTATATATAGTAGCTTTTATTTTTTTCTACTATCAGATATTCCACTTTTACTTTTGTGATTTCTTATTTTGTCCTTCTTCGTCATCCCAAGCTCACGGAAATACTCATTTAGTCTCTTTTAAAATGTGTTTTTAAGTATTTAAAAATTCTAATAATATATTACTGGTTTAATGATCACAGCCTAGGAAGAATGGAGAAGTGGTCAAAATCTTATGTGGCTGCCCCTGGAGAAGGCTACCTGCTGAACCCATTTCCTTACTAGGCATGGCTGCTGATACCAGGGGCAAACTGCTGGGGTATATATGAACCACCTACATCTCCCTCCCTTCCTACCTCTCCCCCAGAGATTTTCATATACTCCTTGGGGAGGCATGCTTCCCTTAGAGAGTCACTACCATATTGAATCACTTATAGACTGTGAGTCCCACGAAGATGGGGCCTGTGAGTGTATTTCATCCCAGTTGTTTCTCTAGTACCTAGCTCAGTGTAGGGCACAAAAATCTAAATGGATGAATGAGCCACTATAATCAGTGGGAATGCACCACTGTCCTCTTATGTGGTTTGAGGTGGAATAAAGGTTGAGAACAGCTATGTAATAATGTCTACCTGAAAGGGCAGTACGTTAGTGCATTCAGCCTACCTTCTCCATACTTCTCACTCTGAAGACTGCAAAGCTGTACTTAACAGTCAACTTGGTAGCTTTAAAAGGGACTGCTACCTAGCTCTCTCCCATAGCGATGCAGTCTGGCATCTGGGAATTTTTAAAAAAGTTTTCAGGTCATTCTAAAGTACAGCTAAGGTTGAGAATCACTGCTATAAAAGCATTTTTAAATGCTTAAACAATAAGTCTTAATATGACTTATATATGCAGGTTGAACATCCCTAATCTAAAAATCCAAAATCTGAAATGCTCTAAAATGCAAAACTTTTTGAACACGGACATGATGCTGGAAGGAGATTTCAGGTTTTCAGATTAGGGGTGCTCAACTGGTAAGTATAATGCAAATCTTCCAAAATTCAAATAAAATGTGAAATTTGAAACATTTCTGGTTTTAGCCATTTCAGATAAGAGATACTCAATCTGTATAAAGATTCAATTAATAGTTGGACTACTGGGGAAACATGCATATAAGACTCCCAAAAAATCATTGGTCTGTGTGCACATTTTAATAGCTTGGAAACCCAAAATACTCTTTTGGTGAGTAGTTTTAATAATACAGGACCTCATCTAACATGGCTTCCTATTTTCCAGGTAAGCATGGATTCCTGGTTCATTCTTGTTCTGCTTGGCAGTGGTCTGATACATGTCAATGCCAACAATGCTACCACAGGTAAATTGTCATTTGATAAGGCTGGTATTTAGAAGCTAATTTTGCCTTTACATTTAATGACCCAAATTTGAAGATCTAGGTGGTATTGAAAGAATATTAAAATTTTACTCAAAAAGGATGGTAAAATAGGTGTCTTTGGAAATCTCTGAATTGTATTGAATGCTCAGCATTGTTTTATATACCATATACTTACTACTTGAAGATTATTTATTTAAATAAATCAAAGAGATTATGTGTTCTTTCCTAAAAAGTAAAAGAAATTGTTGAGATTTAAGACTTTATGTATTTATTCTGAGGAGCTTAGTAAAAAATTCCGTTTCTTCCTCCCTTAGACAGTAGTCCTTTGGAGGAGGTAGAACGGTCCAGTATTAGATAAAAATGAATTGCTTGTTTATGTGTGTGTGTGTGTTTGCACATGTGTGTGTGTCTGGTCTTTGCTTGGTCTCTAGATGTTTGAGAGTTTATTAAGGCATGCTGCTTTGTGTCTCACAACTTTTCAGCTTCACATTCTTCATGTTTCCCTTCCTTTTTTTTTTTTTTTTTTGTGTTTGTAGTCGCACCCTCTGTAGGAATAACAAGATCAACTAAAGCGTCAACAGCAGAATCAGTTAAGGAAGAGACCAAAACTTCAAATCCAACTTCTTCAGTAACTTCTCTTTCTGTGGCACCAACATTCAGCCCAGATCTAACTCTGGGACCCACCTATGTAACCACTGTCAATTCTTCAGACTCTGACAATGGTACCATGAGAACAGCAAGCACCGATTCTGTAGGCACTACAATTTCACCAAATGGAACGTGGCTTCCAGATAACCAGTTCACAGATGCCAGAACAGAACCCTGGGAGGGGAATTCCAGCACTGCAGCAACCACTCCAGAAACCTTCCCACCTTCAGGTACTAGAGATAGTTTCTATTTGTTCATTTGCTCTTTGAGCTCATTCACCCTTTTGTTATCTTTGTGTTTTCTAGCCATAAAACTTCTTGAAATAAGCAAAATTGCTCAAGCAAAGTGATGTAACCTAGATATAGAATTCTTAGGAATATCTGATTAGCATAGAGTTCAGAAAAAAGCAGAAGATATCATTCTGCTGGGTGGGACCCTGGTTAGATTGGAGAGGTTTAAGTGTGTTTAAAGGTAGAGAAGAAGGTTGAAAAGACACGAGAAAGAGGGGAGCTAATGGATGATGCAAGAGACTGAAAATGAAAAGGTTGAGTAATAGGATTGACCTTGAAAAGGAAGGGATCCATGGAGCCCATGGGAAGGAGAAGAATAGATATGGATGTCCATAGCAATTAGATATGGAGTGAGGGCCAGAGGCCAGGGTGGAGTTAGAAAGAAGGGCTCAGGAAATGGTTATGTTGCAGTATCAGTTGTTCAGGACCTCAGCCCAGCCCTCTCGTCTCCTTGGATCAGAGTCACTGAGTTGAAGCAGAAGTAGTCCCAAGGATAAAGTCAGAGACCTAGATCTGAGACCAGGTAGGGAAAAGCAAATTTCTGACCTCTTTGAACCTCAGGCCCCTGGTCTATAAAAGAGGATTAGAGGGTCCCTCAAAGGGCATCTGTGAGGAATAAAGTAAATAATTGTTCCCTGATTGCTGTGTAACTGTCATTCCTTTTCTAACAAAAATCACAGTTCCCTCTTCTTTGATCCTATCTCCTTGGCTCAAATGTCTTCCCTGTTAGATGGTGAGCATCCCTAGGTGGAATCACATCCGGCTCATGGAGGGCTGAATTGAATCTCATTTGGTTACTATAGATGACATCTTTTAGCTAGACCTTACATTCCCAGACCCTTCACCTGCCTGCTTTAATCCCATATTTTCTACTATACAGACAATATAGCATTCGTATTTAAGAGCATAGTCTGCAGATCCATACTACCTGAGTTTGAATTTCAGCTCTGCCATAAGCTAGCTGTATGACCATAAGACAAGTTTAATCTCTTTGTACCTCAGTTTGTTTGTAAAACAGGAATGAATGATAGTAATAGTTCTTACTTCATAGAAGATCTATTAGGATTAAATGAGTTAATATGGGTGAAGTACTTACAATGGTGCCTGTACATGGTAAGCACTATTTTTAAGTGTTAGCTGTTGTTATTGTTGCAATTATAGCTCTGAAAGTTATCAATAAAATATATAGAGATACATTTATTTATTTTGTTCCTGAACAATCCATGGGAAAAGAATGGAGGTACATTTAATGTGTATGGCATCCCACTATTCTTGATAAGTTAATACAGTTGTTTTTTTGGGGGGGTGGTTTTTTTTGAGACAGAGTCTCCCTCTGTCCCCCCTGGGTAGAGTGCAGTGGAATGATCATAGCTCATTGCAACCTCAAACTCCTGGGCTCAAGTGATCCTCCTGTCTCAACCTCCCAAGTAGCTGGAACTGCAGGTGCCCACCACGATGGCTGGCTAATTTTTCTATTTTTAGTAGAGATGGGGTCTTGCTGGTTTCCAACTCCTGAGCTCAAGTGATCCACCCACCTTGGCCTCCCAGAGTACTAGGATTATAGGGGTGAGCTACCACACCTGGCCTAAAGTTAATACAGTTTTGTCATAATTATCACTATATGCTAGACATTGTACTAAGGGTTTTATACAATAATTCTATGAGGTAAGTTCTATTTTATGTTTTACAGTTGAGGGAATTTTACAATGATGAGACTATAATTTCTAGAGTGTTTTTCAAAATGCAGGTTATGACCCAATTCATGAAATCAGTTTAGTGGGCCACCACTAGTGTTTTTTTTGTTTTAATGGATGGCCCAATTCTATTTCTATTCTAGTTTTTTCATATTACATACATAATTTTGTAAAATTTTTATTTTTTATACACAAATGCAGATACAGATATCGAGTAATGACATAAAGTATATTTCTTGCTGTGGGTTATGGCCACTGCTCAGGGAGGAAAGGCAGATTAACTTTTACAAACTGAATGAGCAGATGGAAAAGGTGAAACTGTAACCCAGACCTGATTTCACAGCCCATGTTCTATTCAGTACTGTCTTTCATTTAACAACTCTGTGATGTGACCATGGATAATTATCTCCTCTAAACAGTTGCATAATTTAAGACTATATATAGAGGTTAAATGATTTTCTTTAGATCTCAAGGCTAGCAAATTAGGCCTGTTTCTCACTTTTGTAATCTTTCCACACTGCTGGTAGAGAATTTAGTTTTCCATAAACTACGTTAGGTCCAAATTATGCAACAGCTAAGAATCCAGTTATTGTACACTTAATACATTTCATGTCAGAAGATACTCAGACTATATTTCTCTGGTAGTTTTTATTCAATATTAGTAAAACACGAGGACACCATTATGGTCCATGAGGACGTCACAGTCTTAAACCATACAACACAATCACTACAATCTCATCAATTCTCTTGTAATAGTTATAATTTTTGCTTACATCAGTATTTGGTGTTTTTTATTATTATGGCTACTAAATATCATTCATTGCTGAATTATAGATATAATTTAATTATTTTTCCTTTCTTGTACAATTTTTTCCTGAATTTAATAATCGCTTTGTTTTTTGTTTAGTTTTCTAGTTATTGCTAGTCAGTTCCTCCCACACTCTCCAGAGCCTGTCAACACAGTTTTCTACAAAGTCAGACCTACTGGATAATCTGTTATTTCTTTATTACTTAGAGAAATTCATCCTGAGCCCTCCTTTGTCTTATTCCAATCTAGGCTTATTAATCTCCAGGTCTACTACAGGTAAAAGCCTGGTATTTCCCTTCTCTGTCATTCTGGGAATTCCCTTGGCTGCTGCTTCCTGGCTTTCACGTTATCTTCTTTTTTGTCTTCTTTCATCATTTGGTAGAAAACATGCTCCAAAAGCTTCCTGAGAAAGGGGTCTGTGGGAGTTAAATTGCATTAGACCTACATGTCTGAAGATGTCTTTAGGCTATATATAGAATTTGAGGAAATATTTTCCCCCAGAATTTTTAAAGTATTGCCCTGACTGACTCCTACTTACCAGGCTTGTATTCTACTGCTATCTTAATTCCTAATTCTTTTTTTTTTTTTTTTTTTTTTTGAGACAGAGTCTCACTCTGTTGCCCCGGCTAGAGTGCCGTGGCGTCAGCCTCACTCACAGCAACCTCAAACTCCTGGGCTCAGGCGATCCTTCTGCCTCAGCCTCCCAAGTAGCTGGGACTACAGGCATGTGCCACCATGCCCGGCTAACTTTTTCTATATTTTAGTTGGCCAATTAATTTCTTTCTATTTTTTAGTAGAGATGGGGTCTCGCTCTTGCTCAGGCTGGTTTCGAACTCCTGAGCTCAAACGATCCTCCCACCTCGGCCTCCCAGAGTGCTAGGATTACAGGCGTGAGCCACCGCGCCCGGCCTAATTCCTAATTCTTTGTATATTTTTTAGGATCTTCTCTTTATCACTGGGGTCCTGAAATTTCACAGACATGTGTCTTGATGTGGGTCTTTTTCATTCATTATTATGAGTAGGATACTTGATAGGCCCTTTGGAGCCTTGGAACTTAAATTCTGAAAATTTTCTTGCATTTCTTTGAAACTTTCCTTCCTCTTCCAACTTTGTTCTCTTCTTCTAAAACTCCCATTATTTGAATATGGAACATATCCTTAATTAATTCTTTAATCTTCTTAATTTTTCTTTCTTATCAATTTTTGCTTTGAGTCTCTTTTTCCTCTTAAAAATAAGCAAAGGCATATATATTTCTTATTCCATTTATAATACAAATAATAAATATATTGAGTTAATTTCTGCACATTGCTTTTTTCAGTTGACCTTATCATCATACTTGTTGTGTATTTTAGTTAAGAACTGCTTCATTGTGTGGATACACCTTAATATATTTAGCCAATCTCCCCTATGAATGGACGTTAAGGTTGTTTTCAGAGTACTCTTACAAACAACACAGTTTGTCATTTCAGATGTATGAGAATATTAGTAGGATAAACTATTTTAAGTGTGCATTTAAAAACTGATGGATATTGCCACATTTCCCTCTATTGGGAAATATATTCCTATTAGCAATATGTCAAAGTGCCTGTTTTTCTAAACTCTCTTCCGTGCAGTGAATTATTAAACTTCTGGATCTCTGCCAATCTGGTGAAAAATAGCATGTCAG
The DNA here is from genome assembly GCA_008086735.1 of Cheirogaleus medius. Taxonomy (NCBI): domain Eukaryota; kingdom Metazoa; phylum Chordata; class Mammalia; order Primates; family Cheirogaleidae; genus Cheirogaleus; species Cheirogaleus medius. Next base: position 28,582,709 of record VBSM01001118.1, on the reverse strand, counting down.
TGTAACTTTAATTTGCATTTCTCTGAGGTTGAGCAACTTTCCATAATTTAAACGATCATTTAAATTTCTTTTTCTGAGCACTCTCTGTTGATCTCTGTTACCCATTTTTCTTACTAGGCTGTCAGGTTTTCCTGACTTATTTGTAGAAGCTCTTTATGTACGTTCAGGAAATGAGCCTTTTGCCTATGGTAAAGTTGCAAATATTTTTTCCTGGATGATATATCTAGCTTTTCTGCATTGCAGAAGATATCATTAGCAATTGTTTTCTAGATATTGGGTCATATTTAGAAGGCTTTCCTTACTCCAAAATTATAAAATAGTTTTCTTCAGGACATTTATATTATAGTTTCCTTCTTGTGTTATGTATATGTGTGCATACTTAAATTTTTGATCCGTCTGGAATTTATTCTGACGCAAAATATAAGCTATGGATCTGTTGTTCCCCAAATAGCTAACTAGTTGTCCTTGTACCCCTTAATGAGTAATCTGTTTTTTTCTCACTGATCTGAAATGCCAACTTTATTATATACTGAATTCAGATATTTATTTAGGTACTTATTTGAGTATTTGGGAGCATTCATTCTATTTTTTATTTATTTATTTATTTATTTTTTAGTTTTGTTTTTAAGAGTTGCCCATGCTGGAATGCAGTGGTGTGATCATAGCTCACTGTAACCTTGAGCTCCTGGGCTCAAGCGATCCTCCTGCTTCAGCATCCTCCCAATTAGCTAGGACTACAGGCACTTGCCACCATGCTTGACTAATTTTTTTATTGTTTTGTTGAGGCAGGGTCTCGCTATATTGCCCAGGCCAGTCTTGAATTCTTGGGCTCAAGGGATCCTCCCACCTTAGACTCTCAAAGTGCTAAGGATTGCAAACGTGAGCCACCGCAACTGGACTCATTGTAGTTTCTGTTGATCTTTTTCTCTGTCCATGTACAAAACCCTACTGTTCTAATAATTAAAACTTTGTAAAATATTTTATGTCTGGTAAAGTGAGTCGTTCTTTGTTAATATAATTTTTCAGAATTTTGCTAGCAATTCTTGATCATTTTTCCTTATAAACATTAGAATCAGCTTTTCTAGCTGGAAAGCAATTTTTTATTGCTCATGTTAAACATATAAATTAATAGGGAGAATAACATCTTTAAGATGTTGTCTTCCTATCCAAGAATGCAGTACATTCCATTTGCACAAGCCCTGCCTTTTTTTTTTAATCTTTTAATCTTAAAATGGAATTTTTTTATATTATGTCTTCTTGGTTGCTGTTGGGGATATGAAGGCTATTGACTTTTGTAGCAATATTTTGTATTCCTACAAAATATTTGTTGTATTTTCTTCAGCAATTATTTTCAAATCATCTCATCTGCAAATATCTTCCAAATTTTTAGACCTCTTTCTTTCTTCTGTTTAATTGCTTTGGTGAACACTTCCAGAACAAAATTAGGCTGCAGTGGTAAAAGCAGATAGCATTGCCTGGTACCTGAAACTAAAGGGGACATTTTCAATGGTTTTCCATTATACATGGTGCTGCCTTTTGGGTTGAAATAAATGTATTTTGTCATCTTCAGGATATATCAGTTTATTTCTGTTTTAATGAGCATTTATGTCAAGAATGAGTGTTAAATTTTGCCAATTGCAATGAACAATGTAACAGCATTATTCAATAGCAGTGAACAAGATCTTTATAATTTTTCCTCTTTTGATCCATTGTTATGGTAGATTCTATTAATAGATATTTAAATTTTGAATTGTCTGCATTCCTGCAAAAGCAACTCTACTCAGTCATGTTGTATCATTCTTGTAATCAACTGTTGCAGTCTGTTTGATATTATTTCATTTAGCATTTTATCTATTGATACTTGCAAGTTATTTCCTTTGTGTGTGTTATTTTTGACAAGTTTTAGTTTCCAGTGTTTAGTTTTGCTTCATGAAAAGAATTTGAAAGTTTACATAGGTTTGTGTTTCACTTATGTTTTCAAATTTATCTGAATGAACTTGAGGAAAAGTCATCTCATGACTGTTTAATTTCCTACATGGCTATGAATATCTTTTATTTCATATATTTTATGTCTCTCTTTCTCTCTCTCTTTTTTTTTTTTGTTTAGGTTGACTAACCATTTATCTGTTTCATGGTTTGTTGCTTTTTTCTTCCAAAGAAGCTGCTATTGTATATTTATTGATTCTGTTGTTTCTCAGTTTTCTGTTTCATTGACTTCTTTTTTATTCTTATTCTTTCTTTCTGCCTTCTTTAGATTTATTTTACACTTTTAAAAATCTTTTTGCATTGAATGATTATTTTCATTCTTTCCAGTTAATTAACATGTAATGCTATGTATTTTGCATAAGCATGGCTTTAGCCACATCCCATAGGTGTGTTCCTGTAGGTAGTTGTGTTAGTGTGCAATCTAAGCTGCTCAGACAAAGGTACACCAAAATTCAGTGACTTAAGACCAAACTGTCTTTCTCTTCCCAGTCACATTCCAGAGATAGGAAGGGGGCTTTGTCTCATCAGGGACCAACTTCCTTTTCTCTTGTAGCCCTGCCATCTCAACAATATTGCCCTTATATGCTTGGTTAGAGATGGTTTCTAATCATTTGGTTCTAGTTCCAGCCTCTGAGAAGGAAGAACAAAAGGAATGGGGACAATTTCTTTTCCAAAGGATGTGACCTGGAAATTACCCACATTGCTTTTGTTTGCATCCCATTGGCTGGAATTCATCACGTGACTACACCTAGCACAAGGAGCCTCTAGCTGGACAGTTTTATGCCCAGCTAAAAAACAGGCAAGAAGAGGAAGAGAGACTGATGACAGGTTCTGCACAAAAGTGTTTTCATCATTGTTATTATTTTAGGTATTTTTCAGTTTTGGTTTTGATATTAATTTTCAAGAGTCTTCTTACTTTGTTAATTTCTTATTTTATTGCATTGTGATAAAAGAATATTGTACTGTTTCTAATGGAAATTTATAAGGGCTTGTGAATATCCCATGGGCCTTTGAAAAGAAGGGTTTTTTTCTATTAGTGTATAGAGTTTGGTATATGCCAGTTCGATTTCATTACCTCTTGTCATTCAGGTCTTTTATATCTTAGTTTTGCCCTCCTGCATTTTAATGGACCAAAAGCCATAAAGTCTTCTAATATCATGTGCTATTTCTCTTTGCTTTCTTGTACTTTTTTTTTTGGAGACAGAGTCTCGCTCCGTTGCCCGGGCTAGAGTGCCGTGGTGTTAGCCTAGCTCACGGCAACCTCAAACTCCTGGGCTCAAGCAATCTTTCTGCCTCAGCCTCCCAAGTAGCTGGGACTACAGGCATGTGCCACCATGCACAGCTAATTTTTTCTATATATTTTTAGTTGGCCAATTAATTTCTCTCTATGTTTAGTAGAGACAGGGTCTCACTTTTGCTCAGGCTGGTCTTGAATTCCTTACGTCGAGCAATCCTCCCACCTCTGCCTTCCATAGTGCTAGGATTACAGGCCTGAGCTACCACGCCCGGCCCATTCTTGTACTTTTTAATGAATATTGATGCTGCATTGTTTGTGTACTCAGGGAGAAAGCCAGACCACTGACTAAAGTTTAGTAAATCTGGACAATCTTGTTTCCCAGCTGTTGGAGGATACCTCATTCTAGGTCCAATATTATATATACATGGAGGAAAGTATCCCTTTTCAAAACTGGAGCATGTTCGGTTTTACCCTAAATTGAATAGTAATGTTTTTCTTTAACCTGAGTGAATGTTTCTATTTTTCACTTATTACACAGGTAATTCTGACTCGAAGGACAGAAGAGGTGAGCTGCTCACCTTGTATCTGTTGTCTCTTTTACACAGTGTATGGTATTCATCTGTGTTTCCTCTGCTCACAGTCTGTGGTAACCTTGTGCATCTGTGGCTGTCTTGTTTGTTTACTTTCCCTTAAGTTGATTCCATATTAACCTCATACAGAAAAGCAATAGAAATAAGTACTGTATTTAATATGTTTTTAAATATAGATTATGGATTCTAACAGCTATGATATATTTTAACAAGCAATAAAATAACTTATATCCTACCTTTTCATGTCACCTTGTTAATACTGCCTTTGGTGGTATCAGGCTATAATTTTTATATCATAGGTTATTTCTGATTTCTAGGCCATAGTTAACATTTAAACATTCTGGCTTTGTGTCGTCTTTCTCCTCGTCTATAAAATGTTGACCGTTTGTGGCTTTATATGGCTTTCATGGATTTTCAGCCCTCTAGTGTAAAGTCCCTATTGCCTGAGATTCTATGTCTGTGATTTAAGCTAGACTGCTGAATCCCTGGTCATCAGAGAACAGGAAGACGAATACTCATGTGCAGAAGTATGGCACGTTTTGCCTAAGACAACAGTAAGGCTGCCATCAAAGAGCATGAGAGAAAGAGATCATCCAGTATTCTAAGAAATGATCGTTACATTTGAGTTTGGAAAATGTTACTGTATGAAGCAGTTTTTTTATCATGATTTTCTATTTTATCAAATCAGACTTTTTGAGATTTTTTTTCTGACTCCATTATTTATGTACAAATTTCCCTGTGTAATTAAGTAATGGAACATTTGGAGGCTTATGAAATCCCACTAATTAGGGAGCATTTGAGTCAGAAAAGTGGATACTCTGTAATGTCCATCTGCCACTGTATTTGGGGAGGAATAGTGAGGTGTTACCATACTGTGTACAGATTTCTCTTGCTTTCCTAAACTCAGCAACCAAACATAGGGTTAATGCAGTGTCCATGCTATACAGATTCACTTATTATCACTATCAAATGTGTAGAACTTAATAGGTTTATATTGCAACAGATGCTTATATTTGCTCCCTAAACTTTTCTTTTAACCAGTCCTATAATAAAATCAAAAGTCAAAGTGGCAGGCTTTAAGATCTGTTGATTCCTTCCTGTACTTAGTGTATGTTTTAATAATATTCAGCCCCTTTCTTATCCCAGATATTATACCTCTTTTACCTAGCTGATATTTAAGTAGTTTCCATATTATGATTAAAAAATAAAATTATCTAGATTATTGCTAATAGTAACGTATGAAAAGTTTATTAACATAATAAATCTCATTTTTAAGTCAGAAGATAATTTTGTATAATTCCCCTGGCCAAACAGGGAACTGAAGAGGCATACATATTCTAAAGCCACATAATGTAATAACAATTTTACCAGAGCAAATCTTTAGAAGTATTGTAAATTTGGATATCACGTTCTAATTTTAAAGCCAAATGCTTTTTGAGACATGAGTCAACTGTTTAGAAATATGTGTATTATAATGTGTTTGATAAGCAAATTATGTCCTATGCAGATGAATTAAGGGTTGCAAGTTTTTATGCACTGGCCTTTGGGGTCCTTTTGAACACCTCTTTGAGAGAGGGAGGCTCAGGCAACTCTTATTCCTCTTTTGAAGTCCAAGAAACTGGTTATTTTCTCATGTTGTTTTTATTTGTTTGTTTTTTCTTTTTTTGGAGACAGGGTCTCGCTCTGTTGCTTGGGCTACAGTGCAGTGGTGTCGTCATAGCTCACAGCAACCTCAAACTCCTGGTCTCAATCAATCCTCCTCCCTCAGCTTCCCAAATAGCTGGGACTACAGGCGTGCCCCACCATGTCCCAGCTAATTTTTTCTATTTTTCGTAGAAATGCAGTCTCGCTCTTGGTCAGGCTGGTCTTGAACTCCTGACCTCAAGCAATCCTCCTGCCTCAGACTCGCAGAGTGCTAAGATCACAAGTGTAAGCTACTGTGCCCCAGCCCCTGTACCTTATAAGCAAACTTCTGCATAAACCCATCTCATCCTACTTTCCTACTTTTTATTGTAATAGTATAATTTGGTTCCTTTTTTTTTTTGATAATGGGATTTTCATATGAAGACCTTATAACTGGTATTTATTAAATAGCAAGAACACAGGATAAAGCTGGTTCTAATCATACTTTAAAAAAATATTTTAGATGTAATCATTTATATAACTGCTTTTTTAAAAATCAGAAAATAATATATTTGTAAAGAATGAGTCCTTGAGACTAGAGTTCTAGAACCACTCAGGATAAGTATTCTGCTGACCCCCAGAGACTCCTTAATGTTTCTCAACTCTCATTTCAAATCATCTAGATCTCTAGATCTGCTCCCTGTGGCGTTCTCCTTCAATACTTTGCTAGAGTAGAGTCTAGAAAGGGTTGACATTCTTCTTTAAAGAGGTATTTTTGGATTATCATAGTAGGCGGCATTATTGTGAACTCCATTTTTGATGGCTTTTCTTAATACCTTTAATAATACGTTCAGCATTCATTCAGTGCTTGTTAGATGCCAAGGATTTCAGAAAAAAAAAATGCTTCCTGTCTCAGGAAACATGTGAACAACAGGTATCAAAGTCAACTCAGTACATGCTGCTGGGTATACCACACAAAGTGCCAAAACAGCTGAGAAGACTTATTGTCCTGGTAGAATGGGAAGGAGGCACAGAGATGAGCTTTGGGCAGTTTAAATTAAAATAGTAAATGGGGGAAGGAGGACACACCAGATAGGGCAAGAGCAAAGAGGCATGAAAGAGCAAGTTGTATGTTTCAAGAACTGTGCACAGTTGATGTACATGAGGTGAGGAGTGGGTTTTAGAAAGATAATTCCAGAAGCCTTAGAGAAGGTAGGTGGGTAATAGCAATTAAGGTTTCTAAACCTGGCATGGTAGCTTGCACCTATAATCTCAATGATTTGGGAGGCTGAGGTGGAAGGATCACTTGAGGCGAGGAGTTTGGGGCTGCATTGAGCTATGATCACTGCACTCTAGCCTGGGGACAGAGTGAGACCCTGTCTCTTAAAAAAAAAAAAAAAAGACAGGAACGTTTATGAAAGGTAATTTGGTCCAAGGCAACAGTGATTGGGCTCAGCCCAGTGGTTTGTGCCCTAGAGGCAACCTGATGACTTTTGCTGTTTTTAGAGCCAGTTGGAAGCACTTAAAACATTAGGACTCTGCCTTTGAGAGTTGATAGATACTACTGCCTAAAGTGTGGAGAAGAGATAAATACATGAATGTGAGGAATTGAGGTTACAGGTATATGGCATTTACTTCACTATTTTTGTAGTTGACCAGAGTATGTCTCTTACTTGCCTATTCACATATGAGCCCTTAGATTGATATGACCCTTTGTTTTCTTAGACATCTATTGTCCTAGAACCCCATTTTAGTGTTTTGAAATGCCTGCCCCCAGGCCTGAGTCTAGAAGGTAAAACTTTGCTAGAATGTAAGTTGGGGCGGAACAGGTAGGCAGTGTGGAATGGACCAGTGTGCCTGCCTTGCTTGTACCAGCCTGCGTTGTGCAAGCCCAGCTCTTCAGAGGACCCAGACTAAGACAGTCCTGAACGTGAGAAGGCAATGAATCTGTACAGTTTGGGAGGAACCCTAGGAGGGTGACTTGATCCTGAGCTTGTCTCCAAGTCTAAGATTTGATATGGGAAGCTGTAAGTTCTCTCTCATTTCCTTGATAGATCTGAGTCTCCTTCCCTCAAAGAGACCTGGGGACATCTTTGCTATCTGTATTGCTTTCTGACCATGTAAAAAAAAACATGGGTGTAATTTTGATGTCAAGAGGTAAAATCTGGCTTTCATGATGGCAGACTGTTCTGACCTGAAAGCTTGTAAAAGTGTCCTTGGTCCTATAATTTATGGATAGTCTGGAGAATAGTGTTACTTTGTTTTCTTGCTTTAGATTTGCAGCTGTGTAATCATGGGCAAGTGATTTAATCTTTGCTTCGTTTCCTCATCTGTAAAATAGGTTTAATAATGGTGTATCTACCTTAGGGTTATTAGGATAATTACATGATATAATATGGGATTGTGCTTTGCTCTTTTCCTGCTATATGTTACTGTTTAAATATTAACTAATAATTTTTATTAATTCATAAGTTATCTGGATAGGTACCTCCCTCCTTTCCCTATTGCTTATATTTGTCAACTCTCCTATATACTGCACTCTTCCTTGCCCTTTCTGATACTCCATTCATTCATTCATGCAGGACCTTTCCTGACCACCTCATTTTAAATAGAACCCCCCCGTTCTCTTTTTCACTGTTATTTTTCTTCATGGCACTTACCACTACCTGTATTATACATTTCTTATTTATTGTCCTGTCTCCACTAGAGTATAAGCTTCATATGGGCAAAGATACTGCATCCTCAGGACCTGCCTGGCACAAGTACCGTGTTTCCCCGAAAATAAGACATACCCATAAAATAAGCCCTAGCAGGATTTCTAAGCATTTGCGCAATATAAACCCTACCCCAAAAATAAGACCTAGTGATGGGCGTGGCTATGCAGCATATCTGCACAACCCATGCATTTCATCGCGGAGCAGTAAAGAAGATGAGCAGCCCTTCTCATCTGCCCCATCGTGACAGCTACTGTCCCAGAGGTGACCCGAAAGGTGCGGGCAGCCCCACCAACAAGGTCGGCTCCCCCTGTCAGGTCCCGGCCATCCTGTGCATGCTGCAAGCAGAGGCTTAGAGGGGAAAATAACACATCCCCTGAAAATAAGCCCTACAGTGTCTTCTTGAGGAAAAATAAATATAAGACCCTGTCTTATTTTCGGGGAAACACGGTAGTCACTCAGTGTATATTTATGGAATGAAAGAATAAATATTGAGCTTAGGGATATGGGATAGGGATATGATTCAAGGGTGGCCTTGAATCATGGCTTCAAAATTTATCATTTAATAGACATATAACAAGGACCTTAATCCAATGTGATAAGGGTTGTAGCAGAGTAGGTACATAGTGTTATGGAAGTAGCAATTGATTTCACTAAAAGGAGCAATCAGAGAAAAGGATTTACCCCAAAAAAGATGATATTGAGCTAGAATTGTGTAAGAGGAGAGGTGGTAATTACATTCTAGATTAGGGGTGGGCAAAGTTTATAATTTCACTTTGTGCAACTATGAGCTCTCTCTGGCATCTACTCCACTCTGCCTTTGTAATGCAAATCAGCCATAGACAATATATAAATTAATGAACATGGCTGTGTTCCAGTAGAATTTTATTTACAAAAACAGGCAGTGAGCTAGATTTGGACTGTAGTTTGCCAGCCCCTATTCTAGACAAAGACCTGCCTGAGCCTAGGAAGCTGGTCTGAAGTTCTCTGCTGGTGTGTGAGCTGCTGGATGCCAAGGCCAATCCTTTTCCATTCATATCAAGCACTTTGCAAATGTGACTTCTTTTAAATCTCCCATTAACTCTAAGAGGTAGAAAATGCTATTACATTTCCATTTCTTGAATCATTCTAAGAGATTGTCATGCTATTAGTGAGTAGGATAGTAGAAATTTGAACTCCCAGGTCTGTCAGACCCTAAAGCCCTATACTCTAGAAATGGCTTTCTTTTGACCTCATGCTGATATGAAAATTTGGCTAGATAACTCTAAGTTCAAAATCCTAAGAACTTTGTAGACAGTGCATCATTGATTTCTGGCAGTGATGTTTTAGATGAGCAATCATAAGTGAATCTGATTCTTATTTCTCTGTAGGGAGTCTTTGTTTCTTCCACTGAACATTTTTAAGTGACCTGTGGCTGGTTGGTTGATTCCAACCCAAAATTTCAGAATTTTTTCAGGATGCATCTAATTAAACATCTTTTTTCCATATTACTCCTCAAATTAGATGGTTTCTTTTGGCCTGATAACTCAGGGAATTTTCTTGTGCTATTTCTTTCCCTCCTTCCTTGTTTCTTCTTTGGGATGTACTGTTGAATAGATATTAAATCTCCTGGATCTATCCAGCTTGTTTTTTTTCTCTGCTCTCATAATTTCATTTCTTATTGTCCTATGTTCTGGGAGCTCCCATGATTTGCTCTTTCATATTACTAATTTGGTTTTCAGTTTGTCTGTTCTCCTATTCAGTCTTTCTAATGAGACTTTTCCTTCTAATCTTGTCATTTCCTAAGAACTCTTTCTTAATACTCAGATGGCTCCTTTTTAAAAAAGATCAATGTAGTATCCTCTTGCACAAATTAACAATGTATTTTTAAAGATTTCTTCTATTTTTGTGTTACCTCTGCCTGGAATGTGCACACTGTAGGCATTCCTTCGGGAGGAAAAACAGGGACATATATCCTAAACCAGCAGTTCAGTGATGGTTCAGGAATTTGGGACAGGACACAGTTATCCTCTAAGCAAGCTGTCTTTCTTTTTCTTTTTCCCTTCTTCCTCTCTTGTGGCTGCCTAGAGTTATCTCAAACACTACCATGTTCTTTTTCTGGTTTCAGGGCCCACTAGGAAACCTTCTATGGACCTAGTACATCTAGCAATCATGTACAGTGTGTAAAATCACTCTAGTGCCACTTCTAATGGACCCAGAAAAGGCATTTATAAGGCAATCGGGGGAGTTTAAAATAGTAACTGAAAAATATTAGATGATATTAAGGAATTAGTGTTACTTTTAAAATAGGATAATGGTATTATGGTTATATTAAGAATCCTTATCTCTTAGTGATACATACTGAAGTAGTTATAGTTGAAATGGTATGTCTCAGATTTGCTTTAAAATAATCCAGTGGGGAGGCGGCGGTTATAGACCAGTGGTTCTCAACTCGGGGTAATTTCCCCCCCACAGGGCATTTAGCAATGTTTGGAGATGCTTTTGATCATCACAATTGGGGGTTTGCTACTGACATCTAGTAGTTAGAGGCAAGGATGATGTTAAACATCCTATAGTGCACACGACAGACCCATACAACAGAGAATTATCTAGCCCAAAATGTCATTAGTGTGAGTTTGAGAAAATATATATATATGCAGATTATCATTTGCAAAAAAATAAAAATAAAAAACCCCACAACCCTCACCACTCTCTGTGACAAACTTCCCACTCTGTTTTTCTAGCTGAGTCTAGATGGAAAACCCCAGCTTGTCATTTAGCCTGTGGGTGTACAGGCTCTGGGTTGGCAGGCCTTTGTTTAAATACCATCCTGCTATCCCAGCATCCACTTTCATTCCCATTCCCAGCTGACTGTGAGCTTGGGGCCCAAACTGGTAAAACTAGTACTTAGTTTTCAGCTGGAGATTCTTGGGTTGATTGACCTCTCCAGCAGCTGAGTCCCATCTGTTTTGTCCTCCAGAAATCTCTCAAAGTTTCTGCTCTTTAGATGCCACCCTTTGCTGCCTTTCAGATATGCTGTTGATTGATTAGTATTTTTATGTTTCTTGTATCATTTCCATGTGCTTTGGGGAAAAGAAAGAAGCAAATTTATCGATTCAGCCCCACTGTCTTAAGTCAGATGTCTCTAGTTACCTTCTTATAATACCTGATATACTTCCCTCTGTGATTAGAATTTAACAAAGACATATTTGGTGATAAATCAGTAATTCTTTTGTTCATTCACTCAACATAATCCATTATTTGTTTAGTGCTTACTGTGTGTTAAACTCTGTGCTAGGTTTTAGGTATATAGTGAGAAACAAAGCAGATATGTAATCCTTGCCCTTGTGGAGTTTATTGTATAAAGGAGGGACACTCATTAATCAACTACAGTCAAATAAATATATAGTTGCAACATGTGAGAGGTATTATCAAGGGAAATAACAGGGTGCTTGCTCTATGAGAATAATATAGAAAATAATAGCTAACATTGAGTACACAATATGTGCTAGTTACTGTGCCAAGAACTCTACATGGATGATCCCGTTTAATCTTCAGAATAACTTATTTTAGAGATGAGGAAATGGAGACGTATGATCCTAATTTAGTATTAGAAAGTCAAAGAAGACCTCTTGGAAAAGTAACACATTTTTAAAAATGAGAACTGGGTGAGTGGGAGTTAGCCAGGCAAAGAATGGAGAGAGGCTATATGAAGCAGAAGTAATAACATGTTCAAAGGCCTAAAGATGAAGGAACTCAGCATGGAAGGATGCCCGTGGCTGAAGTTTAGAGAGCAAGGAAAGAGCGCAGGAGACAGGAGGTATGTAGGGGCTAAATCGGGGAGGTTGTGAGAGGACACAGCAAGGAGATTCGATTTCATTCTGCAGGTGTGGGAAATCACTGGAAGGTTTTACATAAGAGAAGGACATGATCTGATTTGCTTTCCTAGAGGTCACCTTGTCTGCTTTGTGGAAATGGATTGGCAGGGGCCAGAGGCCAAGTAAGAGAGGATGGAGGTTGGAACTATACTGAAGACAGTAGAAAATGGGAAAAGACAGACAGATTTCAACTTTTAGGCATATCCCTAAAATATATTACTTGCAACTGGGTTGGATGTAAAAGATAAGCATGAGGAAGAAACAAAGGATTTCCACATTTCTTACTTGAATGACAGGGTGGATGAGAGTGCTAGCTCCTGAATGCCGAGGAAAAAGTTTTAGACACAGAACATTTGTGTTGCCTATGAAATTTGAAGTGGAGGTGACACATAGGCAGTTGAGAGTCTGGAGCTCAAAAGAGAGGTCCGACCAAGCAATGCAAATGTGGGAATTGCTAGTATGTCATTTGTACTTATGGCCATCTATCCGATCAGGTCAACTAGATAAGAGTGTAGAGAAGAGTACCAAGGACAGAACCCTGAGGAATGCCCATATTTAGAGATCTGGTGTTGGAAGGGGAACAACTAGCAAGGAACACTGAGATGGAGCAGCCAAGAGACAGAGAAAATCAGAAGGCTGCTCTGTAGTAGAAAGCAAGAGAGAAAAGTACTTCAAAGAGGAGGGAGTTTGTGAAGGATAGCTTGCTTCACTGCATCACTGCAAAAAAAAAAAAAAAAAAAAAAAAAAAAAAAAAAAAAAAAAAGAAAGGAGTTTGAACGCTCATTTTAAGATCAGAGCCGCTTACCACAGTATGTTCAAAACTTGCCATCAACAAAAAAGCATGATATAATATCTCCCGTCTCTTTGAAACAAACAAAAAACAACTATCCACCTCATATCTCCCTCCAGCTGCCGCTCCTTTCCTCTGCATTACTTTATTGTAACAGTCCTTATGAAAGGAGTCAGTATCTCACTTTCTCCTCTTTCTACCTTCATTTCACTCCATTTAGGCTTTCTCACCCACTAATCAAACCACTCTTGAGAAAGTCACCAATAGCTGCCATCTTGTCAAATCTGGTTTTATTTCGCCTCTTCCTACTGAATCTGTAGGCAGTATTTGAGTTGATTACTCCATCGTTGAAAAACTCTGCTCCAGGCTTCCATGACACCACATTCTGCCTGATTACCTCCCACCTCATGGCTGCTGCTTATGAGTCAGTTTAGCTGATCTTTTAAAAGAATGTAAATCCAGTTATATCTCTCCTCTGTTCAGAAGCCCTCCAATCACATGATATTTCTCATCACACTTAGAATTAAAGCCACACTCAGTACCATGGACGACAAAGCCCTGAGTCTGCTAGTTCCTGCCCACCTACCTCTGGCATCTCGTATCACATTGGCCTTTGAACTAGTCCTCGAACCCATCAAGCTCCTATGGGCTATTATGCTTGCAATTCCCAGGTCTTTGCATGGTTCATTTCTTCACGTTATTTAGAGCTCTGCTTAGATACAGCCTCCTCAGAGAGACTTTCCCAAACTGCTTTATCACTGTCCACCAACTCATCACTTTCTATCTCCTTACCCTGCTTTTTTTATTTCATAGCACTTGTCCCTGTCTGAATTTAAGTATTGGCTTGTTTGTGAACAGTGTCCTACTCCTCCCTCACAGAATGTAAGCTTTCTATCACTTGTCTGCTTGATTGCTTCTCCATTTCCAATGTCTTAAACGTGCCTGGCATACAATTGCTGGTCCATAAATATTTTTCAATGAATACTGCTAAGAGGTTGAATCGGATGAAGGTGAGAATGTGTCCATTGGATTTGACAATATTCCATTTGTTGGTGTCCTGGCTGAGCAGTTTAAACAGAGCACTGAAGGTGAGAGTCAGAGCAGATAGATTAAGGAAAACCCAAAGGAGAGGAATTAGAGAAAACAAATTAGACAACTGTCGTGAGAAGTCAGCTGAGAAGAATAACACGGGACTGGTGGTAGCTGGAGGAGGGTAAATGAGCTCAGGAAATCTTTGAGATGACAGAAATGCATATAAATCCAGAGCACACATGATGGGATTGGCCTTTACATGGGAGGAACATGTCCCCTCTTTTAGCGGGTAGGAAAATGGTGAAGATAGATACAAACTCACACTGGTTGTGTAGTTCATGGTGGGAGGTGAGAGTGGACGAGGATGAGTTGGCACCCAGTCAGCTGGATGAGAAATGAGGCTAAACATTGGGTGAAAGGAAGCCAGGCCCTGTGGAATGGAGGGTTGCCATGTCTCCAAGCTGCATGCTGGTATAATTAGGGTCCTGGCAAGAGGTGGCTGGGGGAGCAGGGTATGTATAGAAGCTCCCAGAAGTTTTTGATACATGGTGCCTAAGGGTCTGATGTCTGCTTGTCTTAATCAGGAACAATATTCTCTGTGCCAGGAAGCCATTTGGGTTTATGATAGGAAAATTGTCTTTTTCCCTTCCTTTCCCATCTTCCTTTAGATGTAGCCCATTGAGACTAGGAGAGAGTACAGTATTGGCCTTGCACACCCTACCTACCATCAGGATTGGATGTGTTTGTGCCTCCAGATATTTGAGTACTTTTTATGTGCTAAGTACTGTTTTATGCTCAAAGATTACAGCAATGAATGAAACGAAGTCTCTGCCTTCAAAAAGCTTTTATTCTAATGCAGGGAGACAGTACATAGATGTGTGTCAGAGATAGGATAAGCATGTCACCCTGGCCCCTGTGCTCTCCCCCACCTCGGTAGCCCTGGGGTGGCAGTGGGAGGTACACACTCACACTCTCTTCTCTCTGTGTTTCCATGTACTGCCATCTGCAGAAGTACTGAATGAGCCCTTCTTCCTCATCAGGGTGTTTCCCTGAGCAGCTGACTTGAGCCCTCCATTGCACAATGTGATAATGACTTATTCTATTCTCTTGATTTCAGATGAGACGCCAATTATTGCAGTGATGGTGGCCCTGTCTTCTCTGCTAGTGATCGTGTTTATTATCATAGTTCTGTACATGTTAAGGTGAGCATGTTGATCCTTCTGCTTAGACTTTGTTTCAATACTCCAGTGTCTCAATAAGCCCACACAGTCCAGTAGATAGGAGGATAAGAACAATGAGTTAGGATAGAGGGGGAATGACTCATGATAGTGCTAAGATTAAAATTCTACTTAGAAATGGTTTAAAAGCTCTACATAGTCTTCCTTAAGCCCTGGATCCTCCCCTTTTCTGTTTCTCCAAGCCTAGTCCCCCAATTGCAATTCAGTCTAAAGCCCAAATGGTGGTTTGGAGGTTGGGGTAAGAAGCCACAGTTTGTTTTATTAGTAACAGGTGTTTCAGGATCTTCAGATCTAGCCCTGTTGAAGCAATTCCTAAAAGGGCCTCAGTAAGATTACATGCTCAACAAAAGCCTACTTTATTTTTAGTTGGGGCTTTGTCCCCAATCCCCTCTGGGACCCCTGGCCCTGACATGCTGAGCTGAACCATGTGAGTTACAGCATTCCTCTTTCTGACCTTCTTTCAGGGTCCTCTAGATATTGCCACTCAAATAACGAGCAGAAAAGCAAGGAAGGAGAACTCGAGGGAGAGAAGGGGGTGGTGCATTTGTTCTCTTGCTGCTAAAGCTACTGACTAACTGGGTTTAGCTCTACCTTATCTTTGGCTTAACCTGTTCTATGTTCCCTTTTGTTTTGCAGAGATAGAGAAGGGAACCTTGTGTGCCCCCTACAATTTGGCATGTGTCCCCATTATTCTGCAGGAGACTTGTGGCCAGACTTGTGCCCACCTAGTCTGAAGCTCTGGGGGCTCCCAGGCTGCACTGATAAAATACCAGGATTTTTTGTTTGATATAGATCTTCCTACCTCCCCCACTGTATTCCACCCACTCATCCTTTCTCCACGTGGTACAGCTGTGCTCTCCAGTAGGTCTTGGAACTAGGGCTGCACAGAGGAGCCATGCCAGCCAGAATATACTGTTGGTGTTACCTGGGTTGAATTCTAGTATACTGAGGGTAAGCAAGAGCAGCCCAGGGTACTCAGTCACCAGGGCGTGGAACTGCCTCAGAATATGTGTGACCTGTCTCTGAAAGAGCCTGATTATTTGATGAAGGAGATTTAGAAAGGCTGTGTTGATAAGTAGGAATACACAGCCAATGACTTGCCTCTTGCTTCTCTATGCTTCATTTTTCACTATGAACATTTTCTCATTAGGTTTAAGAAATACAAGCAAGCTGGGAGCCATTCCAATTCTTTCCGCTTATCCAATGGCCGCACTGAGGATGTGGGTAAGGCACCCCTTAATGGCATGGAGAACTCTCACAAGGAGGAAAATCAAGAAATTAGGGGTTTCCTCATCCTTTAAAAAAACAAGACTATAAAAAAGGGGGGAAAAAAACTTTCAAGGAAAACAGCCCTAGATCATGGAAGCTTGATCCATGAGATACAATCCCCAATTTAGTCTCCAGAAAAGGGCTGGGTCCCCAGGGCACCTGACTGACCTCTTCCCCTCTTCTGCACTGCAGAGCCCCAAAGTGTGCCACTTCTGGCCAGATCCCCAAGCACCAACAGGAAATACCCACCCCTGCCTGTGGACAAGCTGGAAGAGGAGATTAACCGGAGAATGGCTGATGACAATAAGCTCTTCAGAGAGGAATTTAATGTGAGTTCTTTGTTGAAAGTGGCGTATCAGATGAGAAGAAGGCAGACCTAAGGTCAGGCCTTTTGAGTCTTGGGGTAGAAAACAGGTTTCTAATACTTAAGAGGTGAGAAGTTTTTACCAAATTTATTGGATTCTCTTCCTGTATGATTATAGATAGGAAATGAAAAAAGATTTACCTCAGTTTCCTAATCTGCCCATCCATCCATCCATCCCATCCATCCATCCATCCATCTGTCTATTCATTATCACATCTGTTACTTCTTTTGTTTAAGCATCTAATATGTGCCAGGTAGTATTCTAGCTGCCAGGGTTATGGTAGGGAGCAAAAACAGATCCAATCCCTACTCTCAAGGAACTCACTGGTCCAGTAGGGAAACCTCACAAACAAGAACAAAAATAACAACATAAGTCCAAACAGCAATACAGGATATAAAGGACTAGTGCATAGTTGTAGGAGCCCATATTAAGAGATGGCCTTTTAGAGTATAGAGCAGGGGTTTCAAAGTGTCTAAAGTAGACAGTAATTGTAGCTCAGTCTGGAAATGAGGACCATGGTAGACTGCAGAGCACAGGTCTCATCTTGGGTATTTAGATTTGTATTTTTAATAATTTCCACAAGGAAGTGGAACATGTTTGTAAACCACCAGTTCTAATACCAGGTCAGAAGAGATTCTTTGAATAAATGTTGTTTTAATTGATACCTAGTCATAGACAAGGGTAGCAGGGAAAGGGAAGTGAGGAACAATCTAGACACTGGAAATAGCAGGAGCAAATTGTCAGGAGTGAGGGTGGGTAAGGGAAGGACACATTTAAATTGAAGAAGGGATGTATATGGCTAAAGGGCAGAGATTCAAGGGAATAGAAAGAGGTGAAACAGTGAAGGCTGGCCAGACCATCAATCTTGTGGCTTTCCATGAGAGAAGTAGAAAGCCGTGGACCAACCAGATCTGTATTTTGGAAAGATGACTCTGGCTTCTGTATGGAGAGTAGCTTATGGAGAGATCAGAATAGTTGCAGGAAATAGAGTTAGAGGCTATAGAAGTTGTTAAGATCAGAAGTGCTGGTAGATTGACCTAAAGTGGTAATGATTAGGGAGAGGGGAATGGACTTAAGAACGTAGAGGAGCGGTTCCAGAGTTGGTTCATTCATCGTTGCTAAACTATCACTTTCCTTCACACCCTTCCACTAAGCCATGTGTCAGCTTGTCTTGTAGGCTGGTTCCTCTCATGATGCCACAATGGCTTCTCCAGTTCTAGGCATCACATGGAGCTCTAACAAGGTCCAGTGGGAAAAGGATGACCACTTCTTCCTTTTATCAGAAAAAATTTCCCAGAAGCTTCTAGAGACTTCCCTTGTCACATGCTCTTTCTTAAGCCAGTCACAAGCAAGGGAGAAATAGGGTTACTATGGCTAGCTGAGACCAATCCAGATTATTATTCCTGGATTACGTAGGGAATGGGTGGACAGGCCCTACAGAATAAGAGCTCTGGGAAAAGAGGAATGGTTACTGGGTGGATAGATCATCACTCATACCTGCTCCACTAGTGAAGGGCTTAGGGAAGTGGAGAATGAGAAAATCACTAGAATAGATGGAAAGGGACAGAAAGAGTTGAAGCAGGAGACCATTTACCAGGCAAAAGTTTAGTGGAATAGTTTGGACCCTTTTTTCTGGCTTTTGGAAAAACAGCACCATTTAATGCTCATTATTGATTGAGAACATTTACCATATACCACAAGACAGCACCCCATCCTCAGCACTATTCCTGGATCTGTCATAGGCATTTTACTGTTTCATAATCTACAGTACCAACTGCTTCTGGATGATGGAACATATGATCCCATTGCCATGAGTTTTTTTTGTTTGTTTGTTTTTTTGAGACAGAGTCTCGCTCTGTTGCCCAGACTAGAGTGCCGTGGCATCAGCCTAGCTCACAGCAACCTCAAACTCCTGGGCTCAAGCAATCCTGCCTCAGCTGCACGGGTAGCTGGGACTACAGACATGCGCCACCATGCCCAGCTAATTTTTTCTATATATTTTTAGTTTTCCAGCTAATTTCTTTCTATTTTTAGTAGAGATGGAGTCCCATTCTTGCTCAGGCTGGTCCTGACCATGAGCCATCCTCCTGCCTTGGCCTCCCAGAGTGCTAGGATTATAGGCGTGAGCCACCACGCCTGGCCACATTGCCGTGAGTTTTGTTTGGAGATAATATTCCCTGAGATCCCATGATAAAAGCCTTCCAGTAAATCCCTGGATGGTGGTAGTGTCCTGGAGGCACAGTGGGTAAATTCAGGTAGATATTGTGATGAGAGCCATTTGCTGTGCTATCATGGCCACCATGTTTATGAGCTCATTGGACCAGCACTGGGGTAGCAAAGGAAAGAGCTGACCATCATCTCCTGTGTTCTTAGCAACGAGTACTGTTTGGTAAGGATTCACATGATACATAAATATTTCCTATCTTGCTCCAGTTTATACTCATTAAGACCCATTGGTTAAGTAGGTTGCCCCACAGCAGTCTACTTCCAGCATGGGCCAGCATGTCTCATCGAGCCATTTGTATACCAGGCTGGACTTTTTTCTTCCTTCAGTCAACTGTTGATGTCAGCAGGCAGTCAGGAGTGTCTATTGAGGGAGTGGGTTGTGTGGCAAGCATCCTATGCACGTCACTTCCAGTTGATGATGGAATTCTGCTTGGTATGTCCAAATTTATGGATTATTGGATCACATAATACTAGCTTATGAGGAGGAGTTGAAGTCATTTACATACCTAGTGCCTTATGGTCACCAGGCATACAGTCAGCATGGTCTTGTCCCCATGTCCTAGGGTTTTTCATTATGATTCTCCTTTTTAGCCTTACCACAAGCACTTTAGAGCCCAATAGAATCTACCAGAGCCAGTATCTCCATGGCCTAGATCAGCTGGAGAGCCTTCTCTTTTCAGATCACTCAATAAATGGGTCAGAGCAGGATACAAGCATATGGTATATGCCTGCGATCCCCAAACCCCCGGGCCACGGCCCAGTACCAGTCAGTGGCCTGTTAGGAAGTGAGCCACACATCACCACCTGAGCTCCACATCACCTCCCCACACCACCCCCATCCCCAGCACACTCAGCCATCTCCTCAGTCCATGGAAAAATTGTCTTCCATGAAACTGGCCCCTGGTGCCAAAAAGATTGGGGACTGCTGGTATGCTATGCTATACCCAAAACCCAAAATGGCCTAGAAGCATTGCTTCTCATCCTAAGCAGGGGAGAGGTGTTGGGGCAAGGAGCAGCAAATTGTCCTTTATGTTGGAGGAGAGATCTATCATGCTGCAGGTCTTTTACCTTTAGAAGACTTGGCTGAGGTGACAGGCTACTGTATTGTGTACATCTTAGCATGTATATCTAAGATAACATAATTTCCTGCTCTTTAATTTCTGTTGGCTTGGTGTTATCAGTATAGTTGTCAGGGTGATGTCCTATGAAACAGACAAAATCCTCATGAACCAAATCACAGCATAGAAAGGTCAAGATTATTTATCACTGAGGCTGCTCCTGTCTTGAGAAAGGGTAACTGCCTTAGGTAGTCTGCACAACTTAAAAAGAATATACACTTGCCCCTATTAATAGCATAACCAGGGAGTTATGTGTTAATCTGTAGGAAGGAGAGTACATCTGGGAAAAGCAACTAAATCTGCAGCTCTAACTGATTCAGTTTACCATAGTCCACTGACATTCGTAAAGACTGTCAGTCTTTCTTGCTAGTCTGTTTGGTGGCTTGTGTGGAGAGGTAATATGAAACAACAGAATAGCTAATACTAGTAGTTACTGAACACTCACTCCATACCATCACTAAACTCAGAGATTTAAATGGATTATCTCATCATTATCTTACAGCTTTTAAAGTTTTCTGTAGCACTTAAGATCATGCAATTCACCAAGGGTCTTAGACTTTCAGTAAAGAAAGATTACTGCTCTGGGAGCTTGCATATGCTCTTTCTGTAATGGTCCCTATCTAATGGGTTGGGGAATCAGTGTAGCTATTCTGCCACTTAATAGATAGCTCCTATTGTGAAGCCAGTTTGGGCCAAAACTCCTTCCATCGCCTGGCCTGTAAAGGCTGCATTCTAATTAGCATATCATAGTGACATTCTGGGATTCCAGGAATTAGTTACCTCAAGGCTGGAACCCAGTAGACCCCAAAAGATGCATTTCCCTTTACCCAGTTTGCAGTTACCATGGTAAATAACTATAGATTCTTAGGGAAAGATAAGAGGGAGGTTCATGGTTATATACGAGTGTTGACGTGCTGCAGCAGGGTTCTTCCTTGGCAGTGCCTCTCCTCTCCCTTATTAAAGGGTTCTGGGTCTATGAAATGATCCAGGCCTTGGAATTGGATGAGAGGGGCTATTTCTCTAGCATGTGGTCTTTAGTAGGCTGCCTAAACTGACCTGGGCTAGCTACTTTCCATTTTCGTTATTGGGAGCTTCACAGTGAATTACTCACAACCATAAACTTTTGAGTCCTAATGCCAGTGGCCTCTGACACGCCTTCCAACCCTCTGAGATCAAGAACCCATTTTGAAACCAGACCCTTTACTAGCATCTCAGTGTGGAGAGGACAGCCAGAAAAGCACTTCTAAAAGATTCCAGCACTTTCCTCACCAGCACTTTGCACACCCTCCAGCAAAGCACGTTTTGTGGATTCCCTCAAGGACATACTGAAGGTATCAGTAGAAAGGTTGAGCCTTTAGAGCCCATGTACCACTCTGATCTCCTCTAGTTGTGCCGAGATTTTTCTGGCTTTTCATTATCACTTTGCTGAATCCAGCATTCCGTCCAGGTTTCTACTAGCCACCCTAACCCAGCCTTAGAACTGTGGCCAGTGCCTGAGCTGTTACGCTACCTGCACAAGTTCATTTGACCATACCAACCAGAAATTTGGCCTCATCCAAAAGTTATCCTCTCTCCTCTTCGGTTTGACATCCCCTAAATCTATATCAGTGACTATTCTTATAATTTTTAATTATGCAACTGAGTGAATTCCTATAATTTCTTCTAGGTATTTATTAGCTCTTTGCTTTTCTACTTTATTTATATATTTTACTCTCCAGATTGTATAATGCTTATATCCTGATTATCCATAAGCAATGAGACCTGGGCTGTGGGGCAGTTTTCATCATGAAAGCAAGATGTATTAGAGAGCATAATAGAGATTTTT
This sequence comes from Cheirogaleus medius, assembly GCA_008086735.1. NCBI lineage: Eukaryota > Metazoa > Chordata > Mammalia > Primates > Cheirogaleidae > Cheirogaleus > Cheirogaleus medius. Next base: position 28,560,839 of record VBSM01001118.1, on the reverse strand, counting down.
GGAAGTTAGCTATTTCCAAGTACTCTATTTCCTTTCATAATTGTTTCAGTTGTCTCACTTAAAGCCTTATCTTTCACATGAACTCCCCAGGAAAGATGGTGAATTCTGTTGGCATTAAAATTCAGTAACCAGCAAAATCCTGAAATTGTAACAGTTGGTTTAGCAAAATACATTTATAGTCATAGAAAAGCCCTGAGTTTTGTGCTGTCATTTAGAGGTGAACATTTGATGTTGGAGCTGGGCTTTTTCTTGTTTGTTACTTAGTATTGTCAGAAGTAATCTTACTTCTTGGTTTCAACATTTCTCATCTCCTTTTAATTGGGACACTCCCACCCCTTCACCACTAGCTAGAATACATCCCAGGTAATCGTAAGTATTAAATGAAGTAGAGTTGTACAGCTGTGAACTGTGAGTGGCTTGCTTTTTCACCATCCTGGACATTGGTTGACAGTCTCTTTCCTTCTATCTGAACCCAGTAACAAGCACAAATCACCCACATTACCCCAATAGTTTCTCAGCTACAGCCCACTCTGATACTAACTGCTAAGTCATTTAAGGTCCAAAGTTAAAAACAAGAGAACTCAACTAAATTAAGCAAAAAACAAACAGAATTATCAATTTAGGAAGACACTGGAGGAGCTGGCAGAATCAAAAGATGAGTTGGAGTTCCAGGCCTTGGGCAGAGCAGGTACTACCTTGGTGGCTCTGGGGACCTCCTAGGGAAGCACCTAGTTTTCAAAATCCTGGGAAAGAGAATCTGATTGGCCCAAGTGTGAGTCAGGTATGACTGTGCTTGGATCAGTCATCCCTGGAAGGGAAGAGGAGAAATTACACATAGGGAAAACACAGCAATTTGTGTCTACTATCATAGAATAATGTTTTTATAGTCATCATGTGGGGAAGGCCTTTCTAAACTAACTATAAGATTCACACACCAGAATGGAAAAGATTGGTAGATAATAAATATATTAAAATGTTAAACATCTCTATGACAAATAATGCCATTAAAAAGTGGCCAAAGGGGAGAACCTATTTGCCACAGATAAACAAGGAGTTTTCTATATGATTTAAAGAGCTTTTATAAAAACCTGTGAGGAAAAGGTAAACAATCCAGTAGAAAAATTGGCAAATTTACAGAAGAAATATAAATGGTTTGTAAACATAGAAAAGAAGATCGATGTATATAGTAATCAGTGAAGTATATATTAAAGCTAACCATTCTTTTGGACCTATCAGATTTGAAAATTTTAAAAGATTGATATCAAATGTGGGCAAAAATATGGGAAACAAATACTCTTATACACAAGGGGGGGAGTTAAAATTGGTATAGCATTGAAGGATGATTTGGCAATATTAATCAAAATTTAAGTGCTTACACTATCTGACCTAGCTTTTGGGACTCTATGTAACAGAAAAACCCTGGTGTATGACTGTGTATTTGTATAAGGATTTTCATTATAGCATTTATAATAGCAAAGAAAATAAAAAGCAAATATCAAATAGAATGGCTAAATGATTTCTTATATCCATTATGAAATCCTATACTGTCATTAAAAGAAACATGTTCATATGGATTTCTCAATCATATTGTTATGTGAGAAAACACATAGCAGAGTACATGGTATAATCACATTTTTATTTTTAAAAATATCTATGTATATCTGTGTGTGTTTGGGTGTGTTAATACTTTTTTTAAGTTTGGAAGAATACTATGAACTGTCAACAGTGGCTTCCTACAAAGGGGTTGGAAGATAGGATAGGAAACTCCTGCTTTCTGCTGAATTATATGACTTTGTTTTACAACAAGCATTTTTTTAAATAATATTTTTTAAAGCAGAGTTTTCTTTTTAATATGGGAAACAAGCTAATGGACCTTAATGTACTATAATGGATATGTGGCATCTAGAATAAAGAAGCTACTATGCCTAGTTTGAACTGTGCCAGGAGTATTGTGGTCAGTTTGCTGTGAAAAGGGATATCACCAAATGGGATGTTCTGAAGAGAAACTGGACCATGGGGGTGACAGCTGAAAGAACAGTAGGCATAGGATATGACAGCTGTTCTCAGATGTTTGACTTTGGCTAAAAGGAGACCCTGTAGCATGTCTGTGAATGCCCACTATGATCAGAAGTTCCAGGCTATGGCTTTCATCCTAGTTATAAGCTGGAACTTTTTTACTTACCATATTTGTCTTTGGAGGAGTCATTGAATTTGTTTAAATGAAACACTTGGAAAAACTCATTGAGGTCCCTAAAGCATGCTCAAGGTTTAAAAAGAAAAAAAGTTTGGTTAGCTCCTGAGAAGAAGGGGATAGGAGAGAGAAAAAAGAGGAAAAGGTAGAGCCGGTGAAACAGTCAGAATCTGTACATTGTAAGATGTGACCTCCTTCCTCAGGACATCACATCTTTAATAACACAGTTAAGCCCGGTGAAGAAGTGTGTGTGTGTGTATAACCTGGTTAGGGGACTGAGTGTGGTATCTGAATTGAGGCAGAGGTGAAAGAACCTCTACCTTGATGAATTGTCTCAAAATAAATGAATCAGAGCCAAAGTCCTATGGGATTTAACAGGAACTGTGGCAAGGGCTTTGAAATTCCACAGTCCAGAGAGTTGGGGGTTCAGGCTTTGCAAGGAGCAGAGAAGGTACCAGCTGACATCTTTGTTTCACACTACTTAGTACAAGGGAAATGCAAAAGAAATTGTGTATCTGGATGTTGGTTCCTTTTAAACAGAACTCTTCTAAGAATTACCTTGGAAAGTAGTAAATTTCCCATCTCTGCAGTGTTTCAACCACTGGTGACTATTAGGTGAGAGTATTGAAAGGGGATTCAAGCATTAAAAGTGAATGAGATTCAGTCCTGTACTGGAGATCTAGGCAGCACAGTCAGTCAAGGAAAGAAATGAAAGGTATGAGGATTGCAAAGGAAGAGACAAAAATAGGAATTTTTCATGGAGGAGAATATTGTCTTTAGAAAAATCCAAAGACTCATCAGATAAATTATTAGAATTAAAAAGTTATTTTAGCAAGGTTGCTAGATACAAAGGCAGCATAAAAATTAATGCATTTATATACATAGGCCACAAATGGAAAATCTAATAATACCTTTTAAAAGATGCCATTTATATAAAATATGTATAAAGTACCTAGGGATAATGTACAAAATATTTAGAGAAAATTATACAAATGCTTGAACACCTTAAAGGAAAACGTTTAAATTAGTGAAGAGATAGGATCAGTGGATTAGTAGGCTCAATATTGTAAAGATGTCAATTCTCCCCAAACTGATATATAGATTCAATGCAATTCCAATAAAAATCCCAACAGGTTTTTTGTGGAACTTGACAAGCTGATTCTAAAATTTATATGGAGGAGAAAAGATCAAGAATAGCCAAGACATTCCTGAAGAAGAAGAACAAGGTGAGGAGACCGGCCTTACCAGATATAAAGAAATTATAAAATTTTAGTAATTAAAACAGTTTTGTATTGGCTCTGGGATAGACACATTGGCCAGTGGGATAAAATAGAGAGCCCAGAAGCAGATCCATGTGTAAGTGGAAACCTATTTATGACAGAATTGCTGTTGCAGTTTGGATGGGAAAAGGATGGCCTTTGCAATAAATAGTGCTTGGGACCATTGGATAACCCTGTGGGAATAAATCAAATTGAATGCTTGTCTCATACCAAACACAAATCAATTCCAATTGTTGTAAACACTGAAATTTAAAGGACAAAATGATAGAATGTAGAGACAATAATGTAGTAAAATATACTTACGATCTCATAGTAAGAAAGGATTTCTTAAGACTTATATTGATGAATTTGACTACAGGAAAATGCAAAGATTCTGTTCATAAATAGATAACCATAAGGAAGATGCAAGGGTAGTCCACACACTTGGTAAAAGATATTTGTAACATGGATAACTGATAAAGGACAAGTATCCAGAATATGTGAATGCAAATTAATAAAAAAATAAACAAGCAATCCAGTAGAACAACAGGGAAAACACTCAGCTAGGTACTTCACAGTAGAAGAAAGCCTTTTGACCGGAAAATTATGGGAAGATGATAAACCTCATTGATAATCAGAGAAATGTAAATTAAAACTACATTTAATACATGTAAAGCCTGACAATATCAAATATCAATAAGGATACAGAAAAACTGGAAAACTGTACGTTGCTGGTGGAAGTATAAATCGGTACAACTGTTTTGAAAAACAATTTGGCCTTATCTGGTAATGTTAGATACTCATACCTGAAATTCTTGAATGTGTACAGGAGAAACACACATAAATTTGTGCTCAGAGCCGGACCATTAGCTGTAAACAACCCAAACATTCATCAGTAGTATAATGGATAAGTAAATTTTGATACAATCTCAAAGTAGCTGAAGTGAGTGAACAACCTAGATGAATCGCCACTTGATCACAATTCCATTTTTATCAAAAAATAGACTGAGCAATAGTAATATATTCTTTAAGAATACCAAATATACGGGATACAAGTTTACCTGTGAGAAGAGAAGGAAGGAAGAGGATATGAGGAGACGGGGCCCAAAGAGAACTTCTAAGTTAACTTGAGTGACAGATACTTTTTAAAAAATAAGTGTGAACAAATTTGAAAGATATTGTTTAAAAACTGATGTATTTTTAAAAATGAGTTCCTGTTAAGACTTAAGCAAGAGATGAAATGGTCTTTGATGCCACCTAGTGTTCCTAGAGAGTTTAACATCTTTTAGGCTTCTGGCCTAACTGCTCCTTTCTAGCTCTGTAGCTGTGTTTCAGAGTAGAAACCAAACACTAGGGTTCTCCTTGTTTTCATCTCAGACTTAGGTTCTTCATTCTGAACTTCTGCATCTAGCCCTATGTTCCTCAGGGCAAGCCCCTTCTTTTCTTTTGTAAAACAATGGCTCTGTTTCTAACTTTCCTTTTAAGAGCTTTACCTCCCCCAGAAACCTAGTTTTTCTTTACTATGACTGGGGGAGCTAGGCATGCTGATAGGACTATTATGTGGTAGTCTTTGTCATTCCCAACCTTGCTGTATTGAAGACTGTTTTCAGTTGTCTTGTCATTACCTCTGTTCTACATAATTCTAGAGAAAGGATGTACAGGAAAAGTAGTGCCTCTGAATTAGTCACAAGGACTTAAAAACCTTGTGTCTCATCCTGCCCTGTACTGGAGTTGAGGGGAACCTATGGAAGTCTATCCTATGTGAGGGAAGAGAAGGCAAACTGTGCGTAAATTGGGAAATTCCATTCTTAAGTATGATCTCTCTTCCATGTGCAAGAGCCCGCCTGGAAAACTCTTTTTCTCCCCTTTATGTATTAACAACATAGTGAATTCAAAGGGAATTGCCTCTCTTAGTGAAATCACATGCAGAACCCACAGGGTTTTAACTCTGAAAGGAAAATCTCTTGAGTAGGCGAGGGCAGATGGACTGAGTGTAAGACCCTAATTCCCCTTATCTTTGAGTCTTTCACTTTATTTTCTCTTAGCACTTTATGCTGGTTCCCAGGAAATATATTTGTTCCCTTCTTAAAACTCTTGCTTCCATCTGGCAATATTGGCTCATTTGGGGCTGGCATTTCCTTTATTTAATCTTTTTGGGAATTTTTTTTAACTATCAAAGCCAGAAACCCGAGAATCATTCTTCATTCCTGTCTCTTTCTCTCCCCAATCCACCTTCCCTTCATCCCATCTGCAAATTTAGTAATTCTGTTTCCAGAGTATATCTCAAATACATCCATTTCTTTATACCATCATCTTTTCATGTTTCCACTCCATGCTTCTGTTCTTGCCTCCCTCCACTCCATTTTCCACATAGTAACCAGAGTAATTCTTTAATATGTAAAATGGATCTCACATTTAAAACTTTAGTGGTTTCCAGCCAGGCATGGTGGCTCACGCCTGTAACCCTAGCGCTCTGGGAGGCTGAGGCAGGAGGATGGCTTGAGCTCAGGAGTTCGAGACCAGCCCAAGGAAGAGTGAGACCCCGTCTCTACTGAAAAACAGGAAAAAATTAGCCAGACATGGTGGTGTGCACCTGTAATCCCAGCTACTCGGGAGGCTGAGGCAGGAGAATCACTTGAGCCTAGGAGTTAGAGGTTGCAATGAGCTATGATGATGCCACTATACTCCAGCCAGGGCAACAGAGACTCTGCCTCAAAAAAAAGAAAAAACTTCAGTGGTTTCCTCATGCACTTAAAAATAAATCCGATCTCTCCTTTCAAGGACCTACATGGAAATGAATGATCTGACCTTGCCAAGCTCATTTCCTCCCACTTCCTTCTGCCATCCCCACCAGCCTCACCTTCTGCATGGTGCCCTCACTAACCTTGTGGTTTCTTACACAGCCAAGCCGCCTCCTGCCTCTGGATTATCACAGATGCTGTTATCTGTGCTTGGAATACTATCTTCCACACTCATCCTTCTTCATAGAGACCTACCCTTCATCTAAATTTGGCCTTTCTGATACTTCATCTCCAGTAGCATACTGTTCTTCCATTGCATTTATCATGATACATAATTATGTATTTATTTGTTTTATTTGTTTAATGTCTGCTTTTCACCCACAAGTTTGTGCTGTCCGTGAGGGCAGGAATTATGTATATGTTTGATTTACCACTCTTTGCTCTATACCTAGCCCAGTGCCTAATTAGGTCCACAATATGTATTTGTTGAGAGTATGAGTGAAAAGTAATACATAAACTATAATTTACTTAACCATTACCCTACTGCTGAATACTGAATACTAAGGTTGTTCTCAGTTTGGGGTCATTCTACATAATGATGAAATAATTAATTTGAACATGGAGATTTTTATTTCCTTAGAGTAGATTCTCAGACGTGGAGTTGCTAGGTCAGAAAGTATAAATATTTTTAAGGCTCATAAAATATATTTCCAAATCAGTTATTTGGAATAAGTGTTGGAATTTTGAAATGTTTTCCTTTTTATTAGTTTTGAATATATGGAACATGTAAGAGGAGAACAGCTCAAATAAAAAAACTTAGCTTCCTACTCTCATAAAATGCATTTGTTGAGTGTTTATTCTGTGCCACATGTGAGATAACAGATTTGCCCTAGTTCATACAACCCAGACTATCTCGTGTCAAACCGTTTTATGCTTGTCCACGTACCTCCCTGCACTAATTTACTTTTGTTCTAAAGTGCTACAAATTTAATGTCACTTCACCCAGATCGTCTTCCTAACTGTTGCATCCATGTGAATGCCCTCCTATTCACCCACCAGTCCTTGCTTTTTTACCACATGATGCTAGAGGCTGGGGTGCCATGCCCCCTTCTCACATCCCTAGGACGAACCCAATTCAGCTGACCATCCAGAGCCCTCCTGTCTGGTTCACTCTGAGATGTACATCCTCTTTGTGGGGTGGTTAGCATGAAGATAAATGGCTCATTCCTTCAGTTATGTCCCCAGGTTGATTTACATGGGTGGTCCATTTTGACCCAACATTGTAACAGGTCCCTAACCACATAGTAATCATAAAAACAGCAGGCTGCGCTTATAGTCAGAGGAAAGGCATGCTGCCTCCCGGGGATTCTTCTTGTTGAACTCTAAGGAGCTTGTGGCTATTTAGGGGAGAAGTCCATTCTCTATGTTAGGCTGCAAGTATTCACCTGGGCCCATGTTTATCCCCCCCCAAGAAAAGGTAGAATTTGCTGCCAGTGCAGGGTTTGGTACAACAGTTTGCATGTTTGATGTCTATCCCTGCTAATAACTCTTCTAATTTCTTTTAATCTTTCAGGCTCTCCCTGCTTGTCCTATCCAGGCCACCTGTGAAGCTGCCTCCAAGGAGGAAAACAAGGAAAAAAATCGATATGTAAACATCTTGCCTTGTGAGTGTTTGTAGTGTTTCTTGGGATGTAACCCGAAACTACATCTCTAGCCAGATTTTCTGAGGATAGAAAGAATCTTGTGGTTGGTAATAATAGTGGGGTTAAGGCTTTGGGCTGAAAGGGCCTTTATAGTTCCCAGGGTGACCCCACATGCTCACAGAGTCAATTAAGTGGTTGACCAGGATTTTTGTGCCAGGCCTAAAGTTTCTGGTAGGCCAGAGAGAACAGCTTCACTAGGACCAGTCAGGAAGCAGGTTGTGGTGGTGGTGGTGGTGGTTTTTTGTAGTGCTCATTGAAAGAAATTCCAATACAGAGTTCTTTATAACCTCTTTCCCAAGTTAGCCATTGTTGATCAGTCGATCTATAACCTACAGACATTTTTCTAGGCCAGCGGTCTCCAGAGTGGAATATGCATAATTTAGTGGGATGTGAGAGGAAGATGTTTGAACTTCCCTTTATTTTTATATTTGCTTTTTTTATTCATCCTTTAAAAAATTTTATACTTTGGGGTGCATAATACATTAGTACATGTGCATAATTTACCAGTAAATGAATATATATCAGAGATGCCACTCAAATTTTTATTGGTGGGGTATAGTACTAAAAAAATTGTAGAGATCACTGCACTAGGCATGTACAGATACTTTTGTCATCTTATTTATGTACATATGTATTGGTGGGGGTGAATATATTACATTAATATTACATATTTTTTTAAATATATGATATACATGTTGTTCTGACTTTTTTCTTTTAAGAGTATTGTCAGTTCATCTGTCAAGAAACACTTTCCTTTTTATCAACTGCTTAGTATCCATATTGTGGATATAGCTTTATTTAACTAGTCTCCTCATGATAGCTGAGGTAATCCAAATCTTTGCTGTTACAAATAGTGTTGGAGTATGATATCTTTATACATGTGTGTCTCTGTACACATAGGCACAGATGTCTCAGCCAACCTGGTTACATCAGGAAGGATGAGAAATAAAATTTGGATTTTATTGAAATATTAATTCTTGGGTTTTTTTCCTAGATGACCATTCTAGAGTCCACCTGACACCAGTTGAAGGGGTTCCAGATTCTGATTACATCAATGCTTCATTCATAAACGTAAGGAACTGTTGCTTTTCTCATTATCCCCTATGAATGACCATTGACTGCCATCTGTTGGCTGCTTCCCAGCTGTGCATTAAGGGGAATATTTGTCATTTCATGTTTTCCTTGAGGAGTCTGATTTTTACCCTGTCATCATTCACAAAGGTTTCTCATATAGAAATCTGAATCTAAATATGTATTTTTCTGTACGACTCAGTGGATCCTTTACTGAGCTGATTCAAATAACTATAAACAAAAGCAAGCCTTGCACTCAATAGTAAAAATAAGCCAGGTGCAGTGGCTCATACCTGTGAGCCCAGCTACTCGTGAAGCTATGGCAGGAAGATCACTTGAGCCAAGAGTTCAAGCCCAACCTGGATGATGCAGCAAGACCTTATCTCAAAGAAAATAAAAAAAGGCTGGGCGTAGTGGCTCATGCTTGTAAATTCTAGCACTTTGGGATGCCAAGGCAGGAAGATAGCTTGAAGCCAAGAGTTCAAGACCAGCCCGTAACATAGCGAGACCCTGTCTCTATAAAAAATACAAAAACAAGCTGGGCATGGTGGCATGTGCCTGCAGTCCCAGTTACTTGGAAGGTCGAAGCAGGAGGATCTCTTGAGCCTAGGAGTTTGAGGTTGCAAGGAGCTATGATGATGCCACTGCACTCTATTCCAAGCAACAGAGCGAGACCCTGTCTCCAAAAAAAAAATTCCTAGCTGAGCATGAAGGGAAATGGTGGGCAGGAAATACACACACACACACACATAAATGAACAGGTCATGTCTACTATGAACCAAGGGCTGAGGAAAGAGCTGACACTAAGAGGCTTTTTTTTTTTTAGGGGTGATTTAGAAAACGTTTATAGAGGTAGTCTGAAAGACCTGAGTATGTTTTATAGGTTATAGGGGAAGGAGCTTGTAGAGAGAGTGAGTTTGAACAGAAAACAGAGAAAGCTAGCAAAAGCAAACCTGACTCCTGATGCAGAATGCATAAGGAGAAGAATACTGTTGGAATTTGTACACACGTTTTTATAGCAGCATTATTCACAAAAGGTCGAAGCAACCCAAGTGTCCATTGACAGATGAATAGATAAATAAAATGTAGTATATACATACAATGGAATGTTATTCAGCCTTTCAAAGGAAAGAAGTTCTGACACATGGCACAGCATGGATGAACCTTGAAGACATTATGCTAAGTGAAATAAACCAGTCACAAATATTGTATGATTCTACACATAGAATATAGAGTATATATGCATATATAGAGTAGTCAAATTCATAGAGACAGAAAGTAGAATAGTGGTTGCCTGGAACCAGGAGGAATATGAGGAATTAGTGTTTATTAGGTACAGAGTTTCAGTTGGGGAAGATGAAAAAGTTCTGGAGATGGATGGTGGTAATGGTTGCACAATAGTGTGAATGTACCTAATGCTATAGAGTTCTGTATACTTAAAATTGGCCGGGCACAGTGGCTCACACCTTTAATCCTAGCACTCTGTGAGGCCGAGGCAAAAGGATCACTTGAGGCCAGGAATTCAAGACCAGCCCGAGCAAGAGTGAGACCCTGTCTCTACTAAAAATAGAAAAATTAGTCGGGCATCATGATGTACGCCTGTAGTCCCAGCTACTCAGGAGGCTAAGGCAGGAGGATCATTTAAACCCAGGTGTTTGAGGCTTTAGTGAGCTATGGTGACACCACTACACTCCAGCCCAGGTGACAGAGAGAGACCCTGTCTCCAAAAAAAAGAAAAAAAATGTCTGAAATTGTAAGTTTTATGTTATATTTTACCACACACACACCAAAACAAAACAAAACACTGATGGAGAGGTTAGTCTGAATGTAAGATGGGGCATTTTTTCCTGAGATTAATGGTAAAGGAGGGGATGGAAGAGATAGAGATGATTTATAGGTGTTGGTAAAGCAAGTTGAAGGAACTCATCTGTTTTCTTCATGAAGTAAAGTCATAGTTATCTGCTGAAAGGAGGAGGTGAGGCTGGGACATGAGCATAGTGAAAGTTTGGAACAGCTTCTGAGATCCCTGACGAAGGATATTGAAGAGGGAAAAAACAGGGCCTGTCTATCTACCACGGGAAGTCATTGGTGGGTGAAGCCTCAGCTGTGTGATTTTTCTCCAGTTCTACCCTAGAATTGGTGATAAATGCAGAGAGCATGTGGTACTCAGACAAAAGAGCAAGGGAAGATCAGTTATGCTTCAAGTAATCAGCCAAGGGCTTCGGGTTCAATAGAAAAAAGAAGTGTTAAGAATAAACCGGTATACTAGGAAAAGGTGGTGGGATCAAGGAATTGGAGCCCTTGAGAAGGTTGAAAGAGCAATGCACAAAAAGGTGAAAAGTGGAAGAACAGGAGGTTCTGGCCAAACAATAGGCTATTAGATGGACTTCAGAAATGCCTCATGTCCAGACATTCTCACTAGAGTAGATTTGTTGAAATTCCTGTATATATATTTAACAGTGACAGTCATATGTTTGTAGTTGGAAGGAAAAGGACCCTGATTAGATAAATAATTACTGCAGTAGGTGAGGAAAATGGAAAGAGGCTAGTAATCACCTGGAATTCCTAGGACTTACATCAGAGATCATGATGAAAAGGTTGGGTGGAACAGGTTGACTTTAATATTATGGTAGTAATATCAGGTAGAATGTGTCCAGCTGCAGGTAAGATAATACTCAACTAAAAGTTTTCTAGATGGTAACATTTATTTTTCTCATATAATATGGATGCAGCTGTAGACCAGTTTATGGTTGCCTAATTCCATGGCTCAGTGACATCCTTAAGAACCCAGGTGCTTCCATCTTTCTATTCAGATGTCCTCTGCCTGTCAGCAATGTCTCATGGTCACAGGATGGCTGCAGCAGTCCTAAGCATTCCTTGTAAACACAGCACATTTCTGTCTATGCTTTTGTCTTTATGAGGAAGCAAGACCTTTCACAGAAGCCTCTCTAGCACACTGTCCTTCAGGGCCAACAAGCTAGGACTGGATCATATGCTCATGTCCGCTCTCCAGCCACTGGCAAGGGCATTGAAAATTATCATGATTTATCCCTCTGAGGCTGGGGAATGGTCACCTTCTAAGCCAATGGCAGATTAATGTCCAAACAAAATTATGGTTCTGAGGGCAAAGAAGAAAGGGGAGGAATGGCTTTTGAGTTAGTAACCAGCAGCGTCTGCCACCATAACCAATTTAGCCCTTTCCTACATTATTTTGTTTTGTTTTGTTTTGTTGAGACAGGGTCTTGCTTTGTTGCCTGGGATAGAGTACAGTGGCATCATCATAGCTTACTGCAGCCTCGACCTCCTGAACTCAAGCGATCCTCCTACCTCAGCTTCCCGAGTAGTCGGGACTACAGGCGTGTGCTACTGCACCTGGCAAATTTTTCTAGTTTTTGTAGAATCGTGGTCTCGATATGTTGTTCAGACTGGTCTCGAACTCTTGGCCTCAAGTGCTCCTCCTGCCTCAGCCTCCCAAAGTGCTAGGACTACAGGCGCAAGCCACTGCGCCCAGCCCCCTTCCCACATTGAAGGTGAAAACAGTCAAAAATTAGTTGGATGTTAAGGCTGGTAAGCAGGTTAAGAAGGGGGTCTATTTGTGGTAATAGCACAATAGAAAAAAACAGGCCTTCTTCTTTGACCATGCTTAGTTGGAGCTCACAATAGGGCATCTTATAATGCCTTGATGGTTATTAGAGAGTTATTAATAGCTGGAATGAGAGTTTAGGTGAAAACAGTTAAATTGAGAGCCTTATAAACTCAGTGAGTATAGAAAAGCAGGAAAAAAAACTGTGGTTAACCATGAGTTAGGAGGCAGGGATTAAAGAAGACTTAGACTTCACAGTTTGTTAAACTCAGCCAACACTTTTTAAGTACCTGCTGTGTGCCCCACACTGTGGGTAGGCTTAAAGGTTACAAAGATAAGATGTGGTCCCTGGTATAACACACAGATAGGTAGATCGTTTCTTGTAATGTGCTACATGTGCAAAGGAGGTAGCCAGCTTCTGCAGAGTTCAGAGAAAAAACATTCATTCCAACCTGGTGATCTAGTAGAGCTCAGTATTGAAGGGTGAGTCAGAGTTCAGGACAAGAAAGATGGGCAGAAACTTCAAAGCAAAGGAGAAGCATAAGCAAAATCACAGACTAGAAACATCAGTCTTAGGTTATCAGGTGGGAGATGAGACTTGATCTTGGAAGGCATTGAATGCCATGTGTGTCCATCGGGGTTCTTGGTTGCAGACCAGAGTCTACTTTTTTCCACTCTTTTAAGCAGAAAGGGATTTATTATAAGATGCTGGGTAGCTTACAAAGCCTGTGGAAGGGGCAGTGAACCAAGCCTAGGTGCTGCTTAGCAGGGAACAGAGCAGTTATAGATGTATGCAACTACATTATATGACTGTCACAGTGAAACCTAACAAGTGCTACAAAAAAACTGGATACTTCTGCTACCATGCTTGCCCAAAGACTAGGTTTCTAGCACAGTTGCCATCTCACATTGCTCACTTCTACCCCAAGTCTTGTGTGGAAGCATGTGGTAGGAAGAAGCTAGATCTTGTGAAGAACTGAGCTGCAAAGGAGTCTAGGAAATTTAGCTTTTTATTTCCCAGCCTCTATAGTAAGAAAGTCAAGCTTAGAAGGGGATAGGAGTGAGTGCTGAGTGAGCCACCTTATAGTGTCTTACAGCTTTCATTTCAGCTAAGGGGTTTTGATTAATTCTCTAGGGGTACCATCAAAAAGTGTTAAAGATGAGGAGTATCGTGGCCACATTTGCATATTGATCACTCAGGTCATCATGTGCAACATGTATTTAGGAGAGCCAATTAGGGGCTATTACAATAGCAGGTCACAGATGATGAAGGCCTGTTGAAGAGGATGTAACAAAGTAAAAACCACTTTGGAGGTAGAATTTAGCAGGAATTCGTGATTGATTGTATATGCGAGAGAGTATAGGGTGATATCCACATGGTTGTTTCCAGCATACAGCTGGTCATATTGATCTGGAGCTCAGAGGAGATATGCCAAAGCCATGGACTTGGAGTCATTAGAGAAGAGTAGGCCAAGAGCAGGGTCCTGGGACCCACAGCCACTGCCAGGCACACTGAACAGGAAGTACCCATGGGTGAGACAGAAGGAGACTGAGAGAGGAGAGTATCTGAAAGAGCAGAAAGTACAGTGTGGAGGAAGGGTTTGGTGACCAACAGGGCTAAGTACATGTTGAGGATCCAGTGGGAAGGAGGGAGCAGGTATTCTTTGGACCTTGGTGTGTAGGTAAACAGTGTCCTTTGCTGAAGCAAATTCAGAGACCATTTGTTGAGCCTCTTGCGAACTGCTAGTTATACTTATCCTTTTTTCCCCTAACTTTATTGAGGTGTAATTTATATAACATAAAATTCACCCATTTTAAATTGTAGCATTCAACAATTTACAGTAAATTTACCAAGTTATGCAGCCATCACCATAATTGTTTTAGAACATTTTCTAACAACCTTATTGAGATAAAATTCACATACCATACATTTCTTCCAAAGTTTACAATTTGGTGGCTTTTAGTATATTTATAGGTATGTGCAGCCATCACTAGTCAAGTTTAGAACATTTCATCCCCTCAAAAAAGGAACCTTGTACTCTTGAGCTATTGTTCCTTTAGTTTTAGAACACGTTGCTTACCCCAACAACCTTCATGTCTCTATACAGTTTCTTCCCATTCCCACCTCTAGCAACCACTTACCAAGCCCTTTTTATACAGAGAACTAAGATCACACATAGATCTTGAAGGAAATTGGTAACAGGCACCATGGAGCGGTGGTGACAGGCAGAGGGAAATGGAGTCTGTAGTTTGAAGAATACAAGTGTTAGCTAACCTACTGATGACAGGATATGGAACAGAGGCAATGGCACAGATGGCAGGTGGGCTTGCAGCCTAAAGTCTTCAGAAGAACCACTTTCCTCAACTCATTGTTAGATGGCTAAGAGGGTCTTTTTGGCTGAGAGGCATATAGGGTCTTTTTTTTTTT
>VBSM01001118.1:28533682-28545763 GCA_008086735.1 Cheirogaleus medius | reverse complement strand
CAGTCTGAGGGATAGTGAACTGGCCCCCTGTTTAAAAAGTTTGAGGACCCCTGCCGTATTGGTTAAGCAGTGCTGCCACATCACTAAATAGGCATGCTTTCATGAGGGCATATGGCCCACTCCTGGTAAAGATGGAGCAGGAAGCACTTTGGTTCTGGGCCTTCCAAGAGCTTCCAACAGCTTTCAGGCTGTTCAGGGTCCACATGCTTTGAGGAGAATTTAGCAGTGACTTTTCATGGAGCAGGAATATGATGTACTTAACGTACTCTTAAGAGCTTCTCTTAAGAGTTTTAATTACAAGTTTAGTACTATAAGCAGAATTCAGCATCCTGAATTAAGGCTGTCTCAATTTCCATCTTCTAATGACTTAAAAACATGTGCTACAACTTAAATTCCTCTTCTCAATAAAAATTTTAACAAGTTTTCTGTTGCCGACTCTGAACAGGTCCATCTCTGAGGCCTAAAGCTTTCTCCTTCTATTTTATGTTGGGAAGCCACTCTTCTCTGCCCTTGTTTGAACTGAAATAGGAAATTGCTTCTCAGATTTAGGCTCATTCCTTTATTTGGTCACTGCCTTGCAGCTCTGTATGTCACATTGTCATCTTGGTGTGATGTGACATCCCATAGATGAAGCTGCCTCTCATGTTGCCCATCTCATTGCTTTCTGAGTGGGGCAGAGGGTGATACACAATCCTTAAATCAAATGATTTTCACTTATCTAGGACTTCTTAAGTGAACATTACATTTAAACAGTGAGGATGGAAAGACAGATAACTAGAACGGTAAAGACTGAGAAAGAAAGTTACTGCCAGATGTTAGTTTCTCAGAGGCTCCTTATCTGTTGAGTGGCACCCCCAACTCCTCTGCTTCTTGTTTCCCACTGCCTCTGGAGAAGCTTCTTGTCAAACACTGGGAGCTGTTCCACCATACCCACAGGCTATTCCCAGAAAGTGTTTGTACCTGGGTAAAGCATCCTCAAGAAAATAACCTTTTGTCCTTCCCAGAGAGGGCCCACCTTCATCCCTGGAATCACCACATATGCCTCTGTCTGGAGGGTTCTTACCTACTGAAACCTACATTGTTAGCTGCTGATACAGCATCAGAAACATAGTCTAGTCTAGAAGTTGATATTTGGATATTCTCATATCAGTATTTATTAATTCACTTTGAGAAGACGACCTAGGCCATTTGAGTTTTGTAGTCTTCAGTTCCTAGCTCCAAAGCTAATCCCTTGGGAATTTCTAGACTAGAAATCTTTGTTAAGTGCCTGCACTTTTTCACAAGGGAGGCTTTGTTAACTGGTTCGGAGTCAGACTGGAGAATTTCATTCATATCCATTTTTGATTTTCACTTTCTTTTTCTCCCTTCACCCCAGGGCTACCAAGAAAAGAACAAATTCATTGCTGCACAAGGTAAAGAAATGACAACTTTTTACTTTAGGCTTAACCATGAGCCCATAGTGGGTTTGGGTTTTTTCTTCCAAATGCTAAATGGATTAATCAGAATGCATTAACTTTTCTGTGATTTTTACCACCTGAAAGAAATATAATCTACCTTATAGGTTTATAACTAAGAGCTTTCATTTTAGTGACTTAGTATTCAGGGGTCCTTTAAAAGAAATTCTTTTGTATATGTGTATTAAAACACACACGCACCACCACCACCCCCACCTCACCACCTCCCACCCCCCACACCCCCATCTTACTGGGGCCAATTAACCTTAGGTGTTAGCCAGGCTGCTCAAAGTTTAAATTTAGAATTAGTCTCCAGAGAGGATTAGTGACCTCACAAGGTCCAGGCTGATTCTTCTCCCCCAACTCAGGGGCTTGAGTGCCACCATTATTTGTATGTGGGTGGTATAGGAACCTTAGAGTGGGGACAATGCCATGGTCTTTTATGTGCTCTGCATACATTTCCATAGCCTGCTGTTCTAACAAGAAGCGTATTCACTCTTGGGATCCTAGCAAAAATACTTTGATGTCTGCAGCATTAAAAAGTAATTGATGTTATTGTTGTCCACCAAAGCTGATTTATTCAGTCACTCAACAAACATTTATTGACCATCTATTATGCGCCAGGCACTGGCCTAAGTAATGGGGATATGGAGAGGAATAAAACAAGATATGGCCCCTGCCTTCTTGGAGCCTTTAGTTGGTAGAGGAAAGTGTATAGTAAATAAGTATATTATTTGGTAAGTGACTATGTTGTTCATTACAGTAGCCACAGGTAGCTATTTAAAATTAAGTTTCTAATTAAAGTTAAATAAAATTTAAATTTCAGTTTTCTGATTGTACTAGTTATATTTTAATGCTCAATAGCCACATCTTGCTAGGGGCTACCATATTAGTATAGATACAAAACATTTCCATCATCACAGAAAGTTCTGTTGGAAAGTACTGTGACAGAAAAAATAATGGTATAAGCTAAATTAGAGATAGAGGTAAATTAAGGTGGTTGGGGAAAGCCTCACATCCTCCTTGCCCTTGCAGTCTCCAACCAGGGCCTGGCCATTGCCTCACTAGGCCCTGCCCTTCCCTCTGCAGCCACCTGTCAATTCAGGCCACCTTCCAAGGCCCAGCTCAGATGCTACCTTCTCAGTGATAATTTTGCCATGGTCAACCACATGCAGTTTCTTCCTGTCTTTGTTTGCTGTGTTGTTGGTGCTAAATATTCATTGAATGAAGGTCACCTATGACTTCCTAATGGTCCTTTTCTTGACTCCCATCCTCTTGTACCTCTCCTTTGTTATTTACTGACATTGAGTTCTCTTGATTTTTCTCACTTTCTAAATGTTCCTCTTCTGGCTTTTGTTCCTCTTTCTGCCCTTTAAGTATAGTTTAATTTCTCCTCAAATTTGTGGATGACCACTTCTTTGGAACTCTATCTCCATCTTTGATGGCTCCGTTTTCTCTCGGTTCTCCTACCTCTCCATCTGTACTCCTTAGTCTCCTTCCCTGGCTTTTTATTCTCTCTGAACTAGAATAATGCTGAGGATCCCCAGCATTCTTTGGCCCCTTTTTCTCCTTCCCCTCTGTATTCTCTTTGCAAGACCACATCTATACCCACCTCTGTTTGGCTGGCTGCTGCCACTTGAGCTCCTGAGCCAGAGGAGTTTTGCACCCCTCCACCTGCACATCCCAAGACTCTTCAGATTCAGCATCAGAAACTAAAATATGACTCTTACTCAACTTCAAAATTGCTTTTCCTCCTCTATTCTCTGGCTGTCATGATGACTGGAATGTAATCCACCTAAATCAGCAAGCCAGATTGTAGATTGTCCAGATCTCTTACCTGTCTCCTGCTCTAGAAATGACTAGTCCTCTTGCTCTGTCTTCTCTGACATACAGTCTTACCCCATCTTTCCTCCCAGCTCTGTTGCAGTCGCCTGCTGACTGATCCCTCTGCCATAGCCTGGCTCTTTAGGTTCTGGTATCTCACCTATCTTTCTAGCCCCATCTCCTGCAACTCCCTGTAGCCTGCATGAAGGCCTCACTGAACTCCTTGCAGTCCCTGGGCCTCTGGTGCTCTTTCTAAGCTGCTAGCCCCCTGCCCCTCTGCCTGGAGTGCCCCTTCTCCCTGTGCCCCCTTTATAAACTCTCAGCCACTTGATCCCTAAGATAGGGTTCAAATGTCACCTAGCCTTGGAGATTGCCTTGACCTTGTGTGACAGTGAAGCACTTCCCTCTCTGTACATCTTACTGGCATGTAGGCAACTGCTATTGTTGTTTTTCTTTTTAATATTATTATATTTTTATTTTTACCAAAGGGAATACAAAATTTAAGAAAATCAGAAGAGACTACAAGACTTAAACTACTAAGTTCTCCTCCTTTTCTTTTTCATTTTTTTAGACTAATGACCCTGAGGCAACCATTTTTATCCATTGACTTCTTATAGTAGATGACAGCCATCTAATCCCCTTACAAGGCACCTCCCTTCAGTTAGACAGGCATGCACACACATGTCCTCTTCCCCATCATTCTCCCAGTAGAGTCAAATCACAATTTTGGGTTAAGGTAATATTTGTTATTTATATTATTGTGAGTATACAAATATTATTCACAGCTGAAACACATAGTATTATGACTTTTTTTGGAGTTTTCCTCCCCCTCTTTTCCAAGAGTTAATGTTTGCCCTTTTTCCTAATTATTTAGTTTTTTATGTACCTACTACTGATTTTTCCCCTAAACTCTTTGCTAGAAGTATATATCTTCTCTTAGTACCCTCAGATACATGAGATTTAATTCTTACAAGTTTCATTTTTTATCTTGGGATCCTTCTAGAACCTTCTTTTTCAGTTCTGTTATGGATTGATTGACCTCTAGCCTCTGGCAGAGTTATCCTAACACTTTCCTTCACCAATACCCCGGGAATTCTATTAGTCTCTCTGCTCTTAGATCTCATTTCTTTCCCTTGCTTTGTTTACTTTCTCATTTTTGTTTAAAATTTTCTAGTGGCTTTCTGAAAAAGGCTATGTGGGAGGTAAATTTTGATTTCCAGCCTGAGCAAGTCATCCAACCTTTCTGGGGCTGATGACAACCCACACAAAGTATGATAGGAAGCAGTAGATACCATATGGAGCACTTAGCTCATTGTCAGGCCCATATGTAGGTATTCAGTGACCAGTCATGATTTTTTTCGTCAGCTATATCCTTGGGAGATGTTGTTCGTGTTCTGTTTATATTTTGACAACCTCCCCTACCCTCACCCAATCCTAGTGAAGTTCCTAGGAAGTACATGGTGGAAATATGGGAAATGTTCACTTAGGTGGGTAGATTGATGGATTGGATATTTAGTTCAGGACATATGGGCACAGGCTGCCAGAAGTCAGGAATGAATGTTCCCAATTTCCCAGCATTTTTCTTTCCCCTGGTATGTAATCTCTTCATCTTTGCTATTGGCTTTTAGGACCAAAAGAAGAAACAGTGAATGATTTCTGGAGGATGATCTGGGAACAAAACACAGCCACCATTGTCATGGTGACCAACCTGAAGGAGAGAAAGGAAGTAAGTGGAGAAATTAGTAGGACCCCTGGTATAAGTGTGACCAGCAAGGGGACTGCTTGGCTGGAGCTCTGAGCTTGAGCCTGACTGTCTACCTTTAGTGGCTGCTCTGCCAGTGGTTCATCCAGATAGAGGCTGGTTTATCTACCAGACTTCCCTATGAAGGAAGGCTTCCTTGGAAGCCTCAGATGAAATGAACCTAGGGTATGCCTAGAGCACGTTCCCTGTTTTTGGTAGTCAAATAACTCACCCTGGTTCCAAAACAACCTGAAAGAAAGACTTGTGCCATTAGCTAAAGAAAAGCCACAGAGAGGTTTTTCTCCCCTGGCTTCTCTAGTCTTCATTCCCTTGGTTTCCCATCCTACCTCCTGAGGCTTGGTATATCCTAGAATCAGCAGAGGAAGCTGTATGAACTGAGACCCTTACAGGGGTACAAGGGAATGGGAGGCCTTGGCCTGATCCTGCAGGCAGCCTCTGGCTGGTCCTTTTCCTTTTGAGAATACCAAGTCTGTGCCTGGCCTGGCCAGCCCCATCACTGGGCCACAGCCAGTGCCAATCCTGGGTCCTGGGTATAGTCCCAGAGAGGAATCCCCATTCATGACAATCTTTCTCGAGAATGGTCCTTGAGTCACATTGATCACGATCCTGGCGTATTGGGTGTATTGATCGCAGCTCCACATGCCTAGGAAGGATAATGCTTGGGCTGGGCTTCAGGTTAGTTTCCTCCATCTAGACTTCTGGCTCTTGGAAGCTATCCAAGGCCTAGGCAACAGAGAAGGCCTCAGGCCCCTCATTGGCAGATTTACAGACTATATCAGTCCACCCTGGTGGCCCCCTCATAGCAGACTGCTGGTTTAAGGGGTTCATATAGACTTGTCCCTAGAGCATGACCTGAGGTATCATGGAAGTGCAGATTTTATAGGTAAAATGGCTTCAGATTCACCCTGAACCAAAGAAGAGCAAATGGGGATAGGGAAGATTGAGAAGTGTGGAGCTGGGGCCATGTGTAAATTAGGACATTGTGCTAAATAGGATGGAAGCTGAGGAACTTGAGAAAAGGACAATTTGAATAAATAAGTCTACAATTGACTGAGATGAAAGAAGAGGCCATTTAGTCTGGGCTTTGTAGTCTCTTCCTTTTAGGTCCTTTGCATCTACCAGGGGTGGGAGGTCTGAGGTCAGGGAATGCATGTCTGTTTCTTTCCAGTGTAAGTGCGCCCAGTACTGGCCAGACCAAGGCTGCTGGACTTATGGCAATATCCGTGTTTCTGTAGAGGATGTGACTGTCCTGGTGGACTACACAGTACGGAAGTTCTGTATCCAGCAGGTACTGTCTCCTACCTCCTTTTCAGCTCTTATGTAGGATTTGCTGACCACTAAAAGAGAGAGAACAGGCTGCGTCATCCCCTCTCTTACTTAGGGTGGTCAGGAATTACTGAGTGTGCAGTATGTTTGGATTCTGAAACCAGAGATCTATGCTCCAGGAAACTTCTCTGTCAAAGCTAAGGGAGCAGCATTTTTATGACTAGCAAAAAAAATACCATTTGAGATAGAGTGTGATCATCTTAGATATGACCAAGTGCTATGGAAAGGGAGCATCAGGAGGTGGAATAGTCTCCTAGGTGCTTGACTCACCTGCCCTCCTTTTCTACTCCAAAGGCTCCAGACATCAAGGATGTGGTGAGCCTGCTCCGGGCCCTCCAGAGCAACCCTGGAAGCCTGAGCAAAGGTCACCTTCAGCCGGAGGGGTAGCATGGTGCTGTGAAAATGGACTTACTAAGACTCAGGAGCCCTGCATTTTAGCTGTGACTCTGCCATTTACTAGTTCTGAGACCTTGACCAGGTCATTTAAGTTCTCTGAGTTTCACTTTCCACATTTGTAGGCCAAGAATAATAGTAATAGCCCTGCCTAATGCATGGGGTTACTGGGAAGATTCTCTGTCCATGTTTAATACTTCCCTGGGTACACTCTCACTTCCCCATTGTCACTAGCAGCCACACTGTCACCTCCCTGCCCTGGTGCTACCTACCCCTGGGTATCAGGGCAACACACAGGATCTCACTCCACAGGTGGGCGACATGACGAACAGAAAGCCACAGCGCCTCATCACTCAGTTCCACTTCACC
This sequence comes from Cheirogaleus medius, assembly GCA_008086735.1. Lineage (NCBI taxonomy): Eukaryota > Metazoa > Chordata > Mammalia > Primates > Cheirogaleidae > Cheirogaleus > Cheirogaleus medius. The sequence goes on along the minus strand of VBSM01001118.1, from coordinate 28,538,635 downwards.
AGCTGGCCAGACTTTGGGGTGCCTTTCACCCCCATCGGCATGCTCAAGTTCCTCAAGAAGGTGAAGGCCTGTAACCCTCAGTATGCAGGGGCCATTGTGGTCCACTGCAGGTCAGTGTGCCCTGACCCCTTGGCTCCCCACATTCTGCCCCCATAGCCAGAATAGAGGAACAGCACAGGAAGCCCTGGCTGAGGAATCTGGCACAGAGCAGATGAGCTGTTGGGGACCCAGGGCAGCAGTCAGAGAGACTCCTCAAGTTCTAGTGCTGGGTGGAGAATATGACTTGAGGAAAGAGAAGGACAATCCTCCAAGACTGTGAGAGGAGAGACCCTGCTGTGAAGCCAACAGTCTGGGCCAAGTGCTGGCCATGTATATCTGCAGCCTGCAGACCCTTCTGAGTATCCAGTTGTCCAGTTCTGATAGCTGGAGGTTAGGACTTCACAGTGAGGTTCTTGGCTCCAGGAGAGCCCCAGCTCCGCCCCATTCAGAATTAGAATTTAGAGCCTAGGGAAAGCTCCCGCCTTTGCTGCCCTGCCCCATCTGCCCCACAAGACATGCTGGCTATCCTGGTAACACCCCTGCTCTCTGACTGCAGTGCGGGTGTAGGACGTACAGGTACCTTTGTCGTCATTGATGCCATGCTGGACATGATGCATATGGAGCGGAAGGTGGACGTATATGGCTTTGTAAGCCGGATCCGGGCACAGCGCTGTCAGATGGTGCAAACAGATGTGAGTGATCTGTGGGTCAGGCGAGGGCGAGGGAATTCCAGGACCAAAACATCTGTCTACGTAGAGGATTCACTCAGTCTCCCGGGTTATTGTAAATGATCATCATGTTATGTGATGAAGGGCCCTTATGAATCATATAATTAAAGAAACAGCACAGAGGAGGTTGTGGCTTTGTGCCTGGGAGAGTCAGGAAGGCAGAGGTCATGTTCACTGGACTTTAAGGGAACAGGCAACTGAGAGAGCCAGTGCCCACAGAGTCATGACACAGCTCAGCCACGACTCAGAGCAGCAATGGGATGGGCCCCGTGATGAGGGCGCAGCACCAGGAGGGAGGCTGGTGGGAGGCTGGGACCAGATTATCACAGGTTTTGTGTGTCTCCGGTTTCTGAAGGCCCTTCAGACTATTGAGTCTGCACTCTCAAAATAAGCAGGAGTTGGGTTTGTCCTTCTCTGCAGGTTTCCAACATCCCCAAGGTAGACTGGGACCCTCCCTCCCAAGCTAAGCACTCCAAGAGGGACTCATGCATTTCAAGTCCTGCTTCACTGAATTGGGGCAGTAAGAGGGAATCATTTTATCCTAGCTAGGATCAAAGGAGAAGTGGACTGGAGAGAAGTAGGGGTTGAAAGGGGGTGACCTGACACAAGGACCATGCTGTGTGTGACTGAGAGCTGGGGCTCGTCCTTGTTTCAGATGCAGTATGTCTTCATATACCAAGCCCTTCTGGAGCATTATCTCTATGGGGATACAGAACTGGAAGTGACCTCTCTAGAAACCCACCTGCAAAAAATTTACAACAAAATCCCAGGGACCAGCAATAATGGGTTAGAGGAGGAGTTTAAGGTGAGTTGGAACTGGGCAACCTTCAATTGAGGATCTGTGTGATATAGACAATATGGGATATTTGACTTCTTGTGCATTTACCAGCAGGTGGTAAATTCCCTTGTGAGGCATGCCATTGGTTAAGGAGCTGGCCGTCTCATACTTGTCATTCTCAACCCGTCCTGCATGTTAGAATCACTTGAGTTGTGTTTAGGGGGAAAAAAAGAAACAGGCAATGCTATTTTTTTAGGTGAACCCCCTAGTCCCCCCAGGAGATTATAATGTACAGCAAGAGCAAAGTTTTTGTGTAAGGGCCAGATAATAAATATTTTAGGCTTGGCAGGCCATATGGTCTTTGTCCCAACTACTTAATGCTGCCTTTGTAGCATAGAAGCAGCCATAGACAAATGAGCGTGCCTGTTTCAGTAAAACTTCATTTATAGGCAGCAGGCTGGATTTGGCCTGTGGACCTTAGATTGCTGGCTACTGCTATGTGCCATTAGACAATGACTCTCAACACACCTAAGGCATAAGTCATGCTCTCATCAATAAAAGTGCTCCCAGAAGCAAAAATTTCTGGGTTGGGGTGGGGAGGACCGCTTTCCTTAGAGCAGTCCTTGTCAGACTATAGCATGTACACAGATTTCCTTGGGATCCTGTCAAAATGTAGGTTCTGATTGAGTAGGTCTGGGTTAGAGCCTGCATTTCTAACAAGATGAGGCCAGTGCTGATGTGTGGGCTACACTTAGAGTAGCACGGATCAAGAAGGAACCTCAGAATCAGGGGAAGGGAAGATGTACATCTGAGTAAGTTTTTTTTTGAAAAGTCTAATACTGCCTCTGGGGCTGTCAGACAGCAGTGCAGGCACACTCCCTCCTATGGTACTGGGATCTTTGCCCTAGGATCACAAAGTTCCAAGCCAGGGGAATCCCAGAAGGGTCCATAGGAGCCTGGAAGGAAGTATTTCCCAAATACCTATCTTCTTGGTTTGTTCACTAAGCTTAAAGATAGAAGAAACAATGTTCCAACATGAACATGTGGAAATGGAGGTCAGAGCCTAAGTGGCCTGAAGGTACAGGCCCAGTGACAAGCATAATCTTGTCATGTTCAGTTACTGGGATCAGTGACATTTTCCCTCCCTTTCCTAATTCAGAAATTAACATCAATCAAAATCCAGAATGACAAGATGCGGACTGGAAACCTTCCAGCCAACATGAAGAAGAACCGGGTTTTACAGATCATTCCATGTAAGAACCTTCTCCCCACCCCAAAGCCTTATTGTCCCATCCCTCCCATCCCTCAATTCCCTCCACCCCTTCCACTTCTCAGGTACTAGTTAATGAATGGCTTGGAGACAAGAATCATGGCATTGGCCTCTTGTTGCTCCCAGTTCTTTAGTGGCTTCTGGAAATAAAAGACCATAAAGGCCAAAGGCTTTCTCCCTCCTAGGCTAGGAACAGGCATGTCCTTGCCCAGCTGGAATTGTATGTGCCCAGGGCGTGGGGTGGGAGCAATGGAAGGAGAGGGAGAGGACAAGTGATGTTGATGAGCCACAAGCCACTGTCCTTGCAGATGAATTCAACAGAGTGATCATTCCAGTTAAACGGGGAGAGGAGAACACAGACTATGTGAATGCGTCCTTCATTGATGTAAGTGGTGTGTTTGTCCCCTGAGCTCCCAACACCCCATGGAAATTCAGCCCTAGGGCTTTTAGTACCTCCCTCACATACCTGCTTGAGAGGATCATCTTTGAGACAGTCAACAATTACTGAACTGATATCCACCCACCCACCCTGCACACTAGGTCTGTCCAGCCCCAAAGAGCAGAAGATGGGGGGAAACCAAGGGCATGTGCCAGTGTGATTCCTGGAGGAAAAAGTTCCCAGCACAGACCACAGCCAAGAGGCTGAAAAACTGAGTTCTGATCTTTCCCATTCGTGTTCTCTTCATCCTAGCTCCATTTTCCTTCCCTATCCCTGACAGAAATGGGCCAGCTTGCTAGACAGGGGGAGCTCTGCCTGGGATCGGTTCACATCCAAGCGGCTCCCATTCCTTCCTAGTGGCCTGTCTCACTGATTCCGAGACAGGCCTGTCTTCTCCACTAACCCCTTCCTGATTAAACCATCTCACCCCTGTAATTGATATGGCCTGTATAGGGCTACCGGCAGAAGGACTCCTACATCGCCAGCCAGGGCCCTCTTCTCCACACAATTGAAGACTTCTGGCGAATGATCTGGGAATGGAAATCCTGCTCTATCGTGATGCTAACAGAACTGGAGGAGAGAGGCCAGGTGAGCTCAAAAAGGTCCTGGGCTGTGGGAGACAGAGACAGAACGAAAAGGGGGGAGGTGTAAATGAGGAGGTGGGGGAAGCTAGAAGGTATGTTTGGACCTTTTCTTTGACTTACACTGTCCAAAGAGCCATTTCCAGGCACTATTGCCCAGCCAGCTGGTGTCTCAGCAGTCATTAGCTTCTCCCAGGAATGGAAAAGCAATACAGTCTGAGCCTCCATTTGATTCCCAAATAGTTCACAGCCTTTCACTTTTCTCCTGAATACAGTCCCCCCTAGACTAGCCTTTGTACATGCCCTCTCCTCTCCACCTCCCCAGCCAGGGCAGCGCTAGCAAGATGAGGGGTGCAGAGCCAGACCAAGGCTCTGAGGTGTAGTCCGAGTGAGTGTCCCTGAGGAGGGTTGCATCTTTGCTAACTACACAAAAGAAAGCAATAGAATTTAAGAAATAAAAAAAACAAAACATCAAATTTACAATTTAATATTCAGTAACAAGGAAATATTTTAAGAAAAAGGCCCACACGTCCAATTTTAAACAGTTGCATTATCTGGGAACTCTGATTAAAAGGGACCTTAGAGGCCCCCCTAGGTCAGCTCCCTCCCAGTATAGGAAGCCTCTTAATACTGTTCCTGAATCAGAATCTTGCAGCCTCTACCAAGGACATTCAATCTCAGGGATATCCCCCTTACCTCCATATTACTGGGTAGCCCAGTCTGTGTTGTGACATTCTGACAGTGCTTATTCTTTTTTTTATTATTTTTTAATTTTTTTTAAAGACAAGGTCTCATTGTGTCACCCAGGCTGGAGTGCAATGGTGCAATCATAGCTCACTGCAATCTCCAACTGCTAGGCTCAAGTAATCTCCTGCCTCAGACTCCCAAGTAGCTGGCATTACAGGCACATGCCACAATGCCTGGCTAATTTTTGTAATTCTTTTTTTTATTTTGAGAGAGTCTCACTCTGTTGCCCAGGCTAGAGTGCCGTGGCGTCAGCCTAGCTCACAGCAACCTCAAACTCCTGGGCTCAGGCATTTCTTCTGCCTCAGCCTCCCGAGTATCTGGGACTACAGGCATGCACCACCACACCTGGCTAATTTTTTCTATGTATATTT
>VBSM01001118.1:28520272-28531946 GCA_008086735.1 Cheirogaleus medius | reverse complement strand
AAAAAAAAAAAAAAAACTTAAAATTCTCTTCTCCCCATTTTCTTTTTCTGCTCCATCTTAAGCTTGATAAGGCCTGGGTTTGCTCAACAGCTGTAGCTGTTGGGCAGAGCCATGCCAGCAGCTCCTGCGCTGGATCAGCCAAACCCAAAGCTGCATCTGCTTCTCCAAAGCATCAGTTGAACATGGTAGCATCAGTCACTTGCCCACAAAGCTGTGTGTCCTCAACACCATTGTCAGTGTCAGAATATAGAGGAGACTTAGTGCTGTCTGGGGGAAGGAGGATAAACAAAGACGGCAGGAGAAAACACAGAAAAGCTTCTCTGTTTCAGCTTCTTTAGGATGCCATTATCCAGAGTTCATAATCTGAAGGCAAATCAGAGATTAAACCCCTATTCTCGAGCTTGCTTTTGTTTTTTGTTTTTCGATTTTGTTTTTGTCTTTGTTTTTGTTTTTTTGAGACAGTGTCTCATTGTGTCACCCAGGCTGGAGTTCAGTGACAGGATCATAGCTCACTGCAGCCTTGAACTCCTGAGCTCAAGAGATCCTCTCACCTCAGCCTCCCCAGTAGCTGGGACTACAGGCGCACTCCACCATGCCTGGCTAATTTTTTAATTTTTTGTAGAGTTGAGGTCTTGCTATGTAGCCCAAGCTGTTCTCAAACTGCTGGCCTCAAACGATCTTCCTGTTTCAGCCTCCCAAAGTGCTGGGATTACAGGCATGAGCCACCATGCCTGGCCTAAAATAGAGTTTCAATAGTGATTTTATTTGGACTGTGAGACTATTAGCAATTTTTTTCTACTTTTCTTAATTTTTTCCAAATCTCTTATAATGAACATATAGTACATGCATGGTTGAGAACTTGTAAATTAGCAAAAGCAAAAAATTTCAGATCTTACCCCAAAATGCTCTAAAGAAATGGACAGTATAACAGTTTTGTTTTATTTATGTATATATGCCTTGGCTTTTTCTGCAGACATTGAACAAATTCATTTACCAGATACTTATCAAGAGCCTACTGTATGCCAGGCATTGTGCAAAGGTGCTGGGAAATACAAGGATGAAAAGGGGTATACCCCTTCCCCACAGGAGCTATAGAGGGAGTCAAGCCAGGGGCGAGCAAGGACAGACAGTAAACTATCTCCTGCTCACTAGCCAGGACAGAAAGGCGAGTGCTAGCAACTCTAAGGTACCTTTGCAGATTAAAGAGATGAAGGGAAAAGAGGGACCAAAGGGTACTGTGGACTGGGCTGTGGTGAAGCACCATGGCTGGGTGGGAACATGAGTGGGTTGGTTTTTCTGGATTAGCAGTCTGACAGATGGAAGCAGCTGTAAAATGCGGAAACACCCCAAGGCAGGGGGCTGTGGATTGGAACAGAGAATTCCCCCCCTCCTCCTCCCCCTTCCTCCTCCCCCTTCCTCCTCCCCTTCCTCCCCTCCCACTCCTCCTCCCCCTCCTCCCGCTCCTCCTCCCCCTCCTCCTCCTCTCCTTCCTGCAGCCGCTGAGTGTTGGATACCTTATGAGCCATAGTCAGAGTTCTTTACAGATCCTGTCAGTGTTGCAGATGTTCTCTGGTAAGGATCGAAAGTTAATTGGAATGTGAAGGAATGTAATAATCCTCTGAGTTTTCAATACCTTAGAGATGGAGTGTGTCAGAGTAAGAGTGGCTGTACTGAGAGAGAGGCCAGGCTGCTCTTGGGGCAGTGCTTCCTCTGCCACACATGGTATCTGAGCCCCTCACCTCTCCCATTTTTCCTCCAGGAGAAGTGCGCCCAGTACTGGCCATCTGATGGACTGGTGTCCTATGGGGACATCACTGTGGAGCTGAAGAAGGAGGAGGAATGTGAGAGTTACACCATCCGAGACCTCCTGGTCACCAACACCAGGGTAAGGTGGGTGGTGGGTAGACCTCTCCCACAGGGAGAGTAGGGCTACCCCTGCCTTCCTGATCCCCCTTCCTCCAAAGGAGAACAAGAGCCGACAGATCCGGCAATTCCACTTCCATGGCTGGCCTGAAGTGGGCATCCCCAGCGACGGCAAGGGCATGATCAGCATCATCGCGGCTGTGCAGAAGCAGCAGCAGCAGTCAGGGAACCACCCCATCACCGTGCACTGCAGGTACAGCTCGCCCCAGCCTGGCAAGGGGCAGGGAAGGAAGGACAGGCAGACAGTGAGTGTGTGTTAGACCAAGGGGAAAGGCAGACAAGAGCAGGATGCTGGTGAGCACATGACAGTCAAGCTTGATCAAGGCAGAGCCAGATGATAGGAGAGGACCTTGGAGTTTGAACTTGGCACAAGAAGTGCTAGGGACTAATAATGTCAGATACTGGGCAAGGGAGTATTTGGGATGGGCATAGGGTGCAGGAAAGCAGCAGGTAAGACGACCAGTGGAGCCACCAGACAGGCTGTATAGGGTAAGGGCCTGGCTGCCTCAAGGAGCAGGAAAAGAAAAGGGCAATTATTTCAAAAACAGTTTGAGGAAAAATAAACAAGACTAAGAACATAGGGTGAAAGAGGAGAGGAGTCAGGAGGCCTCCCAGGTTTGAACCTTGCTTGCTGATAATGGTTGGTGTGACCAACAGAAGAAAGATGGTAAGGAGACTTGTTTGGTGGGGGGCAAGGCAAATTTTGTTTAGGGCATGTTGTTCAAGATCGCATGTTAGAAGAAATATACTCCTTTACTTAGAACCCTAACAATGGCTAATAAGGCCCAATGTGATGTGAGGGCTCCCTGCCCAGCTCAGGCAGGGAGTGCAGCAGGGGCTGACCTCCCGAAGACTTTGACCTTGCCCCCACCACTCTCCTTCCTTCCGTCATCAGATCTAGCTGTGTGCCCTTCGGCCCCCCAGGCACAGTCCTGTGTGGGCCTGAGATGCTGCTTTCCCAGACAGCCTTGGGCTTCCCCTGGGCCTTCCCTGAGCACCCTGCCTAGAACCCCACAGTCCCTGCCTCAGAGCAGGCGCTCAGTAAGTGTCTAGTGAGTGAATCTACTGATGATGTTGAACAGAGGGATAGTGTCTGGATTCCTTGGATTTAGGAAGAAAATGAGAGGCATGGCAGAAAATTATCAGACAAACCAGTGCAGAGGGGCAGGAAGGGTTTGTCAAAGGAAGGAAAAGACAGGACTAGAACCAGTTCCAACCTCAGCAAGCAGAGTCAGGGCAACCCAGGCTCATTTGTAGATGGACAGCAAAGGCTTAGTGCTGGTGGGGTGTGAGGGAGGGTCATCCCCATGGTCCGGTCCCATGGGCGAGTCCCTCTGCAGGCGCATGGGGCTGTGCAGGAAGGAAGGGCACAGGGTGCACGCCTCCCCAGAGCTGTGCTCTCTCTCACAGGGCTCCTCCAGGCTAGGTGGGTCCACAGGGCAGAGGTGAGCATGGCCTCCTGCCCCATCCCCACCCCAAGAGTCCCTTTGGATTACAGACCCTCCCTAGAGCACCAACCTGAGCCTTTGCCTGCTCTTTGCCTCTGTCACTCACCCCCTTGGCACAAAGGGCCATCACAAGTGTGTTAAGTGTATCTGCTCTGTTGCAGCGCCGGGGCAGGAAGAACGGGGACCTTCTGTGCCCTGAGCACCGTCCTGGAGCGTGTGAAAGCGGAGGGGATTTTGGATGTCTTCCAGACCGTTAAGAGCCTGAGGCTGCAGAGGCCACACATGGTCCAGACACTGGTACGCTGCCCATGTACCTGTCCATGTCCCCAAACCATCTGCAGCCCTTCTCTGTCAGGGCCAGCCCAGGGAGGAGGCTCTTCAGAGGCGCCCACCCAGTAGTCAAAAGACCACCTAACCACAGACCCACTCGTCCCCAAGGTGCCCCAGACAGGAAGCACCTTGGGAGGCAGGATGGCAGTGGGAATGTAACCTCCATCCCCAGAGGATGTGACAGGTTGGAAAGGGGGTGGCTGGGTACCCCATAGGGCTTGTCTGCACTTCTCCATGGGTCCTGGGTGGGGATGACCCAGGGGTACCTGCCTTTGTTATGCTTGGGCTCCCTGTTAACAACTTCGGTACGAGCATCGACTATAGCTGGCAGCCGTGATATGAAGGCACACAGCTGAGCATCAACTTTAGTCGACAGCCAAAAGCTTTTACTTTTACAGCTTTTATCTCTGCAGTTGCAGTGTGTATGTTCAGCTAATAAGTTACTACGAATCTGTGACCTTTAGTCCTTAGTAGGAGTTATAGTTATTTTCCTAAAGCTGCCTGTAAAGTAAAATAAGCTTTCAGTGCTTTAAAGCTTTCCTCATCATACAAGAGCAAAACGGATTCGTCATCAATGCACAGCACAAACTATCATGCGGACTGTGAGTGACAGCTGTGGGCAAGGTTTCGTGGCTGGTGAGCGCGGTACCGAAGTGGTTAAGAGACTCTTAAGCTGGACATCCACAGAGGTTTTCCTGAATCCCATGGTGCTAGAAAAGTTTGAGAGGGAAAGAAAAGTGGATGTTAGGAGGTTTGAGAGAATATGAGGCTTTGAAAGCCAGGTCACATCCTAACCTGGCAGCCATGGTGAGTGTAGGTCACACCATCTCCCAGCCCAGCAAACTCACGTCTCACCTCTGCAAGGCTTAGGACACTCCTCATCAGCTCTGCTTGTGGAAGGCCCTCTGCACTCAGTGCAGAAGGGGAATGCTGTCCAAACTCTGGCAGACAGATCAGGGGTCAGGTGGAAGTCCAGAAACATTCCCTCTCGGTGTTCCATTTTCAAAAAACATAGGTCTGGCTGGGCGCGATGGCTCACACCTATAATCCCAGCACTCTGGGAGGCCGAGGTGGGTGGATCGCTCAAGGTCAGGAGTTTGAGACCAGCCTGAGCAAGAGCAAGACCTCGTCTCTACTAAAAATAGAAAGAAATTAATTGGCCAACTAAAAATATATAGAAAAAATTAGCCGGGCGTGGTGGCGCATGCCTATAGTCCCAGCTACCTGGGAGACTGAGGCAGTAGGATTGCTTGAGCCCAGGAGTTTGAGGTTGCTGTGAGCTGGGCTGACACCACAGCACTCTAGCCTGGGCAACAGAGTGAGACTCTGTCTCGGGGAAAAAAAAAAATGGGTCTATTAGGAACTACGGGTACAGCATTCTTTTCAGTAACCCTGGCTTTTTCCCCACCTTTCACTCTCCAGGAACAGTATGAGTTCTGCTATAAGGTGGTGCAGGAATATATTGATGCATTCTCAGATTATGCCAACTTCAAGTAAGAGGCGACGAGGGCCCACAGACCAGGAGGATTGCCTTTAATATTTTGTAATATTATGTTTTGTTAATATACCCCAAATTGTGTATATATCTTATAACTGTTTTAGAAATTGGTACATAGGCTTCTATTACCTATTAGGTGGAGATTTTATATGTAAATGTGTTAGCACTGATAGTCCTTTTTCCAATGTTTTATTGGGGAATTAAATAGTGTGATGTTTGGATTGATATCGTGAAATCATCAGCCTGGAAATTGGGCTAGATTGTTCTTTGCTTAATACATCTTTTCCTTAAAAAAAGATAACACAAAATCCATTCCAGGTAGCTCAGCACCAACTAAGAAAAAAAAGCACAAAGTTCTCAGAGCTCTTGAGGAACGTGGTTGTCCCTGTACCACCATGCACTGTAAATATCCCTCCCTCCACCCCACCCCTGCCCCCACCACCACCACCGTGGGGAGTGACGGGACCAGAGCGATATCTCTGGCACCACACTGGGGACTATCAGGTAATAAAAGCTTTGACTCCCTGAGGAAATGTCTCTCCCTTTGTCTGGGCTGGGGCAGCCATGCAGGGATGGGGCTCCTGGGCTACTCCTGGCCCTGCTGTTGCTGTTCCCTCAGCTGGCCTTGAGAGGCCACAGTCCCCAGGCTCCTCCTGTCTACCAGCTCTTAGGTCATCACTGAGACCTTCCTTTCATTCCCAGCACATCTTTGGTGGAGTGGTCCCAGCCAGCTTTGCTCCTGTGTCCTCACTGAGTCTCCCTGAGTGCAGGGGCACAGTGGGGAGAGGAGCTGGCTCAGCCTTGGGGCCGAGGCCAATCTGACCCCTCCAGTCCCTGTTGCTTTGCTGCAGAGCTGTCTGGATTGTGTCACTCTGTCCGGGATAATTCTTTATGTCCACATGTATTGTGTGAAATTGCTTCCATTTTCTTTCATATGTGTCCTCATTTCCAGGACTTTTATGTGGAAGTGTCTCAGATCCAGAAACCAGCATGGTGGGAGTCTTAGATCCCAACTTGATTTTGAGTCTAACACGTTAGACAAAAATGTCAAGCTTTTGTGTCTTAAAGAAGATGGGGTGCTCATTTATTTCTCATATAACGGTCTGCCCTGCCCAGACATCCAGGATCCTCCCATCTGCTGGCCCCAGTATCCTCAGGGTATTACTCTCATCCTCATGGTTGAAGCTGGGTCAGTGCTATGTCCATATTCCAAACTGGAATGAGGAGAGAACATGAGGAGTAGGTAACTTCATTTTTAAGGACATAAAGCTAAATCTGCCCTTCTCATTTGTACTTGTACCCCACTGACTCCATGACTAGGTTTTATCCTATCCTTAGCTACACCTAACTACAGGGGGTGCTGGGAAATGTGGTCTTTAGTTGGGAGTACAGTTAGCAGGGTGGGTCTGTCCGCTGCCTCCCAGCCTCACGAGCAGCTCATCAGCGGAGAGGAGAGGAACTGGTTGCCATGGCCATCAGGCAGAGCTGAAGGAGCCTGTGGCCCCAGGGCCTTTCTTAAAGAGCCAGCACAGGCCTCAGACTCCAGAGGCTTCAGGAGTGAGAAGTGGCACCCAGCCTGCCATGGAGGCACAGTTTAAGGTCAGTGCTGCTGTGCTGCTTGGAAGGGGTGAGACTTGAACTGGACCCATAGGCTGCAGGAAATTTAGATGAGTAAAAAGGAGAAAAGGCCAAGTGGAGCTATAATACAGAGTTTCAGGATCCAGGCAAAGCAATTAACATGCAGTAGTTCCAGGAAGGGATCCCGGTCATGCACCATGTATCCCAGATGTTTGCGTGAAGGAAGGAGATGTGCAGAAGAGACCCAGGAGGCCTGTGAGAGGCAGGGCGCTACAACAGACCATGCTGGAAGCTTGCAAGAGATGAGCATAAGTTGTTAGAGGCATTTGGTCCCTCTTGAGGAACTAAGGAACTCCAAGAGGCAGGAAACTCAAAACTCAGTAGTTTCAGAATAGGCATGGATAAATTCAGCAAAGATAGAATCTGAGGAATTTCTGGTGAAGGGTGCCAGCTTTGGGGAGGAGACCTGACTCCTCAAAAGCTGCGCTGCAGTACCTCCATGTGACCAGGTCCAGGCAGATGGCTGGCAGGCAGGCAGGCACTGGGTCAGCAAATTATTCAGTGAATTTGCAGGTGAGGCCGCCCACGGGCCCCTGTGCTGCCTGCCCCACCTCCAAGCTGCCTCGCCTCCTTTTGCCAGGGCAGGCCTTGAGCAGGTACCCCAGTGTGGCCTGGCTAATGTTCTGCTGTAATCCATGCTGATTTGATCAGCGGCTAGGCCAATATTTTAAATACCACTTGGTTGCTAAACCGATGTCTTCAAGCAGGAATTACCTCGGCTCTTTGCTCCCCTTGTCTCCTCAGCTTACAGGTATATCCCTCATCCCTCATCCCTCATCCCTTCATCCCTTCCTCTCCACTCCTTTCTTACTTTCTACTCAGGGTTTGCTTGGTTGGGAGACATAAACCCAACAGGAGCTAGTGTAGGCTAGAAGGAAAGCGTACTGGGGCACACAGCACAATGGGGTGGGAAGGGCAGGGCTGTTGCTCATTCTGTGCCCACCTGTAGCCAACCAGCTGCGACCTGGAGAGGTTGGAGTAGGGACCTATGTTTCTCCCAAGGGGAAGAGGGACAGCCATGCCGTGCCCACCACACCCAAAGCTCTGGATCCTGCTACACTTGGGACCTCACTTCATCTAGTCGGCTCCTTCCTGGGTTTCAGTTTCCTTCATCACCCTCCTTCCCAAATACTCAAGTCTCTTTCTTTAAATAAAGAGCATTTCCCCCGTGGCCCAAGTTCTTCCCCCTTTATGACAGACTTGAAAAAGTCTCTCACTTTCCCTCCTCCTCACTTCATTCCCACATGGTCCTTTTATTCACTTCTGCTGCCCAAGATGGCCTGGTGCTAGCCCCAGGGATCTACTGTCTCCTGTCCATGGTGTTAGGGACTCTGTGCTGACCCTCATTCTGCTCCTCCACTATCTCCTTCCTCAAAGGGTGGGACTCTGGGCCTGTCTGTGGACCCTTAGCTCTCCAGCCCCGAGTCCCCTGAGTCCCCCAGTCCTGGGTCCTGTATTGTGTTTCCTGCAGAGTTGATCCCATGGGGTGGCCCAGAGGCACCTGTCTCCCATGCCCCGGGGCCCACCATCCTTTCCTCCAGCCCCACAGATCCTCCAGCAGCTCCTGTTGGCCCTTCTTCGTTTTGTTCCTTATTGAGGCACCCCACTGCTACCATCCCTGCTTCCATAACTCTAGCTAATTCCTTATCCTTCACCCTGGGACACCTGCTCAGGGCTTGTGCCCCTCTGCTCCTGCAGCACTCGAGTGTCCGTTCAGCTCTAAACCTCTACTTTCCCAACGAACCCCAAGCAGCTTCCAGCTGGAACAACTCCATATCCTCAGGACCCAGCATTGGTGGTGAATAAAGGCTTTCTGTGTTCTGATGACAGGGATATGAGGATGAATTCCAGAGCTGGTAGTCTGGAAAGGACATGTAACATTTCTGTGTTGCCAGAAGGAGACCAGAGTTTTCCCTGGGAAGCTTAGTTCTGATTTGGATTTTTCAGGAAAAACCATAATCAAAATGCATAATAAAAACCCACCTCATTCCTGTTTTAAAGTAAACACCAAGGACTTCGAATAAAACATTCTGTAAACCCAAACCAGAACTAAGCTAGTTTATTGAACTAAGTCATCTTCACTAAACCACAAAGCTAATGTTTTCCTAAAAATCACCCAGTTAACAAAGTGTATATTTCCCAAAACAATGTAAGTGAACATAAATTCACATATTTGTTTCTGGTTCCTGCTAATAATTTCCAATCATAAATGTGTAATCTGATAGTGCGCCCATTCTGCCTCGGCAGCTGAACCCTGGTGCCCAGGCCTGACTGGTGCCCATTATGCCTCCCCCTACCATCTTCCACACAGGATTGGTGCACCTGCTTTCCTAATGACTCTGGTCACCATGATGCCAAGCCTGACCCTGGCCCTCATTTGCTATTCAGCCCAAATGTAGAGATTGGCAGTTAACCCTCTGCTCAGGCCTCTGATCCCTGGAGGCTGGTGGCTGGTGGTGAAAGCTGAGCTGCTGACGTAGACCAGGACACAAGAGCACGTTTCAAGCAACCCAGGCTAGCTGTCCAAATCCACGAAAGGTCCTGGGCTCAGCACAGGATGGGGACAAAATTACCCCTTGCTGCTAGCCCTAGAGTGGCTGCACTACCCCCTCAGCATGGGGTCTGCTGCTTGGAGAGGAGAGACCACTCCTGGGTAGGTACTGCCCCACCCAAACCCACCTCCACTGGGACTGACCCAGCCCTGGTGCCCAGGGGTGTGGATGCGAATCGTTCCTCCCAACCTGTTTTACAGGTGAGCAAATGGAAGCCCTCAGGAAGGGTGGTCACAGCTGCTCCACACCTCTGAACAGCTCCTGGGCTCCCCACTCTTAAGCCCCCACTTTTCCCCTGAGGAAAGCCCTGAGCTGTGTGGAAGTCAGGGAATCCTCAGGCCTTGCCTCTCTCCAGGCCACAGTTTCCTTTCTGGGTCAGGGAGGCCTCTGAGGGCTTGGGCTTCAAGAGCGGGAGCTAAATGCAGCCTGGGAAGTGGGAAGATGAGGATAGGACCTGGGCCAGCCTGGAGCAAGAATGCTGTGACTGTAGGCCCTGGGAAGATTGGTGGGAGAAACAACTGTCTGATGACCTCAGGGCCAGCAGCTACCTAGTGTACATTCATGGAGTGGATGCTGTGGGAAGGGGTTGGGTAGCAAGCTGCCCTGCCTCCCCTCTCCCCAGACATAACTGGAGTCTGTGGGCCAAAAGTGGGGGTGGTAGGGGTGGAGCTGTCAGGCTAGGGTCCGGCAGCTGCCTAAAGAAGCCACTTCCTCCACAGTTCTCCCTCTGAGTAGGGAGGCTGCCCTCCCTAAGGGCTAGCTTGGGATCCAGCTCCATCCTGGGTGCATGCTACACTGTCCCTCCTCCCTGAACCATGCCCAGAAAGGCCCCCTTTCCCTCCTCTCTCCCCAACAACTCCACTATCTATACCTGTGCTTGCTGCTTCTGGCAGGAGAGGGACAAGAGGCAGAAGCACCTGCTCCCCTCACCACCACACATCCATTCCACATCCCCAGCCACAGTGGAAGAGAGAGAGCAGGCCGCTCTGGTTCCCTAGCACCTGGTACTCCAGATGCCCCACACTGCAGCCTGTCTCATGCAGAACTCCCCTGACCACCCATCTATCCATCCACCCACCACCCATTGGTCTAAAGTCTCTGTTCCTCTCTGCAATCTTCCACTTCTGAAACTCCCTGAAGGATGAAGGGTGGGCCTGGCCAACAGGGAAGGCCTCGGAGCTGGCAAGGTGGTATAGCCTCTGTGTCCCAGGGCTCCGGGAGAAGGCTGGTCCCCTGGAGCATCTCCCCTTGGGCTGGGCCAGGATTCCTCAGGGTCTAGACACCTAGGATGAGGGGCAGTGGCAAAGAGAGAAGGGCATTAGGAGACACTAAAGCTGCCCCTGAGAGGCCAGTTGCCCAAGGTGGGCCTGGAGGAAGAGGAAGGGTGTATGTGGGAGTGTCAGAGTCCTTGAGTCCACTGTCCAGGAGAGCCGCCCTGCCGTGGCCAGCTCCAGGCTAAGCCTGGTGCTGTTGCTGCTGCCGCCGCCGCCGCCGCTGTTGCCACCGCCCTCCCTGAACCCTCGAAGGCTCAGCACTGGTCCCATGGCTGGTACCCTGGAAGAAAGCAATTCTCCAGCTCACCCCAAGACCCCCAGAATGCCTTTAGAACCCCAGGTGAGTAATGAGTCTCCTTGGCCTGAGTAGGGGAAAGAAGGTACTGGCTGGGTTCCTCCACTTACCCTGGGCCTGAAGTGGGGGTAAGGAGGGCAGCCTGCAGCCTTGGTTCCCTTCTGAAGAAGGGTTCTGGGCACTGGCAGGCAGTCCAGCCCAGACTGCCTGTAGCCTCCCAAGCGATGCCCTGACTTCCCCCGAGGACAGAGTGCCCTGGGAGGGCAGGACCATGGTCCAGTGGTTCCCACCACCAGGAAGCAGCACCTGGTACAGATACTGCTGGTAAGTGGGGTGAGAGGCCCCCACCATTCAAGACCAGTCACTGGTCACCAGTGGCCAAGGTGGCTAAGGGCCGGGGGTTGTGAGAGGGAGAATGAGACACCACTGGGATGCCCCCTGCCACAGCACCCCAGCTGTCTCTGTGCCCCTACACACACAGCAGGGTGCCATCTGCTAGCCTTCCTATTTCCCAGAATTCTGGGACAATTTATAAAATACTTAGGTTAAAATAAAAGACTGAAGTCACTAGTGGGGTAGAAGGAGATAATTGTACTAGAAAGCTCCATTAAGAAGGCAATGGTGGGCCGGGCGTGGTGGCTCACACCTGTAATCCTAGCACCCTGGGAGGCCAAGGCGGGTGGATCACTCAAGGTCAGGAGTTCGAAACCAGCCTG
>VBSM01001118.1:28484609-28495726 GCA_008086735.1 Cheirogaleus medius | reverse complement strand
AAAAAAAAAGAAAAAGAAAAAAGAAAAGAAAAGAAAAAAACAAAAGAGAGAATAGGGATAGATACCCAGCAGAACTTTCTTACAGAATGCCTGGGTAGCACCCACCACTCAAGTGAGCTCAGAGCAATGGCCTTCTGTGGGAGGCACCGGTGCCTGTAGCTGGGAGAGGCTGGGGCTGGGTGGGGAAGGCCTCAAATGCTGGTGAGACAGAGCCTCTGACATGCCGGCCTGTCTAGATGACAGGACCCAGCGGAGGCCTCGGCACCCACTTCTCCCTGATTACAGGAGAACTATCTCTCATTTTCTGCATCCCCTGTCTGAATGGGGACAGTGTCCAGTAGCCCCTTCAGCCCCTCCTAGCCTGCCCAGCAACCTGGTCCCCTCTGACCCACCCTGTTGGCCCCTCTGTCCAGCCACGCCATGCCTCCTTCCTCCCCAGCACTTCCCCTAAAGGCTGCCTTCTCCGGAGCCTTCCCTCTTTCCTAGCCCCTGTCCCAGGATGCCAGTCCTAGGGCAATGCCTAGGGCATGCTGGCTGCCCTGAGATGGGCCGTGGTGGGTAGTACCTGTCTCAGCTCCATGTCGGGCATGGCCCTCTTGCCGCCCCTGGGGCAATTCTGGAAGTAGCAAGCGGAGGAGAAGGCCAGCAGGCCGAGGAAGCAGGCGGCCAGCGCGGTGTCGGGCATCCTGGTGCACGCAGGTGGGCACTGCGTAGAGCGCTGCTCAGTGGCTCTGTGCTGCTGCCTTCGCTGGCTGCCTATTTATGTCCGCAGGTGTTCCCTTGGAGGCGAGATGTGGTCGTCACGCCCCTCCCCAGCCGCTCCTGTGGAGCCCATGGCCCCCAGGTCCCAAGCCGTCAGCAGTGATTCAGGCGTCTGGGGACACACGTGGGCCTGTCTATGCAGGGGACAGTGGAGGAGGGGTGCAGACCTCCAGGATGTCGTTGGCTGGGATGTGACAGGAGCTGCCACAACTGTGACAGCCTCGCTCTGGAATCGGGGAGAGGGGCAGACTGGGTGTGGCCTGGAGAACGTCTCTGAGCTTTCTGGCTGCCTGGAAGAGCCTGAGGATGGGGGTGGGTGGGCGACAGGAACCCGAGGGACTGCTGTGTTAGGAGCAGAGTCAGGCCCTGGCCCAGGGGTGCTGGGTCAGCCGACAGCCATGTGTGTGGGGACCCGACCAGGAGTGCTAGCCCTGTGACAAGGCAAGTGACCAAGAACAGCACACACCCAGGGTGGGGAGGACAGAAGACTTGGTACTGGCCGCACTAAGAAAGGTAATTGCTGCCTTGTGGGCAAGGCAGCTGCAGGTGTGGAGTAAGGGACAGACTCAGAATCAGAGGGGACCGTTCTCACGGGGTGGGTGTGCAGGCTTCTGGGGACGCTCAGGACGTGCCTCCCCCACACCTATGGAGCAGGGTACAGGAGGGCACAGGGACTCAGGCCCTAAGACTGGGGGTATTAGGGACAGCTTCTTGGCATGTCCCCCATCACCTCCCTCCCAGGCAGGACCATGGGTTGTGGGAGCTACTGTGCGGAACGAAGAGCTCCAGGCCCAAGTACGGGTCACAGGTGGGAGAGCCCTGTGGGACCTGACAACTGCCTGCCCCGATTTCTACCTCCTCCAGGACCCTAGTCTGTGGGGCCCACAGCTCAGGCCTGGAGTGGGAGTTGGGGCCCAGGGCTCTGGGCCTGGGGAAAGCTTGGGCTAAATGGACCCAGCCTGAGAAAACAGCTTTTGGTGTCTGACCCCAGGCTGGCAGGTCTAAAGAGGCCACATCCTGTCTCCTCTGGGCCACTGGAGTGCCCCTCTGGTCTTGGACTCAGGCTGGCCCCCCAGGCCCCTCAGCCTGTGCACAGCCCCCGCAGGCTTTTGGTCTCCTCTCCAGGGTACACCTGGGTGCTGCAAGGAAGCTCCAGGGGACACGGTGGCCCCCTCCCTACCGCGTACAATGGCGGGCCCAGCAGCCCTGGAGGGGGCTCCCACACTCAGGGCACAACACCAGGCTTTTCAGGCATGACCCCTCAGGGGCTGTGAGGACACTGTGAGGGGCAGTTCTGGGCAGCTGTCAGGGCAGTGACGCCGGAGCTGGTGTCATGAGGGTTAGACCGGTATTATGAGTTAGATTGCAATTATGCCCTTCTGTGCTAAGTCATGTAGTGTATTATGATCATCTCTGAACAACTTTTTGTATTCCCTGGAGTCAGTGGTCATCTTGGTTTCTCATTTCTGGCCCATCTGCCATTTTTATCTAATAGTCAACATTACTCTTCACTGCCCAAACCTGTCCCCTGAAACTCCTATTATCAAGGTTATAAACTACCTCTGTATTGCCAAATTTGGTGGTCATGTCTATGTCCTCATTTTACTTAATCCACTAGCAGCATTTGACATGTTTGAACACTTGTCCTTTTTTAAAACACTCTTTGTTGGGCTCTGTTGACACAAAACCCTCCTGGGTTTTCCTCCGTCACACTGGCTGCTCTTTCTCAGTCTCCTTTTCTGGCTCCCTCTCCTTGACATTGACTTCTAAATGTCAGAGCATCCCAGGACTCAATCCTGTGTCCTCTTCCTAGGTGATCTATTCTAACCCCATGATTTTATACACTTTCTAAAAACTGATAATTCTCAACTTTATATCTCCATCCTGGGCCACTCCCAAGCGCCACACTTGTAGTTACACCTGTTCAATGGCACCTCACCTTGGATACCAAATAGGTCCTCCAACCTAACGTGGTCAAAACTCAACTGTGATTCCCAGCTTCGCCCCTGCTCTCCCCAGGTTTCCTAAACTCTGCAATGGCACCCACTGCTTCTCCCAGAACCTGAGACTCACCCTGGTCCTTCTGTTTCCCTCACCCTTCATTTGTCCTTCCTCTAAAATCTATGTCAACTCTTACCTGCTTCTTTCCACTCCTGCTTTGTGATCAGAAAACCTGCTGTTTCCTGTCCTAGAAGTCTTGGCTACCTTCACCCCTCCCCAGAGTTCACTCCACTGGTTTAAATAGCATCTCTTAAAAGGAGCTTTCTCTGACTGCTCTACCTGGAGCATCTCTCACTTCTACCTCGGTAATCTCCTAACTGGGTCTGAGTCATGGGTTTCATAGCACCTACTACAATTTGCAGTTCATTTTTTGTCTTTTGTGTTTATGGCTGTGCATGCTCTAGAATGAAACCCCAGGGCAGAAAGGACTCCCTCTTTCTTGTTCAGTAGTGTAGCCCCACTCCTGGTGGGGTTTTTGCCACACAGTGGGTTTTCAATAAATTGTGGAAAGAAGGAAGGGAGGGAGGGAGGAAGAGAACCCCTGGGTACCAGCCTCAGCTCTTCAGGGAGTTGCTGTGACCTTGGGCAAGTCACACCTGTTCCCAAGGTTACTTACTTGATTACTAACCCTACTTCCTACCTCACTGAGGTCTTAAGGGAATCAGCTGAGGGTGCTATAAAGGGTTAAGCCCCTTAACCATCCTTACATAACAAAATGTTGTAAGCCTCCAGATTCAACCCCAAATCTCGGAATGTTCTTGCAAGTGCTTCCTTGCCCTTAGACTACCTTTTCTGAGAATAGGTAACAGTTTAGTAATCTTAGCAGAGCATCTGCCTCTGCCCATCCCTCTCGTGTTCTTATTCCCCTGGTAAATGTACCACATAGCATCTCTGCGGCCATTAGAGAGAGGTTGGCCTCATTTCAAACAGACTCTCCTGCCAGCTGCAAGTCCGGCTTTCTCTCCTCTCCCCTGTTGTCCTACGGTGTTTTTGAGGACCTGTGATCCTGCAGACAACACAAACACTTTGTAAACTATGATGGGGTGAACAAAAGCGAGCAAGTTGTTGTAATTAGCGAGGTGTGGTGGTGCACACCTGCACCTAGCTACTGCGCAGGCTGAGGAGAGGAGATTGCTGGAGTTTGAGACCAGCCTGGGCAATATAGCAAGACCCTGTCTCAAGAAAAAAAATGGTTGTTGTAGGAGCCCAAGGACTGCTCATTGAATTGAGTGAAAGAGAGTAGGTTGAGCAGAGATAACAAACCTGTGATAAAAGTGCTGGGCTTGAGGCAGACAGGTATGCAACTGAAATGGAGCCACAGCAGGAGTAAGTGAAAAGCAGTGGGGGGGGGAGGCTTCACTCATTTTCAGACCCACACCTAACTCCAAAACACGTCTCAGCTGGATGGAAGCACTAAATAGAATACAATCAGAGGCCTGTAGTCCACCTGTAGTACCTGCTACTCAGGAGGCTGAGACAGGAGGATCACCTGAGGCCAGGAGTTTGAGGTTGCAGTGAGCTATGATGACGCCACTGCACTCTAGCCCAGGCGACAAAGCAAGACTCTGTCTCAAAAAAAAAAAAAAAAAAAAAAGCCTGTACTGCAGCAAAATGGGTGGATTCACCCATCTCCCCGTCCAGCTCCAGGTCCCATGTGACAGGTCCTGCTGCCTGGCTGGGGACAATGCCTCCTGCGCTGGGGGCCGACAGATGTTCCCTTTGCTGGGCTAGGGAAGAGTTAGGCTTGTCCACACCACCACCCGAGCAGACAGACAAAGGGGCAAGGAACCCCCGTGGGTGGCAGAATCATCAGTGAAAAACAGGAAATTTCGTGGGCCTCAGGGACCCGACGGGGAGGAGGTGGCGGTGGTGGAGCACAAATTGGGCGGCGCAGCGCTGGGCGCACGGCCCCCTGGCCTGCGGCCCCCGACGAGGCGCGCTGTGCTCGGACTGCTAAGCGCGGCATGAGCGCGGCTCAGGCGGCCCCCAGGCCCCGCGGGTCGGCGTCACCCCGGAGCGCGGCGCCCAGAATCACTTAGTGCCATTAGTTGGGCCGGGCAGGGGAGGCGCCGGTCTCGCGGGGCGGCGACGGAGGGAGGCTGCGGCGGGAGGCGGCCCCGTGAGACCCCTCAACCACACACCCGGCCCAGGCGGAGCCGAGCCGCGCGCCCTTCGGAGAGAAGCGCGCAGAGGGGGCGCCCGGGGGTCGGGGGCGCGGGGAGCCTCGCCCTTGGCCGCCGCTTGGGGTTCCCACCTCCGCCCGGAGACCCCAGCCTCACCCCGCCAACCCGGGGCGCGCGGGCGGGCGCACGGCGGAGGGGCTCTTGGGAAGACAGGGAAGGACGGGCCGCCCCGCAGGGAATGTCCCGCCCCGGGTGTATTCGGTGCCTGTGGTTTGGGGACTGAAGACAAGTACCCGGGAAGAGGGGACGGGGAGGGCACACCTGCTAGGATAAACAGCCGTGCAAAGATGTGAAAGAGCAGGATCCCGGCGTGCGCGTGTGCGTGTGTGTGTGCGCGCGTGTGTGTGCGTGTGCGCGTGTGTGTGCGTGTGTGTGTGTGCGCGCGTGTGTGTGCGTGTGCGCGCGTGGGAACAGTGCGCAGGACTCGCAGCTGTAGAGCAAGTTGGACCAAGGCGGTAAGATGGACACCTCCCCCCTCGTAGGTGCCAGCACAGTTCTAAGCCTTGACATATATTTTTCTATTTGAATCGCACAAAAGCCTATGAAGGAAGAAGTATTTTTACCCCCCGCCCCACACCCCTTTGCAGACAGGAAGCTGAGGGACAGATAAAGGTTGAGTAACTTGTCAAAGGACCCAGGTAGTAAACAGCAGACCTGTGACTTAAACGCAGGCTCCAGAGTCAAGACTATTCACCACTCTGCTTCCTCCAGCCCCCAGCCGTGACTAAACCACCGGGACGTTAATAACTTGCTCAGACTCAGGTTTGGAGATTGGTGGTTACAGGCCTAGCTCAGACTTCAGGGATGTCACCCAGGGCTTCCTCGCTCCCTTCTGGCACCCTCCATGAGGAAAGTCTGGGTGTCTTTCCTCACTGCAACAGGTGCAGCCACAAAATGGGTTCCCTCTTCTGAGCCTCTCCTTTCTTAGGGAGGAGAAACCTGCCCAGGAACCCCATCCCAAAGTCCCCTGAGGCTGGGCAAGAGCCTGGCTGTGGGAACCCACTCCCAGTCCTTTGCCGGGTTTGAGTTAGACCAGTCAAGGTCCATCCGCAGGTGTGCTTGCAGCCCCATGACGAAATGGGGTCCAGTTAGTACAGGAGAGGAGGGAGTGGCTGCAGGTCAGTAACTGGGGGGTATGTGTCCCAGGGCCAGGCTGGGAGGGGGCGTAGACTTGTACAGGTCACTTCACATGTGAGGACCCTGTAGCACAGAGAGACTCAGTGGCTTGCCCAGGGTCACACAGCTAAGCAGGAGTAGAGCTACTGGGCAAGAAATCTGTCAGTCCCCAATTCCTGTACCTTCCCTGCCCCTCACCCACCAGCCCACCAACCTGTACCTGGTCTCCTGGCTCCTTGGCCTACTTCACACACCTGGTCTCAGCTGTGGCCAGGTCATCTCCAGAGCCCATCCCATTCTGCCCCCCAGACTGACCACGCTACTTCCCTGTGCAAAACCTGTGCATGGCTCCCAACTGCACACTGGACAATGCCCAGATCCGTCCAGGAGGCCTGAGGGTCTGGCTCTACTGCCTCTCCTTTGTCCACATCCCCAGAAAGCCACACCGTTGCTCCCATCCCCTAAGGGTATGCCTAGCCCAGGCAGTGCTGCAAGGCCTCCTCTCTTAGTGCCTTTTATTCAAGTTTTTGAAGAACTGGCGTCTGGTTGTGTTGAATCTGCAGTTTGTTTGTTTCATTAATTTATACCTTTATCTTTGATGTTTCATTTTGTCTGCTTTCTTTGAGTTGACCCTGTACATTTCTGACTTCTTGAGTTGCATGGCTGGCTCATTAGTGTTCAGTCTCTCTCCTTTTTTAATATATGTGTTTTAAGGCTCTAAACCTTCCTTTGTTCCATGAATTTTGTTTATTTATTTATTTAGAGATAGAGTCTCCCTATCTACAGGCTGGAGAATAGTGGCTATTCACAGGCATGATCATGACACACAACAGTCTTCAAATCCTGGGCTCAAGTAATTCTCCCCTGTCAGCCTGCTGAGTAGCTGGGACTACAGGTACACCCCACCACACCTTTTCTATGAATTTTAATTTGTAGTTTTCTCATTGTCATTTGGTTCTAAGTATTTCCTAATTTCCATGATCATTTATCCTTTCCCTTCTAATTATTTAGAAAAATGCCACTGGATTTTTGTTTTGTTTTTGCTGTTGTTTTCATTTTCTATTAATATGGGAGTTATTTTATTATTGATTTTTAATATTGTAGCTGAATAATGTGGCCTCTGTTCTATCGATTCTTTGGAATTTTTTAAGAATAGTATTGTGGCCTCGTAAGTGGTTGCATTTGGTAATATTACATGAATCCTTGAAAAATAATCATATTATTCAAGAATTAGGTGATTGAAACTGTGATTTGAAGGGTCCATATCTTTTCTACCTTCCAAAATGTGTATTTACTTAACCGTAAGTCTTAGGAGAGGTCTGCTAATGCCTCTCGTTATGGTTGTGGATTTATGTACTTCTGCTTTGAAGATATGTTGTTAAGTGCATGTAGGTTTCTGATTGTTATATGCTGTTGATGGACTATTCATTTTATCAATAAATAAAATTTCTTTATTCTTGATTTTTATCCTGTTAGTAATTTTGCCTAAAATTCTATTTGCCTAATATTAATTGCCTACATTAGCTTTCTTTTCCTTCATCCTTTTATCTACCTTTCAGTGTCAATCTGCTAAAACAGATTGTAGCAGGATTTTACTTTTTATCCAACCTAAGACTTCCTGTTTTAACAAGGTGAGCTTAATCTGGTAACATTTAAAGTGATTGCTGATGTACTTGGGCTGATTTGCAACATTTAGCTTCTGTTTTCTATTTCCTGTGATACCCTTTCACTTCTCTTTCCTTCTTTCCTGTCTTCTAATGGATCATCTTTAAATTTTATTTCTATTCTTTTAATAGCTTCACTAAACAATATCTGAGATTAATCCTTATCTCTATACTCCTCCAAAGTAAGCTGAATTCCTTGGAATGTTGTGGGTTTTTTTTTAATTTTTATTTTTTTTGAGACAGAGTCTCGCTCTGTTGCCCGGGCTAGAGTGCCGTGGCGTCAGCCTAGCTCACAGCAACCTCAAACTCCTGGGCTCAAGCGATCCTTCTCCCTCAGCCTCCTGAGTAGCTGGGACTACAGGCATGCACCACCATGCCTGGCTAATTTTTTCTATATATTTTTAGTTGGCCAATTAATTTCTTTGTATTTTTAGTAGAGACAGGGTCTCGCTCTTGCTCAGGCTGGTTTTGAACTCCTGACCTTGAGCCATCCTCCCGCCTCGGCCTCCCAGAGTGCTAGGATTACAGGCGTGAGCTACTGCGCCTGGCCTCCTTGGAATGTTTTAATAAGGAATTGCTTTACTCTGATCATTTATTATGCTGTTGTTAATACCATCCATTTCCTACACTAAACAGGAAAAGCACATAAATAGGGAGTAGAGTAGCTGACATTTACTGCATGCTGACAGCGTGTTCTCAGCACATACATTATAACAATATCATTGAGCCAGTCATGGTGATACCCACCTGTAGTCCCAGCTACTCAGGAGTCTGAGGCAGAAGGATCACTTGAGCCCAGGAGGGGTTCAGCAACTTTCCTAGAGTGCCACAGCCAGCAAGGAGCAGAATCAGGATCCAAAACTACCATTCTGATTCCAGAGCACCCCTGTGAGGGATCACTGCTCCTACATCTGTGACTCTTTGATGGGTTCTCCCAGGCTGTGATGTGCCATTCTGATAGAATAGCCAGAGTTTCCACCATCGTGCTCTAAATTTGTTAAGCTAGTGCCACCCTAACTTGCTTCAAAATAATATGAGAGGGACAAACTTGTTATGAGTAATGCGGAAGAAACAAGACCATGAGTTGAGAATTGTTGAAAACGGGTGACAGGTACATGAGAATTCATTATACTAGTGTGCACTTTGTATGTGTGTGAAATTTCCATAATAAAAAGTTTAGGTATCAGCCCTACCATTTGTGGATTCTGGGGTAAAATATGATCAATTACTTAAAAGTTGTAAGTCAGGCTAATAAAATGTTAAATAAAACATGTTCTACCTTCCTTCCTGCCTTGACAAATACATGTTCACAATAACCTGAAGGCCAGGTTTAGATTTAGAACTGTCAAACCCTTTGGAGTTCTGTAGCAGAATTTGGCAGCCTGGGAGAGATAGTTTCTCCCTATAGCCTTATTCTCTCCCTGTCCCAAGGGACCTCACATGCACACCTGTGGGCACCCCAGCCTGCAGGTTCAAGGTCTGCCTCCCCTTCCCACTGCCCAGGCCCAGCCTTTGCACACCAGGGAAGAGAACTGCTCCAGCCTAGAAACAGTTGTGGGAAAGTTAGGCAAGGCGTTGTAGTCCACAGCCCTCAGGGTGTAGTTACCTACTGATCCCACCCTGCAGAGAGCCAGAGCATGCTCTCTAGGGCATGGGGCCAGAGCCAGGGCCTCTCTTGTCTGGGACTTAAAAACCTCATGCCTTGAAATTCTGTGGCAACAGATGAGAGCCTAGCAGAACCCCATGCTCAGTAAGCACATGGCTTCTACAACTCAACCGCTCCACCCCCACCTGCCAGGGGACACTGACATCCAAACCAGAACACAGACGATCAGTCTCACTGCGGTCTGCCCCTTCCTGGACAGGCATATGCACCCCTCATATTCTTGAGCGTCTAGTACCAGCCTTCTGCTCCTGCTTGGACGCTGTGTATCAGGCTCTGGAAATTGCAGCCAGTGGAGTTGACTGAAAGGCTACCCAGAGCTCGAAGGTTAGGGGAAGGCAGGAGGACCAGCTTGGAGCCGGTTCTGGAGGGCTGCAAAACATGGACCCAGAAATGGCACATGAAATGGACACGTCAGGTCCCACAGATGCAGCGCCCTAGATGGGGATTCTTATACACACGGTTTATGGAGGGAGGACTCTCAGGAGCACCCGACGGGGAGTGAGTTAAGCTGGACCGGGCAGGGGAGGAAACAAGGTAAGATGTGGTCTCGGCTGGGGTGGAACTTCAGCCAGACTCCACAGGGAGCTCCAGGTGTGAGTGGCCCTGCAGAGCTGCCCTACCTTGGGTAGGAGGATTGATTTTTTTATATTTGTGTATTAGTCACTGGGCAAGGGGGTGGGGGAGAAGGGCTCTCTCTTGCTGAGCTGGCTCCTGCTGGCTGAGGGCAAGTCTGGAGAAAGGCCAGCTGTAAACCATTAACAACCCACACTCCTCACATCTGGGATGGATGCACTTGGTAGGAAAGAGAATGTGGGAGCAGCAACCACAGGGTCTACTATAGAATAACTTCAGCCTGATGCTGCCACTCAGATTTGTATTGCAGGGAGGGACTGGCTATTTGGACACTAAACATCTGTGTTGACTTCTCTTTTGTTGTTGTTTTGAGACAGTGTCTCAGTCTGTCACCCAAGCAAGAGTGCAATGGCATCGTCATAGCTCACTGCAGCCTCTCACTCCTGGACTGAACTGAGCCTCCTGAGTAGCTGGGACTACAGGTGCACACCACCATGCCTGGCTAAGTTTTCAATTTTTATTTTTTCCTCTGAGACTTTATAGCCCCGGGTATAGTGCAGAGGCATCATCATAGCTCATTACAACCTCAAACTCCTGGGCTCAAGTGATCCTCTTGCCTCAGCCTCCCGAGTAGCTGGGACTACAGGGGCATTCCACGACACCTCGCTAATTTTTCTATTTTTAGTAGACACCAGGTCTTGCTCTTGCTCGGACTGGTCTCAAACTCCTGAGCTCAAGCAATCCTCCTACCTCAGCCTCCCAGAGTGCAAGGACTACAAACATGAGCCACCGTGCCTGGCCAAAGTTTTAAATGTTTTCTGGAGACGGGGTCTCACTATATTGCCCAGGCTAGACTCAAGTGATCCTCCCACCTTGGACTCCTAAAGTGATAGGATTACAGGCGTGAGCCATCATGTCTAGCCCTCCATGTTGACTTCTGATTAACCCCAGTCCCGTGAACATCCTCTGAATCCTTATTTATTAATATTTATTGTCCTTGGTGTAAGAACATGTACTCCCCGTGAATCCTGTCTTTACATCAAAGCAACCTTGATGTTATCGAATACGTTCCTGCCTGTTCTGGACCCTGCCTTTAACCTGTCTCACACAGAGCACAAACACCCTTTCCCTGTGTATGGAAGCCCTGCATCC
>VBSM01001118.1:28415749-28433156 GCA_008086735.1 Cheirogaleus medius | reverse complement strand
TGGGCAACAGAGTGAGACTCTGTCTCAAAATAATAATAATAATAATAATAATAAGTTGACTTATTCACATGATGAATGAATGACAAGGCCTTGTTAGGGACTAGAAAAATAAACTAATGCATGGGAAAGAAAATCATACTGACAAATAAATATTAGATCTGCATAACTGCCAAAGGCTTCAATTTCTCAGTTGTATTATACAGCACAGAGTCTTCGGATTTTGTTTTGGCCTACTAGGCAGCAGCAAATCATCCAAGGGCCATTCAGAGCAATGAGTTGCAGAACCCAGCTATGTAAAGGCAGCTGTTCTTATGACTCAAAAAGTGTGCCCAAAATGTAGAAAACATGAATTCAGATTCCGGTAGTAAAAAATGATTAGAGCCCAAAACAAGCCATAGTTGGTGCTAACACACTTAGCTATCAGCTCCACAGGATGGAGCACTGTCCAAGGGTCTACAGTGAGTGCGCAATAAAGCATCACCTGAGGTGACCAATGAAAGTAGATGGTATCAGGGGACCTGAGTCCCCTGTCCTGAGTCAGGACAGAAAAGCTGTGTCATGATTTGCACAGAAAGAGAAATAGCTATTATTTCTTGTCCCTGGTGAGGAAAAAAAGAAGGGGGGCATCAATACTACGCTTAGTTAGGCTTGTGCAACCAGAAACTGTCTGTTAAAAGTGGGGGAAAAGTACCCATGGCATCATATTGATATTTGCTGAAAATTCACCGCGTCCCAAGTACTAAGCAAAATACTGTGAGGTCCTGCTACTCGAAATGGTCTGCGGGCCAGCGGCATCAGCCTCACTGGATCAGAATCACAGAATCTCAGGCCCCACCTAACTACAGAATCGGAATCTCCAAGCCATTTGCTTGCACATAAAAACGTTATAAGAGGCGCGGCAGAATCTCTCACTACATTTTCACAACAGCCCTGTGGGACAAATACTGTTAGGATCCCCATTCACAGAGGAAAGAAAAAATTAAGGTTCAGATAAGTCTCTTGCCCAAGATCACGGATCTCCGGAGTGGCGAGAGTTGCCGAGGTTCTCCCTAGAGCCAGGCCAGCGAGAGGCGCCCACAACGCCTGCCAGGAATCACTGAACGGGGCTTCGGTGCGAGCCGGCCCTGGTCCGGCCAGGAGGGCGGGAGGCACAGGCCAAGGCCCAGGTCGCCATGAGCGCAGGGAGCGTCCGCCGCAACCTCCTTCACTCACCTGAGCCGGGCGAAGGCAGGCGCCGCAACACCAAACCCGGTCCCCCGCGGGCTGAGACAGCACGAACACTCCTACAGGAACGCCGGGGCCACACAGCCCCACTTCCGGCCAACTGCCCACTACTTCCGTGTGCGGTGAGAGTAACGGGTACTGCCGAGGTTCAAAAGACTTTGTCAGCGTTTTCCAAGGACGTTTTCTACTGGAGGGTGTTGTTGGGTAGACAGGGGGAGTCTAGGACCTGCGGAGGGAAAACACCTGCCTAGATGCATCGCTCTGGAAGTAATTGAGTAGCTTAGAAAGTGGTTTGAATCCAGGACCGCCACTCAGGGTTTTATGGCATTATAGAAGTCACATAAACCCTCCAAGCCGGTACAGTGATGGTAATAATGCACTTATAATAGAGATGCACCTGTTAAGTGCTCTCAGGAGACGAGTTAGTGATGCGATGGGTAGACGAGCCTGTTAGGAGAAATGGATGTGAGGAGCAGGAGCTTGAGGAGGCCAGAGCTATGGCAGATGAGCCAGGGTGATCCTCCACCTCCCTAAGTAGGGAAGCTCACACCTGGGTCGGTATGGGCACCTAGGCAAGGAAGAGACTCCACCGAGCCTCTACCTAACAGGGTATTCATACCTTGTCAGCACCTTGGCTGCTGGTCTACACATCCTAAGAGCTGTGAAGGAGACCTGAGAAATCATGCTTCCTCCAGAGCACCATCTTATCAGGGAGACAAAGTCAATGTAAGGAGAACATGTCCCTGCAAGGAGGGACATGGCATCCCAACTCTTGAGCTCTGTGGATAACACTATTTGCCTGGGTGTGAACATTTAGGGACCCAGACCACTGCATAGGGAGGATTCTCTCACACAGGCCAGACCAGGGCAAACACTGCTAGTTGCTGATTATGACTCTGTCCTTGCTAGCAGAATCCAGAGAGAGCAGAGAGCCCATCCCCAAGGGATGAACCATGTTTGCTCCTAGGCAGCCATAACAAGCCTGTCCCTCTTTGCCAAATACTCAATTTCCCAGTCTCCCTTGAAGTGGGAGGAGCATGTGACTCAGTTCTGGACAAGAAAATTTAAAGGGAAGTGTGCTGGTAGGGTTCTGGGAAAGCTTTCATTATCATGATAAAATAGCTGTGGCAGCCACCTTGTGGTAAGGAGGGAACAAGGTAAGGATGGGACAGTGGGACAACGAAAAATCTAAGTCCTTGGTGAACTGATTCCAATGACACTCAAGTCCAGAGTTCTTGTCAGGTGAGGAAAAATAAACTCTTTGAGGTCCTGTTGTGTTACTTATAGCAGAATGCATTTTTAATTGTGGGGCTTTGTGAGGATGACAGAAGAAATTGTCAAAAAGGGCAGCTCTCTGCTGTGCAGCACGCTTGGGTCCCTTTTGTCTATGGGGGCCTGACCATTAATTGCAAACCCATTTTCAACCTTCACTTCTATGCATTCTGCCCTCCAACATCTGCCAATTATTGTTATGTGGCTCAGGTGACCACAGGCTGCATCTAGCTCTCCTGTATCACCTGTTTTCCGGCTAGCAGCCTAGTGTCCAGATTCTGAGCTGAAACCAGCATGAAGCCCTTTTGACAACAGACAGCTGAAGAGAAAGCCCCATTGGGCAGAAATGTGGAACCACGACTCCTCCTGGGCAACGTGGAGGAGCCTGGGCTTTGAGCCAACCTCCTAACACAGCCCAGTGAGCACCTCTAGTCTCGTGCCTCCTCTGGGAAATGTTTACTCCAGCTTTGCCCTCCACCAACCCTTCCACCCATGCCTCACCTCCCACACCTGCAAAGACACAAGCAGGCCAAAGAATGCCACTTAAGAGGCTTTCTCCATTTTATTTCTTTGGGAAAGGAAAACAAAAAGTCTTTCCATCACATATGGTAGAGATATATATTTATATATATTTATATATAATTTCTCTTGTGGTTGGACATCCCAAAGCTAAGTCTGTTCATATTTTTTTTCTATTTTTTTTTTCCTACTAATGCCTTTTCTTCTCCCTGCCCCTGTGGCCCAGGGCCAGGTTCTGGGGCAGGTGCAGTGAGGGGTGAGTGGAGTGGGCAGTGGTTGCCAGGATGGCTTCTCACCCAGCTCAGAGACCTGGTGAGGACCACCCAGAGAGGGCTGTGCAAAGTGTTAGAGGCCACACAGAGGGGCACTCCTGTTTTTGTGGGGGATGCACAGCTCATTAAACAGTCACCAGTCATGAGAGGAGGCCAATCAGGGGCTGGGGGACTTGCTCACAGTAGTTGCCAGCTCTCTCCACCCTGTCCCCCAAACTCAGTGTTGGGGATAGGAGGAAGAGAGTGAAAAAGAGAGAAATACCAGGGCTGAGGGCCAAGCCTCCTCCAATTTTTATTGCTGGTGAATTAGAAATTTGCTTTTCCCTTCCTGTCTTGGGGAGATGGAGTCTGAGAGGGCCCCGAGAGGAAGTAACACTGGCTGACCTAGCCCCTGCTGATGGCTGTGCCAGACCTACCCTGGGCAAATGCTAGGCCACCTCAGGGCCCTGGGAACCAAGAGGTCAGTGTTCCTCTTAAGGTAGCCTTGCTCTTCAAGGACAATCACATCCAACCCTCCCTGCCCCCCAAACAAGGGCCCCGGGCTCAGACTTGGGCCAATCAGTGGAGCTGGGAAGTGGGCAGTGCACCAAAGGTCAAGCAGAATTTTCTACTGGAAGAAAAGGTGAGACTTTGGGGACGAGGCAGCCTGGGAAGATGATGTGCTGAGCATGAAAGCAGGAAGCTGGGGGAATCAGGTGGGGGAAGACATCGCAGACACTCATCTGACCTCAGAAACTGGGTGAAGGGAGTGCCTGAGAGGCAGGTAGCACTTAATAGCTGTAGTTAGAGCTGAACAGTGGCCCTAGGTGTGGGGTCAGCCAAGCAGATGGGGCTGTTGCCCTGCAGGATCCTGGCCAGAAGGGTGAGGGTAGAGCCGAGAAGCCTCCAAGTGACCCAAGAACAAGAGGACAGATCTTCCCTGGGCGCTGAGCTTCTAGCCCCTGCCCTTCCCTCCCCCAACACACACGCAGGGACACACACTCAGGACCTCGCCAGGCTCTGAGGCCTGAGCCCAAGAGACCTTGGGGGGGAGGGGCTGGGCAGGTAGCCCTCTCAACCACAGGCAGGCCATCTGCTCCCACTTGTCCTGCCAATCTGCCCAGGGAGGGAGAACACAGCAGAAAGGAAAAAAGCCAGGAGCCCAGGGTCAGCTTCAGCAGACACCATGCAGGCCCCCTCAGGCTCCACGGCCTACGAGGTGAGCACAGAGAGCATCACTGGACACAGGGTGGCTGACAGTAGCAGCCCAGACCCCACCAGAGGGGCTGGGGCACCTCATGGCATTGCAGGCCTGCGGTCTCCATCTCCAAGGGGGTGCCAAGAAAGGGAGCATGACTCCTCTGCTGCCTGGGCCCTCATCCCCACTCACTCTGCCCTCACCCATTCCCTCCTTTTAGGAGGGTCTGGAGCTGGGAGGGCACAGCACTGGAGGAAGCCGGGTCGCAGGGAGGAGCCTGGTCACAGCTGCTTTGAGAACCTCTTTGGTCTGGGGATATGGGACATATGGGGGAGAGCGATGGAGGGGAGGGGACACTGGGGACTCTGGCCTTTTGACAGGGCATTTGTCAGAAAGCCACGTGCCCAGGTCGAGGATCAGATTTCTGTGGACTCTATGCGCTCGAGGCGCGAAGGTGTCCAGGCTTTCTTCTCCTCGCCATGTTGGGGGGTCGGTGTGCTCGCACCCCCCGCCGCCCCGCGCTCCCGCAGCCGCCGCTCCAGCTGCTGGTTGCGCTGGTACATCTCCACATAACTCAGCTGCAGCTGCTTCTGGTACTCGATGACCTTCTCCTTCTCCTCCAGCCACACGCGGCGCTCCTCCGCGAAGCTGGCACCCTGGCGCTCCCGGGCGCGCCGCTCGGCTGCCAGCTCAGCCTGCAGCCGCCCCACCTCCCGCCGCAGGGCCCGCGTCCCGCTCTCCCCGCCGGCCTCCGCCTCCCCGTCCACGGAAGCCAAGGAGGCGGCGGCGGCCACCCCGGCCTGACGGCGCATCTTGGCCTCGTCGCTCTCGCAGGTGGCCAGCGCGTCCTGCGGCTCGGCCGGGTCCACGGGGGTCAGCGCCGGCTTGAGGCAGGCGGCGGGCAGCTCGCCCTCGCCCAGCTCCAGGCTGGCCTGCTTGCTGCCGAAGGAGTCCCTCAGGCTGAGCAGCTGCTCCTCCTTCTCCCGCAGCGAGGCCCGGCCCTCCCGCAGCTGCGAGCGCAGCCCCACGATCTCACTCAGCTTCTGCGACACGTCGGCCTGCGAGTCCTTCAGCTGCTGCTTCAGGAGGGAAATCTCACCGGCCTTCTGGCACACCTGGGTAGGGCAGGCAGAGGAGAAGCGGCAGGTAAAGGCGGAGCCCTGCTCACCCCAACCCACGCCACCTCTGGCACCAGGGCTCCGGCTCAGCCCCTCATCAGACTGGGCTGTAGAGACACAGGTGCCTTGCCTGGACTCAGGACAGACGTGGCCAACCATACATAGCCCAGGGACAGCCTCCAGTCCTCACAGACACTCCTACTTCATTCTTGTCCCTCCTGCTCCTTTCACTCCCTCTTGTGATAGTGGGGGCTACTGCTCTGGGGTTCGCCAGAGGGACAGAAGGGAGACAGACGGCCCCAGCCCCCAGCCCGCACCTCCCACTTGGTTTCCTCCATCCGGGGCAGAAAGTCAGCCTGCTCCTTCTGGCAGGCGGCCACCTTGTCCTCTAGCTCTTCCCGCTGTCGCATCAGCCGGGCCGCCTCCTCCTGCAGCTGCTTCTTGTCCTGCTGCAGCCGCAGCACCTGCAGCTGCAGGCCTTGCTGGGCGCGCTGGGCGCGGCGGGCCACCTGCTGCAGCTTCCCGCTGCAGCCCTGGCGCAGCTCGGCCAGCTCCCGCTCCCAGGCCTTCTGCCGCTCCTCCAGGACCTGGGCCACAGCCGCCTCACTCTGCTCCAGGCTGCGTCGCAGAGCTGCCACCTCCTGCTCCTTCTCCCACAGCCGCTCCTCCAGCTCCTGGATCAGGGCACTGGGCGAGGGCGGTGAGCAGGCCGCAAATGGCAGGCCTCCACCTCCGCCCTCCCCAGACCCCAGATGGCCTGGCCGACCCATAGATGAAGAGGACCCACTCTTGCTGGAGGCCCGCCCACTGTCAGAGGTCCCCAGGTCCTGGTAGCCCGACCCCCCACCGCTGCTGCCGCCACTGCCACTACCGTAGCTGGCAGTGCCGATGCGGTTGATGTGGCTGGTGGAGGCGCTGAGGGGCGCCAGGTGCTGGCTGTAGCTGGAGCTGTAGGTGGGCAGGCTTGTGAGTGAGTTCCGGCCTGAGTCTGAAAGGCCGCCCCCACTCCCGCCTGCTGGTGTCATGGTCCGAGACTTGTCCAGTCCGCCCTTGAGGCCGCCAGGGCCCTGTCGACCCTCAGGGGTCCCATTGGTCTGCGGGGGGCACAAGTTCTGCATGGAGTGGAAATTCTTGGGTACAACAGGCTTGAAGGCCGACGGCCGAACTAGTGGCTCTGAGCACTGCGTGAAAGCCAGGGAGGGAGAGGGGGCATCAGGAGGAGGCCTGAGCCTTGGCCTCAGCCTCTTTCCACCAACCCATTCAATTTCTATCCTCAGGTCCCTCATCTGGGTCTCCACTTCATGGCTCACCCAAACCAGGTCTCTGTCCTGGATCCACCAGCTGGACTTGGCCCCAGAGCCCCACTCTATGACTCCCCAGCCCAGCCCCCAAGAAGGCCCACTTTGCCCTCCTTTCTGGGCTGCTTCCCACCCCCAGAAAAAGGCTGTGAGGGGGCCGAGCATGGTGGCTCACGCCTGTAATCCTAGCACTCTAGGAGGCCGAGGCGGGTGGATGGCTCAAGGTCAGGAGTT
Organism: Cheirogaleus medius; assembly: GCA_008086735.1. Classification (NCBI taxonomy): domain Eukaryota; kingdom Metazoa; phylum Chordata; class Mammalia; order Primates; family Cheirogaleidae; genus Cheirogaleus; species Cheirogaleus medius. Next base: position 28,426,042 of record VBSM01001118.1, on the reverse strand, counting down.
CGAAACCAGCCTGAGCTAGAGCGAGACCCTGTCTCTACTAAAAATAGAAAGAAAATGAATTGGCCAACTAAAAAAAAATATATAGAAAAAAATTAGCCGGGCATGGTGGCGCATGCCTGTAGTCCCAGCTACTCGGGATCCTGAGGCAGTAGGATCGCCTTAGCCCAGGAGTTGGAGGTTGCTGTGAGCTAGGCTGATGCCATGGCACTCTAGCCAGGGCAACAGAGTGAGACTCTGTCTCAAAAAAAAAAAAAAAAAGGCGGTGAGGGTCTCAGGCCCTGGGGACTGACCTGGTCTAGTTTGCCTGAGGTGGCCAGGAGCTTAGGTGGGTGGCTAGGCTCTCGATACTGTGGAGGGGCCTTGTCACTGCCACCACTGCTGCTGCTGCCACCGCTGCTGCCCACCACATTGCCGCAGACATCCGTGTGGTCACTGCCTCGAAGCTCGCCATTGAGGTAGAGGGAGTTGGCGAGAGCCTTGTCTTCTGAGGGGTAGCGGCTGGGCCTCTCCCTGCTGGCCCCGCTGCCACTGCCTCGGGGACCAGGGAAACTGCCCTGGCTGCCCCCACCCCCTGTGCGGGTGCCCACGCTCTTCATGGCAAACTCCTGGGCATGGGCCACCCCACTGCCCACACTGCCCATGGCCAGGCGGGGGTCTGGGGGTCCAAGCTCAGAAGGCCGTGGGGCAAAGGCCAGGAGGGGATCCCGCCCTGGGTCAGCACGCACAGGTAGTGTCTCCAGCTTCGCCATGACTAAGCCAGGGGGGCACTGTGGGCACAGATGGGAAGGCAGAGATAGGTCAGATTCCACCCCTACTCCCACCCTCCCACCCAAGTCAGCCCCAGCACTACCCTGTCCCCCAGTGTCCCCTTCCCTACAGTGGGTACAAAGAGTTCCCAGTCATCCAAGGTGGAGGAATAGGGCCAGGGTAAGAGAGGGAGCTTGATAAGGGGGGGGGCTGCCCGTTGCCCACCTGATAAAGCCCAACCCCCGGGGCACCATGCACACAGGCCCAGCTTTGCCAGGCTCAATATTCCACTCAACTTCTGTCTCAACCCCCCCCGTCCATGAGCCTCCCAGACTTAAAAGCCCTCTTAACACTTTGGTGAAACCCCCAGAACTTAAGTGTTCTTTACCCTGGGTCTGGGCCCTGTACCTCAATCTCATGCGCTGGGGAGATGGGCCTGGAAGGGGAGAGTAGGACCTGAATCCAATAGGGAACCTCAGGAGTTAGGGGAGGGAGAAAAACACACCCCTATCCAGAAATTTAGGGTGGGGGTCCTTCCCAGCCCCCTAACCTAGGGTGTTGCAGTCAAGGGCAGAAGTGGAAGCTCACTACCAGCGCAGGCTTCTCTCCTTGCCTTTCCAAGGGGGTGGGGGGCCGACGGGTCCTCAAGCCTTGGACCCTCCGAGGCCCGGTCTGCAGGGGCCATGTGCCTCACTCTCGCAGTCGGGGCTCGGCCCGAACCAGCTGCACGACTTTGGACGGGCCGACTGAGCCATCCCGGACTGCAGTTTTCTCCTCTGCGAAATGGGAGGAATGAAGGACCTACCTCGCGGGGCTGCCGCGTACCAGGGGCCCCAAGGCGGCGGGCACTGGAGGAAAAGGGGGTCTTGGCGGGTGGTGGGTGGGAGGTGCCGCTGCAGCCCGCATCTGGGTCGCCGGTGGGCACCGCCTCCAGCACGTCCCGCCCCCAGCGGACGGACCGGGCCGCGGCTGCAGCGCGTGGCGAGGGAGCCCTCCCAACTCAGACGCACGGGGGGCCCAGGCAGGAGAGGAGCCCCTTTCCGGAGACCAGTACTCCGCAGGGTTCCCGGGGCTGGCTTGAGGCCGGGGCAGAGGACGCAGGGGCGCCCGCTGCAGGCGCTGGCGGAGCCTCCCTCGGGGCCTGCGTTTCCCACAGGTGGGCGGAGAGGTGGGCGGGGAGAGGGGCGGGACCGCCGCACCCATTTGGCTCCCCAGAGGATCCCGCTCCTGCGAACCCCGCTATGAATTCATTGCCACCAGGAAGACTTCCTGAACTACTCCTCTCTCCTGCTCCCTGTGGACCTTGACCCTGCTCAGTTCACCGTGAAGTCCCCAGAGCCCTTCGGTGGGTGTGTGCCCCCCCTCCCCCGAGGCCGGCCCACAGGAGAAGGGGGAGCAAGACCTCAGGTTACCTGTGCTCAGGGAGGCCCTGCTTCCTCGTTCCTTTGTCTCAAGTCCGTACCGGGAACACCTGCCCCAGAGATGTGCATAATCCATCGGGGCAGGGGCCCCAAGCAGTGCCTGCCTCCCGCAAGGCCCTCAAATATGTGGGCCAGAAATGGGAGGGAGCGCCCTTCAGGCCTTTACCCCCTACTCCCTTCCCAGACAGGCAGGGAGCCCTCCTTCCCTATCAAGGTGAAGGGTGCACGTGGCATCCAGTGGCCCCTTGAGTGCTCCACAGACCATCTTCTACCCAGATGCCCAGTTCTAATGCTAGGCCCCAGACCCAGAAAGACTGACAAAACTTCTGTCCTTCCGGGGTCTTCTGACCACCACAGCAGGAATTGCAGCCCTAGATTGCTGGAAAGTTCACCATCAAGCCAGGCCAATACCTTTGTAGAATTCCATTCTCTCAGTGTCTCTCCCCACAGGTGTGGAGAACAGCCCTTTGCCACCCTCCTCCCTTGGGCCAGTCTGTCCCCCACATGCAAGGGCTGGGACCAGGGTGAAGCAAGAGAGGCTCCTAGGGCACACCTCAAGTGCAGGATCAGCAGGCTTGCGATCCTGAGAGTGAGAGCCTCCTTAAATTTCGTGCCTTAGGTGCCTCTCTTGCCTCACGGGCTCTGCCTCCATTCCCCAGCATACTCTAGCCCACTATGCCTCAGGCCTGCCACCCCACTCACCCACCCACCTAAGCACAACCCCCTTCTCTTGCCAGCAATGTAGGGAGAGCTGGGGACTGGGAGGATGAAGGCTGAATGGCCTGAGGCTTGGAACCAGTGGGAAGGCCTGGGCAGGGTTTGGGAAGGAAAACTAGCAAAACCTCATACAGATGGGGTTCAGGAGGTGGGGACAAGGAGGAGTCTGGGCTAGGGCAACAGGATGGGTTTGACACCCTAAACATGATAAGGAAAGACTGCCTGGGGGAATTAGGTGCTTTGGGGAACACCAGAGGAAGATACTTCTCAGGCACTGGATGGAGAGAGCCAGGGATCGGCAGCATTTGAGGGTGGTGTGGGCGGGGCCCAGCATTGAGCTAGGGTAGCAGAGTCCTACAATTCTGGGAGGCAGTCTGGGAGGAGAAAGAAAGCCAAAGAAGGTGGGCCCTGAAGGCCAAAGGGGGGCCTTCAAGAATGTGGGGGCAGCTCCCAGTGTTGAAAAGAAAGAGGCCAGGTAAAATTAGGAATGAAGATTGTGCTCTGGATTTGGCAGGTGGGGACATCACTGGTGTCTACGTCAGAATGGTTTCAGAAAAGTGGTGCAAAGCAAAGGCAGACCACAGGGCTAGAGGAGTGCAGAGAAAGAAAAGGCAGAGTTCCTGCTAAAAAGAGGCCAGAGAAGGCAGTAATTTAAGGAGGTGTGAGATCCAAGGGCTTTTTTAATTTTAAAATTAACCATGGTAGAAACCTGAGTGTGTTGATATGCCGAAGGGAGGCACCAATAGTGAAATGAAAGATCTAGGCAAAGGGGCTGCGAGGGGATGCACCAGAGGCCTGGCTGTGGACAGGAACAAACCTTAGCAGTGATCAGGTTGACCATGTGAGTGACAGGGGATGTTTGGGAAGGTGCTTTGTAAACTGTAAGGTGCAGTACAAATATATAGTACCACCTTCTCTGAGATCCAGGAAAGGAGAATTTGACCATAGGTTGGCACTGGTCATACGCCACTCTGCCCCACTGTTTCCCAAGAGTGTGTGTAGTCCCCAGCCTGGCTCAGATGCCCAGAGTCCTGGATGGAAATGAGGTCCCAGGACCATTGTCCTGCTCCTCCTTTTCCCTGTGCTCTACCTGGGGGAATCCTTGATTGTCAACCCACAGAAACTCTTCCTGAAGTCTCACTTCCCAAAGAGCTTCTTGCTATGATTCTAACCTGCATAGTTAACCCCTTGCAAGCATTCCCTGCTCCTTGCCTCTCCCAAGCTTGGGCTGCTGCAGCTTCTTTCCTAAAAATCTCAGCAGGCAGCTGGCAGGAGGAGAAGGGGGATAAGTTTCCCTAATAAGCAGGAACTGAGCCAAGAGGAAGGGTTCGAGCTTTGCCTGTGTGTCAGGGTCCTGAACTGGCCCAGGTAACTAAGCATGGTCTGCAAAGGCAGCCTCCTGGCATTAGCACATTCTGGGATCAGAGCCTGCTGCCCAACTCAGCCCTCAGTGCCTGGGACATTACACACAGTATTAGCTGTCATGAAAGGGCCAAATGGATTCTACCTGGGGGTTACATGTGCAGGTTCCTCCAACCCACCGTGATTACCCAGTCCCTCTCCATCTATGTCCCTCTCAAAGCTAGGAACACTTGGGGTCTCAGAGTCCCCAGGCCCAGCTTATTCCACCTCCTAAACATCTCAGCAGCCTCTCCTGCCGGCACCCTTGCTAGGGCTCCTCATTGGCCTTTCTTCTCCTGACTCCCTCCCCTGAGCAGCTGTCAGGGTTCTCTTTTTAAAGGGCAACCTGATCTTGTCCCTGCTCTGCCCAAATCCTTCCATGAGCAAGATCAAGTGAAGTAGACAGAGTTCTGGTGGCATCATCTCCAAGTGTAAATCCCAGCTCCACTGATTAGGAGTAGAACCTCATGCAGGTATTTCATCTCGGGTTCTCACACCTACCTTGCAGGCATTTTAAGAGGTAAATGTATTATGGATAAAACGCCTGGTATTCCTCTTGGCCTCCAGAACTAGAGCAGAGCTTACAGCGGACGCCCCAAGTCCTCTCCTGATGCCCATCCTATATCTTCCCTGACCTGAGCCCCTTTCCACTCCACACCCCAACCTCTTCTCAGCTCTCTCTCCCCATCCTACAGCCTTCTAGAACCAATCCAAACGCTGCCTCCCAGGATGGCATCTCTGATCACCCCCCCGGGGGGGGGGAAGAGGGGTTTTGAAACACTTGACTTAGGACACTCCAGGGTTATTTCACTTCTGAGGCCTCCCCAGGGCTGGCCTGTAGGTTTCCCAGGGGCACAGATGGCAGAGTCCTGGAGGGTCTCTGGGCCCTGGCACCAAGAAAATAAATGCAGGGCAAATGCATGTGGGAATGCTAGTTACCAGCGATGCAAAGAGGCGATGAATAGGGGCAGGAAATCAGGAAGAGCTTCCAGGAGGAAGGACTGAGGGAGAGAAGGGATCTGGGGGCAAAAGGGCTTTTGGGGTGCAGAGATCTCCAGAACTTCTTGGTTGGGATGAGTGAGGGGAGATCCATCTTCCCTTGGCACTGTGGGCACTGGCGGAGGAAGGGGCCCATCGCCTAGTTCCTTGGTCTGATGAAGCCGGTGTTTTAGGACTGAGGGGGCCGATAGCGCCCCCCCACCCCGAGCACACACGCGCGCACACACGAGCCTCCGCTGGGTAGGGGGAAGAGAGGGGGTCGCCATTCACCAGCACCCCACGGCCCGCAGCGCCAACTGGTAGAGACCCCTACCACAGGCCGTCGACGGAGGTGCCTAGGGGTCCCTACGGGGAGAAATACCGTCCGCACCTCCCAGGGCTCCCCACCAACGCGTGTGGCCCCGGGGGGCGGGGCGCGGAGGGAAGAGGTGACATAATCCGGGCCGCACCCCCTCTGGCCGCCACCTCCCCCCAGGCCGGGCGAAGCATCCATGACATCATCGGCCTCATCTCCGCTCCCCTCCCCCCTGGGACCCCAACAGCGGGACGCGCCCCCTCCCCAGCTCCGGTCCGGTCTGACGCGCCGCGCGGTGCAGCGTGCACTGCGGCGGGTCGGAGCTGGGAGGGGCCCCACGGTGGGCCTGCCTCACTTACTTGCTGCAAGGTCCGGCTCCGGGTCTCCGATGCGGGTGCCACCAGCCCGGCTCACTGGCGCAGCCCGAAGCCCGCCCGGCGGGGCGCGCGGCGCGGGCCCGGCTCCACTCCGCGCCCCTCCCGCTCCCCGCCCGGGCCCCGCCCACCAGCGGCTGCGGCAAACGCGGGCCCGCCCTCCGGCCACGCCCCCCGGGGCCGCCAATCCCCGGGCTGGGGCGGGGCGCGGCGCCTTAACGCTTTAGACGCTGTGCCCCTGTCCGCGCGTGGGACCTCTGTGTCTCACACGCTCCAGGGCGTCGCAGGTCTACCCCGAGTCCCTCCGTTCGTAGCCTCTTACCCTCCCATACCCTTGGGCTCAGCCCCAGTGTCTCCTCGCTAACAAATCCAGTGGGAGCGCGCCCTCCCTGAATCCCGCATCTTTGGAGAAGGGGAGGAGCCCCTGTGGTTTGGGGAAGGGGATCCTGACTCCGAGCCCCAAGCTGCATTCCTCTCCTGCGGCTGCTCCTCCGGACGCGGCCTCCCAGCGGACGCCTTGAAACCCTGCAAGTCTGCAAGGTGGGGGCAGGACGAGCCGTCGCAGGTGGATCCGACTCGGCTAAAGGAGGACCTGGGCGCGGGGACCTTAGATGGTCATATGGAAGTATCGAGGGGCAGAAACCACGTCCAGGAGCAAACGGAGCCGATTTGAAACTTGCTGCTCGCGCAGGCTTATCGTCCCGAAGGTGCGATGAGGCAAAAAATACACTTTACACACCAGCAGGGTTTGAGCGCCTTCATCCTGCGCCCGGCGCCTGGAGTAAGGCCGGGCCCCCGCCTTGACTCTGCATCCTGGCGTGAGAGGGAGTGAGGTGGGGACTTCGTCCTAGACCCGAAGCGCCAGCTTCGCACGCGCGTGCCGCGTTCACTTCGGGGAGTGCTCACTCCGCGTAGGGCGGCCCGGGAGGACTATCTGGAGGAAGGAGTCGGCCTTGAAATGAGGCCTTACCCTTGAATAGGGTGGGGAAGCAAGCCAAGCCGAGGGTTCAGCATTAGCAAAAGCCTGCAGGCTCAAGGGTCTGTCCTAAAAAAACTGCAGAGCCTCTACTCCCCCTGGATTTAACCCATTATATCTCTGCTGTTACAGCTGATGTGTTTGGTCTTATTTTGTGGTTTTTATATCTTTTTGTTTTCTGAATATTTCCACATTGGTTTTTATCTTCTATAGTGATTTACAAGGCATAAAGTGTTTTTAATTCTCTTGGTGGTTGCCTTTAAATTTATCAAATAAAAATACAGCTTTACCAGCCTGAGCAAGAGTGAGACTTCGTCTCTACAAAAAGTAAAAAAATTAGAAGGGCATGGTGACACGTGCCTGTAGTCCCAGCTACTCTGGAGGATGAGGCAGGAAGATTGCTTGAGCCCTGGAGTTTGAGGTTGCAGTGAGCAAGAATAACGCCACTGCACTACAGAAGACAGAGAGAGGCCCTGTCTCAAAAACAAAACAAAACAAAAAAAACTTTATATTGAAGTCAATGACAAACCATTCACTTTTACAGTTTCCTTTTTGTCATGAAAAATTTAATGTACCTTTCCATCTCTTGGCCTGCCGCCCTCACACCTACTTTTATTTGTCCACTTAATCCTGGATGGACAAATCCAGCTTTTGTTTATACTTTTTTAAAGCCACAAATCCTCCTTTTCAATCATTGTTTTTGGCTTTTGCCAACTCTATGTTTAATTGGTTTCAATGTCACTGCCAGTTTTTTATGCTCTAATTTTCCTTTTCCTCATTCGGACTCATCTCTCACATGGCTGGTGATTTCAGGGAGGACTCCTGAATCTTGTATTCTTCTAAGCCTTTGCCTTAGGTTAGAATACCTTTATGGGAGCTTGACTCTTTATAGAATTCCCGAATCTCAAACTTTCTCCCTCAAAACTCTTGTCCTAATGTCTCTGGCACTGAAAATGATGGCAAAGCTGGGCTTGTCTGTTTAATAAGGTCAGCAATTTGCCTGGTGGTTGTATAGATTTTTCTTTACCCTCCGAGGTCAAACTCTTTGCCAGTATGCCTCAATGTGGGCCTTTATTAATTTTCCAGAAACAAAAGAGTTTGTCTTTTCAGCTTAAAAAAGTTTTCTTCTAAAAAGTTCCTGCTCACATTCTGTGAACAGATTATTTTGGCTTTTTCCTTCCCTAAAATTATCACATTGGATCACCACTGTCAAATAAATCTCTGTTCTTTTCCCCTACATCCTGGGAGAGTATGTCAAGTTTTTCTTCACCTTTATGGTTTTAATTATTTTCAGAGTCAAGAGTACTGTTTGTTTTCTCCAATAATACATTTGATTCTGCTTGTTTTATTTTCCTTTCATTTCAGCCAATTTCCCCACCTCTTCTGTCTTGATCTCAACTTAATCTCTTTAAAGTTCTCCGTTCTGTTCCTATTTCATAAAGAATGTGGTTTTATATCTTTAAAAGAACACCAGGAAAATAAGAGAATACTATATCTGACTCTGTTCTAAGGCACATGAAAACCTTAATAAAATGGACCATTTCTAGGACATAAAATTACAAAAATAAGACATTGAAAATATCATCTGAGAAGTATGTCCCGAAAAGGCTCTGGGCTCAGATGGTTTAATGGAAGAATTCTCAAACTTTCACTGAACCGATAATCCTCACTGTATAAACTTGTATCAGAGCCCAGAAAAGATAGAATGCTATTTCATTTTATGAAGCCACAATTCACCTTATACCAATTCCTGATAACAACAGCATAGAAAGAAAACTGTAAACCAATAATACTCATCAGTTCAGGGGAAAATAATTCTAAATACAATTCAAGGAAATAAAATTAAATATTATTGTGTGTGTATATATATAATTATTATTATTTTTTTTTTTAGATAGAGTCTCACTCTGTTGCCTAGGCTAGAGTACCATGGTGTCAGCCTAGCTCACAGCAACCTCAAACTTCTGGGCTCAAGCAATCCTTTTGCCTCGGCCTCCCAAGTAGCTGGGACTACAGGCATGTGCCACCATGCCCGGCTAATTTTTTCTATATATTTTAGTTGGCCAATTAATTTCTATTTTTAGTAGAGATGGGGGTCTCGCTCTTGCTCAGGCTGGTTTCGAACTCCCGACCTTGATGGTTTTAATTATTTTCAGAGTCAAGAGTACTGTTTGTTTTCTCCAATAATACATTTGATTCTGCTTGTTTTATTTTCCTTTCATTTCAGCCAATTTCCCCACCTCTTCTGTCTTGATCTCAACTTAATCTCTTTAAAGTTCTCCGTTCTGTTCCTATTTCATAAAGAATGTGGTTTTATGTTTTATATCGATGCACCCACCTCGGCCTCCCAGAGTGCTAGGATTACAGACGTGCCTGGCCTATTGTATATATTAATAAGCCATGAATTTTTCAAATGAGAAAAAATCAATGTCAAAAATCAATCAAAAATCAATACCCCAAAAGAACCCTCTCTAATTAACTGGGAACAGTTGAAATTAAGACTCAGTATTAAGTGTTACCTTGACTTCTGATAAAATGGCCTAATGACAAGTTGCTCTCCCCCTCTGTTCCTGTGAATAAGGTCCCCTAGCCAAACAATCCTCTTAACAAATGGAGCAGGTGCAGTTCCTGCTTATCTCTCAGTATTGGGTTTCAGTTCCCTGCCAGCCTGTGGAATTATTCAAATAGGCCAATCACATCCCCTGCAGGAACCAGGGGGTACCTCATCCTCTTACTACTACAAAGCCTGCCCCCACAACCTCTGGTTGTTCACTCCATTCCTTAGTGCAACTCCCACATGGACCAGCATGGCTCGTGGTGTCTTCCTCTGGATTGTGAGTAAATATAACTAATAAACTACTGTCAATCCCACCTGTCCAGTGTCAGGTGTCCTGTTTGGCCACTCCCATAACCCTAGGGTGGGAATCCCTCCCTCACCAATGAAGGAGATTAAAATATCCTATGTTGCTGAGGCTGTAGGGAAACAGGAACTCAGCATTTTTGAGAGTATAAATTGGTATCTTTTGGGAGGCCAATAGGTAGTATATAAAAAAGTAAAATGTGTATACCCTTGAACCGAGAAATTCCATTTCTAGGAAGAAATACTACCAAAAGTAATACGATATATACCCAAAAATAGGTATAGGTACTTTTACTGATTGTAAAAGTAAAAAATACATGAATTCTATGATAAATGAATTACAAGGCATTCAGTGCAATGTAACAATAGAAAGCTATTTAAAAGGATGATACGAATGTCTATGTGTTGGCACAGAAAGATGACTATATTAAGTGAGAAAAGCAGCGGCAGAACATATGCATACCATACTACAATTTCTCTTATTATTATTATTTTTTTTTTTT
>VBSM01001118.1:28356015-28385962 GCA_008086735.1 Cheirogaleus medius | reverse complement strand
ACTCACTCTAGCCTGGGCAACAGAGTGAGACTCTGTCTCAAAAAAAAAAAGTTTTGTGCTGTCCAGTGCATGGCCACCAGCTACACATGGCTGTGGAGCACTTGGAATGGAATTAGGCTGAGGGACTGAATTTATTTTTATTCAGCTGTAATTAATTTAAACAGCCACAGGTGGCCAGCAGCTACCATATTGGACAGCGCAAGTCTGAAGGCCACAGGTGGGTGTGGGATTCTCACGGCACTGGAGTCCTGGCACGGAGGACGGGCCCCTGGCCAGCTGCTCGGGTCCTCCCTGCCCCAGTGCCGCAGAGGAGACGGCTGTGTTTGCTCTGTCAGGCCCCACTGCTTCCTGTCAGCAGATGACAAAGCTGATCAAACATGCAGCTCATCCCCTGTCCCCAGCTTCCCATGTGTTTTGGGCACACGAGAGCAAGTTTAATATCCCTCCATGCTCATTAATATGGGTTTTTACCTCCAGAGGAATTTAAAGCTCTAGCCAATTTTTAAAAAAGTGACTGGCTGCCAGGAGCGGGTGTCCCTTGCTCCCCTTTCCTGGGGGCTCCCTGAGCTTCGGGCTTCAGGAATGGGGTGGGGTAGAGTGGGGGGTGCACTTCCTCCCTGAATCTGGGATCCCTCTTCTCTGAGCTGCTGCTGTCACCCCTCAGGTACGCAGAGATGCCCAAGGCTGAGAAGAACGCCATCTCCCACCGCTCTCGGGCCCTGCACGAGCTGCAAGAGTACTTTGACAGCTTGACTTCTCCTGGGGCTGGACCAGGCCACTCGGGCCAGGGTGCTGGGGAGGGCTAGCCTGGAACCTCCGCCAGCAGGCAGGCACCCCTCAAAGTACTGCTTCAGGCTTCCCTCTTCCTGGGGGTGTCGAGACAGCCTTACCAGCGTTGTGTGAGCAGCTGGCTCTGCTTAGAGGAAGTTTGGGCAGATTGACACCATCCTCTTGCCCTCAAGGATTTAATGATCTCCCTACAGCCTCCAGGCCTGGGAACCTGAAGAGACCTTGGGTGTTAAAACTGGCCTTGGCAGGATCGAGGGTTTGGGAAATAACCATGTAAACAGCCTTAGATATTTTTTAAATGCAGCAAATAAAATTTCCGAATGGTTCATGTTTCCAAAATAAACCAGGTTTATCTGTTTTGAACCCTGCCCCAGGCAGGTTCCTGCCTCCTGAGTCCCTTGGCGGTACAGGAAGCCTTGGGGATAGGGGTGGAGTTGGGGGAGTTCAAGGGCAGCACTGAGTGGAAGGTGTCACATGCTGTCGTGAGCTGGAGTATTACATCTCCACTGGCATTCTTTCCTCATTCTTTAAGTCATGGATCATGGGCTGACCTCCCTGTCACCAAATCCACCCTGTCCGCCCAGCCGTGGGGGCTGCCCCTGCCCAGCCGGCCTCCGTGGTCTTTGCTCGGTGGGGTGGGCAGTGCGGAATGTACAATGCTTTTGCTTCATGCTGTTATACATTTGGGTTGCTCAAATGTTGGTTTATGATTAATGCCAAATTGTTTTTTTAAAAATAAAGACAGGATCTCGCTCTGTCACCCAGGCTGGATCTCCTGGGCTCAAATGATCCTCTCACCTCAGCTTCCCAAGTAGCTGGGATTATAGGTGCAAGCCAGCCCTCCGGGCTAATTTATTTTTTTAAGTTTTTGTAGAGATAGGGTCTGGCTATGTTGCCCAGGCTGGTCACGAAGTCCTGGCCTCAAGTGATCCTTCTGCCTTAGCCTTCTAAAGTGCTGGGATTGCAGGCATGAGCCACTCCCATGCTGTCCCCAAGTTCATTTTTATGGTGAAGAGGGAGATGGAGTCCTTGACCCCATTGGGTTGACATGCCACAGTTCAGTCTGGGGACTAAGGCCCCTCAGGAGGCCTGGCTCAGCTGCCCCTGACCCTTGCTGTGCCCTAGGGAAGCCATTCCCTGGGAGGGACTTTAAGGACCATGTGACTCCCTTGCATTTCCTGCAGGTGATCCTCCGATAAGCAGTGCCCAACCCCAAGGGAGGTCGGTCAGAAAGCAGGTGAGACGGGGGGCTGCTCAGCCTGGAGTGTCACTCCCAGGCTTCATTCTGTGCTCACAGGCCACTCTAGAGAGTTCCCTGCAAGTCCCTGTTAGCCCTGGCAAGGTGGCCCAGGGCCTGGATTGAACAGTTCTGAGAACTGTTTCTTCCCCTGAACTGGGGCCGTGTGCGTGGGTGAGGACAGAACATTCCTTCACTGCCCTCTTGCCGCAGCTGGGTGGTTTCCCAGGAGGCGCTGCGCCCCTGCCCAGCCTCCTGGGTAGGTAGGTGGGTGAAGTCTGGCTGGTCCTCAGACCTGCGGTGCTGGGGGCCTGCCTGCTCCTTGCCGGGTGATTCTGGATGTGGCCCCACATGCAGGGAACACTCCGGCTCCTGGTGAGGGGGCCCCAAAGAAGAATCACATGCCACCTGGGTGGGGGGGTTGGGCCAGAGCACCCCTCTCTGTTCGCTGCACAGCTCCTCCAGAGTTCTGCACGCACACGACACCTTCTGTTCCCTTTTTTGACTTTAGCTACTGTGATATTGTGAAATATATATTTATTTGGTCTTTAACCCCAGTTTCCTGGTAGGCAACTCCTAGAATGCTTAGAATCTCCCAAGTGATGTCTTTGTGTGTGCCAATGGTTGATGACACTTTAGGATGGGGGCTGGTCACTGGGAAGACCACTGCTGGGTAGCAGGTAGCTGGACACGAGGCGGCTTCTAGAGGCTGCGCCCCTTCCCCACACCTCGCCCCATGCATCTCTTCGTCTGTACTTTGTAATATCCGTTATATTAAACCAGTAAACATGCTTCCCTCCATTCTGTGAGCTGCTCTAGCCAATTGGTCAAACCCAAAGGGAGAGTTGAGGGAACCCTAACTTGAAGCGGGTTGGCCAGCAGCTCTGGAGACCCAGACTTGCGACTGGTAGGAAGGAGGGGGCGGTCCAGTGGACAGTAGCAGACTTTAATTGGAGGATGCCCAGCTGGCGACTGCTGCAGAACTGATTGTTGGCAGGTGGGGTGAGGTCCCCTTATTTGGCCCTAGAAGTCTTCTGTGTTGACTGTTGCCATGTATGAGAGCAGGGGAGAGAAAATATGGTTTGACTTGGCTTTGCCACGCAGACAGCAGGGTGAATGTGTTCGCACCCACCCTTGGCCGTGCACAGGGCTCCCCAGCCCCTGCCCAGCACTGCCCAGTCTACCCAGTGTAAGGTGGCATCTCATGGCTGGCTTGTGTTTCTGGTTACCAAGGGTTTGAGCATCTCCTGCCACCTACTCATTCCTGTTTGGGGCTCCCTATTCTGATTGCAGCCTTTGCCTCTTTGCTACTGGGGCTGCTTTTTCTTGCTGGTTTGCAGGAATTCTCTGCATATTTTATATATGAGTCCTTTCCAGTCTTAGGTGTAGCCAGTCTCTTCTCTCGGGCTGCTTAGTTCATGGGGCATTTGTCAAGCCAAAGTCCTGGAAGGTGATGTGACAGGCTGTCTACCACTGCTGCTGCTCCCAGGTAAGCACAGGGCACCCACCCCCAGCCTCAGGTCCATATTCCCTGCTTCCCATACCCCCACATCCTGCCATCTGCAGTTCCACTTCCCTCCACCCACCTCAGCACACTGTCCCTGCCCTGGTGGGAGTGGCGCACCTGTAAAACCTCGGATCCCAGAGCAGACAGGATAGTTCAGAACTGCCGCTCTGACAACCCCCAGCCTGTTCCCAGTCCGTCCCTTCGGCTCCCCTCAAGCAACTTCCACCTGAGTCACTGGGCCCCTTGCTGTCAGCCCTGCTGGTCCCTCCACACCACACTGCTCTCTGCCACAGCCACAGCACCTCACGGGCCCGGGCCCAGGCCTGGCCCTCTCCTCTGGGCCCTTGCACATGCTATTCCCAGGACACTGTCCCTGCAGGTCCTGGAAACGGCCACGCAAAGGCCTTCTGGAGCTTCCACGTTTCATGCTGGACCAATATCCACTGTGCAGGGTGAGAGGTCACAGCCCACAAGTGGCCCTCGACAAATACCTGTCCCTTTCACTCCACTTCCCCAGGGAGGGTTTCCCCTCCCCAGTGTGGGGCTGGCATGGCGGTAGCAGGAACAGAGGTGGCACAGAGAAGCATAGAAACAAGAGCTTTATTCTCTAATGTGCACACAGTGAGTTCCTTACACAATCAAGGAAATGGTTTCTCTTTCAGGCATTGACTCTTTTATCAAAAGAAAATCCATCCTGCTTAGTCCGACCCTGGGCAGTGGCTGCCCTGAGCAATGTTCATGGCCCAAAGCTAAAGGATAATAGGGAGAGGGGTGGGCACATACCACTGAACCCCCACAAGGCCCAGACTGCTAGGCCTGAGTCAGCTGGGTGAGGGCGCAGCACAGCAACCATCCAGGGCCCACCTCCCTACGCAGCCCCAGAGCCAGCCTGGAGCATGGAGTGGGGGGTGGGCAGATGGGGTGTGTCCACACCTGCCATCATGGCCCGTGCTCAGCATCCATGACGTCCAGGTATTTGGCTTCAATGATTCTGGGCAGCAGGAGGTAGCTGGGGGAGGAGAGGAGGGAGGGACGGGAAGATGAGCACAGGGACAGAGAGAAGGTGCTGGCGCCCCACCCCCCAGCCCACCCAGAGGGCCTCGCTGGGCCCCTCCTGCCCACTGCCTGCCCCAGCCCACCCATTCTCTGGCCTGAGGCTGCGCCCTGTACCGGATGGGGATCATGGCAATCATGATGAGGGGGAAGATCATCTTCATGTAGGGCAGGGAGCTCATGCCGAAGGCGCAGAGCAGCAGCAGCTGCAGGACCTGCAGGCCTGTGAAGTAGTGGATCTTCCTCTGGGGTACCCTCCGGATGTAGTGCGTCGGGGGGTACGCGGTCTGCGGGCGGCAGGGACCAGGTGTGGGCAGGCAGAGGCTGAATCCCCACCTGCAGCCCTCCCTTCCAGGGCCAGGCGCTCACCTGCTCCTTGAGCAGCAGGGCCACACGTTGGAACAGCTGGTTGTCATCAAGGGAGGTGAGCGCGATGTAGAGGAAGAGGCCGTAGAGCACGGGCTTGGGGATCCACTGCAGCGGGGTGGGCAGCAGCAGCAGGGAAAGGCCCACTAGGATGCTGGCGCCCAGCGAGGTCAGCCGCGTCTCCTTCACGTTCACAATCCTGCGGTGTCCCAGGGCCAAGCCTCACCTCTGGAACCTCGTGCACAGGGTCACATCCCTCCCGGGTCTCAAGGGGCCCCTCACACTCACGTCTCATAAATGTGCCCATTCTCCACACGCTCCTCCACTAAAGCCAGCGCCCGCACGTGCAACGGGGAGTGGGGGTAGGCCGCGTGGATCCAGGGCAGCCCAAACAGGGACAGCCCCGTGTTGATGATGGCCAGGAGCAGGAGGTCCCAGTGGTAGGCAGTGCCCTTCACCAGCCTGCAACAGGCGGGCACATGGGCACTGAGCCCCCTCGGCCCCCAGAGGGTCAGGCCCCCGCCCTTGCCAGCCCCCATACCTGTTCTCTGGGGCATTAACCAAGGCGGCCACCAGGTTCTGCTCGATGAAGAAGAGCATGGAGAGCAGGAAGCCAAGGCCCATGGTGCTGCTGATGGCCGGCAGGGACAGCGAGTGGATCTGTGCCATCTCAAACAGGCTCTCGCTGGGGTTGTAGCGGAACTTGCTCACTACAGCAGAGGACAGGCCCCTGCAGCACCTGCAGCACCCAAGAAGCGGCCCCACGCCACCCTCCTCCAGTCCCAACTCACTCTCAATTTCCCGGAAGCCGTAGGAGCTGATGAGGGAGAAGGCGAGCACCGAGATGGGCAGGGCACAGTCGGACAGGACCTCACGGACGCGGGGGTGCAGGTAGGGGCTGCAGACGGGCAAGTGGTCAGTGCGGCCTGCGGGCTGCGTGACCCTCCCCTCAGCCCTAGCCCCCTCACCTCTTCTTGAACTGGTAGAGGGTGTAGCCCAGCCAGAGTGTGCCCAGCATGATGAGGAGGCTGAGCACAGCGGTCGCCCGGCCCGAGTGCACGGCTCCCAGGCTGCCCACCGTGCCCAGCTCCGTGGGGCTGGCTAGAAGGCTGGTGTTGAGGGCGGTGTGGAGGCTGGCGTTGAGGCTGGTGCTGAGGCCCTCCAGGATCACGGGGGATGAAGCCCTCTTTGTGTGGTAGTCGTCCACGCGATGCCCGTAGTAGTACTTCGAGAAGACTGCGAACAGGGCCCACAGGCCTCAGCCCTTTGGGCTCTGGGAGGCCAGCGCCCAGCTTCCTGCTGCAGTCCCGTCACCCTCCAGCAGGTGGGGCTGCTGCTCTCCGCCAGCTGCAGCTCCCAGAGCACCTCCACCCGGGGAGCACCCTCAGCTTGAGCCTTTCCTGTCAGCCCAGCCAGGCCACAGCCCAGAGCCTCCCATCCTGACCTAGCTCCGCCTGCAACAGGTGGCTGCTGCTGTGCACTCACTTTTAGCCATGCCCTTGACAGCATCTAGCACGAACGTGATGGAAATGAAGAGGGCAATGATCTCCTCCGTCGACCTACCAGGAGGCAATGGGCCTCATAAGAGGGTGTGTGTGTGTGTCGTTGGGGGCGGCCAGAGGCTTCCCCGAGGCTCTGAATGGCCCCGCATCTCCTCCCGCCACTAAGAGGACCCGGGTCCCAGGCCTTGCCCAGTGAGCCCACCCCAGCCCCTGGAGGCAGCGATATGGTGGGGCACCCCCTCCACCCTAGGGTCGCAGAGCCTCAGAGGCTGGCATGAGGCTGACCCAGATCCCCAGCTCCAGGGTCCCAGCAGCTCAGGGAAGGACCAGTCACCTCTTGAAGAGACTCATGAGCAGGCTGAGGTTGAAGAAGGCATAAAGTGCGAGGAAGAAACTGTTCCACAGGCCGGTCCACGCATAGAAGGAGTTGAAGTCCAGGTCGTAGTCGTCACAGATGACTCGAATCACTGCAGGCAGTGGGGTAGGGTGGGGTCAGGGCCCAGCAGGGACCAGGGACCTTGGGCACCATCTCCCGCCTCAACCCCACTGCACCCTGGATGTAGAGGGCCAGGGGCGCGGTTGTCAGCAGGATCACCAGCGGCTGCCCGGAGAAAAGTGCGTACAGGAGGCCTCCGATGCTCTGCCCAGCAATGGTCTTCTGCACATCTGCGGGGGTGGGTGGGTCAGGGGGACACCACGGCCCCAGGCCCTGCCCGCACATCCCTCCCACCGCCGGCCCCTCACCGATGGCCCCGTCTGTGTTCTCATCGTTGAGGGACCCAAAAGCAATGGTGGGCAGGAGGCAGGCGAAGTAGAGGAACAGGGTGGTGGTGATGTGCTTGCCCAAGGCCTTGTTTTTCCCGATAATGCCTAGGAATGGGGGGCGGGACAGAGGGTATGTTGGGGATGCAGGACTGGCACACACGTGGGCCTGGGGCCTGAGAAGCCAAGCTCCGGATGGGCCACAGGGCACCTACCGTCAGTGAAGTCCAGTGGGTACAGAGGGAACCTGTGTGCGATGTCCTCCCGGATGCCCTTCCCAAAAGGGACAAAGTCCTTGCATTTCAGGGGCTGGGGGAAAGGACAGAGTGCCTGTTAGTCCTGTCTGGCCCATGTCCCCTCCTGCCCATGCCACCTCTGCCCTGTACCTGCGGGTGTCTGTGGCCATGGAAGGAGGAGACCATGCCATGCTCTTTCATTCTCGTCACTGGACACTGGCTGGCCATGGTGAGCAGCTGTCTCTGATGCACCAAGGCCTCCTTGAATTCTTCCTCCGTGCGGGTCTCCAGGAGCTTCTGGCGGAAGGCAATGTCCGAGAACATGGTGGCAAATGTGCGTGCCACCTCCATTGCGGTCTTGGTGCTTTTCTGGGGGTGGAGGATGTCAGAGTCATGTCCACAGCCCCTGGGGAGCTGGGGAAGCCCGGCCCTTGCCAAGCACAGGTGTTCCCAGGCAGGTGGAGGTGCTCTCCGCACCAACTGGCAGCAGGTGTTGTTCCCAGTTCAGGCATCAGTGTGCCCTACCACAATTTCCGCCAAGTCAGTGGATCACCAGAACCACCATCAATCTATATTTTTTTATGAACTCATAATTTCTTATTATCTCAGATATTAATCTTGTCCTAAGCAACAAAAATCTGTGTAATTATGGACAATGAGATCACAATAAAAGGCATTTACCCAGCTATGTTTCACCAGTGGTATTTGTACTGTTCACTGGTTTATTTGACCTTCAGAGGGGGGATCCAGGCCCATGAGGCCCTCTCCCTCTTGCCTGGCCAAGGTCAGGACTGACCATGAACCACGAACTCAGTGTCCAGCCCCCACAGCAACCTGCTCACCTCCCCAGCCCAGGTCCCCTGCTCTTGGCTATGGTCCTGGGGCTCTGTGAGTACCATGCTTCAGAACAGGAGGTGCATGGTGCCACGCTGGCCGACCTGCCAGAGGCACCAGTCTAGCAACTCAGCTTTAGGACACCGCTGCATCTGCCATTCTGGCCACCCTCCTAGGGGTCACTCCTTCTGACCCATGAGCTGCCCCCTTCCTCCCTCACCAGCATGGGAACATTTGGGGAGGTTCACAGCAAGTCTATGAGATCCCTGGGAGGGACATTCCCCTCAGCAGCCCCTCTGCCCAGGGGAAGCCAGAGGAGGAAGGCCTGCACCAGAGGCAGGGACAGAATTGTCAAGAAGCTAACAGCAGCTTAAGCGTTAAGGCCCTTTTGAGGCCGTGGGAGGGGTCCTAGCAATCTTCTATTCAGGATTTTCCTTCAAAGAAGACTCCCCAAATTGAATCAGCTGCAGCCCCACAAAAGCAGGGGGCCCCTGCCCAGCGGGTGTATGGTCCAGGATGGAGAATGGATCCTTGGCCAGCAAATCATGAAGTCAGCCAACGAGAAGGGTTAGGGTGGGGGGCAGCCCAAAGAAAGGCCCGTGTGTTTGAATAAGAGTAATTGTAAACAGCATTTCTTTTCAGTCAAGAAGGAAATACAGCCTCCTGGGCAACCTGGGAGCAAACCAGGATGTGGCGGGGACCTAACAAGAACAAGCAGAGAGGAAGGGGCGGCCTCCAGAGACCAGGACTAGGGCCTCCTCTGATGCACAGAGGACAGGGGACCTGGGGCCCTCTTCCCCAGAAAGTGGGGCCACCCCAAAACCTCTACTCACCATCTTGGGTGGGGCCAGCACCAGGATGACGAACCGAACCTCACAGGAATTTTCCCCCCAGTTCTGTGGGCGAACCAGGCGGCTGATGCACACGTGCCGCTTCTGCAGGGCCTTCACGGTACAGCTGGCAGGGAGAGGGGAGGGCACACAGTACACACTTGCCACCTGGGGAGCTGAGGCTCCCCCGACCCAGGACCCCTGACTTTGACCCCTGGTGACTGCCGTTAAGGCAGAAACAGAGACCAAATGGGATGGAGTGCTCCGACCCTCTCCTCCAGACACGCGCCGGAGCAGCGGCACTCGTAGGGGCCAGCCTCTGCAGGGATGTGGGACGCCCCACTCCAATGTGACAAGTGGCCTGGCAACTCACATGATGCAGAGCCACGACTGCTGGTATCGCACCCCTGTGACAGTGGCAGTGACTCCCTGGATGGTATCCGACAGCAGATGAACTGAGGACAGAGCGGAGTAGGGGGCAGGTCAGCTGGCCACCTCCTGACCTCCCGTGACCTCCCCGCCAGGCAGGGAGACACCGTACCTTTCCCCTGCATGGGGGCGTCGGTAAAGAGCATGGCCATGAGCAGGTCCAGGTTGCAGTCGGGCTCGGTGTTGTTGGGGTCCTGAGCGAAGTGGCGCAGCATGGTTCGCAGCACGTTATCCAGTGAGGTGGCCGTCTCGTTCAGGACGATGCTGGCCTGCGCCAGGAAGCCATCTAGGTCCCGGTGCGCGCGGATCTCTTCCTTGAAGTTCTTTAACTTCAGGTACTGAGGGGACCCCAGGCACAGAACCACAAAGGCCCATGACTGAGACCACTGTCACTGCCCGGCCCACCCCTCCGTGGTGGTTCCCAGCTGTCCCTGCCCACTGGGACCAGCCCCAGCAGCCCAGCCTCAGGCTACTTTGAGATCCTTGTTGGGGTGCTCCTGGAGGCATGGGGACAGGGAAACAGCACGAGGAATCTAAGGGAAGCAGCCACCTCGGCCCAACTAGGGGCCTCGGGACCGTGCTGCGGGCCGGTCCGCTCACCTTGCGGGAGGTGTGTAGGAGCACGCAGCCACCGAGTGCGGCCTCGTTCTCTGCGGAGGAAACGGGGAGGGCTCAGGGTGCCACCCCAGCTCTTCAGGCCTCTCTTGGTAAAGTGAGGCCCTACCTGCCCGGTCCCCTGCCCTCCCCAGCCTGTCCCTGCTGCAGCCCCATACCAGCCTGGGTGGGCTGCATCTCCAGGTTGACATTGACGAAAAAGCGGATGCTCTCGCCAGACACGATGGAGGAGTTGACGGTGTCAAAAACCTCGTCCCCCAAGCTTTCATCACGGGCTTCAAAGGTGTCATCTGTGTCACTCTTGTAGTAGTCTAGAGACCCAAGAGGCCACCAAGAGAGACCCCCAAGAGGGCCTGGCTGTTAGTGCTGCACACCAGAAGGAAGGGCTCCAAGCCCAAGGAGTGGGGGTCCCTGGACTGTCCCCCTCGGCCCACTCTCCAGTGAACAGTGGAGAGGCCCCCCCAACACAAGGGACAGGCCAGGCAGGCAGAGTACCTAGTCCCGCCCCAGTCCCACGCAGAGTACCCCTGCCCGGTGACTTTCTCCAACATTCTTTGGCTGTGGGAACTGGGGCCCTGCATTGCTTCAGCTTGAAAGAAATATTTCCACCCCCAAAACTTTGGGCAAACATGGGGTGTAATGATGCAGACAGGCCTGCCCTGCCCCCTCAGCACCCCCAGGTTAGGGGACTGCAGGGAAGGCAGAGCCACTACAGTACCTAGACGGCCACCCTCCCCTGCTGCCTTGTTGGCACAGGGCCTTAGAGCTGGTCAGAGTCCAGACATCAGACAGGACCCAGGAAGCAGAAGAGCCAGAGAAACAGCCAGGGACGGGCAGGGGATGGGGTTTCCGAGGAGGCCTCATCCCGCCCTGCCCCATCATGCCCCTCCCCCATGGTGGCCAGGGTGTGTCATGGCACCACTGGGATGTGGGACCTCAGAGCATGGTGCCCACCCCTGCTCCCCTTTCTCTTGGTCTGCCCCTCAGCTCCCGCAGCTGCCCCACGGCACAGCCTCCTGCATGTAGGAAGCGTCTCGGCCACAGACACATGCTCCTCTCTTCCCTGAGCCCTGCCGTGCTCCCTGCAGCCTGCGGGATCACAGTCTGGAATCACAGTCTGAGCCAGCCCTGCCACCCGTGTCCTGACTGCCAGCTCCTGTCTTCCGAGCTGAGGGCCTCCCTCCCCGGAGGGCCTTGTTTGAGGCTCACTTGGAACCTTCTGCTCTGGGAAGTCCTCCTGGGGCCCTGTCTCACTCTGGGCCCAGATGGCCCCCCTCTTCTTGATTGTTCTGTGGGTTCCCCACTTGTGGCTGCTCCCAGGAAAGGGGCCCTTGACCCCACTGATGCCTGGTCAACACCTGCGCAGGGCCAGCGACGGGTCAGCAGCACGCCTCCACCTGCCAGCAGTGACTCACCCTGAGTCACTTCCACTCCTGCCCGCCAGTTTCCTTAGCACATTCCAGGCCCTGTACCCCCAGTGTCCTGAGCTCAGCCTGGGCCCCTCCCATGTCAAAGACCCCAGGGACTGGTGATCTCCAGAGCCCAGGGAAGAACTATTAGGTCAAAAGATGTCTTCACTGCTTTTGTCATGGAGTTCATGACAAGCTCCTTCCTCATTCCAGGGCTGCCTTGTTTAAACTACCTGGTTCCCCCGGCCCCAACCTGTCCCCACATCCTCTCTGCCCTTCACCAGCACCTACTGTCCCCCAACCCCGAGCTCCACTTTTCTCAGCCATGGCACTTCCCTAGTTAAGGACTCCCTAGCTGACGCTACCAGGTCAGGTCCCTGGAGGGCCCCTGCCATGCCATGTCCCCATGCCCCATCCCACAGCCCAGCTACATACCTAACCAGCCCACCAGCAGCCTGGCACACAGAGTCCCCAGGCCCTGGGGGCCCTGGGTGGGAGCACATCACCATTATGTCTATGTACTGTCCCACTCAACAACCCTCTGACAGGCCAGCTCACGGGGCTGGGCACAGGCAAGGCAGCACGGAGCCCAGAGACATGGGGAGGACAGCTAGACTGGTACAATCAGGGACAACTGAAGCACAGAGAGGTTATATTTCTTAAAGGGACAATGATAGCCCCTCCCTCCAGGGCTGGGCAAGGACTAAGGGTTAAGGGGCATACACAGCGCTTGGCCTGAAGCTAGCCAGGTAACAGAGGAAGCCAGGGGAGGACACCAGTGGGTGCACCTGCCCTCCCAGGATCACAGGGCCACCAGGGGCCTGCCAGGGTCCAACCTCCAGGCTGCCCATTCTCCTCACCACAGCCTCTTGGGCGGTGGGATCCTAAGGCATTCCAGCACCAGCAGCGGACCACAGACAGGTGGCGAATGCCATGGGGACGTGGGTGGGTGGGCTAGGTCCCCTAGAGGCTTCCAACTAGTTCTCTGTACACACACACCCTCACTGAGAGGTACTCACTTGAATCCTCAAAGTATCCATTCTGTGACATGGTGGAAGCGTTTTCTGCAAGGGAAGCCAAAAGAATTGTCACCAGCCGCATGGACCAGCCCTGGGCAGTCTCGGGTGCTCACCTGAACCCCACCCCACCCCACCCCTGCCCTTCCTTCTTAGCCTTCCCAGGGACCAACCCAAGCCATTCTGGGGAGAAAGAGGGGGCAGGGGACACTCCTAGGGAGGGGGCCCCATGAGGAGGCAGGGGAAGCCAGCCTTAATGTAAGACATTACATCCCTCCGCCCAACTGCCGGGGAAGCCCAGGTGGGCAAGGGGCAAGAAGGAGAGAGGTTCTCGGGATGTTTGCTCCACCAAGTTAGGAACAGTACCACGTTCTTTAAATCTCGACTTTTCTGACTGAATCCAACCCGGGCCGAGGCGGGAGGGGGGAGGCTGGGGGCGGCCTCTCTCCTGGCTCTTCTTCTGCCAAGCCCAGCACCTGGGCGCAGGTGCTGGGCCGGCGCCCTCCTCTCTGCATGTCGCTCCTCTGTCTCTCGGCCCCATCCCGGAGGCCAGAAATGCCCATTACTTGCGCAGTTCCCCCTACCCGCCCGCGAGCCCCGGGTCACACGGGGCGACCCGGCAACGGCCTCCTGGGGGCGGAGCCATTGGTCCAGAAGGGAGACAAAGCGGGGGTGGGGGAGTGTGTGAGGCACACTTGGGAGGGGGCAGCCGCGCGCCCTTCCCCGGGCCGGGCCCCGGATGGTCCGGGCTGTTTGTGCCGTGCGGTGCGAGGAAGGAAGGGACAGGAGGGGCCGCGTGCACGAGAGGAAAGAGCCTCCAGACTGGGAGACCCAGGGGGTCGGGGGCAGGATGTGGAAGTACGCGCGGGGTGGGAGCCGGGGCTGCATCCAGAGGGAGGGCGGGGCAGTAAGGCCGGCGCCCAAGGCCGCAGGATGGACGGCCGACAAGGGGACAGGGTTTGGAAGAGTGGGGATGGTGCACACTCCGCGCCCCATGTGCGGTAAATGGTCGCACAAACCCGGCTCCTGTCCGGGACCCCGGGCTGGCCCTCCGATGTCGGAGCGAGGCAGAGACCGCTGCGGCCGCGCAGGTCACGGTCAGAGGCCCCGGGACCCCGAAGAGCAGGCGGGCTCGCCGCCGCGCGGGCGGGAAGGTGCCCGGGCAGGACGTAAGATGAGACTTACGAGGCGGCAGCGCGGCCGGCTCAGAAGAGCTCGGCGCTCGGGGAGTTGGGAACCCCACAGCGCCGCCCTGCCCACTCCCGAGCCTCCCGCCCCTGCACCGGCCGCATCATTAGTTCAAAAGCTGTTAAGAAGTTCAAGCCGGTGACAGCACAGCGTCAACTAAATCAAGCGCGCAGCGCCCACAGAGCCGTCCCGGCCTCCCCCAGCACCCGTGCTCCCGCGGCCGCACTCGCACCCGGGCCCCTTCTCCCTGCCGGGCAGCCCCCACAGCCCTCTCGCCCCCGGCCCGCGCAGGCCCGCGCCATCCGCGTTCTCTCCGGTGCCCCCGACGACTCCGCGTCCCCGCCCAGCGCGCCTCGGCCGCGGAGACCCGGGCGGCCTTCCCGCCGCGCCCCCGCCACGCCCGCGGGTTCAGGCACCCACCGCACGGCTGCAGATGGAACAAGCGCCTGGTGGCCGTGGCCATGGCCCGGACGATTGGCCGCCGGACGGCTTCCACACGCTCTCACGCCCGGCTCCTCACCCGCGCCCCGGGACCCCAAACTCGGCGTCTCGGGCGGGCCACCAGCGGGAGCCGGCGACACACCTCCGCGCCGCGACTGGGTCCTAATGCCGCTCACACGCCCCGCCCCGGCGCCGGAGGCAGTGCCGCCAAGGGCGGGGTCCGGTTCGCCCGACCCGCGTCCTCAGCCGCAGGAGGGCTGCTCAACCCGGGGCGCGCTGCTCCCGGGCGCCCGCGGCTACTTGGCCAGACCGCGTACACCCGGCTCCGTCGGGCCGGTGTGCGCCGGACCAAGCGTCGTGGGGTTAGGGGCTGGGCGGGGCTAGGAAGCTTCTGGGAAGAGGCTCGATGGGCCCACGGACCCACGGAGCTGTGTGACTGCGGCGAGTCCCGGGAGGGCTTCCCTAGTGTCCGCTTTAAGTACGCGGCCGGCCCCTGCCTCCTCCCTTCGGCGGGGGGCCTCCGCAGAGCCACGCCCGCTGGCTGCCCCGCCTCCTCCGTTCATCCCGGTGGCTCGGCCGGTAAACCCTGTCCCTCCTCCTCCTTCTCCTCCTCCTCCTCCTCCTTGTCCTCCTCCTCCTCCTCCAGGAAGCGCGCCCAGACTAACTAGACGGGCGGGCGCGCATTCCCTGGGCTACGCCCTGGCGCGCGGAGCCGGCCGCTCTCCGGCCTTGGCCACGTCGGGTTTGCTCGCTACGCGCCTCGAAGCTTCTCTCCTGGCCTCGTCGCGCCGTCGGCCTTCTCTTAGGTCAAGGTCGTGGCTCTCGGCTTCTTTCCTTCCCAAAATGGCACCGGCGCCCCGTCTCCCTTCCTGAATAGGCGGGAGCCCAGCCTGGGGACGCGCCTTTTCCGGCGCCTCGTCTCCTGCGAGCGGCGTGTGTCTGTGCGTGTGCGCGCGTGTGTATGTGTGTGTGCACGTGTGCGTGTGTAGGAGGCGGTGGTGCGCGGGCGGGCACGCGCTGCGGTGGGGTCTGGCAAATCTGGCCTGACCCTCGGTGGCCTCCCAGGAAATGATTCCATAGCTTTCAGGCCTCGGAATGACCCAGGAACATATCCCTGCAAAGTGCTAACCTCCCAACCCCCTTCACACTCTGGCCCCGGCGCTTGCCCCCTCACCCCCGCTGAGACGTTGTCCTTGCCTTCCGTTCTGTCCCCCAGCCTCGGAGGAAGGCCGGTGGGGCAGCCAGCTGACAAGCCCACCTCAGCTTAGAGCAGCCCCTAGGGGCTCCTGGCATAGGAGGAGCCTCATGCATGGACGGGGTGAGCAAGGCTGACCCAGTCTCCCCTCCCAGCAAAATAAGAGCAGATGAGGAGCAAAGCCATGGAGTACCCCTTTTGGATGGACAGTCTGAGGGGACAGCCCTGAGCACAACGCCTTCGCACTAATCCAGGAGGCACTGGGGAAGACACCTGGTCCATGACCTGCCCTTGTAGACTCTGACAACAGACTCAGGGCTGGGGTGAGAAGGCCCAGGGAGGAGACAGTCGATCACTATGTGCACCCCTTCGGGCCTCCTCTAGACACCCTCTAGCTAGAGCTCCAGTCAAGGCACAGACTTCCTGTGTCCTGGGTAGGGGATGGCCGCTTGGAGGGAGCTGAAAATCAGACAGGCTGACATTGCCCGGAAGCAAGGCTAGACAAGCTGGCCAGAAGCTGGACTCCTGAAAAGCCACCCTGTTCACCGCCAGCCTCTCCTATCTGGGAATGCTTGGGCCTCTGCATCTGCCTCCCAGCAGCTCCCAGCACCGGGTCCTTCCAGCCCACGGGTTCCAGGAAAGCGCCCTGGATTGGAGGGGCAGCCTCCCACTCCCCTCACCACAGCCACCTCCGCCCTCATCTGAGAACCTCACCCCTAAGCTCACTGAGGACAGAGGAGCCACAGCCAAGTCTCCCCCAGTCACCTATGGCCCCCCTTCTCCCTGGCTGTCTCTGCCCTTGCTGCCTCTGGACTTACCCTCTATCAGAGGCTGTTTCCTTTCCACCTCCCACCTGTGTCCTGTGCCATGGCGATCAGAAGCTGAGGGCAAACACGTCTCCCTGCCTGTGCCCCACTGGGTCCTTACACAGGCAGGCAGGTTGAGGGACCCAGACATGGGCACATATCCCCTCTCATTCCCTCCCTTGAGGGCTCAGACTTCATGGGCTGTGGACACAAGAACCATGACCGCTGGGCTCCCCAAGGCACTTAATGGCTTTCTAAAGCAAGGTCAGCTCGGCTTCCCCTGATGCTACTTATCTAGCCTGCAGATTTTAGAGTCTGGGACTAGAAGTACCTGCATAGTTATCTCATTTAAAAACCAAAACAAGGCCGGGCGCAGTGGCTCACGCCTGTAATCCTAGCACTCTGGGAGGCCGAGGCGGGTGGATAGCTCAAGGTCAGGAGTTCGAAACCAGCCTGACCAAGAGCGAGACCCCGTCTCTAAAAAAAATAAAAAAATAAAAAAAAAATAAAAACCAAAACACAGCCAGGCATACTAGTGGCCGGTGCCTGGGGAGGCTGAGGCAGGAGGATCTCTTGAGCCCAGGAGTTCAGTGCTGCAGTGAGCTATGATGGCAACGCTACACTCTCCCAGCCTAGGCAACAGAGCAAAGTGAGACCCTGTCTCTAAAAAAACCCCAACACTCCTTTGAACGTGCTTCCCTCCAGGCACTGCCCAATTCCGCAGCCACACTTTGGAGCAAGACTTACCCATGCCCCTCTCCCTACATCATTCCATCCCACTCATGCCCGTCTTTTTGTCCCCACTACTGCACTGAAACTGCCGCTGCCCAGGTCACCCTGCCTCGGCTGTCTCACCTGGCACCACCAGGGCTGCTTTCCTTGTAACGGTGCCTTCTCTTCCTGCGCCTTGCCTCGGACCCGGTGCTCAGCTCTGGCCTGCCCAGAACTTTCCTCCGTGGCTCCCTACCAGCCAAGGCTGACTGTCGCATTTCACATCTCTGTCCCTGAGCTCCCGACTTCCATGTGCCACAGCCTCTTTAGCCTTCCCTTCCCCCATGGCTAATAGACAAAATTTGAATGAAATTCATGACAAATAGAGCCCCTGCGTCTACCATCTCAACGGCTCCACACCAGGGAGACCCCCTGACTCACCCACACCTAACCCATGAGCGAGTTTTGCTGCCTTTGCCTTCAAAACAGAGCTCAGGTCTGCCCACTTGCACCTCCAGCCTGGTCATCCTCTGGCCTTCTGACTCCTCTCTCCCCACCTTTGGAGGTGGAGAATGGATTATTGGCTTCCCCTACACTTAGAAATTCCAAAGCCCCTGTCCTAGCCTGGGGGCAGGAGGGTGGGCTATAGAACCTGCTGCCTCTCCTTATACCTCCTGCTCCCTGGAGAGCACTGCCTCCAGCCCTGTGCTCACGCCCCAGCTCTTACCGTTTCATCCCTCAGCTCATTTCATCCTCATTTCAGGTCTCAGAGGCCTTCTGTGGTCACCGTCTCAAGTAGGGTCCTGCTGTCTTTCCCTCACAGCCTCTCACGGCCCCTAACTCTGCAGCCTTCTTCCTTCTTCTTACCGTGCTATCTGGGTCCTGTCTCCCTGAGCAGGACTGCGTATGTCCTTCACCAGTGCCGCGCCCATTGCAGTAGGTGCTCAGGAACCTGCCAAGTGTTGAAGGCAGACCCGGTCTCCTGGGTCTGGAGATAGTGGTAGTTCCCGAGGCATTTCAAGCCAGCAGCGCCCTCCAGGTGTCTCCTCTCCATCCTCCATCTTCCAGTCTTTCCAGCTGTGCCTAAGGGCACCCCAGCCAGAAACTCCTGATTTCCTCTTTCCTGTCACCCAGACTACTCAGGTGTCACTGAGTCGCTCTGGTCTGCTGCACTCTGGCTGCCGTCACCTTCCTTGGCCCCTTGGCAAGTATGGCTCCTGTATCTCGCAGCCAGCCGGTTTCCCTCGTGTCACTCTTCACTTAGGGGTTTTTTTTTTTTTTTTTTTTGAGGCAGAGTCGCACTTTCTTGCCTGGGCTAGAGTGCCGTGGTGTCAGCCTAGCTCACAGCAACCTCAAACTCCTGGGCTCAAGCGATCCTTCTGCCTCAGCCTCCCAAGTAGCTGGGACTACAGGCATGCACCACCATGCCTGGAAAATTTTTTTCTATGTATTTTTAGTTGGCCAATTAATTTCTTTCTATTTTTAGTAGAGATGGGATCTCGCTCTTGCTCAGGCTGGTTTCAAACTCCTGACCTTGAGTGATCCTCCTGCCTCAGCCTCTCAGAGTGCTAGGATTACAGGTGTGAGCCACCACGCCCCCGGCCTTCACTCAGGTTTCACAAACCTCTTGGGGATCCCGCTGCCCTGATCGGCACTGCCAGCCCCACACAGCCCTTCTCCCGCTGCAGCCTGCTGCCCCTCTCTGTTCCCATGCTGTCCCTGTATGAGAGAGGACTTGTCATCTCTGTAATGGTCACTTATTTGTGGGAGCCTGGTGTCCAGCTCTGGACCAGGCCCACTGGCTAGGCTCAGCTGCCCACTGAATCAACTCCCTGATACTTCCTGCTGGTCTAAGTGGACCCCAGCAGCTACA
Source organism: Cheirogaleus medius (assembly GCA_008086735.1). Classification (NCBI taxonomy): domain Eukaryota; kingdom Metazoa; phylum Chordata; class Mammalia; order Primates; family Cheirogaleidae; genus Cheirogaleus; species Cheirogaleus medius. The sequence goes on along the minus strand of VBSM01001118.1, from coordinate 28,367,163 downwards.
CCAGTCTCCTGTCCGGCTCCGAATCATTGTTTAGACTGTCTCCACACCCCCATGCCTTTCCCTTCCCTTCAGCATTTGCTTTCTACCTGTGGGAGCCCAGCACGAGACGGGCATACAAGTGATGCCAAGGGGGTGGGGAGAGAGAACACAGCCTCCACTGGCCTCCTCTCTCTCCTGGGGGCATCTCCAGGCCCCACAGGTGGGTGGGAAAATGACCCTTTTGTACTCCTATAACACAGCATTAAGTCTTCTCTCTGTTGCCATCTACCCCTACCGAGGAGAGAAAGATCCTGGCGCTTATAAGGGCAGCCAGGAGGGCGAAGAGCCCCTGCCCCACAGAGAGCCAACTGGGACCTGCTCCGCTCAGGATGACATCCCGCTTCCCCTCCCTCCACTCCTTACAGCCAGAATCGAGCACTGGGCAGGGGCTCAGGGCTCTGGGCTCACTGATTCTATCAGACCAGCAGACCACTGGGCAGGAAGTTTCCAGGGCTGCCCTACTGTCCCCCTGTCAAGCCCTGCTGCCCTCTGACCTGGGTCCCAGCTCCTCAGCCAGCTTCTCAGCTGAGAAACCCCTAGTGGACAGACTCAACCAAACACGGGCCTTTCACCAGGCAGATCTTGGAACGAATGCCACAAGGCTGGCCCCAAACTTCCCCACCCTCATCTACCTCCAGGCCCTACTCCATTGAAATCTCACCACCTGTTACCCGAGGAATTCCAGCTGGTGACGCTAAGGTCCTCGAGTATCCTGTCACCTCCTGGCCATCCCTGGCCGTTGTGTCCCTCACGTCCTCCCCACCTATGGCTCTCGTTCTCGCAGGTCTCCTGTCCTGCCCAGGGGCCTCGAGCTCACCATCCAGGGCTGGTGAGAAAGAGGGAGTGGAGAGGCCTCGTACAACACCTGGGGGGAGACCTCCAGCCTCTTTGGATCTCTGACCATTTTTATCTATAAAACAAAGAAGTTGGAATGGAGTTCTTATAGCTAGAAAATTCCATGAACTTTTAGTCTCAAACTAAAATAATCTTCCTTATCAACCATCTTTTCTTTTCCTGTTGTCCTTATTTCTCTACTATTTGTACATCCATCCAGGCATGAAGTTTCAGAGTACAAAGGTAAAATTTCTTAAAAATGAGAAGGGGAAAAAAAATTAAACTTTTTTTATTGGTATAGGAAAAGCAGTAGCAATTGTAGGCTAAAATGGAAATATATTCACACTTTATTTGGTTAGTTATTTTTTTAACCAGAGTTATAGCCATTTATTAGCTTGACATACAATTTATTGAATCTGATGCAATTTTTTAAGCTAAATTATTTTAGCTGGTTAATTGAGCAATGCATGGGAAAAACAGGAACGATTTGTGGATAAACAAATGAATTGTCTTCGAATTTTTAGAGAATGAAACAAAAAGTCTTTGGAATTGTTTCAAAACATTGGGTTTTTTTCCACTCTGGCTTTTTCCGCTTTTAGCTTTTACCTCGAGGTCACCCCCTTTGCTCTTGTCTAAGTAGTCATTTTGTCTTGTCAGCTGTTCCTTCAGAATGGCTCTCTAGTTGGTCTACTTTTCACCTCCACCCATGTGGAGCAACAGCCCAGCACCCACATTATAGTCCACGTGGCCTTACTTTTATTTAAGAAAAGAAGATTCTCAAACCAGATCCCATGCAACACTGATGTCTCTGGGTGCTCTGAGGCACCATAAAATCAAACAGTGGTGGTCTTTTCTCAATCTGCAGTGGGAGCTGGGGTTATCTTAGTGGATAGAATGTCTTCAATTTAAACTCTTTCGTCCCTTGGTTAAAAATCACCACGGCCATCACTACCACCATACTCAGTGACTTAGCGCTTCCTATCACTTGTACTAGAAAAGACATGCAGAAAGCAATGTTTAAAAAAATCAAGTAGGTGTCTGATTTAACAGAAAAGCTCAGAAACTGCAGGGGGATATGCAATGCTGGTCTAGGGAGCAAGCCCTTCTTTGAGGGCCCACCACGCAAATGGGCCCATGGAAGTGCACAGAGACCCTTGGCCAGGCCACTGTGGCTGGTTCAGGGATGGGAATGTGATCCCAATCTTGGGAGTACCTCTGGAGAGGGGGGGCCTTGCCTTGGGGTGTTGGTGCTACTGGTGGCATAAAGGAAGCCAAGCCACTCTCCACTGCCTGGGGAGAGTGAGGCCACCAAGGAGAGGGTTCTGATGACATCTGAGTATTACAGCAAGTGTTACAGCGAGTGGTCCCGAGGACAAACCGAGCTGCACATGGAGAGTCAGAGAATCAAAGTTTATTCACCAGCGGGCTCAGAGGGGTCTTGCCACCAAATTCTGAGCCCCATCTACCTGATTTTTCCCACTTTTATTAAGTTGGCGTGGTCTGAGGGGTGAGGTCTCAGAAGGCTAAGGTAATAGATTAGTTGATGTGCCAGGTAATAGGTTTAGTGTTATGCTGATGCACCAGGTAATAGATTAGCTGATGGGCCAGGTAATATGTTAGTATTATGCTGATGCGGGTCTTCCATGAGGGGTGGGGGTCTCAGGTGGCTGATGTGCCAAGTAATAGACAGGGGTTTTCCTTATCATGAGCACCTGCTGGGCCCAGCTGAGCTTGTAGCTGGACCACTCTGGACTCCTCCTACAGAAACCAAGCTGATCCCTCTCTGTCATGGGCTGGAAGTGGGTCATTTGGTCATGTTTTCTTTGGGCATAACTCTTCTTGCGATTCTATGATAGAAATCAATACACAGGCTGGGTGTGGTGGCTCATGCCTGTAATCCCAGCACTTTGGGAGGTGGGAGGATCTTTGAGGCCCAAAGTTTGAGACTGCAGTGAGCTAGGACAATACCACTGCACTGTAGCCCAGGCAACAGAGCAAGACCTTGTCTCAACAAAACAAAACAAACAACAAAAAACCCAAAACAAACAAGAAATTAATACATCAATATTTCTCCACGCTCCTCAGAGAGCCCTGTGATTTCCTGCCGCTCCACGTGGGATCCCCTGCTCTAAATCCCACTTTCCACATGTCTGTTCCAGCAGATCTCCTGATTCTGCAGCTCTGGCTCTGTCAAGCAGCTCCAGGTGGGAGACAGGACTCCTTTCCCAGCCCCAGGTTTCCTGGCCTCTAAGTCCCCCTGGCCCTCGAAGCTCACCCAGACCTGAAGCCCTTCACCACTTACTGTCTTCCCACTGCCCTGGTAGTTCTTTAGGGGTTAATTCCCAACCCTGGAGGTTTCTGGAAATGCAAGCACAGGAGCTCCATCATGGTTCAAACCCGGGCCTGCAGGGTCGGGAGGCAGAAGGCTCCGGAAAGCGCAGTGCGCACCCTTCGGGTGCAGTTTTGCATTAGGATTGATTGTGACTAATTGATTGCATGGAACTTCCACACCCAAGACCACCATCCCAGTCACCTGAGGCTGTCTGCGGAGGTGGCACCCTACCCCCATTGGGTCTGCTCTCAAATCTGCCCAGTGGGGTACTTCCCCTTGTCCCGACAGCTGCGTCGTGGGTGTGGCAGGAAGCAGGGTCTTCACGGACCGGCTGCGGGCGGCGGGTGCCCCTCCCTGATCGACCCTTTCCCCCACTCGCCAGTGGACGCTCCTCCCCACCCATCTGGGGGCGAGGGGTGGCGTGTCAGCCAGCGGGAGCCGGGGGAGTGGCCTGCCGGACGCCGCGCCAACTGCGGCGGGAACGGCTGGCGAGCGGACTCCGCGCCTGCACGGGACAGTTGGTGCATTTGTGTTCGTTCCTCTAGTCCCGAGGGCTTCGGCAAACCTACCCCTTAGAACTTGCGGTTCCAAATCTGAGCGCCGCGAGGGCTCTCTCGGATTTAACGCGGGCATGGGCAGTGGCTTTGCCACCTGCTCCACTTACTGGACGATTCCGCGCCTCGGTCGTCCTATTTATAAAATGGGACCGAAGGGCCATCTCGTGGAGCTTTTATCGCGCTGAAACGAGCCGTGGTTCCCTCTGCAGCCCGGCCGGGGCGGGCGGGGGCTCGCGAACAGGCACCGGAGCACCGCGGTCAAGGACGAGGACGAGGGCGAGAGACCCGGGAGGGCAGGGGACGTTGCGGGAGAAGCCCGTGCCCACACCCGACTTCCCCGAGCCTTTCCCCGAAATCTAGGACTCCCCAAGTGCCCACTCCGCAAGCCAGGGTGGTTTCTTCATCTGAATTTTAGTCTCTGCGGGCTGCTCGGGGGTCTAGGAGGGGAGTGTGAACCTCAAGGACTCTTCCCCCAAAAGCCTCAGCAAAGGGGGCGTCGGGGAGGAAGCTGAGGCTAGGCCACAGTCCCCGGGGGGGGCGGGCCTTCTCACACCCGCCCCAGGGACACCAGGAGACTGAGTCTGCAGGACGGCCAATGACTGGAGGCCTTGCTTGTTCAGTGATAGTTTATTGGTCCTTAGCATTAACATCTTAATTACCAAGGTAAATTCACATACACAACTGCAGGTAAAAACATGTAAAATAATATAAAAATAAATTGAAGGCTACTTTTATATATTTACTGAATTAAGTAGTGTAATAAATACTATAATAAGCAAAAAGCTTCAATCACACAATTCAGTTTCACTGAAGTTACAGTAGTGTTTGTAAATATGAGTTTTAAAATTTAAGTTACAAATATTAAAGCACTGAAAAACTAGTATAAAAGTGAATTTTGGCACGTAAGTGAGCTCTTATGTCATTAGTATTTAACACCCTGGGACAATGAAGAAACCATTTCTCACCTACTTCTTGAGGTACAACTACCCAACTAAGTCAGCAACACGGCTGGAATACTTAATAGTTTACAATCTTTGAGTTGAACGTTTCCCTTTTGAGAAGCCCAAAGATCAACCCAGAGCTTATTACTGTGCAAAAATTCTCCAAAATCCTATTAGAATTTAGGAGGGAACTTTTTCTTGTAACCTGAAGGGCCCAGCGCCCAGGCCTCAGGTCAGAGAGCCCCCAGGGCTCAGAGGGGCCAGTCTGGCTCCTCACCAGTGGCTCCTTCCAAAGGTAATCCTGTTTTCTCCAATTTCTGCCTCCTCTTTCCAATCACAAAAAGAAAAATCCCATGTCAAAACATAAAATAACCTATAACTTCAGCGACTTCAACATTATCACACACACTCTGGGTGATATAAAACCGAAGCTGCTAACAGGAAAGTTGGTAAAAAGCATGTAAGCCCCTGGAGGACTCCGCCTTTCCTAGGAACCCACCCTGGATGTCTTTGCTGGGTCCCCAGTATCCACTTCTGTGGTCAAAAGCTAAAACACAGTGTCATGGCCCTTCCTCTGGAGACAGCCTAAGACCTGGCTCCCCAAACAGGAATCAAGTGGATGCTGAACTTCACAGTCAGAAACTGGAGGCCCGGCACATTCTGGAAGGAGGCGTCCTCTGGGCCTCAGTACTCAAAGAGCTCGCACAGTGCGTAGTGTGCCTCTGTGCCAGGGCAGAGCAGCGCGCTCCGAGGAATGCCCTTTCGCCAATGTGCCCCTTCACACTCCCGAGCAGGCTGAGGAGCATCTATAGAGGCCTCAGCCAGTTTTGCCTTTTTGGCTTTGATACTTCTTAATGTTTTGACTTTTTTCAATCACAGTTTCATATTCAAGTTGAGGTAATCACAGTTTTTCCTCCAAGAGGAAAGGAATTGGGACAGTGGGGCAGGTTGGTGAGAGAGCATTTCTATGGAAAATGGTCAGAAACCAGGACCACCACGCAGTACAGCCCCACGTGGTGGGAAGGCCCACCCATATGGGCGGGTTCCGACCCCTCTTTAAAAACTCTTCTGTGCAGCAGCCAGGCTGCCAGGCCAGGGCAGCCAGGAAATGGCTCAAGCTCCTAGATCCAGAGCTTTCTTTTAAAACCTCACAGTACCTGGAGGAAATGGCCTATGGTTCTCACCCCCCCCACCCCCCTCCCTTTTCTAAGGCTGCTCAAGTTTGAGTTTTTAAAAAGAGCTCAGTAGAGCTAAAGGAAGCTACAGTAACTCATTGCTTATTAATCAATTGCACTTAAGATCTATGTTATTGATTCTGAAGCAGAGGCAGGCCCTTCATGGACCCTGGCCTCTGGCCAGCCAGAAGTCAGGGGCTCCCAGACTTGGGCTCCACAGTGGGGCCTTTGTCACCAGTGGCTTTGGAGCAGAGACTGGAGCACACGGGCCTTTTCAGAAGCCTTTCTTGATGCAAGATTTCTTATTCAATGGTATTTGGAGTTTTGTTCGTTTGGCTTCAAATACAAATTTTTTTCTAGTACATTTTATTGACAAGCCCTTGACAATTGCTTTGCTACTTGCATGCAGGCCTCTGTGTGACCAGGCACACAGACCCCGAGTGTTCCATCCTCTCTCCCCTCTGCATCAGGGGGCTTTCTCAAAAACCCCTCTACATTACTAGAAACTTTGCTGGTTTCACCTATGTGCTTCTTCCTAAGGCATGCAAAAAAATATATGAAATTCAGAAAACATTTACAACCTAGGCAGCCAAAGCGCTGAAGTCCTGACAGACATCACCTAAATATCAGTGCCTGTGACGTCCCCACCCACCCCGTCCCCACAGTAATTATGAATGTCAGACACGGACAAACTTGTAATTCCCCTCTGCTTTACCATGCCACTGGAAGGAATTCTAACTTGGGTATTGGAATTCGTTGAAATTCTTGGTCCTTAGGAGCCAAACAAGCCGAGGGCCAGCAACAATGCATAGGGGGTATGAGTTTCCTGAAGTTTGTGGCTGAAAAGCAGGCCTTCCCTGGCAAGGCTGGCGGGAGGGCTGGGTGCTGGAGACCGATGCCTCACAAGTGATCAGACCCCAGGCCTGAGACTAACAGCTGCAGGACGCTCCCCTTCACGGTTAGGTGAAGCCTTACCAGGGGGGCTTGGGCATCAGGCTCGCTCTTGACCCTGAATTAGGGAAACCCGAGTGATGCCACAGGAGAGCTCAAGAATCAAGCACAAGGGGGAATGCTGATGTCAACTTGAGAGCCACATGCTTCTGGAAAACAACGTGCCTTTCCTTCAGTTTAGTCTATAAGAGGAATCCCTTCATTTCAAACAAGCGGTTGTTCTCAGCCTAAGCTGCTGGCTCTGTGGACTGGGAGTGGGCTGCTCTCCCCAGGCCTGGGCTGGGGGCTAGTAGGGCCAGCTCCTTCAGTGGAAGGGGCCTAAGCAGAGAAGGCAGGCACTCCACTGCAGATGATGGCTCTCCTGGGGCAGCATCTGACACTTGAGGGCTGTTGTGGCCTGGCCCCCAGGCATGGCCACAGTTCGGGCAGCCAGGGTGCCTTCTAAGTCCCAGCAGCTCCGCTGTGCAATCCAAATGCTTCTCCTTACCCCCACACAGTGTCTCTACAGCCCAGAGGAGATACTGTTATCAGAGACCCAGAGCTCCTGGATGACCGCCAGCTGCACACACAGGCAGTCCCAGTCTGTTCATCCTTGAGGACCCCCCACCCCACCCCCCAAATCAGCGGTGTAGGTGATGCTCTTCAGCACTGTATAGAGAATAAAGATAACATGCACTCAAGCCAGCACACATAGGCCAAGGAGAACAAAGACAGCCCCCTCAGGGTGGGGCCACCCGTTCGTCCATCTCCAGGGTGGACATTGTGCAGGATGTATGACCCTAGGCTTCTTTTCTAGGGCTTCTGCTCAAAGAGGTCATGATACTCCTGCTGCTCCAGTTCGCGGTTATACCTCTCGATTTCTCTGTTGGCTTCTTCCACGTAGTCATTCATGAACTGGTCCATGACTGATGTCTCATTAAGGAAGAGAGCTCTGAGCATGGAGGACAACGGAGCCTGCCTGAGCCCAGAGGACCTGCAGTCAGGTGAGGTGGCGGACACTGAGGTAGTGTGTGCCTGGCCCGCACAGAGAGTACCTGATGGGTTCTTGGTATATACTGGCAGCATCACAGCTACTGGCATATGGCCTTTAATGAGGTCCTAGAACCGAATCCTTCCACTTTCATTAGCACACAGCAGCACTCCAAGGCTCTCATTTTGCCCTGTCCATCCTTCCACAGATTAACTGTGGCTGCCCCAACTTGTAAATCATGACCCTGATGACCACAGAGCTCAGGATGTCACCACAGCTGCATTCAAACTCCAAACCACAGAGTAACACTAAATAATGGAGAAGTCTAATTTTATGGACTTTAAAAGAGCAAATGAAAAGTCTGCCCCTGTGGTTTGCTCCTGTGTGTTCCCAGCCCCCGCCTGTGGAAATGCAGAGCCCAGCCTGCTCTAGGGCCGGCTGCAGTGGCTCTAGCAGACACCCCTAGCCCCACTGCCCCAGATTCAGAACAGGGACCAAGCTGTTCCAAGGATACGTGGGTGAAAATCAGTCTTGTCACCAAAGAAGTTAACAAATTGGGTGCCATTATAAAAGTAGCCTGCTGGTAGGGGGTCCAGGTGGCGTTTCACCTGTAGGAAAAAAGAGTCCTTTAAGAATTATCTCACCACTTTCTATCATTCACTCACTCATTAAAAACATAAACAAGTCCATTACCCTAGCAAGATAGCCTGCTCTGCTATGCAAACGAGCCAGGGGATTAACACCCCCAGCAACCCTCAAGCTGGGAGTTCCTAGTGGGAATACGCCCCTGTTGCTCACAGTGGAAATGGTTTGATAACACGCCCTGTACTGGCTGTCTCCCTGTCCCTTCCTTCTCTCACCTTCCCACCTCCCTACCTTAGCGTCTCCTAGAGTCACTTCCAAAATAAACTACCTGTACTCAAATCCCTATTCAAGGTCTGCTTGGGGGGAACATGCATTACCAGGACTGCCTTCTGAGGTGCCTACACTGTCCTCCCCAGGAGCACCCAGGGCTGTGCAGGCCTATAGGAGCTGGTTAGGAGGGGGCCCACCTCAAGTCCAACGCAGAATACTCTCCCGCCCCACCTGCTCATTAGTGGGCTGGTGACACAGCCCATCCTGGGACCTGGACTCTGTGTCCCTTTTAGCCTTTTGCCCCAAACCCCTCAGGAAGAGGTCCCAGTAGACACGGCGATTGGGGCAGAGGCTGGGGGTCAGCCTGGAGGCTGAGAGGGCTCATCAAGGGGCCTCTCAATTGGCCTTAGGATTCCACAACCTTCCCATGAGCAGCTTCTAGATCTAGATCTAGACAGTTTTTTCCTGAGCCCTAGCTGGTTTATCTTTGACAGAAGTCTTCTGCAGTTGCTTGAGCAGGGTGACAAGGAACAAGGCAGCTCCCATTACCTGCTCCTCCCACAGGCACTGGTTCTCCTTGATCTCATCCAGGTTCACATGAGAGGCCACCTGCCCCCTGCTAACTGAGATTACGAGGCCAGAATTCTGTACCCAGTTTCCCTATGTGGCCTAAGAGAAGCAAGACTTCCAGCACGCCCTGCCAATAGCTCCCTTTCTCAGGGAATCCAAAGACAGAGCTACACAAGCCTAGGACAGCCTTGGGCCACTGAGGGAAGAGCCCAGGGCAAGGCACTCACATGGATGTTCCTGATCTCCTGCTGGGTCAGCATCCCCCTGGTCTTCAGGGCTTTCCTCTGAGGCTTCTGTGCAGAGATGTAAGGAGGGGTCAGGTCCCAACAGAGCTGATGGAATTCATGGGTGGGTGAGGGCTCAGGGGTCTGGGGGTTGGTGACATGACCACGATCCCAGCAGAAGGGAAAGTATATGAGCTGCCATGGCCTGGACATAATATCCTGCTTGTTCGCCTTTCGGGAAGACCACTTTCCCATGGCAGAGCCCTGTGAGCTAGCAGGGAACAAGTAGCAGTGGAGAGCCCAGTGTTTTTGCAAATGGGCATGGTCCTGCCTCTCTGCAGAGTCTTATCCCTAGGCCCCACCAATGACAGACATGCAAAAGGACAGCCCAAGGTCCCCCAGTCAAACACCATTTCGGAGCTTATACAGATGAGACAGCCCATTCCTCAGTATAAAGACAGGTCCCAACTGAGCATCTGCAAAAGACCCAAGCCCCAGCGAACTCTATTCCCAGAGTTCCAGGATGAGCTAAACCCCTAAGGCTGTGCTAGGAGCCTCAGCACCCAAAGCTTGCAGAGAACCTGGGCTCACAGAGCAGATGACATAGCACTCCTGCCTAGAGGTTACCCTGAGTGACTTCCTCCCACTCCCAAAGTGTCCCTGAAAGTGCTGGCTGAGCCTGTGAGGGGCAGACCAGTGGGGAGACATCAGTGCAGGGGCTTCTCAGGGCCAGTAGCGCCTCTGAAGTATGTGGGTCACATCTGTGGCAAGTCTGTCTGGGCTTTGGAAACCACCTGCTTAGCTGACTGCCGCAGCCAGTCCTTGACGCTGTCCTCTTTCAGGGAGCAGCCGACGAACACGAGGTAGCACTCCTGCTGCCCGCTGCTGTCTTGAGGTGTGCTTCTGGAGTCGGGCGGTGGCGTGGGTCCCTCCAAAACCGGCATGATGCTCAGGGAGTTGGCCAGAGTATTGTGGCAGACCTCCATGGTCCTCTCAGAGTCTGTAAGGGGAGCACACGTTAGTCCATGAGACCCTGCCCCAAAAGGATAAGGCTTCGCCATGACTGTAACAACGCAGATGGCTAGGACAGACTCATGAGAAAACACAAGAGGGAGAACTGACATGACTGGTGGCAAATGAGAAAGAATGGAGTAAGAGAGGGAGGAGCAAAGGAAGTTTCTAGCTTGGCTGATTTGGGTCATCAGGTGGACACTATTAACCCGGAAGGGAACAAAAGATGAATAAAAGGCTGTGGGGGGGGGGAGAGGAGGAGTTTGACTCTGCACCCGTGGCATGTGAAAGACTGTGAGACCCTGAGTGGGAGATATCCACACAAGGCACTGGTGTAGCTGAGGTCGCCCCTGTGGAAGATGTGGTTGAGAGGAAGCAAAGAAAGCCCCCTTGGTAGAGGTGTGGGGGGTTTTCAGCAGAGGCCTGAGAGGCCACAGTCAACTGTACAACAGAGCCGCAGGAAGGTCCTGTAGATGGACAGGAGAGGTGTGTCCAGGCCATATGCTGAGGAGCTGGCGGCTAGGAGTGACTGGAGATACAAGGAGGAGGCAAGGGCCCCCCAAAGGCAGGATAAGAAAGGGATCCAGGCAGGGCACAGTGGCTCACGCCTGTAATCCTAGCATTCTGAGAGGCTGAGGCGGGAGGATTGCTTGAGCTCAGGAGTTGGAGACCAGTCTGAGCAAGAGTGA
>VBSM01001118.1:28320814-28337704 GCA_008086735.1 Cheirogaleus medius | reverse complement strand
CGGCCTCCCAGAGTGCTAGGATTACAGGCGTGAGCCACTGCGCCCGGCCTCCACTTGGAGACTTTGAAAGCTATCTAATGTCCTTTAATAAATCCCTTTCAATTTCAACATGCTGGAGTGAGTTCTATTGTTTAGAATTAAGAATTATCCCTGAAACAAACATAAATGTGCATATTTTTGCACATTTGTACAAATAGAACTGTATGACAAAATTCTAGCAATGGAATGGCCAAATTTGTCTCCAAAGATGATTATATCATTTTATTCCTATCAACAGTGTATGAATGTACTTATTTTCCCACACTGCTGATGTGTAATAAATCACTCCAAAAATAAGTGGCTTAAAATAATAATTTATTATTTCTCATGATTTTATGGGCTGGCTGGGCAGTTATTTTGGCCTGGGGCAGTTCAGCTGGGGCTGATTGTCCAAGATGGTCTTATTCACAGGCCCAAATGGGGCCTCAGCCCAGACAGCAGGAGATGGCTGGGCCTCTCCACGTGGTCTCTTATCTGCCAACAGCCTCATTTGGGCTTATTCATACAGTGGTCTCAACTCCCAGAAGCAAGGGAGGGCAAGTCCCAATGTGTTAGTGCTTTTTAAGCTTCCACTTATTTCATGCAATATCATTGTCCCATTGGCCCAAGCCTAAATTCAAAGGGTAAGAAATAAATTCAACCCTTCAATTCTTGATGGGAGGGGCTGCTTTTTCCTGTAGCCATATTGTTAATCCACTAAAGTTGGCCGTGTAAGGATTTTTTTTTCTTTTTTAAATGTATGCACTTAACTCTGGTCACTTAATGGTTTTTAATGGAATGGGTTTAACTTTATTTAATAACTTTCTATTCTTGATCATAGTTCCCATAATCCTCATTTTATTCCAGGTGCACCATGGGCTAATCATTAGTTTTTCAAGAAAACATTAGTAAACCACTACAGTAAATTACTTTCTAGAGGGAATTCAGAAGTAAATGTGGAAATTTGTCATTAATATCTAAAAAATGAGCAAATCAGTAATTTTGATTTATTGACTTAAATATTTTTGATCTCCCAATATAAAAAGATGATGAAATTAGTATACTCATACTTTCTATTATTTACCCCTGATTTTGTAACTTATGCTTTTAATATTCCATAATTATATTCATCCAATTTTAGCCTTACTTCTATATTTAAATAGATATGTTCATCTTCAGTCCTTTTATATCTTATTTATTTATTTGAATTATTTTTTGACAACACCTGGTACACACATGCTGGAATACCACCCATTTATTCAATAGACATTTCATGAGCATTTGGTATTACTAAGCATTAAACAGAAATGGTTCCTGCTCTCACAAAAGCAAAGTCTGTATTCTATAATTCCTCTCTTTTCTTGGCTACCAGTTCAAAGCAGTCTTCTAAGGACCTAGCAGTAATCAAAGAATTGGGCATTTACTACATACAAGGTGACTGATACATTACCAAAGACAACCACATATAAAGATGTGTCTCCTTCTGGAGGGTGGACAAAAATTACTTTGGTACACTTAAACACACCACATGCTGTGGGCTAGAAATGGTCCCAAGTATCTACCTGTGCTCCATGTAGCAGCTCAGGGGATCCACACACGCTGTGATGGCACCAATGCTAAAGGAGGACTTAACATTTGAGTCTGGGTGGGTCTGTAGGGCCTGGACAACATCAATAACATCTGTGTAGCTGGGGGGAAAAAAAGGGAATGATTAGTTTATTGACTGGCATTGCAAAGTGGAGGAAGATGGGAATGCTGAATGGCTGAGTGAGCACTGGTGGAAAGAAAACCAAAAAGAGGAGCCTGCCTTTCAGTTCCTTGGTGTCACCCCACTTCATGATTCAGAGCCCCTGGAATCCACAAAGGTTCCTCCATTCTCATGTTCTATTAGTCTTCAACTGTATAAGAGTAGGTAGAAAAGCCAACCTGCTTTGAGGGTACAAGGAAGCCTATAGGTGACCCCTGGGGCTTTGAGGGCAGGACATGGCATCTTTAGGCCTGTTTTCTAATCAAGTTAGGAACTCCTGCCATTATCTGTTTTCTTTCTTTCTTTTATTTTTATTTATTTTTACTTTTTATAGATACAGGGTCTCACTAAGTTGTCCAGGTTGGAGTGCAGTGGCTATTCACAGGTGTGATGATAGCACACTGCAGCCTTAAACTCCTGGTGGGCTCAAGTGATCCTCTTGCCTCAGCCTCTTGAGTAGCTGGGACTACAGCAGTGTGTCACCATCCCTGGCTCTGTCCATTTGCTTTAATAGCTCTTTTCTCTCCTTCCCACCTCACAGAACATGTAGGCAAGAGACAAAGGGGGATCCTCAGGACCTGTCCAGGTCAGCAGAAACATGTCAAACACAGCTCGAATTCATACCTTCTGCCTGGAACTCCCTCCAAACTCCAGACTTACAGAGCCACTTTGGTATCTTCACTTAGAACCTAGTATGTTCATGATCCCACTCCTCATGATTCCTGTTCCTTCCAAGGCCTTCTCCTTAGCTGAGAGGATGCTGCTCTTTCAGATGCTAGACCCAAAGATTTGTTTGGAGTCTTCTTTGACTCCATTTTTTACTATCTTCAAAATATAACTAGAAGAGATCACTGCTCACACTCCCATGTCTCAGTGGGTCCAAACTGCTACCATCTTTTGCTTAGATCACCCCAACAACCTTCCCCTGGTCTGTCCTTGCCTCTCTCCAGTCTGTTTTCAACACAGAAGCTGGAGGGATATGCTAAGCCCAGAGTCAGGTCATGTCACTCCTCTGCTCAAAATCCTCTAGTGGCTTCTATCTCACTCCACCTGAAAGCCAAAGCCCTTACGATGGCCCAGGCAGCTCTCTATGATCTCACCCCCCACAAAGCAGGGAAGAATTTCATCTCCACCAACCCTTCCCTTGCCCTAATCCAGCCACTTAGGCCTCCTGGCTCTTCCCTGAACATGCCAGGCATACTTTCACCTCTGCACTCTCTGTCCCCTCTGCCTGGAATGTTCTTTTTCTCGGTATCTGCATGGCTCACTCCCTCAATCCCTTCAGGTCTCTGTTCAAGTGGCATCTTATGAAAGAGGCATCCTCTGACTTTATACAGCCTATGTCATATAGCAACCCTCTTTCTCAGCACTCTCTGCTCCTCCTCCAATTTTTCTCCAAAGCATCAGTCAGCAGCTATACATACTATATTTTTCCACCTATTTGTTCATTGTCTAGCTCCACAAAAAGAATGCCAGGGTGCTTGCTGAATTTCTGGTGACTAAAGCAGGGTAGACAAATGAACTAGACGTTCAACATTGGGCAGACCCTGGTTACTGCAAGAGGGGACCCACCTTCTTCATCTGGTAGAGAAGAACTCTTTCCCAAGTGACCCAGCCTGTCACCAAAAGGTCTGTTCCTATGGAGGGAAGTTAAATCTGATGGGCAGCCTGCTGATCAGATGGGCCTGGGTCTAGCCTGGGTCCTCGGGAGGCTAGTGGTAATGGTGGTGGTGGTGTGGACAGATACAGCCTGTCTGAACCATTCCTGAGGTTCCTACAAACAACTCATCTGTAAAAAGGCCCTTGGCTTTATCCCAGACTACAGTATTGCCCCTCTCCTCCAGGTGTGGCCTCAGTCTGGATCAGCCGGTAATGCTTTGGTAGAGAACAGGTGTACTAGGTTCTAGAGTTCCTCCGTGAGGGTCGGGCAGCCAGAGAACCTTTAGAGCACCTTCAGAGCAAGCCCTCTGCTCACTGGCATCTCTTTTCCAAGGCTTCTCCCCCTGCCTGGATATGTGTGTATACAGCCACGGGGGTTCTTTCCACTGCAGTGCTAGATGCCAGGAGAGTCCCACACACCACGTGCACTGCCAGGCCCTTACAGCAGCACACCTGGTGAGCAGGACTGATGCTTGTACGCTGCCCCAAATCTCTCTGTGGTCATGTGTCATGGAGTTAACTCTCATGGTTAAGTGCCTTGCTTCTCAGAATTAGCTCTTCCCCTCTTCTAAAAATTAGTGTTTGGAGGCTTTTTATTTTCCAAGTTTAGTATAGGCAGTAGAGACTCATTTCTTAGGGTAGAAAAGAATGACTGAAAAAGATTTATAAGCCAATCTTGAGGATTTCAGTCATTTTAATACAATAGGATTTCCCTTAGAGAGGGTAGCTGGAGAATTCTCAGGTTTTCCGATCATTCCATTAATTTTTATTGATTTTAATGGAAAAAGGTTACAGTGAAAAACAGGACCCCGGCTCCTTGGTGAGGCCTATGCATCTGGGCACTGCACCGAGAGAGGAGGCCCGTGGCCATTCACTCCACTCCTTCAGGGAATCTCTCCTAGAACCTCCCTCCTTCCCCATCCCCCGCCCTACAACCATCCTAGGCAGAGCCTTCGGACAGGAGGAGGCAGCCCTCACTGCAGAAGGATGCACCATGCTCAAGCTGCCAGAGCTTGTATCAGGCCACTTTGGCTAAACTGACCCAACTGCATGATGAAGGCAAAAAACTGGCTCTTCATGTTTGCTTCTTGTTAGTACTCTCTTTATTAAAAAATCAAAACAAAAAACCAGCAGGACTGTAACCTTCTTTCCTCTGAAAGAACAGATATCTATTCAAGTCTCCTTTGGGCTTAGTTTTATGTTTGCAATTTAAGCCCACAATTTGAATAGGCACATGTTTTATATCAATTTAATTTCTGTTTTGAGAGATATTTTGTTTTTAATGTAGATAACTTTAAACAATGATTTTACAACATTCCAGAGTATAAATAAATATAGCCTGGCCTGGCATGGTGGTTCACGCCTATAATCCTAGCATTCTGGGAGGCTGAGGCAGGAGGATCGCTTAAGGCCAGGAGTTCAAGACCAGTGTGGGCAACACAGTAAGACCCAATCTCTACAAAAAAATAAGAAAAATTAGCCTAGGTATGGTGGTGCATACCTGTAGTCCCAGCTACTAGAGGGGCTGAGGCAGGAGGATCACTTGAGCCCAGGAGTTTGAGGTTGTAGTGAGGTATGATGACACCACTGAAATCCAGTCTGGGTGACAGAGGGAGACCCTATCTCAATCAATTAATGAATCCATCCCCTCAAGTTCCTTAAAATTAATTTTTTTTTTTTTTTGAGACAGAGTCTCACTCTGTTGCCGGGGTTAGAGTGCCGTGGCATCAGCCTAGCTCACAGCAACCTCAAACTCCTGGGTTCAAGCGATCCTCCTGCCTCAGCCTCACGAGCAGCTGGGACTACTACAGGCATGCGCCACCATGTCCGGCTAATTTTTTCTATATATTTTTAGTTGGCCAATTAATTTCTTTCTATTTATAGTAGAGACGGGGTCTCGCTCTTGCTTAGGTTGGTTTTGAACTCCTGACCTTGAGCGATCCTTCCGCCTCGGCCTCCCAGAGTGCTAGGATTACAGGCGTGTGCCACCACGCCCGGCCAAAATTAATTTTTAAAACTTCTGATTTCCTCAGTTTTTCATACACTCATTTATGTGTGTGTATATATGTGCATATCTGTGTGTATTCAGTTCTACAATTTTGTCACCTGTACAGGATCCTATTTCCACCACCACAGTCAAGACACTGAGCAGTTTCAACACCACAAAGATCCTTTGTGTTGCCTTTTGTAACCATGCCCACCACCTCCTTCCCCTAATTCCCACCCCTAACCCCTGGCAACCATTAATCTGTCCTCTATTTCTAAAACTTTGTCTTTTTTTTTTTTGGAAACAAAAGTCTCACTCTGTCGCCCCAGCTAGAGTGCAGCGGCATCATCATAGCTCACTGCAACCTCAAACTCCTGGGCTCAAGCAATCCTCCTGCCTCAGCCTCCTGAATAGCTGGGACTACAGGTGCACGTCACTACACCCAGCTAATTTTTCTATTTTTTTGTAGACACGAGGGTCTCGCTCTTGCTCAGGCTGGTCTCGAACTCCTAAGATCAAACAATCCTCCCGCCTTGGCCTCCAGAGTGCTAGGATTACAGGCGTGAGCCACTGAACCCAGCCTAAAACTTTCTCATTTTAAAACACATTAATTAAATTTTTTTTCCTCAAACAGGGCTGCCGAGAAACATTAATTCAATTAATTCAATTTTTAAAAGAACAACTAATAACTCTACTTAATGCCAAAGTTCAATACCACTGCCCTGGTGCTGCACTAAAATCAATGGGACCAGGACACTCTAGGAGCTAAAGAAACCTATACCATATATCACAGGTTTCCCCAAAGAATGCTATAAATGAAAATAGCCATATTCAAGGAATAAAATTCTCAATTTGAGAAGCCTTTGGAATCTCCCTTCACCAACAACCTTCATAACAGGAGGTGAAGGAGCTGAGACAAACCATCCCTTTGACCAGTAGAAGAGATGGAAAATCAGAAGAAAACAGGCAGTTTTAAGCCCACATTCTTCCTCTGTGGCCTCCATAACCTCAGCCCACAAGCAGGACAAAAGGGCTGACAGAAGGGAAGCCCGAGCAGGGTGTGAGAAAAGGTGCACAGTCTAACCACCTCCTTCCTCAGGACCTCCAACTCCCATTGTCACAGCCAGGAGACCAAACAGGGTTTTGGATTGGGGTCCATTCTTTACTGGAAACAACTAGCCAATTGCAAACACTAGTACGAGTACAAAAACATCTCACTTTGTGAGAACTGCCAAAAGCTTCTTTATTACCAACCATAATGACACCAGTGAAAAGCATAGCCTGTGCTTTCCTGCCTCAGCATGTTCGCCTCTGGGCTCAGGTGGTGATGAGCCTGATGGCAGGGACTCCTCCCTGGAAGGTCTTAGAACAGGTCAATCAAGGGAAGCTCCTTTCAGCCAGGGTCCCCAAGAACAGCGTTACATGTCTGTCAAACCTGCCCTCCCATGTTACATATCCACAATAATACTGCTTACACGGGGACTTCGTGAGCTGGTCAGCCTACAAGCACAGTTCTGCACACAGCCATGAAGGCGGAGCTCCTTACTCAATTCGCCTATTCACACTCCTCACTGAGGGTCCCAGGAAACTCTCCTGGGTCAGCCATCTGGGACATGGTGGGGCTGGAGACTGCAGAGTGTGGGGAACATCTCTGTAATTCTACAGGAGGGAAGACAAACAAATGAAGCTCCCTTATTTAGATGGCAAAGGAAGAGGCTTAGGGACTACTTTTGTTACAAGAATTATCAAAGAACCTTGCCCAGATTCCCAAATTCCCCACCTTTTAGGAATATTGTGATGTTGAAGCCAAACTTATGAGTTGTATGCAAGTGACAACAGCTACTCTAGGCCATAGGATGGCAACAGGGTCTTTGCTTGGTTAAGGCCTCTCTGCAGCACAGGCACTGCTCATGCATGTGTGGAATTTGTTCCATGCCCCAGGTTTGCTACACATGAGGTAACAGTAATGGCAAGGTCACCACCCTGACTCGATTGTCCCCAGAAGACTTCCAATGCTCACCCTTGTAACACCACAAGCAGTCTGGTCTTCTTGCGGATGTAGGCAGACTGGCGGGCAGAGCGGTTCTGTTGGGCCTCCAGGGCACTGGAAAGGTATCTCTGGAAGTGGGCAGCATGAAAACATTCGGAGCTGTCCATGATTTGGCGGTACACCATCCACCTGGAAATGGCAAATGTAATCTCAGCCTGGGGGTCACCTGACGGCCTGGCCCCGTAAGCTCAGCCATGGCTTCAAACGTGAGCAGTTCTCCCAGAGACATTCTGTCCAGTGAATTCATATAGGGGAAAGCAATCCCAGGGCACTGGCTGGGTTGGGAGCCCAGTATTCCCAAACCATTATCATTGGGGTTTTTAACAGGAAACCCCTTGCCAAGGGGAAAATGATCAGGAAAGCACACGACCAACAGACTTCAGAGCTGAGAGGCAGTCACTTCTTGGAGGACCACACAAAAATTGGCTTCAATCTGGTGCTCGGTAATACTCTTGCTAAGAGTAAGAAATAGAGTGAAGAACTCATAATGTTTATAGAATGAAAGCAGTAGACATGAGGAACTGCTTAACCATTTAGTACTTAATAAACAAGGTCCGATATGTCCCTAAGCATCTCTCCAAAACTCACCTCCTCGCCCCCACCCTAGACTGCAGACCCTCTGGGCAATCTCAGTCTTTTCAATTCCTTTACAGCAGGCGTCCTCAAACTAGGGCCCGAGGGCCACATGCGGGTGTTTTTGCCCGTTTGTTTTTTTACTTCAAAAAAAGATGTGCAGTGTGCATAGGAATTTGTTCATAGTTTTTTTTAAACTATAGTCTGGCCCTTCAACGGTCTGAGGGAGAGTGAACTGGCCCCCTGTTTAAAAAGTTTGAGGACCCCTGCTTTACAGCCTCCTGAAGGAGGCCTTACTTTGGAGTAGACTTACTACATACTAAATGCCTGGTTCAGTCAGCAGGGTTGTTTAGTAATCTGACAGCCAGGTGGAAGTGATGGATGAATGGTTTTCCCAATTTCACCTGAACAAACCTGTTCAAGCGGCACCTGAACTCATGCAGTCTCCTTGCAGTCATGGGAGGATCACTTTATCTACCAGCTCCCAAGTTTTTAAAACTATCATGGCCTTGAGTTTCCCGACCAACCAGGCACATTCCCAGGCCTTTGCACTTGCTGTCCTGCTACTACAGTGCTCTCCCCCATATATCTGCATGGTTTATTCTCTTATTCTTTTGAGTTTTGCTCAAATGTTACCTTCTGAATGAGGTCTTCCCTGACCCTCCAATTTAAAACTGGAATTCCACTCCCAGCCCTGCACTTCCTATATTTTTCTTTCTCTATTTTCTCCATAGCACTTTTCACTAGCTAATATACTATGTTTTTCTTATCTGATTAATTGTTTTCCCAAACTAGAATGTAAGCTCTTTGAGGGCAGAGATTTTCTTATCTGTTTTATTCATCAATGTATTCCCTCACACTCAGAACAGTGCCTGGAACACTGGAAGGGAGCAGTATAGTCTGTTACAGGGACGGATGACTACTATGCCAATACCAGTCACACCAAGGGCCAGTACATGTCTAAGATTTCCCAGTACCTAGGTAGGCCCAGGGATAGAATCCCTTTCCCCAAAGCAAAGGCAGCAGCCATACTAACCTGCCATATTCCTTATGCAGAGTGACCAGAAAAGCACAGAGCTCGCTAGCATGACAGCCTGGGAGGCCGGTTACAATGCTGATAATTACCTACATGAAAGAAAAGTCATGTGGGTTTGCAATTCAACTGCACTGCATTGTGTAAGAAGAGGTTTGGGAACCAAGCTCTGTGGGTCTGAACCTCAGCACCACCACTTACTAGTTCTGTGACCTTGGGCCAATGACAGAACCAACCTTGTAGGGTGGGTGTCAGAATTAACTTAACATATGAAAAGTGCTTAGAACAATGCCTGGCACATAGCAAATACCATACAAAATGCAGTGTTACTACTAGAATTTCTGTACAGCAGGTTGTGAATAGATCAGTTAAAATACAATGCATTAAAAGGCCTATCTGAGACCAATGGCTTTTGTAAAGCAGACTCAGGATATTTATGACTTACCTGTAAGAGTAACACTTCTTAGGAAAATACTGGGCAGAAAGGAGGTCCAGAAAGAAAATGCCACTGGCTACCCTGGAGTGGTAAACTCTGCAGAGAGGAGTGGTGCTGGGGTGTTTCTGCCTGGCTGCCTGTGCCCTCCAAGCCACACTACCTGGGCTAAGTCAAAACTCACTGGTTGTGGGAAGCACTTCTGACTCTCGAGGAGAAGAGGAGCCTGGCTAGACTGTCCTAACCTTATTACACAATGGCACAAAAATAGGCCCCTCCTAAGGTAGATATTCTAAAGTAACTTAACCACTTCGGGACCAGCGTCGACTACAGTCGACAGCCACAGATGAACGTGCACAGCGACTTTAGCTGACAGCCGTGATATGACTTTTCTAATTTTTCATTTATCAAAATAAAATTGTGAACATTTAAACATAACGTAATGAAAACATATATGTATATGTTACCTATTCTGATTTACATTACAAGTAAAGCTGCCTGTAAAGTAAAACAAGCTTTCAGTGCTTTAAAGTTTTCCTCATCACACAAGAGCAAAACGGATTTGTCGTCAATGCACAGCACAACTATCGTGCGGACTATGAGTGCCGGCTATGGGGAAGGTTTCGCGGCCAGTGAGTGTGGTCCCAAAGTGGTTAAGAAATTCACCGAAAAAGAAGGGGTCATGCAGGGGAGGGCAGGAACCATGCAGTTACTGAAGGAGGTCTATGTGAACGGCACAGCATGATAAGGGCCTCTATGTGTTTTATTTCACAATATAAAAGATTCACTAGGACAGGCCCAGTCACAGATAACTTATGCTAAAGCTCAGCCTGGAGGCACTTACCACCTGAGCTGACCACATATCCGCACAGAGAAGACGGCTGTGGCTTCCTCTTCTTTTGTGGTACCCAGAAGCTCTTCCCGGTCCCCTCTGACCAGGGCCTCTATAGTGTATCCCTTTTTGCTTTCTGGGGCACTACTCTACATAATTGGCATTTTGTTTATCTTCCTCCCATCCAGCTCTCCCCATCTGGGCTCCTATTCCTCAGTGTCCAGGTCTTAGCCCTCAATCACAGCACAGTGCACACAGCCAGATACATTCATACTTTAAGGCCAGTCCTAGAGCACCTTTTCAAAAAATATAACAAGTAGGCATTTTCAGGCTTTGTATACTATCAGCTAAGGGAAAAAATGGTGCCTCTACTTGCTTACTGCTTCTATTTCCTTTTGCAGCTGAGTATCTTCTAGATTTCCACAGAAATAAATACCCTCTTTCAGTCTGTTATGACATATGGCTGCAAAGGAATGGTGGGAGGGAGTCAAGTGGAGGGAAGCCTGAGGCAGGAAGGATTAAAATCCACTCTGGGGAAGACAGGTTTACAAAGTATCACTTTACCTTAGTGATTCCAGCAAGGACATAAATACATGGACACCCACCCCCTTATTAAGCACAATGTATCAACCACTGTCAGGTAAGTCCTTGTCACAACCAGAAAGAGCTGACAGGAAGAGAGCACTGAGCAAAAGTTTAAAAGACCTGGAGAGGCCAGAGGAGGGCAAGGCAGGATGCCAGGATTTTATCACTGTCATGGGGCATGGCCAGGGTTAAAGTAGACACCTGACACAGTCATTGTACAGAGAGGGTTATGTGTATCATGTCAGTATCCAAGGAGGCGGAGAGTCTTATAAAAGGGACTCCACCTGAGTTCCCTTTGTTAACTACACAAAAGATCCAAAGGCAGGCTCTCAGGATTATCTTCCCATGGATTCTCAGCACATTTAGTGAACTCCTCTACCTTGTCATTTTCTACTCTGTGAGTAGGGTTGATTTCAGCTGGCTGCAGCAGGATAGGAAGATGGGTCCGCATCACAGGCTCCTGACTAATGCTGCTGATGGCAAAATGCTGGAGAAACCTAAAAAAACAAAGACAATGCTATCATGTTACCAACACCAGACTTGCCTAAAGGATCACATGAGAAACTCTTAATTGCTAAATAAACCTATTCTCTAGGTTCTCTCTAGAGAATAAAATTGCATATGGTGTGTCACTACTACCTTTTCCAATGATCCCCAAGAAGCTACAAGGAAAAAGGAGTTTAGGAAGGACCAACGTTGAGGTTTCCGACATTTGAAAAGTCAAAACATTAAGCATCTAAAAATAAAAAAGCAGAGCTCACCAGTCCAGCTCTGGGAGTTTAGCTGAGAGTAGCTTTAGAGAACTCCATTTCTCTCCAGCAGGATAGCTCAGGGCACTGAAGAGCTTCTGTGCTCTGGAGTGTCTAGAATATCAAAAGCTCACAGATTAGAACTCCCTCTCCCTACAGCACACACACTTTACACAACTTGTTCTGATCCTTTCAAGCCAGAGGCCAGTGACAGAGTCAACTCTTCCAAAATAAGCATCTCTGTGACTTAAACAAAATGTGGCATTAGTGCGTGATGACTGGTATGCCCACATAGGAAGGCTGGCCCCAAACCCCTTGACAATACTGTGAGAGTTGCTGATTCTTGGTGGATTTCATCTCTCTTGCTTTCCCTTTCCAAGGGCACCGGCTACCTGCAAGTTGGCAGCATTGAAATGACTGTGCTGGCCCTTTCAGAAGCCAGGACCCCTGTGTTACATAACGCCAGGCATCCTGCAGAGAGAGCACACCCACAAAGCTTAGGGAAGCAAGCACAAACACTGAGGGCAGCCACTTACAGTTTCTTTTGTTCCACAGATAATCCATCTTCCTGGATCACTTTTAAAGAGAGCCCTGAGTTATCCTGCTGTTGCCAGGGGGAGAAGACCTAAACAAAACACAATTTGAGCAAAGAACACTTTAAACCCAACAACAGGATATGGAACCCACATGGGGATTTGATGGTTGTTGAAAAGCTAGACTGTCAGTGCAGAGAAAAACCACTATAACAAACAAGTTTGCTTCAAAAATAGAGGCCTGAAGCAATTCTGTTCTGTGTTTTTTAAAACCAGAATGTCTTTCTGGGTTCCTTCTCCTCAGGGATTCTGCTTCTTCAGAGCTCAGGAAGCATGGAGGAAGGTGTCGGGTGACGATGTTCTGGTTCCCTGGTGATGAGGCAGACAGACAGGAGTGGTTCAAATAACTCCGGCCTGGAGGCAGAGGGGTTGCTGCAGGGAATCCAAAGGGCTGTCTCTACTTTCCAGATCGGAAGGACAAGCACGGGAGGTAGTAAGACCCAGAAGGCAGTATGGGGGAGACACAGGCTGGGCTGAGAAGCTACTCTGCAGCCACGGTCAGTTCCTCTCTCTTCCACATCCTGCAAATCTGTCCTAAGGGAGGGACGCTGTCCTCTCACAAGCTGTGGCAATCACACCTTTCCAAGAATTTCTACCAGTCAAGAGGCTGGCCATCAGTTTAACTTTGGCTACTGCTTGGTCTCTAAGTGGGTCGTACAATTCTTGGCAAGCTCCTTCACTTGTATAATCTGTGCTGAGCACCTATAATGTGCAGATTGCCAGGTGGCACCATTCACAAGGGCAGGGACTGTGCCCCACAGGGACAGAGAGCACAGGGTGGGGGAGAGAGCTCTAATCCAGTAGGTAAGGCCTGACAATTCAATAAAGTAACTAAAAGGGAAGTAAGTCTAATTAGGATTTAAAGAGAACAAAACAGATTTTTCTTAAAGGCTAAAAAGCCTTTTGTTCACTTTCTTTAGGCTCTCACCCCTCACTGCCCAAAGCACCATTCTAGAACCCGAAGTCACCCCCACCACCAGCCAACTCTCCTTCTCATCACCTCACTGTTAGCTCCAAGGCACTGCCTTACCATCTAAATTGCTACAGAAAAAAATAGTAGTTGTTGTGCTGAATAATGACCAATGTTACCTCTGAGTAAAATGCCTGGTATATCTTTGATTTGGGGAAAAGGGCAATCATCAGAAAATTGCTTGATCCATGTAAATGAACTGGGAGATGAGGAAGCATAGAGCTTTTGAAGTCTATGAGAAGGGCAGCAACAATACTGGTAGAATCCTAAAGAGAGAAAGAGGAAGCATCAGTGAGGAGAGCCATTTGCATGATTCCAGCCCTTGCAACTACTGACAGAACACACAGGATCAATTTCAGTGCAATTATTTTCACATTATGTGGTTTACTGGAGTTCAATATAGATGTGCTTCCCAATACCCAGTTATGGGAGATATAGAAAGCACAAGGATTTTTTTCCCTTAAGCTAAAATGTCACATCAGAATTCTTCCTAGGGTATTAAATCCTCATCAGATATACAATTTGCAATTATTTTCCCCCATTCTGTGGCTTGTCTTTTCACTCTCTTTATAGTGTCCTTTGATGCACAGAATTTTTTAATTTTGATAAAGTCTAATTTATAGATTTTCTTTTATTGTCTGTGCTTTTGATGTCATATCCAAAAAATCATTGCCAAATCCAATGTCACAAAGATTTTCTCCTATATTTTCTTCTAAGAGTTTTATTGTTTTAGCTCTTAGGTTTAGGTTTTTTGATCCATTTTGAGTTAATTTTTATATATAGTGTAAGATAAGGGTCCAACTTCATTCTTTTACATGTGGATATCAAGTTTCCTAGCACCATTTGTTAAAAAAGACTGTCTTACTGACACTGGTTTTGGCACTATTGTCGAAAATGATTTGATGCAAGGATTTCTTTCTGGGTTCTCTATTCTATTCCACTGGTCTGTATGTCTAACCTTACTCCAGCACCACACTGTCAGGTTACTGTGGGTTTGTATACGTTTTTTTTTTTTTTTTTTTTGAGACAGAGTCTCACTCTGTTGCCCGGGCTAGAGTGCCGTGGCGTCAGCCTCGCTCACAGCAACCTCAAACTCCTGGGCTCGAGCAATCCTCCTGCCTCAGCCTCCCGAGTTGCTGGGACTACAGGCATGTGCCACCATGCCCGGCTCATTTTTTCTATATATTTTTAGTTGGCCAATTAATTTCTTTCTATTTTTAGTAGAGACAGGGTCTCGCTCTTTGCTCAGGCTGGTTTCGAACTCCTGAGCACGAGCAATCCACCCGCCTCGGCCTCCCAGAGAGCTAGGATTACAGGCGTGAGCCACCGCGCCTGGCCGGTTTGTATACGTTCTGAAATAAGGAAGTGTGAGTCTTCCAACTTTATTTTACCTTTTCAAGATTGTTTTGACTAACTGGGGTCTCCTGAGATTCCATATGAATTTTAGGATGGGTTTTCCTATTTCTGCAAAAACTGCCACTGGGATTTTGATAGAGATTGTATTGAATCTGTAGATTGTTTTGGGTAGTATTGTTGTCTTAAAAATATTAAGTCTTCTGATCCATGAACATGGATATCTTTCCATTCATTTAGGTCATCTTTAATATTTCAGTAAAGTTTTATAGTTTACAGTATACAAGTCTTTCACATTCTTGGGTTAAATTTGTTCCTTAGCATTTAATTCTATTGTAAACAGAATTGTTTTTTCAATATCCTTTTCAGTTTGGTCATTGCTAGGATATAGAAATGTAACTGATTTTTGTGTGTTGATTTTTGTATCCTACAACTTTGGTAAATTTGTTTATTAGTTCTAATGGTTTTTTTGGTGGAATCTTCAGGGTTTTCTACATGTAAGACCATATTATGGTCTTACTTCTTTCTTTCCAATTGTATGCCTTTTATTTCTCCTTCTTGCCTAACTGCTCTGGCTAGAACTTCCAATACTATGTTGAATAGAAGTGGCAAAAGCTGGCATCCTTGTTCTCAATCTTAGGGGAAGAGGGTTTGTTCTTTTTTAAAAGAACATTTAGGCTGGATGCGGTGGCTCATGCCTGTAATCCTAGCACTCTGGGAGGCCAAGGCGGGAGGATTGCTCAAGGTCAGGAGTTCGAAACCAGTCTGAGCAAGAGCGAGATCCCTTCTCCACTAAAAACAGAAAGAAATTAATTGGCCAACTAAAAATATATAGAAAAAATTAGCTGGCCATGGGGGCACATGCCTGTAGACCCAGCTACTCGGGAGGCTGAGGCAGAAGGATCGCTTGAGCCCAGTAGTTTGAGGTTGCTGTGAGCTAGGCTGATGCCCCGGCACTCTAGCCCAGGCAACGGAGTGAGACTCTGTCTCAAAAAAAGAAAAAAAGAACATTTATCATTATAAAAGTAGTATGTTCATTAAATAAAATTTTGAAAAAAAATAAAAATAGAACAAAGAAGTTAAAAAAAGATTAACCCAAAGTCCTATCCCTTAAACCCAACTATTGCTAACATTTTATGTACTTTTCCTTCTAGTCTTTTTTTCCTACTCATTCATTGACTTGTCTTTTTTATGTGGTGGGAAGTCATATTTATTACTACAGTTCCATATCCTGTTTTTAAAACTTAACTTACCATTACCATCTGCCATGTTATTTAACACATACTATCTATAAACATTTCCAGTGACTGCATTCTACTCCCCTCTTAGGTACCCCCCCCCATGGCTGGACATTCACATTAGCTATTCCAGTTCTTCTCTGCCAATAGTTCCCTTTGTTTGCTCTTTGCTTATTTCCTGTTATACATGGTAGCAGGAGGCTGTTTCTGATATGCTTCTCTGTATTTGTTAAGTATCCTCACATCCTGTGAACAACCCTGACCTGGGACTCAGTGTGTGCATGTTAATAAAGATAGAGCTCTTTGTAAAAAAAGAAATATTAACTCATTTGTTTTAATCAGCAAAAATGTTTTTTAAAATTTTTTTTGCTTTTAATTCTATTTTTGAAATATTTTTTAAAAAGTATTTTTATTTTTAATTAACACATAATTGTACATATTTATTATGGGGTACAATGTGTTGTTTCAATACATGTATACATTGTGTGAAAACTGAATAATTTTTTATTCAATTTATCTAAGAAGATAACTAGCATATCTATCACCTCAGACATTTATCATTTCTTTGAGGTGGGAACATTCAAAGTCTTCTCTTCCAGCTATTATGAGATGTATAATAATTTATTATTGAGTATAGTCATCCTACTGTGCAATAAAACACCAGAACTTACTCTTCCTTTCTAATTGTAACTGTACCCATTAACCAACCTCTCCCTATCCCCTGAAATACTTTTTAGAGTTTTATATTATAACTAGTCTGACAAATTTCATGCTATATCCATACAATGAAAGACTACTCAGCAATAAAGAGGAATCAGCTATTAATGTACACAACAACATGGATGAATCTAAAAATCATTATGCTGAGTGGAAAATGCCAGACTCAAACAGAATGTATGATGTTCATTTATATAACATTTTAGAAAACTAATATACAAACTAATATACAGTGATAAAAACTAACAGTTGTTATCTGAAGTCAAGGGTAGAGGGAAGATCAAGCGTGATGGCTCACTCCTATAATCTTAGCACTCTGGGAGGCCGAGGTGGGAGGATCACTTGAGCTCAGG
>VBSM01001118.1:28285917-28301147 GCA_008086735.1 Cheirogaleus medius | reverse complement strand
CGGCCTCCCAGAGTGCTAGGATTACAGGCGTGAGCCACCACGCCCGGCCATTTCCCAATGTCTTAAGCTCACTGGAATGAAAGCTTAGGCAGTGGGAACAGAATAGACTCAAGGGATAATTTATGCCTACACATTATAGCCAGAATCTTGGCTGGATACCCAGGATCCCCTCATGCACCGTTTGCCAACCTTCTTTACATCAGGATGTGCTGAGGTAAATGGAGGACTTGGCTTATGGCTGAGAGCAACTGGCCTTGAAATTCTGGTTCCCCCAGATGCCTGACCCCAGAGACCAATATCTCAGTGCATCTCCAAACCATTCCCCTGGCCCATCAGTGTGGCCCCAGCACATAGGTTGGAAAGCTCTACTCTGACTGTACTTCATGGGAGACCCAGATCCCTTTTGATTGTTGTTTAATTAATTACAGTCATGCATTGTTTTAAAAATGGGGATACGTTCTGAGAAATACATCCTTAGGCGATTTTGTAGCCGTGCAAACATCAGAGTGTATTTACACAAACCTAGATGGTATATCCTACTATACCTATGGCCTATTGCTCCTAGACTACATACCTGTACAGCATGTTACTGTACTGAATACTGCAGGCAACCATAACACAACAGTAAGTATTTGTGTGCCCAAACATATGTAAACATAGAAAAGGTACAGTAAAAACACAGTATTGTGGGACCACCTTGTGGGACCATTGTATATGCGGTCTACCATTGACTGAAATGTTGTTATGCAGCACATGGCTGTAATTAATTTTCCCAGGTCCCCATTAAGGGCATGAACACAGGTCTTGGAACATAAAGGAGCCACTGAAAACTTGGTATATTGTTCAAGGCAGGCTTGTCCTCAGCTCACATTTCCACATGAGGTCAGAGCAATCTCAGCTACCTGCAGGAAGGCTTCACAACCTCAGAAAGAGGTGCCTCCAACCCTTCAGTTAACTCTGGACCCTGTGGAAGCCTAGGCATGGGAGTGTGGGTGCAGAGCTGCCTGGGCACCCTCAGAAAGCACAGGATTACCACCACTGCAGCTAGGACAGTCCTGAGAACACATCAATTTCTTCAGGTAAGGGGTGGGCTGCCCAAGACCCCTACCCACTCCCACCTCACCCCTTGTACATATCCCTCTAAAGGCCATTTCCAGCCAGCTGACCTCTTAACAGCTCTGCTTACCGTCTTCACAAAGGATAAGCTGTCTTCATTGTCCAGAGGCACAATTCTAGAAGAGGAAAGAGATGAGACAGACATATGCCAATGAGTTTTTAAATGTACTAAAATTTACAATGTTCTCTTTTTTCAATTTGGCAACAACTCACAGATTCAGATTTCTCTCAGAGATTTTCAAAACACTGGGCCGCATGTATGTAGAATTAGTATGTGGGCCACTAAAGTGAATTATGTTCTCCCCTGACCCCTGCTCCCCTCAGCCTTTCAGCGGGAGATACTCAGGGTACAGGGCTCAGCTGAGCACAGCCAGCCCCGAGCCAAACCCTGGAGCAAGGGCACTGGCAGGTGTGGAACTGCGAGAAGACCTTCCATGTCAGCAGCCACAAGGTAGCCTCTCCTCTCTTTGTGTTCCTAAAACTTGTCACGTATGAGGATGCACCACAATCATGTACTTACCTTCCCTGATTATTCACAGCATGTATATGAAAAGCCATCTTGGAGCTGTGGACCAAAAATAAAACAAAATAAAACAAAAGTCAGTCTGCTCTTGCTAACTACTGGTTTGGTAACCTCCCCAGACACTTGCTTCTATAGTATGCCTGCTCGGGACACTCACGGCCACCCAGTGAGGTGTGTGTCATCTTTGCTTTTTGCAGATTTACCTTAGATATTTTAGATACCCTTCCCAGGTCCCATGCTACCAGCAGGCACGGGGCCAGCATCTGGCCCCAGTCATGGCCCTGACTCTGTGCAAGTCCTTAGGGCTATCTTGACTCTTGGAGGAGAATAGGAGAGAACATGACAGGACTGCTGCCCACCACAGTCTGGGAGTAGACCCTTCATCCCTGCTCTGAGAACACGCACAGGCCATGTCTCTGCTCCTCACAGTGAAATGCTGTGGAGCCATGGGCAGGGTCAGGCCTTCTGAGCCAGAAATAACCAGAATATCCTTTTGGCTTACTCTAAATTGTGTAAGTTTAATTTCCTGCTTTAACAAGTACTAGTTAGTCACACACTAACTTCCTACTTGCTTTCATGGCTCCCCCTTCCTTCCCCTCTTGAGAGAGGGAGATCTGCTAATTTGATGCAGTTCAAGGGTCCTCAGTGAAGTTGCCTTTGTGGAGGGAAAGGGGTGGGACTATGGGTGGAGGACTGGCCCTGTGAGACTCTCTTCCCATTGCCTAATGTCTTCTCCTTGTGCCTTCCTCCAGGGAGGGTGGACATCCAGGCCTAGGAGGCCAAGGGACTGAGAGGGGGCCTGCCCTGGGGAGGTTGAGTTGCCTAGGCAAGGGCCTGAGGAAGGCAGGAATGGAATGACTATGGCAGCCCTGTTGATGATAACAGAGAAGAACCCACTGTGACAGCAGCTAACATTTCTATGTCCAATCACTGTACAAGGTGGGTAGTTGAGGAAACAGATGCAGAGTTTCCTATCTTGCCCAAGGTCACACAGCTGCCAAGTGAAGGAACTTTCTCAAACTCGCCTACCAGAAACAGACAGTACAAGGCAGCACAAGGCCTTAAAGGAACAAGCTTCCTCCATTCCTCCTCTTTCATAGCCAGAGCAACAAGATCCAGAAGACCTAGAGGGACAGAGGCCTGGAGCAATTCTAAAGCCTTTCACCACATCACCACAGAGTTCTGGCTCTTTCCTCCACTCCTGGAGCTGCACCAGTAGAATTCTTCTCGTCAGATTAACTGACTAACTTACCTTTCAAATGTTCCTTCTTACTACCCAGGGCTATCAGATGGAGCTGAGGTACCACAGGACCCACCCCAGAAATACTCTTAAATAAATTCCCCAGTATTGGTGTTTTTTGTATCCTTTGCATAAAAGTGCACAAAATGGCTCTGATGTGGGACAGTGTAAGTGGACTGGGTTCATGACGATTTAGCTATCTAAACCTTTTAAAAGTCATGTGTCTGGTTTGATTTAACAAAGACCACACAGAGATCCCCTGTGACATGCTGGGAGATGTGATGGGAAGACTGCCAGGAAGCCAGACTCCCAGCCCACCTAGACCCCAACACATGGCCAGGCCCAGGGTTTCCACCATCTGGGAGACAGATGAGACCCACGGCAAGTCTCTTCTAAGCACTGAGTATTTTCCTGTGCCCAGGGCCCCTGGCCATAGCAAACCTCACCATTCAGGTCCCCAAATTCACTGTTTTAACCTTGGAACCCAGGCCTGTCAGGTCTCCTGTGGTTCCAGTGTAAATCTCCTGTGCCTCACATTCTAGCCTCAGAACACATGTGTGACTCTTTCTCATACAGCTCCTCCATCTTTGGCTCCTTGGCTTCTCAAATAAAGGCCAGACCATGAATGACTCTCCTTCATACATCCCATTATTTTACTGAAACATTTCTCAAAGGGGAGATGAGATATCAATTACAAGGGATAAAAGATAATTTTAAAAAACAAACAAAAAATTTCCTTATAAAAAATATCAGCCATTGCTTACCGCAGGGCTGCCTTAAACTGAATCAACTCAAAGGAATCTAACCCAGATCCCAGGGTCTGCTCTGCTACCTCCTTGGCCTGTAAAATTAATAACAAGACAGAGACAATTAGCTTTCACAGCAAGAAAAAGTACACACATCACTGATGAGAAGGGCCTTCCTAATTTTTGGCCAGGAACACATCATGTCCTTCCCCTCTGTGTGACACTTTGTAGACATCAACAGATTAAAATGAAAGCATCGTGTTAAGGGAAATGGGTGGGTGCTTTCTTCAGGCTGGGTTCATAGGACAAAACTGCATTCAGGCAGGTGGTACTGGAACCAGATCTGCCGGAGAGGTATGACCAGCTGAGATGACAGCAGTGGAATATGAGGTCTAGAAAAGTGCTTTCTTCTCCCTTCTCCCCTGGCTCTGGGGGAGGGACCACTGCCCTTAGAGTTTCAGCCAGATGCTAAGAATATCTAAATAGCTAAAGAAAAACAAGGTGTGAGAAATGATATTGAAGGACATCCCCACTGCTATGCACAAGCCTTCTGCCATGTAGCAGCTAAAGGGCTGAGAGACCCCACATCAGTACCAGGGATACGAGTGCAGTAAGTAGGGGGGATGGCTAGGAGCTGGTACTACAGCTACAGTCTCTCTGAGAGCTACATCATACACAACCTTTCCAATGTCAAATGGCTTCCTTCAGGAAAGGTCCTATTGGCATTGGGAGGCATCAAGCCGACTCTTCTCATCTCCTTACTGGGTCAGATATAGGAATCCAACTCAGCAGGGCAGGTTAACCGCAAAACAGCAAGGAAGATAATGGTCAGAGAACAAGAACACATGTGCTTGTCTAGGAAAGGCAAATCAGATTTTCTAGTCTTCAGCTGTTTTTTTAAATATTGAATTATAGGAAATCAAACTCTATAGCTCAAAACAAACTTACCTAACTTTATTAAAATTCACAGTAAAATAATCTATATTTTTCTTTTATGTTTCAGCTTTTAAAAGCCTTTTGTTTATTAAGCCATTAAACAAAACAACATGCTACAGAATGATTTTCTTTAACACAACCAGACATCTACAAAGAAGCGCCGATTAGTTGTCATTCATAAGACAACAGCAGCATGGTGTCACAGGCGGCAGAAGCTCAGTGCTCTAAGGGCATCTTTTTGCCTGGTGCCAAAGAGGCACAAGCTCACACAAAAGTAAGTACTATGAGGTGTCCAAAGAATAAACAGATGGATAGAAATGTTTTACATTAAAATAATGACTACAGAAAGAGAAACATGGTATTTAAATTACCTTTGTTAGACTGGAAGTTTTAGCATAACATGCAATGGCAGCCAAAACAGCCTCAATAACAGCAGCATATACCTGGGACAAGAGCCTACTTTAAAAACAAAAAATAATGGTTAACACTATAGCATCATGGGGTTTTGTCAAAAGCTGCATGCACATAAGTGACGGGCCCTAAGAAACTGATTTTTAAACAGAATGAGAAAAGTGCAAAAATGGAACTCATTGATTTTTTTTTTTTTTTTGGAGACAGAGTCTCACTCTGTTGCCCTGGCTAGAGTGCCATGGCATCAGCCTGGCTCACAGCAACCTCAAACTCCTGGGCTCAAGTGATCCTCCTGCCTCAGCCTCCCTAGTAGCTGGGACTACAGGCATGCGCCACCATGCCCGGCTAATTTTTTCTATGTATTTTCAGTTGGTCAATTAATTTCTTTCTATTTTTAGTAGAGACGGGGTCTCGCTCTTGCTCAGGCTAGTTTCCAACTCCTGACCTTGAGTGATCCTCCCGCCTCGGCCTCCCAGAGTGCTATGACTACAGGTGTGAGCCACTGCGCCTGGCCCTTGATTTTTAAAACTTTTAAAAGTCTTATGTCTGGTTTCATTTATACTTGCTCTTGTTAAATCATCTTAAGGAAAGTCAGCTCCTCTGAACTCTGCCCAAACGACCACTCCTCCTAGTTTGTGAGCAAACAGAATGAAACTGTGTAGGCTCCTTGATCCCCTACATGCAGAAGCAGCTACCCACAGACCAGGAACCCCTTCAGTGTTATGATAACAGACTTGCTGCTTTTCCAGGGACCAACCACACTACACCTGCAAGTGGTCTCCTCACCAGACCCTGCTGAAGGCTGGCTGTTACAGGAACCCCAGGGTGGGAAACCTCAGGGGCAAGAGAGATTCCCCGACTGAGGAGGGGCTGCGTTCCACTTAAATTCAAACTAAACAGCTGCAGACCACTTTCTGAGCAGCTTGCCTGATGTACGGAACAGACAATGCTCCTAAGGAGATCTCTCTCCTTCCCCCAAATCTCACTCTTTCTCTATGATTTTACTTCTTAAAATTATTATAAGAAGGTTTTTTTCTTTGCCAGACTGGGAGTGCCATGAAGGTCCCCAAAAAATCCAAATTTGGTTCCCTTTAGGGAAGAAGGGTTTCTCAACCTTGGGATTTTGAGCTGGTTAATTTTTTGCTGTGGGGTTTGTCCTGTGCATTGTAGGATGTTTAAGGGCATCTCTGGCCTCCACCCATTAGATGCTAGTAGCATACCCCAATTGTGATAAAAAATGTCTCCAGACCTTGCCAAATGTGCCTGAGAGTGGGGAAATGTAGGGGTGGTGCAGTAGAATTGCCCCTGGTTGAGAATCACTGCTTTAGGGGAAGGAGGCCCAGAAAGACCAGGGGAGGTACCTGGCAAGGCCTCACCTAAGAATAGAATATGTCTACTTTTAAGCCTGTAAGACTCTTACAACAGGTAAAAGAAGGCAATAGGAGTTTGAAAGCAGGAAGAAACACAGAAATGGTCTCATTTAATCCTCTGATCTATAGAAGCAGCAAGTAGGGCCTCTGGAAGTAGAATAAGTTGTCTAAGGCTAACATACACAATTCATGGCAGACCTGAACTCAGACCTGCTTTCGGCCTGGTGCTTTTCCACTGTGCCACATCACATTGCTACCTCCTTCAGTTTCCTCCTTGGCCCCTGCATGACACCTCCACATTGTACGTAAGAGGTTTGAGTTGGGTTGGAGGAGAAAAAGGGACAGAGAGTTCATATAAAATGACAGCTCCAAAGAGCAACATATCCTGAAGACTGCTGGCCAGGCCAGGGAAGAGGGTACACCCTGGTAGGAAGAGGCATGGCAGGGACACTGTCAATGAGCTTGATCACTTCTGGGTAAGACCAGAATCCTCTATACCTTGACACTAAGGGTGAAGTTTGATAGAGGCCAACCCCAAAGATGTAAAGATATTCCCCTCCTGAGCTTGAATCAAATATCACTCAGTACCAACACTGATCAGGCACCTACCTTGCTTGGCCTTCTCCTATACAGAGCCTCAGACAAGAGCTCAACACATAAGCCACCTGGCTACCAACCCATAAAATGGCCTGGATAGCACTGCTGCTACTTTCATCAGGACTCCAAAAGGACCAAGTTCTACTGGATCTGTGATTTGGCAAATCTCTCAATGTGGGCCCAGGTACTCCTCAAGAATAGTCCCTGATGCAGGGCACCAGTGGGGTTAGTGTAGGCAAAATGTCTAAGGGTTCATGATGAGGATCCAAGGCAGTGGCTAAGCACTGCTGGCACGGAAGCACAGCAGACAGGAGGCAAGACCACACCCACCAATACATGAGAAAATGGTTGACTAATTGCTAAAGTGAAGGAAACCGCAAAAACAACTATATACACATTATTACAGCTACATAAAACCTAAATGAGCCGGGTGCGGTGGCTCGCGCCTATAATCCCAGCTCTTTGGAAAGCCAAGTCAGGAGGATTATTTGAAGCTGGGACTTTAAGACCAGCCTGGGTAACATAGTGAGACCCTGTGTCTACAAAAAATAGGAAAAATTAGCCAGGTGTGGTGGCATGCACCTGTAGTCCCAGCTACTCAGGAGGCAGAGGCAGGAGGATTGCTTGAGCCCAGGAGTTTGAGGCTGCAGTAAGCTATGATTATGTCACTGCACTCCGACCTGATTGAAACAGTGAGACCCTGTCTCTAAAAAAAAAAAAAAAAAAAAAACCCTAAATGAATAATTTTTTTAAAAGCCCAAAAAGACATACATTAAGACACTAATTGGTAGTACACAGAGGAAGAATTAAGGGCTGATTTTATTTTCTTTTCTCAATTTCCATACTTTCTGTAGTGTGATTCTATTACTCATATTATATTTATTTGTATATGTATTTTTCTCAATACAGCTTTGTGGGCCCTAGAAATTCTGATTCAGTAGTTATGGCATTGGGCCTGGGAAACCTATATTCTGATGAGAAACTTAGATAATCCTTTGTGACCTTAGGAAGCACTGGTCTAGACCCCACCAGTTTATGCTGTGGTATTTAAATACGTAATAATAGAACTCTATTATGTCCATATTTCTGAAGGAGGATGCTTTTTGGAATTCAATAGATTTAGCATTAATGAGTTTATTTCCTGTCTTTGGTTTCCTGTTGTACGTGAAGGGAAAGAAGTCAGCATTAGGTAGAACCTTTCTAAGTTGCACTGCCAGGGTTCAGATCCTAGCTCTGTTCCATAGGCCTGAGCGTTAAATCCAGAGAAAATACTCCTCAGACCAGAGGGGGTTTCACACAGATTCTTCCAGGGGATTTCAGGACATTTTATTCTTAGAAAACCCCTCAATAAAAAATGAGTTACTTGTAGAAAACACATTAAGGAGAGTTACGTCACATAAACGCATGGGTGTGCGGGCAGGAAGTCTCTGAGTGCTGGAGAAAGGAGCAGATGACAGAGCTGGCAGGGTCCTCTGGCCTGAATTCCAAGCTGAGAGACAGGGGATGGGGACCTCCTTGGGAAGCTACAGAGCAATGTTCATGCCATAAACAAGATGTCTTAATCACTGCCGATCTCAAAAAGGAGTAGACAGGACAGCCACAACTGAGTAATTCAACTTTGAGAAAGAAAAAATAAAATAAATATGAAGACTTACATTTGTTCAGTTTTCTTGGGCAGCTTGTTGTCACCACCTATGAAAGAATACCATGTATTAAGATTGTGACAGGAGCACAGGCTATGCAAACACTTCACAAGGAAGCTAGAAATGTTTCATTTACTTCAAAGGTGTGGTCAAGAACTATATATTTTTTTCTTTTAAGTTAAATACAGTACAAGCTCCAACAATGGTGGAACTTGGCTTCTCCCAATATCCCCCTGGACCTTCACTGTCGGTATTTCCCACTTTTACGACCACTCAGCACCACCACTAAACAGAAGAGAAGATACCCAGAATCTCAGGCTCTGGAATATTTTTGCTTTTATTTTTAACTTTTTAAAGTTTGAGGTATCAGTAAACAGGCTCAGTTCCATCTCCTTAATCACCTGACCCAAGTCATGCTTCTTTCTGGCGTTTCCCAGCTTATTTAACAACACCCAGCAGAAAACCTGGCTTTTGATGTACTCTCCTCTGTGTAGCAGTGCCAAGATCTGCATTCATTCTACAGGTTCTTCTCCATGTCTCTCTGGATGCCTGCAGCTTCTGGTTACCCTAGTAAGCAGGGAAACCCTAGCCAGCCCAGCCTTTCTAGAAGGCCATGCAGCATGTTTCCAGCTCCTGGGTACCCTTCTATCATGGCCTTTCTCACTTTGCTCACAAGAACAGTCAGTGGGCACCTGGCCATGTCATGCAAACTCCCACTGCAGCCCATACTTCCTGCTTTCTCAAAGTAGGCCTCATTCATCTTTGCCTCCCCTCTGACACTGAGCACAGGGTCTTACACATGGTTACACTTAATATAGGCTGAACCAATAGTTTTTCCCTAGAAATACATTCTGTGAAAAATGTGTTAGACACATCAACTCTCCCGCAGTAATCAGAGAGAGAGATGAAAGCCCACAAATTGGGTACTATGAGCTTATGAGCAAAAGTAGTAAATCATGTATTGACTTCTACTTCATGGAAGAAACCACTCATTAAGTAAGTTGATAAGACGATGACCTACAGAGACTTACCCAGGTAAGGAACATGAGTAGCTCCAAAAAAGTATGTTCTTGAACAAGCAAGAGGTCCCTTTGGTGAGACGCACTGTGCTACCTGGATGTCAGAAAAAAATAAAAATAATGGAGTAGGGACTTAGGCATGTACTATTAAAACAAAAAGTATATAGTTAATGGAAATAAATTTTCTTTTACCAAACTGATTATTTTTTAAAGACACAAAGGAGGCCGGGCGTGGTGGCTCACACCTGTAATCCTAGCACTCTGGGAGACCGAGGGGGGAGGATTGCTCAAGGTCAGGAGTTCAAGACCAGCCTGAGCAAGAGCGAGACCCCATCTCTACTAAAAATAGAAATTATCTGGACAACTAAAAATATATATAGAAAAAATTAGCTGGGCATGGCGGCACGTGCCTGTAGTCCCAGCTACTCGGGAGGCTGAGGCAGAAGGATTGCTTGAGCCCAGGAGTTTGAGGTTGCTATGAGCTAGGCTGATGCCATGGCACTGTAGCCCGGGCAACAGAGTGAGACTCTGTCTCAAAAAAATAAAAAATAAATAAATAAATAAATAAATATAAAGACACAAAGGAAAAAAAATCACCTTTAATTTTTTTCTGAAGGTATCTTCTATGTGAATGTGAAGTGGGGGGTGGTTTAAACCTAGGCTATATTGCAAAGTTACTATTACTCAGTCAGCCCAGGATGCTAATGAATTCACAACTCACAAGGAAAAAAGAGGAAATGTGTGTGGGTTTTGACTGCCATTACTATTCAGTCTAGAGCTTTCACAGTGAGGACCTTGGCTGACAGGACAGGAAGAGAAGTAACTACAAATTCAGGAAATGAGGGTGCTACCCAGGCCCCCACTTCATCTGTATTTCACTTCTGTACATAGCCCTTGCAGAAGAGAACTTAGGTTTTCAAAATTTTATTCTTCTTCCCTGCCAAGTTGTTCATTCATACAAAGATATAATGGATGTTCTTTATTCTTTTGAAAATCCAACACTCATGAGGGCTCTTGTACAAAATGCAAAAATACTACCACAAGAAAGGGACAGAAATTAATATGATATAGAAAAAATAGCTAAATATGACACAAATAAACATTCCTTCTATTTTACTCCATTGTTTAAGGAAGCCACACTAGAATACATGGCATTTTTCTATAATACTGTAAATCCAAGTTACAGATCTGAAATGAGAACTTATTCTAACTAGCCTATAATTCACTGCGGTGAACATCATCAATATTCCCATGACACTAAATGAAAAATCGTGAATGTATTTCTAACTGTTGGTTAATATGTATATTCCTCAATTAAAATATGTTCTTTGGATTTCCAAATTTTCCTTTACTAAAGACTTTTTTAAATGTGCCAAGTGTTTCAAACCTGCTTTCTTAGGTCATGTCATAAATTTGGGTACACACATATTAACATCAAATTTTACTGACATTTGCTTTAAAAAAATGGGTACAATAGAATTTGCATATATAATGTAAAACTACTCAAATTATCTAGTTTTGCATGTTTTACAGGATACTTATTAATTTGTAAGTTACTCACAAATAGCACAGAAATGGAAAGGGTGAAGATGTTACTTCAGAACAGAGCTGAAGAGGAAAGGTCACAAGCTAGGGCACCCCAGCCTCAGGACCGGATCTCAGGGAAATGCCTTGTCTTTGCTGGGTTTCCATGTTTGTAAAGGAAAGATGGACAACACTCCCCAGTTATTACAGAAGTTGTGTAAATAACCTGGCTTTTTTTTTTTTTTATTAACAGGCTTTATTTTTTTAGAGCAGTTTTAGGTTTACAGAAAATTAATCTGAAATTACAGGGTTTCCACAAACTTCCTTCTCCCTCCCCCATTTGTCTATGGGACAAACGCGTAATGACATGTGTCTACCACAACTAAAACATACAAAATAGTTTCACTGCCCTAAAGATCTTCTATGCTTTTTCTACTCTCCTTTCATCCCTCTCTCCAAACCCCTGGCAACCACTAGTCTTTTAACCGGCTCCAGTGCTTGGCCTTTCCCAGAATGTCACACAACCGGAATCACACAGTATGCCAGCATGCAGCCTTTTCAGACTGGCTTCTTTCACTTAGCAATACACATCTAACTTTACTCCACATCTTTTTCTTCTTTTTTTGTAGAAATTTCTACTTTAATATCTTAACCTTCAAAGATACAAGGAAATGAATTCCAGTTAAGGTAATAGAGTAAAGTTATACAAAAACCTTCAATAACAAACTTTTCTTACTGATTATACAGTAGTCCCCCTTATCTACAGTTTTGTTTGCCATGGTTTCAGTTACCCACAGTTAACTGTGGTCTGAAAATATTAAATGGAAAATTCCAGAAATGAACAATTCATAAGTTTGAAACTGCACACCATTCTGACTAGCATGATGAAATTTCTCACAATTCTGTTCCATCCCACTCAAGATATAAATCATCCCTTTATTTAGATTATCCACACTGTATATGTTACTCACCCTATACAACGTGACTATAGGAAAAAAATCACATATATAGGGTTCCGTACTATCTGCAGTTTCAGGCATTTACTGGGGGTTTTGGAACATATCCCCCTTGGGACAACTATAACTTATTAGAGGACTATATCTTGCTTTCTTCCTCCCCCGCAAATATTTATCTCAGGCAAAAATGAATTTCTTTCATCATGATTGGATTAGCTGTATTAACAGCTATTCTGTATTATGAATTAAATGAGAGCCATATGGTTTAAATCCCAGGTTTTGAAGGGACAACGTTCTCTTTCAATTGTGTACACCTGAATACATGAATTTGAAGTGTATCTCAGGCAAAAGGTCAACACATCAGCATAGGTGTTGGCGAATATAGTGGTATCTACACATAGAGACATTTTTCTCAGAAAAGAAGTTTGGGTTTTCTTAAGTAGTTATAATATGTAATTGGTTAAGAATTTAAACCATGCTTTATAGCATGACTCTTAAAAACATTTTAAGTCAGCTTGAACCACTTGTGAGCTTTGCTTGAAGACTACAAAAACCAGGAAGAACTACAAGACAGCTTCATCGGTATCCAGTATAAAAATACGTACCCAGATAATCTCATCCAGAGCTTTGGTTTTAATTACCCCCTTTATACCAAGGGAACTCTGAAATGTTTACTTCCAGCCAAGACCAATCCTCTAAACCTTAGACCTATATATCTAACAACTGACTCCCCAGCTCTACTTGAGTGTCTCAAAGTCATTTCAAACTCCATGTCCAAAGTGAAATTCAATTCATACACATTCAACCTGACTCTCCTCAGTGTTCCCTCTCTGAATGAACAGGTTTCGTTGTTGTTGGTTGGTTGGTTGTTTTTGAGATAGGGTCCTGTTCTGTTGCCCAGGCTAGAGTATAACAGTATAATCATAGCTCACTGCAACCTTAAATTCCTGGGCTCAAGAAATCCTCGTGTCTCAGCCTCCTGAGTAGCTGGAACTACAGGTGTGTCTCACCATGCCTGGCTGATTTTTTCATTCTTTGTAGAGACAGACATCTCAGTATGTTACCCAGGCTGTCTTGAACTCTTGGCCTCAAATGATCCTCCTACCTCAGCCTCTCAAAGTGCTGGGATTACAGGTGTGAGCTACCATGCCCAGACATTAATGGCATCTCTGTCTACTCAGTATAGACATCAGAATCCTGGAGTCCCTCCATATCCTTTTGTAGCTTGATAGCTCTTTTTTCATCACTGAATAACATCCATTCACCTACTGAAGACCACCTTGGTTGCTTCTAAGTTTTGGCAATTATGAATAAAGCTGCTATAAGCATCCTTATGCAGATTTTTGTGTGGACATAAGTTTTTAATTCTTTGGGTAAATACCAAGGAGCATGGACCTTATAGTAAGAGTATGCTTAGTTTTGTAAGAAACTGCCAAACTGTCTTTCAAAGTGGCTGTAAGATTTTGCATTCCCACCAACAAAAATTAGAGTTCCTGTTGTTCCACATCCTCACTAGCATTTGGTGTTGTTTTTTGAATTCCAGCCATTTTAACAGGTGTGTAATGTACAGCTAAACTATTGCTCCAAACATTTTCTTGCACCATCTTCAGTGACCCTCCTAGTAGTATGTGAGATCCTTAAAGGCAAAGATCATAATTATCCATGCACCTAGGGCAGTGACTAGCGTGTAGTAGACACAGAATTAATTCAGGATTACTGAATTAATAAGTGAAAGCCCTTTGGCTTTGGAGTCACATAGACTTAAGACCAGAAACTGGTTATGCTATCTATAATGAGGATGGTGCATTGTGCATTTTTAATTTTTTTGGCAATTTTTCAAGATAAAATTCATCATTTTAAAGTATATAATTCAGTGGTGCACTGCTTTTATCACTGTGTTCTCTTGTTCTTCCTGATGTTCCAAGATTCCTTCTTTTATCATTTCCTCTCTGTTTAGACCACATTTATTTTAGTAATTCTCTTAGGGTAGGTCTACTGGTAACAAATTCTCTTAGCTTTCTTTCATCTGTGAATGCCTTGATTTCCTCTTAATTCCCAAAAGATATTTTCCTTGGATATAGATTTCTAGGTTGACAGTTCTTTTCTTTTAGCACTTGAAAAATATGTGCCAATTCCTTTTGGACTTCATGGTTTCTGATGAAAAATACACTTTCATTCAAATTGTTCTCCACTTATGGGTAAGGTGTCATTTCTTTCTGGCTGTTTTCAAGATGTTTTGTCTGTAGTTTTCAAAACTTTTGACCCTGATGTATATTGGCATGGATATCTTTGGGTTTAATCCTGTTTGGGGTTCATCAAGCTTCTTGAATTTGTAGGTTCACTTTTTTTTTTTTTTTTGCCAAATTTGGGGAAATTTCCGCCTTTATTTCTTTGAATATTTTTTCAGTCCCATCCTCTCTCTCTTCTCCTTCTGGTCCTCCAATGACATGAATGTTAAGATCTTTTGTGAGAGTCCCACAGCTCTCTAAAGTTGGTTTTTTTTTGGGGGGGGGCGTTGAGACAAAGTCTTGCTCTGTCACCCCAGCTAGAGTGCAGTGGTGCCATGATAGCTCACTGCAACCTCAAACTCCTGGGCTCAAGTGATCCTCATGCCTCAGCCTCCCAGGTAGCTGGGACTACAGGCATGCACGCACCACCACACCTGGCTAATTTTTCTATCTTTTGTAGAGATGG
Source organism: Cheirogaleus medius (assembly GCA_008086735.1). NCBI lineage: Eukaryota > Metazoa > Chordata > Mammalia > Primates > Cheirogaleidae > Cheirogaleus > Cheirogaleus medius. The sequence goes on along the minus strand of VBSM01001118.1, from coordinate 28,286,372 downwards.
GTCTCTCTCTTGCTCAGGCTGGTCTCGAACTTCTGAGCTCAAGTAATCCTTGCACCTCAGCCTCCCAGAGTGCTAGGATCACAGGTTTCAGCCACCCTACCCGGCCTCTTGGCCATTATTACTTCAAATATTTTTTCTGTTTCTTTCTCTCTTTCTTCTCCTTCAGCTATTCCCATTACATGGTATGTTATATCTTTTGAAATTGTACCACAGTTTTAAGATGTTCTCCTTTGGTTTTTGTTTTGTTTTTCTTGTTATTTTTTTTTCTCTCTTTACATTTCAGTTTGGGAAGTTTCTATTGACCTATTCTTCAAGCTCACTGATTCTTTGCTTGTCTAGTCTACTGAAAAGCCCATCAAAGGCATTCTTCATTTCTGTTACGATGCTTTTGATTTCTAGCATTTCCTTTTGATTCTATCTTACAGTTGCCACCTCTCTGCTTACATTATTCATCT
>VBSM01001118.1:28278417-28280917 GCA_008086735.1 Cheirogaleus medius | reverse complement strand
TCTGTTGCCCAGGCTAGAGTGCCATGGCGTCAGCCTACCTCACAGCAACCTCAAACTCCTGGGCTCAAGCGATCCTTCTGCCTCAGCCTCCCGAGTAGCTGGGACTACAGGCATGCACCACCATGCCTGGCTAATTTTTTCTATGTATTTTTAGTTGGCCAATTAATTTCTTTCTATTTTTAGTAGAGACAGGGTCTTGCTCTTGCTCAGGCTGGTTTTGAACTCCTGACCTTCAGTGATCTGTCCACCTCGGCCTCCCAGAGTGCTAGGATTACAGCCACCGTGCCTGGCCTCTCATCTTCTTTATGGGGCTAGAATTTTACACCTGATCTCTTTTACTCCCTGTAAGCCACAGTGGCTCCCCTGCCCAGCACTTGGACACTCTGCTTCCTCTCTTTTTCCCAAGTTAGGAATGAAATTTAAAAAGTATTTTCTTTAGATTTTAGCAGGCTACAATGTTTTATAAAGTAGTTCACCATAAAATTTTATATATATATAAACTCATCTGTTTCACTGATGAATTTATAAAGTATGAATTTTTTACCCTGTGATGACTAAAGTCAACCCATATTTTTCTGATTCTAGCTTCTGGACTTGGATGCTCCTTCATATCTACCCTGCCTGGTCAACTCCATTTTCTCTATCACCATTCACCCTTCCTCCCTGAGAAAGAACCTTACCTGTTTTCAGTTATATGGCTGGAGATCATTCCATGACTGAAGTAACTTCTGAATGGCTAAAGAAAAAAAGCCAACGTTGTATATATTAAGACCACAATTTTGTGAAACAATCACAAAACCCCTCATATGTATATCTACATACACACTTCAGGAGACTGAATAGTGTATATGTATTGAGGGGGAACAGATACGTACGTTTGTAGATTGTTATAAGAACATGGAAAGATATGTGTGGTGGATAGCAACATGAATTTTGGGAATAAGTGGCAAACAAAAAAAAAAGCAAAGAAAAAATATAAAAGGCTACAAAAGACAAAAAAGGTAAGGAAAACATTTCTTTTCAAATTTATACTGTTTTAACTACTGAGAGGAAATTGGACTAACTATTCTCTATGGTCTAAGTTGCTAACCATGAGCAGATTTTAAAAATTCTATTTAAATATTTTTTCTACATTTTCAATAAACTAATATATATTAATTCTAATATGCTAATTTAAAATCCGCAATGAGGAGGAATCTAGGGAATTTAAAAGTACACTGACAGAAATTTCCAGAGAAACCAAAAAAGTAATTATGAGCTGTTAGATGCATGTTAGGCAAAACACTAATCAAAACTTAACATGATTGTCCACATTGGGTTTTATCAAAAGTCAAACAAACAAAACAAAAAAATTAAAAAACAAAACAAAACAAAACAAAACTTAACATGCAGGGCCTAGTGCCCAAAGGGTTCAAAATTCAAAAGGTAATTTTAATCCCCTTATTTAATAACATCTACAGTATCTTTTCTGATTACTTGAGTAGTAACATATGTTCATTGTAGAACACAATTAAAAACCACCTATAATTTCTAAGAATTGTTAACATTCTGATAAATTTTCTTCAAAACTTTTTTTCTAGGTTACATCCTTAGACTATATATGATTGTACTAAAGTTTATTAAATCGTCCTCTATTCTTAGAAATTTATATTATTTTATACTGTACTTTGCTAACTCTTGTATATGAACAATACTATAATGAAAAACTTAATAAATTTTATCTGCAGGTCTGATTGTTTCCTTAAGGCAGATCTGGAAATAAAATCATAGGGTAAAAAGGCAGAACTATATTGCCAAATTGTTTTTCAAGAAAGTTCTATCCACATACACTTCCACCTGCAATATATGAATGTGCCTATCTCAGGTCTCCTCATAAGCACTGCCTATAAAATGGTTTCAATATATTTGTCAAGTTGATAAATGAAAAATAGGACCTCGCAATTGTCTTCTTTTACATCCTTTTGCTTTTTAATGAAGTAGAATATTTTAGATATGTTCAGTGGCCATTTGGATTTCCCTTTGTTGGTTGTTTACTTACATTCTCTGCATATTTATCAATTTGAGTTTTATACACCTTACTGATGTGTAAAAACACTTACAGATTAAAATAATAGCTAACATTTATTGTGGGCTTATCATGTGACCTGTGATAAGCACTTAAATATATGACTCAAGCTATCCAAATAACAACCTATGAGGTTCATTCTATCATTATCTCCTCTCTGCAGATGAGTTGACTAGGATACAAAAGTTAATTAACTTGTCCAAGGTCACAGAGCTAGTGAATTGCTGGGATTCAAACTGGGTAATCATTTGGGAAAAAAAGATAAAATTAGCTCCATATCTCATACTACATACACAAAAAACTTCCATATAGGAATTTTCCATATAGATTAGGGATCTAACTGAAAAAATTTAAATCTTACAAGTACTAGAAGGATGAATCACTTTTTTTTTTTTTTGAGACAGAGTCTCACTTTGTGGCCCAGGCTAGAGTGAG
>VBSM01001118.1:28238276-28271278 GCA_008086735.1 Cheirogaleus medius | reverse complement strand
ATCCTCCTGCCTCAGCCTCCCGAATAGCTGGGACTACAGGCACGTACCACCATGCCCGGCTAATTTTTTTCTATATATGTTTTTAGTTGGCCAATTAATTTCTTTTTATTTTAAGTAGAGATAGGGTCTCACTCTTGCTCAGGCTGGTTTCGAACTCCTGACCTTGAGCGATCTGCCCGCCTCAGCTTCCCAGAGCGCTAGGATTACAGGCGTGAGCCACTGTGCCCAGCCCTTGCTTTTCAGTCTTTTTAAAGAACCTCCACCCAACCCTGTTCTTTGTTTTCCCTAGGGTAGAGGTGGCATCTGGTAAGGGAAGGAGGTGGCAGAAGAAGATACAGACTATTACATGACAACCTTCAACTAATTCGTCCATTTTCAATATCATCAATTTATATTCTCTATTCTCCATTTTAGCATTTTCTTCCTCATTGATTTAATCTATTTGGCTTCCTCCTCTGTATTCTGGAAACAACTTTTCAAGTGTGTCAACTGGTAGATTTTTTTCCCTCTGATTTTTATTATATTTTTTGAGGCTACTAAATTTGTTGTCTACTTTTTAATGCAAATATTCTACTAATAAATTTTGACACTCCTTACAATCTTTCCTTATATGTCATCCATCTCATTTTTAAATTGTGATTACTCACTTGCTGTATCTCTTTTCTCTTTTTATAAATTTTGCTCTTTAAAAGTACCATAAAAAGATAGTTTTCTCAATCATTATTTTATTTCCTGGAGAAAATCTTTTTTAAAAGCATGCTGATCTATCCCTGCATCTAATATGCTATGCTCTTTTCCCTGTATTTTGTTGAATCTTTTCATAAGTCTTATTCCATCTTTCAATATGAAGATCTTATATTTGTCCATAAACAGGTAAATCAATGCTTATTGGTTACTCTCATTACTCAGAAGTTTGCTATCAGGATCCTCCCCTGGGGGAGCTGCTTGATGTCAATTTACATTACCAGGCCACAGTTCTAGCAACTGGAGGGTAAGAAGAAAGAAGCCAGAGGGAGGGAAAGTCCTAGCAGAGGACTTCCCTCTACTGCTTCCCAGAAGAAAAAGTTCTCTATATCTACAATTTGGTGTGGACCAGCCTAAATGTCAAATAAAAGCTATGGCTGGGTTTGGCTTCCTTTCTCACTCTCGAACCTACCAAATAAGGGACAAAACATCCTCTGGGTTAATTAATGACTTTCTTCTGGATATGGCCATGCAATAAAACAGAAGTTTTAAAAATTATTAGTATCTGTAGTTTCCTTCCCTAGTCTTCCCTAGTTTCCTTCCCTAGTCTTCAAAGGAGGCAAGAGTCTTTCTGGCTCAGGCAGTCATCAAGCCATCAGAGTGGAGTAGAGAAGACACAGGCAGAGCTGATCTGTAGGCCAAACTGTTCCACACCTTAAAGGACAAGGAAGGGCAGGGTAAAGAAAGGAAGCAAGGTGGGGAGGAAGAGATGGACAAAAGGAAAGTATCTGAAATTATGAAATATATGAAAATTAGCAGCTACAGAGAAGGGAAGAATCTGGAGAAAGACCTTGAGAGAATATCTATAGTAACTCTTTTTTTTTTTTTTTTTTTGAGACAGAGTCTCACTCTGTTGCCGGGGCTAGAGTGCCAGGGCGTCAGCCTAGCTCACAGCAACCTCAGACTCCTGGGCTTAAGCGATCCTCCTCCCTTAGCCTCCTGAGTAGCTGGGACTACAGACATGCGCCACCACGCTCGGCTAATATTTTCTATTTTTAGTTGCCCGGCTAATTTTTTCTAGTTTTAGTAGAGATAGAGTCTTGCTTTTGCTCAGGCTGGTCTCAAACTCCTGAGCTCAAGCAATCCTTCTGCCCCAGCCTCCCAGAGTGCTATGATTACAGGTGTGAGCCACCATGCCAACCTATAATAACTCTTATCATATGACCTATGTCATTTTTTTCCTCATGGCCCCTCTCCCCACCTAAAAACACCACCCTACAGTAAAGATCTAAATGACCTTTCAAAGGGTTTTTTTTGGAGGGGATTTTGTTCCTTTTGAATATGACTTCATGGTGTGATGCACCTTAAGGCAGGAGCCAGAAAGCCTGTCTCACTTGAATTATATCAACTGTGCGGGCTCCCAGTGCACCGTTTTCCAGTGCGATTCTAGGTGCAGCCCAGGGGTTAGGAGCACAGGCTCAGAAGCCAGACTGGAGTTGGCCCCAGCCCTGCCTCTCACTAGCTCTGTGACAATGGGAAATTCATTTAATCTCTCTTTAAATAGGGATGTAAAATAGTACCCATCTCAGAAGGTTACTGTAAGAACTGAATCGGTCAATTCACATAAAGTGCTTGAAACAGTGCCTGGCATATAGCAGGTACTCTATGGATGCCTAGTTCATACAGTTCATTAAAAATAAATATTACCATTATTGTAAAAATATTAAGCCTCCTCTTTGTCCCCATGGCCTGCCTCCCTCCAAGCCCCTACCCCTCTAAATTAGAGAGCATTACTTCTCAGCAGGAACAGCTCCACAGCCTTGTTGATGTCCTGCTACTTGCAGTCAGTATGACAATACTGTGGTTTTGGAGCAGAAAAAGTTGAGTCCAAACAGTATGCTTCCCTTCAGCCCTATAGCCCATGCTGCTCCACACTGGAGGGCAACATAGTTCTGCCAGGCCAGCCTCAACTCATTTTCTAGGGATGCTGGTGCTTCTCAGAGGAGGGGTAGGAATTAGCCCTGTGCCTTGCTTCTAAAGGTCTCATTTACTCTCTCCCTAGCAGGATGTCCCCATTTCTAGCATGACTCCCTCTCCTGGTTTCCTGTGCTGGGGGCATTTCATTTCAGTGAGGATCCTATGGAAGCACACAGATGCCTATGGTCGTGCTGCTAATCTACCAGGCTGTCCTCCCTAATCTGTGTTCTGGATGACTGCCTCTCCCAGACCCACTCATTAATTCACTTAACAAATATTATTGGTCATCTTCTAGAATCAAGGAATATTAAAATAAAAGACACTGTCCTTGTCACAAAAGCTAACCTTTTTATTCCTTTAGTATATTGTACTTACATAAATTCTGCACCATCCCTATCACTGATCTTAAATAGTTCTCGAATTATATGAATTTCTGAGGGTACAAACAATAAGGGTCTGTTTTTGTACTCAAGGAGCTTCTAGCCCAGAGATCAGGGGTGGGTGGTGAGTGGGGTTATGTGTGATGAATGTATAATACCAGGACAATAAAAGCTATAAGAGCAGTCAGTCTAGGGTACCACAGAAGTACATAGGAAAAAAAGTTAACTCGGGGGCCGGGTGTGGTGGTTCACGCCTGTAATCCTAGCACTCTGGGAGGCCAAGGCGGGTGGACCGCTCAAGGTCAGGAGTTCGAAACCAGCCTGAGCAAGAGCGAGACCCCATTTCTACTAAAAATAGAAAGAAATTAATTGGCCAACTAAAAATATATATAGAAAAAATTAGCCAGACATGGTGGCACATGCCTGTAGTCCCAGCTACTCGGGAGGCTGAGACAGAAGAATTGCTTGAGCCCAGGAGTCTGAGGTTGCTGTGAGCTAGGCTGACACCATGGCACTCTAGCCCGGGCAACACAGTGAGACTCTGTCTCAAAAAAAAAAAAAAAAAAGTTAACTTGGATGGGGAAAGGAGAGGAAGGAGGACAGAGAAGAACTCCAAGAAGAGAAAACATGGGAGTTCAGTTTGGGACTAGCCTTAAGCAGCAACTGTTTTCCATTTCAAGTCTTCAAACTTGCTCCATGCCCTTGGGAGGTAACTGCCAGCTTTTCAGAGTGTTATAATAATGTAACACCCACATCGTGGGCCCTTTAAAAAACAGCCCAGTGGCAGACAAAACCTAGACATACTGCTTTTCATACATACCTCATATTTCATGGTAAAAAATCCATCTCCTCCAATGCCCTCAAGCGCAAAGGCCTGCACAATTGGCCATTTTTCCACCACAAACATATCAAATATCTGCAAGTGACCTAGAGGAATCCAATACAACAACACATATCAAATACCATGCTGGATATAACCGTCTAAACCTGATCTAATGTGGTTAAACAGGTATCATTTCTCATAAGTTCATCAAAGCCTCATCTAGCAAATAAAATTCAAACAGAAAAAATGGTTGGATATTGAATCCAGAAATACAAAATGAAAGCCAAGAAATATTCAAACCATAAGCAAGTTACATAAATTCAGATTTCTTTATATTTTCACATTCTGGTTTCCTAAGTAATTAAGTAAAAAATAAATAAGTAAATAGTAGTCTATTACATCTGACATGCATCATTTAGTGGGTATAATTATTAATAGACCCAAACTTGGCTCCTCTCACTCAAGAAACATAGGCCGAGTGCGGTGGCTCACGCCTGTAATCCTAGCACTCCGGGAGGCCGAGGCGGGAGGATCACTCGAGGTCAGGAATTCGAAACCAGCCTGAGCAAGAGGGAGATCGTATCTCTACTAAAAATAGAAAGAAATTAATTGGCCAACTAAAAATATATAGAAAAAAAAAATTAGCCGGGCATGGTGGCGCATCCCTATAGTCCCAGCTACTCGGGAGGCTGAGGCAGAAGGATTGCTTGAGCCCAGGAGCTTGAGGTTGCTGTGAGCTAGGCTGATGCCGCAGCACTCTAACCTGGGCAACAGAGTGAGACACTGTCTCAAAAAATAAAAAAACACAAAAAACATAGCCAATCAACTTCTTCAAGGGAAAACTACCAAATCAAAATTTTTTCTTCCTTGTAACAATAGCATCAATGTACGAGGTTATTTTTGTTGTTGTTGATACAAAATAAGTGCTGCCAAACTTACTGATTTTTTTCCTGTATTTTACACATCATGTTTGAACCTCTTAGCATTTTTTTAACAGCTAACCAGATAACTATTTCTTATTACCAAGAGGCCCACGTCTACACTCTATGTACAATAAGTGATACAGACTACATGTCAATTGTGCTAAATCCTGTGTTAGTTCTTCTACCTGACTGTAGGCCGCCTGCTGTTTCCTGCAGAAACTTCACAGTTATGACTACAAGCCTACATAGAAAAGTCTCCAAATTTCATTCTGCTTGATCTTTTGCCTTTAGTAAAAATAGATCAAGGGGTTTCCCAGCTGAATGCCCCAATGAAAGGAGAAGTAGAGACATTCGATTCACACACCATTCAAGCAAGGTTTCAAAACTGCTTACTGTTAGATACTCACCTTGGGAGCTATAAGGAATGCCAATTCTACTACAGTCTCGAACCATGTCCACAAAGCTAGCAATTTTAAATTCTTCTGCGGCCTCCTCATCTTCATACTAAAGACGGAAATTAAAAGAAAAGCAGGCTCTGATGAGACATCATGCAAAGTCCCATACTGTCTCTGCATTTTATCAGTCAGTAGTCCCAAATGACATTTATATAGGACTGCACCCAAGGGTGTGTTTCCAAAGCCAAGCTTTTGTATCTACTGATCAGAAACACTTGTCTTTCCTTATCTCACATCATATATAAAAAGCTACTCAAAATGGATCAGGAGATCTAAATGCAAGAGATGAAACTTGTCCTCAAAAATTCCCCAAATACTCATATGGAAAGAAGGGTGCTTGACCAATACTGGGTCACAACTTTCATGCTAAATCTCAAATCCCAATTTGATTTCCAGCCAAACCCTTGAAAAGGGCCAAAAGGGAAACAGAAACAGATACCAACAAATCCAAAAATAGGAATGTTGCAAAGCTTAAAAAATTCTCTCAGGAGAGTCCCTAGGCCCTAGTCCTCTGAGAGAGGGGCACAGGCTGATAATGAAGAAGCAGGGCAGAAAGTAGGTTCATGAGCCTACTGCCAGGCTACCCAATCTAAACAGCCCTCTTCTGTCTCCTCAGGCACATGATTTTTCTATAAAGTAGCCTCATAATGAAATATGAAACTTTTCACTTCAAATAACTTTTCTGTGTAACCACACTCTGCAATTTGGTTGTTTTAGAGGCTACCTGTTCCAGATCAACACTTTCCTTAAAGAGTTTTCTTAGAGCATCTCTAAGACCCTATTCTATCTTTTCTCCTCACCTCATTTTCAGTCATGCAGTGGAAATGCAGATTTCTCCAATGTGCCACATAGGGTAATAGATAGCGATAGTTTACAGGATTACAGTACAGATGGACACTATCTGATTTAATCAATATAATTACATCTGAAAGAAAAAATCAAAGCACAAGATTGTCAAAGGCATTTTCTTTAGACATTTTCTGCTCACATCATTACTAAAACGATTAAAACTGCTTCAGAGACAATGTAACAAAAATTCTAAACTGAAAATTATTTAATTAGGCAAGGGGCTTCAAAGTGATTTTAGAACTTTCAAGTGCAGACAGCAAGGATTGCCTAGTCTCCATGCAATGCATCACTGTGGCCCTCTGGGTACAGCAATGCAGGCACAGAATCAGTCAAAAGAATGGCCTTCATCTCCTGAAGCATGCTGTCTTACAAAGTTCAACACAGTCAAATCTGTGGCACCAAACACAGCTGTGTACTTCATGGCAGAGATAAATACCAAATGGAAACCCCATAGCCTGAAGCCACTGAAGCAGAAAAACAGCAACAAATATGATCAGTGACTAGAGTTCTCCCTCACATATCAGTGTCTAAAGCTCTTGGCTGTCAGCTCATCTGGCTCAAGGGAACTGCAGACCCACAGACATTGCCTGTTGGCTTTGGGAAGAGTTACTGTGTACGGTGGTGACCTCTGTACACAGGAAAGGCTGGGAGGAAGGAAGTGGAGGCAAGTGGAAAGAGCTTCTGTAAATAGATCAGCAGCTCACAGATTTAAGGAACAGCCATCAACATTGGAGGGTCAAGTAAATAAAGCAGTCCCAAGAGTGCAAATAAGCCCAGGTAAACAGAAGTGCCATGGAACAGGGAAGGAATATTAAAAAGCAGCTTGAACACTGAGAAGGAAAGCAGTCATACTTCCAAAAGAAAACCAGGGGCTCCACTCCATAGCTCCTCAGAAACCAGAGCCATCAGGCCTCCTTCTAACAAGATGAAACCACAAGTTGCTGGAGGAGGTAGCTGGAGGTGAGAAAGGCACACCATGGGGGAGGAGAACACCTAGGCAGCAGGTATAGGGCAATGCCAACCAGTAACAGTGTGACAGACCACACTTTACAAAACATAAGGCCAATAAATACTGACCAAAGCTGACCACACAGCTAAGAGGCCTACTGAAATAAAGCTCTATGATTCTGGCCTTTTAAGCCACTCTGAGCTCTACAACTGGTCAGGCCCAGGGTGTTCTAGGGAACACAGTACACAGCAGCCTCTTCTCTGTTGACTCTTAGGTAAGCACTAGAGTCAAAGGGTAGCAAAGGGTGGGAAAAGGGGGCCTCCTCTCATCTCTCAGCACACTAGTCTTTCTCACACACCCCTCCAAAGAGCCCTGACCTGAATCATTTATAGACCACCTGCTGAGGAGTGAGAGTTTTATGTCACCTGAAGAGATGAGAGCTTCCGGTATATATTATACTCTAAAGTATAACATACCCAAGAGAATTAGGATCCAATAAAAGACATAACACAACTTCTAAAACTAATTAAGCATTTTCAAAACCTCTTAGAACTCTGATGTCATTTTCATGAACAAAAGATTATCAGAGTATATAGTAAAAGAAGAAAGTATATGAGAATGAGATGAAACTATTTAAAAGTTTCTTTTAAAAATAAATCCCTAATGCTGGCCTTTTCTCCCTCTCATACAGGGATCAAAATGTAGAAATCTGGTGATCTCAGCTTTTTTTTTACTTTTTAAAAAATTTTTAATAGATAATTTAGGGGGTACAAATTGAACTCCACTACATATATACTGCATAGTGGTGGAGTCTGGGCTTTGGGTGTATCCACCTCCCAAGCAGTGTACACTGTACCCCATAGGTAACTTTTCATTCCTCACTCCCTTTCACCTTCCCCCCTTGTGAGTCTCCAATGTCCATTATACCACACTGTGTGTCTCTGTGTAGCCATAGTTTAGCTCCCACTTACAAGTGAGAACAAGTAGCATTTATTTTCTATTCCTGGGTTACTTCACTTAGAATAATGGTCTCCAGTTCCGTCCAAGTTGTTGTAAAATACGTTATTTCATTCTTTCTTATCACTGAGTAGTACTCCATGGTATATATGTACCACATTTTCTTTATTCATTCATCAATTCATGGACCCTTAGGTTGATTCCTTATCTTTGCTATCTTTGTAATTGTGAATTGTGCTGCAATAAACAAATGAATGAAAGTGTCTTTTTTTTTTTTTTTGAGACAGAGTCTCACTCTGTTGCCCAGGCTAGAGTGAGTGCCGTGGCGTCAGCCTAGCTCACAGCAACCTCAAACTCCTGGGCTCAAACAATCCTTCTGCCTCAGCCTCCCGAGTAGCTGGGACTACAGGCATGCGCCACCATGCCCGGCTAATTTTTTCTATATATTTTTAGTCGTCCAATTAATTTCTTTCTATTTTTAGTAGAGATTGGGTCTCGATCTTGATCAGGCTGGTTTTGAACTCCTGACCTTGAGCTATCCGCCCGCCTCGGCCTCCCAGAGTGCTAGGATTACAGGCGTGAGTCACCGCGCCTGGCCGAAAGTGTCTTTCTGATAAAATTATTTCTTTTCCTTTAGATAGATACCCAGTAGTGGGATTGCAGGATCAAATGATAGACCTACTTTTAGTCCTCTGAGAAATCTCCATACTGATCTCCATAAAGGTTCTACTAATTTGCACTCCCACCAACAATGTATAAGTGTTTCCCTTTCACTGCATTAGCTGCCAACATCTATTGTTTTTTGACTTTTTACTAATGACCATTGTAATGCGAATAAGATGGCATCTCATTGTGGTTTTAATTTGCATTTCCCTGATGATTAGTGACACTGGACATTTTTCATGTTTTTTGGCCATTTGTATATCTTCTTTTGAAAAATGCCTGTTCGATCTCAGCTTTCTAACTACTTGGATTTAAAAATGAGTTTCTTAATTTGTAGGAAAACGCTAATTTCCTAAGCACCCATTGTGCCATGTGAAAAGAAAAAAAACAAAGATGAGCAAAAAAAAGCATACTTCTGAGGATTTAAACTATTTCCTTAATTTCAGTACTGTAATGTCCTTAGCAACCTTGGCTACAGTGAAATGTGTGGCTGGTACGAGCTGCCAAGATTAATTCTTTCCAAACCAGCAGATGCTGTACAGAGTAAGAAAAAAAAATTTTTAATCAAAATATGAAACCAAATTTGAACTGAAAAAATTTTAATGGGAAGAGTAATTTCAGTTTACTCTTTCTGTGCTTCCTAATAAAAAGGAAAGCTTTAATCAATCTATAAGGATAAATACTGTTATGGACTTTACCACAGAAGAATTTTCATATACACTAGACTAGGGTTTCTCAACCTGAGCACTACCGACAGTTTAGATCAGCTAATTCTTTATTGTCAGGGACTGAGCTGTGGATGTTCAGCAGTATCCCTGGCCTCTAACCACTAGATGCCAGTGGCACCCCCTCCTCACTTCTGATAATCAAAAATGCCTTCGGACATTGCCAAATACCCCCCCCCCAGGGGACAAAACTGTCACCAGTTGAGAACCACTGCACTAGCCCCATAGCAATATTATTCCACATCAGATATTTGTTTTCATGCCTCTTCCAGCTGCCTCACAAGAGCTGTCTGTCTCTTGTCCAGTTTTATTTGCCTATTCCTGTGTCTCCTGACCCATCTGGCAGACAAGTCACGATGCTAAGTATGTGATATCAGAGATAGCTCCTGGGCAACAGCCCACAGCACCATCAACACAGGCAGAGTGTCTCAGATTTGAGGAAAGGGGAATGTAAACAAAAAGCCTGCATTGTAGTCACAGGCATCATCATGAATTAAAGTCACATAGAAAACAATTCCCAAAGATAGCAGGACAAAGAGCCTCTGTTCCTCAGCTGATGATGCACATGAAGTCTTCCTTGTAGGAGCAGCCTGCAGGCTCATCCTTACCTCACAACTAATAAAAGTGCTTTCACAGGACAACAGCACATAATCTGAGCCTTCAGCATGTAGAGGCAGTGGGCAATTAAGAGGAAAACTAGTACCTTGCCAAGAAGAGATAAAGCCAAACCCTTATGTTTACTTGTTTCCCTAAAGCTGAATTACCCAGTAAATATATTCTGAAAAGTACTTGTTGCTAGGTGGCCAACAGGAGCATATTATTTAATATATTAGCAAAGAAGAAATGCTGTTTTTCATTATTAAAAAGGCAAAAATTTACTGGGGCTTTGGCCTACTTTAAATTGGACCATATTTTTCCATAAAAGACCATGAAATAATGATCCAAAGAAATAAACCACCCACTCTTCTCTCACACAGAGTTTACTAATATATACTTACCATCTAGAACTTCTTCAGAAAATCCTGTTTTCTCAAAATCACTGGTATTCTGATTGTACAAACCAAATAGAAGATAATTTGCCAGCTCTCTGCAGCCTTCATTATACCTGCTATCGATTCCTGCAAAGCAAAGAAAGCTGTGATCAGCTGTACTGTACTATGGGGAACAAATGAGACCCAATAATTTGCCCCTGCTCAGCAAAACCCTGATGGTCAAGTTAAAGACAGCAGTTCAGAACAATTTTGTTCCAGAAACCAAGCTAAGCAACTCTCTGTGAAAGAAACAGGCCTCCAAATCAAGTATCCTTACTTGGATTCCAAGATCTATATAGTAGAGACAATCAAACAGCACAGATTATTGAGGCTGTTTGTTTCTGAAAAGCAGTTCTTGAGAACAGAAGTAACCAGAAAGTATAGTCCAGGTCCTTCCATGGCTTGTTAAAGATCTCAGAATACTTTCAGTTGGCCTAATAATAGAGGACAGAAAAATATTCACTTCTCAAAGAGATCTTTACCAAAGCACGGGGATCAAATAAAGGCAGATGAAAGTGGTTTGAAAAGAACCCAATGATATGAAGAGGAGGACAAGTGAATGGAACCACAAACACTCATCATTTCACAAACATCAGGCTCAAGGCCTAGCACTGTACTAGATGCTGGGGTGCAGTGGACAACATGCCAGCAGATGGCCCTCATGAAGCTTACAGTCTAGTGGGCTGAGTTAGAGACAAATAAAAGGAAATTTCGTGGTACTGTCTTCACTACTGCCTCTCAATGCCTCAAGTATACTTACTAACTGGTCCCTAGGTATCTGTGAAGTCCCAGAAAGTGTTAATGGCAGGAGATAGCTATCTATGTGAGGCTAAGAGGAAGGGGTTGGGGCAGAAGCCGGGAGCTTCCAAAATGATAAGGGCTCCCTATCTCACTAACAGCTCTCTAACCTCACTAAAACAGAGACAGATATCAGGGGAACAGGAACTAGAAGGACACTAACTCACACCTTATCTCACAATGATACTGCTATTAATCTTCCTGTGAATAAGAAGCCAAGTTGTCCCAGATCTGAATCCCACCTTGTTAAAAGCACTGACCTAGGATGCAGAGGATCCCATCAGGCCGAGACTTGCTGCTCTGGGTCAGGATGCTCTGAACCTGCCGGAGTCGGCTGCAGCTGCAACAGGAAGAGAAAATAGTTCCATGAGTGTCAGCACAGCCCCAAGAGAAGAGCAGCATCCTATGTGAGAGTTCCACAATGGAGGCATGAGGAAGAGGAATGATTTGCTAGGGATAGAAATCGATTCTTGTCTGGTTCTGGTTTCAGAACCGTAAAATGAATTGAGAAAGGTTCCCTACTCTTCTACTTTATGGAATAGATTATGCAGAATTGATCTGAAAACTAAATCTAAACTGCTAATTACAAACAAGATGGTCAGAGACTCTCAAGTTTAACAGAGGATAGAGCCAAAGGTCCTCTCATGGTCAATGCTGGACAGGACTGAGACTCAGCAGCTGACTCCCAGAACTTCCAGTGGCTCACCATTTTTGAGGATTTTCAAATAAGAGTTTGCACACTGATCTGCCTGACCTGTGGTCCTCATTAGTCTGTCTCAAAAACAAAAACAGGCAAAAACCCAAAAATTGGTCTGAGGACTTAAACAAAGCTCTAATTCATCCTCATGGCTATCCCTATAGAGAGTGTCAGCAGAGAAACTGACTCCCCTTTCTGTGCAGATGTACTCCTTCAGTCCTAGGGATATCCCCTTGCTCCCAAGCAAAGTGAGGAGAGGCACTCCCAGACATTAGTATTATTTCTAAGGACCCCATTCTGTCCATATCCACTCTCCTTTCCAGCAGAGAGAGGTGCCAAATTTCCTGCTCAAGACTGATCCTTGCACCTGGTCTCCCTATCATCTTCAGGTCCAGGATCTGCCTCTACTATTCATTCTCTAACACTACTCTATTCAATCTTTTCTCTACAGTCCATATAGTCCCAGCCCTACCACATCATTATTAAGATCCTCCACAAACCAACTACACTAACTAACTACACTATCCATGACAACCAGTCTTCATCCCCACCCCTTAATGAATCTGCTTCAACACACTGCCCCAATTAATAGTATTTCTAGGCAAGTAATACTACTTCCCTTTCCTAATTCCCTGAATTCCTTTCCCCCTCTGAATCCTTTTTCAAAGTTCCCAGAAAGTTAGGGGAATGAGTTAGTTCCCCTAAGATACACTCCATGACTTATTGGTCATTATCACTGTCTTTCATGAAGACTTTCACAGTTTTGCATGTGATATCAAAACTAGACAATGAGAGAGAGAGAGAGAGAGAGAGAGAGCGAGCGAGCACACACACAACTTATAAACCATCATGACTACAGATGTAAACACCCTTAACAAAATATTAGCAAATAAAATTCACCAACATATAAAAAGAATTACACACCATGACCAACTGGAGTTTATTCCAGGGATATCCAAGGCTGGTTCACTGCTTCACAATAAAAACACTCAACTGATGGATGCCCCAATTACACTGATTTGATCTTTACACATTATATGAATGTATTAAACTATCATATGTACCTGGAAAATATGCACATCTATTATGTATCAATTTAAAAAACAAAAACAAAAAAAAAACACTTCGAAAACTAGGAATAGACTGGTTTCCCAGTTTGATAAAGAACATCTATTCTGGGAGGCCAAGGTAGGAGGATTGCTTGAGCTCAGGAGTTCGAGACCAGCCTGAGCAAGAGTGAGACCCCATCCCCATCCCCATCTCTACTAAAAATAGAAAATATTAGCCAGGCATGGTGGTGTGCGCCTGTAGTCCCAGCTACTCGGGAGGGGAGGCTGAGGCAGGAGGATCGCTTGAGTCCCAGGAGTTTGAGGTTGCTGTGAGCTAGGCTGATGCCACGGCACTCTAGCCCGGGCAACAGAGTGAGACACTGTCTCCAAAAAACAAACAAACCAACAAAAATTAACAAAAAGAACATCTAAGAAAACCTACCAAGCAAAGTTTGGAATTATACGTAATAGTGAAAGACAACGTTTTTTCTCTGAGATCAAAAACAAGGCAAGAATGTCTCCTCTCAGAAATTGAACATATTACTGAAAGTTTCAGCCAACAGAATAAGGCAAGAGAAGGAAATAAAAGTCATATGCATTGAAAAGGAAGAAATAAAGCTGTCCCTATTTGTAGATATGGCCTATTTGTAGACGACATGATGGTTTATGTAGGGAATCTCAAGGAATCTACAAAAAATTCTATAGTGAGTTCAACAAGGTCTCAAGATATAAGATCAACACATAAAAATGCCTCGTAATTCTATATGAAAGCAATGAACACATGGAAACCAAAATGTAAAAAATACAATACTATTTATAATCTCTCAAACATGAAATACCTAGGTATAAACCCAATAAAACATGCATAGGACTTACATGCTAAAAACTATAAAACACTGATGAAAGAAATTAAAGAAGATCTAAATAAATGAAGAGATGTAACATATTCATGGATTGGGAGACTCAACATAGTACAATTCTCCTCAAATTGATATTCATGTATAACACAATTCCTATCAAAATCCAAGATTTTTATAGATGTAGAAAAGATAATTCTAAAATGTATATGAGCTGGGCATGATGGTAAGCATTTGTAGTCCCAGCTACTCAGGAGACTGAGATGGAAGGATCATTTGAGCCCAGGAGCTCCAGGCCAATCTGGACAACATACTGAGACCCCATTTCTAAAAAAATAAAGACACACAATTTCTATGGAAAGGCAAAGGAACTAGAATACCTTAAATTTTTTTGAACAAAGATAAAGTGGGAGGAATCACTCTATCCAATGTCAAGACTTATTATGTAGCTAAAGTAATCAAGACTGAGTGGTACTGGCTGAGGGACAGACACATAGATCAACTCAACAAAACAAAACAGCCAGAAATAGACTCAAGCATGTACAGCTAATTTTGAACAAAGGTGCAAAAGCAATTCAATGGAGGAAGGATAGTCTTTTCAATAAGTGGTGCTACAGCAACTGGATATCCATAGACAAAAACATGAACCTCAACCTTATATAAAAATTAACTCAAAACAGAATATAGATTTAAATGTAAAAACATCCATCCTAAAATTCATATGGAATCTCAAAGGTCTCCAAATAACCAAAACAATCTTGAAAAAGGACAAAGTTGGAAAGCTTGCACTTCCTGATTTTAAAACTTACTACAAAGCTATAGTAATCAACAGTGTGGTACTGGCATTAAGATAGACATATGTGCCAATAAAACAGAATAAAGAGCCCAGAAATAAACTCTCACATATATGGTCAAATGGTTTTGACAAGGATGCCAAGACTATTCAATGAAAAAGGACAGTCTTTTCAACAAATGATGCTGGGAAAACTAGATTATCCACATACAAAAGAATGAAGTTAGACCTTACTTTACACCATGTACAAAAATCAGCTCAAAATGGATCAAACACCTAAACATAACCCTAAAACTATAAAACTTTTATAAGAAAACATAAAGGATAATCTTCATGACATTGGATTTGACAATGATTTCTTGGATGTGATAACAAAAGCACAGGCAACAAATGAAAAATATATAAATTTGACTTCATCAAAATTTAAAACTTCTGTGAATCAAAAGATACAATCAACAGAGAGAAAAAGCAACCCACCTATAACTCACCACCATCAACAAAACAATCACATTAAAAAATGAGCAAAGGAGATATATAAATGGCCAAATAAGCTCATGAAAAGATGCTCAATATCACTAATCATTAGGGAAATGCAAATCAAAACCACAAGGAAATGCCACCTCATACCCACTAGGATGACTACTATCCAAAAAAAAAAAAGTGATAGTAAGGATTTGTAGAAATTGGAACCCTTGTGCACTGTTGATAGGAATGTAAAATAGTGTAGCCATTATGGAAAACGGCATGGCAGTTCCTCAAAAAAATAAAAATAGAATTACCATATGATCCAGCAATTCCAGTTCTGACACATGCTACAACATGGATGAACCTTGAGAAAATTATACTCAATGAAACAATCCAGACATGTAAACGACAAATATTATATGATTCTACTTTTATGAGATACCTAGAATAGTCAACTTCATAGAGACAGAAAGTAGAATGGTGTTTGCCAGGGGCTGGGGAAAAGAGAGAGTGGGGAGTTATAGTTTAATAGGTATAGAGTTTCAGTCTTGCAAGATGAAAACAGTCATATATGGACAGATGGTGGTGATTTTAGACCAGCAACGTACATGTACTTAATGCCACTGATGCCATTTTGTTAAGGGTGTTTACATCTGTAGTCATGATGGATATTGGTTTATAGGTCGCTCTCGCGCGTTCGCACTCACACTCTCTCTTTCTCTCTCGTATTGTATTTGCCTAGTTTTGATATCACATGGAAAACTGTGAAAGTCTTCATGAAAGACAGTGATAATGATGACTAAGTCATGGAGTGAATCTTAGGGGAACGAACTCATTCCCCTAACTTTCTGGGAACTTTGAAAAAGGATTCAGAGGAGAAAAGGAATCCAGGAATTAGGAAAGGGAAATAGTGTTACTTACCTAGAAATACTATTATTTGGGGCAGTGTGTTGGAGCAGATTCATTAAGGGGTGAGGAACTGTACACTTACAAATGATTAAGATGGTAAAATTTTATGTTATATGGATTTTAACACAATTTTACACATTTTTAGAAATTAAAAAATTCAGTGTTATGTAAAATGAAAACAACTAAGAGGGAGAACTCTTGTGGTGTAAAAGAAATTAAAGAATAACAACAAAATGCAATATATGAACTTTGATTTAAAAAACAAATGAAAAACAGGGAAACATCTTTGAGACAGCTGGGAAAATCTGAATATGGACGTTATTTGGGATTTACTGTTAATTTTCTTAGATGAAATAATGTTATGGTAGTTATGTAATAGAATGTCCTTTATCTTAGCAGATGAATGAGGAATAAAGTGTCACCATGTCTGCAGTTTACTTCAAAAATATATAACATAAAAGAAGAAAGACTGAGGAAAATAAAAGAAAAAAGTAACTTGTAGGAGACGGGAGTGAAAAAAAACAAGTAGGAAAGAATCAAAGATTAAAAAAACAAAAACAAAAAAATAGTAAAAAAAAAAAAGAAAAATGATAAAGCACATACGGCAAAATGTCAAAAATTGTTTAACCTGTGTGGTGGGTTACGTATAATGAGTACTCATTGAACTGGACATTTTCATAAAAATCTGGGTCTGGGAGGAAGAGGGTCATATGGAGAAACGTAAGGTTTTAGAAACAGCAGGGCAGAAACAGCAAGATGATCAAGAAGATTAAAGAAAACTCCATTCCCAGGGAAATGATGATTGCCTGCCACTCCCCACTTTTTCATGTTTAATGAAGAGTGATCTTGCAATCATTCTCTGCACTAGAAATATTTCATGGAGTTGGTCCGTTGGTTCACTTCCCAACCCATGCAGACAGTAGGCTGACTGACTGCCAAGGTTACCAACAGCTCTTTGGTTTTCAAACTTTCAACAGGCCAGTGACAAAAAGCATGAGTAGGTCATGTGACCAAGAAACAAACAGCTCCCTAACTACTGCTATAAAAGCCAAGACAGTATTGAAAACAGTTTCTTTGTCATAGTATCTTGGCCAAATAAAGTGGAAGCATATAAAATGTAGAAAGACCTTCCTCTTCCCAAAGTAAAACATTATCCTAGTGTTTCTTATTTTCTTAGCAAATGAAAAACTAAATTCAGTTTTTTTCCTTTGTACATTTTATTGCTTCCAAAATTTAATTCTTAACCAGAACATAGCCCGTTATTCATCAATGAACCATGATACATGTCACTTACTGACTTACCTTTTAATTTAAAAAAAACCCTAATAAGTATAAAGAAAAACACAATCACCTATACTCCCAGCACACAGAATTAACCACTGTTAACATTTAGGCATATTTGCTTTTATCTATGTTAGTGCTTTTTGGAATTATGTACGTAAAATATTAATATTTATTGTCCTTTTTTGAGGGGAAAAAAAGAGTATTACATATAAAATTAAACTATTTATTTATTCTCACCCCCAGAGGTCACCACTGAGTTTATTGTGCTTCCGGTTTTATTTATTTTTTTAAATAAAATATTCAAGCATACACCAAACTCAGCAATAACACTGACCTCCACCCTTCAGATCTACTAGAGCTACAGTCCTCAACCCCGAGGCTGCAGACCATACCAGTCCATAGCCTATTAGGAACCAGTTGCCTGTTAGGAACCGGGCTGCACAGAAGGTGAGCGGCTGACAAAGGAAGCTTGCTTCATCTGTATGAGATTCTCATAGGAGCACAAACCCCACTGTAAACTGCGCGTATGAGGGGTCTAGGTTGCTCACTCCCATGAGAATCTAATGCCTGATGATCTGAGGTGGAGCTGAGGTGGTGATGCTAGCACTGGGGAGTGGCTGCAAATACAGATTATCATTAGCAGAGAGGTTTCGCTGCACAACAAATGCAATGTGCTTGAATCATCCCGAAACCATCCTCCCCTGCCCCTAGTCAGTGGAAAAATTGTCTTCCATGAAACTGGTCCCTGGTGCCAAAAAGGTTGGGGACCGCTGTACTAGAGTGTGGCTGACACATCCTGAGTAGATGGCCTGTGGTCACCCATGACTTTACAAAGTATGACCTTTAGAAGACATGAAGATGCCAATGCACTCTAGCTGGGGCAACAGGTGAGATGATTCTGTCTTAAAAAACAAAACAAAAACAAGAGAGACAGGTAGACTCAGCAGACCTGATAATGCAGCTTACATTAAATACACTTCTTTCATACTATATTTATTTCTGATTTTCCTGGGATTAGACTCAGAATTTAGATATGATGGATGACAAGATGAAGAAACCAAGACCTAAACAGACATAGTTTGCCCAAGATCACGAGGCTGAGTAAACATTAACAGCATCAGCACATGAGCAACCAGGTGCTCTTTGACTCTGAACTTTTTCTTTCTGCTACACCTGTTTTCCTGACAATAAAGTCAGCCACATTATACATTTTTGAACTCAAAACAATCATCTCTGTTCTTCCCATCTTCCATCTTAAACGTAATAGTTAACTCACTGCTCATTGCTTTTATAGTAATTGATGAATACATATACAGGTGTGTTTTCTTGTTAGTGTGTATTTCATTACCCTGGTTCCCTGAAAATGCTGGAAAAAATTGAGAATTTTATTCTTACCTGTTTTTCCTCCATAATTTATACTAAACTTTTTTATCTTGAAAATTAAACAATAAAGCACTATTATATTATCCTTACATCCTGTATGCTTTGTTTTGAATGTTTTACAAAGTGAATCCTCATACCAATCTGATTCGTCTCATCACAGAAAACTGATGTGAACAATTTCGTATGGATCTCTCAGTAATATATAGTCTGGGTGGCTTTTTTTTTTTTTGCAGGGGGGATTTATTTTTACATAAAAAAATCATAAAGCTGTTCTACAAAATGTTTTTTTCACTTAACTCTATACCATGGAGATCTTTCTAACTTAGCACGTAGAACTGAACCTCATTTTTTTAGACTACTGCACTGTATTCTTTTGTTTTTATTTAACTGGCCACTGTGATTGAACATTCAGGATTTTTATTATTTTTATTTGCTGTTGCAAACAGTGTTTCAATCAGCAACCTTATTTATCCATCTTTGGCACAAGTACAAAAGTTTCTGCAGGGTAGAGACCTAAAAGTAGCACTGCTAGGTTAAAATATATCCATACTTTAAATTTTGATAGATCTTGCCAAATTGTTTTCTTAAACTAAACCATGTGTTATCACTTTTCAACTAATGCTAAATTAATGGTTAGAATTCTCAGTTATAAATTCATATTTTCCCTAATCACTAGGGAGAATGTCAAATGTTTATTTATCATCTATATTTTTCTCTTCTTTTTTTTTTTCTTTTAAGAGACCAAGTCTCGCTCTATCGCCCAGGCTGGAGTATAGTGGTGTGATCATACCCCACTGTAACCTATAAGTCCTGGCTCAAGTGATCCTCCCACCTCAACCTCCCAAGTAGCTGGGACTACAGGTATATACCACCATGCTTGGCTAATTTTTAAAAAAATTTTTTTGTAGAGACGAGGTCTCACCATGTTGCCCAGGCTGGCTAGAACTCCTGAGCTAAAATGATCCTCCCACCTCAGCCTTCCAAAATGCTAGGACTACAGGCATGAGCCACCTCACCCAGCCATGTTAAATTTTAAGCAAAGACTCTACCAGTCTGTTAATTTCATTAATAGGTTTCCTAATAATGAACAAATCTTGCATTGCTGGGACAAACCCTACTTGTGAGTGAAGTAGTGTTGTTATTTTACCATACTTGTAGGTTCAATATAGTATTATTTTATTCAGGATTTTTGCATTTGTAGTTCTCCTTTGCGCTTTCCTAACCAAGTACCAGAGCTATACCAACCTCACAGACTGAGTGGGAAAGCTTTCTGAAGTATGTACTCCACTCAGCATGCTTTCCATCTCTATCTGCCCTGGTAACCTACCTTGTTTTCCTTCCCAGCCACAGTGCCCGGCTGTGATTTACCCAGGTGGAAGCTAGGTCAATTGGAGTGCTTTCTAGGGTTATCTCATTTTAGAGCTAGAAGATGAATGGCCTTTAAGGGCACAGTCCAAGAAGAATGTGGTTTACGGTGCATGCATAGGAGAAAATGTAGCCAGATAGAAGCAGAAATGAGACATCATGGACAGAGTCAAATGTTCTGATAGCAGTCTCAGTTCCAGTTCTAGTTTCTGCAGCTCTTCCTATGAGTCTATCTCCCCCCTATCCTTTCTAGCCAAGTAAGCCAATACACTCCATCTATTACTTAAATCCTTTGAGTTGGGTTTCTGTCACTTGCAATAAAAGCATTCTTCTTAATACACCATAAATCCTAGGAAGTATTTAGGGTTGAAGCATACTGCTGTCTACAACTTATTGTGAAAATCACTAAAAAACAGGATGGATGAAAAGAAGGATGGATAGTTGATAAGGCAAATACAACAATATAAATACAGAATCTAAGTATGGTATATATGAATGCTCACTGAACAATTCTTTAACGTTTCTGTATTTTTGAAAATTTTCATAATATAATGTTGGGGGAAAAATCAACAGCAGGAGTAATAAAATCCCTGTTAGCATTAATCTGGATTTCAGGTACTAACTAAAAGGAGCTCATTGTAGGAGTGCTACAGGTTTAAGAAACCAGGCCGTGCATTAAAGTAGCAATTATTTACCTCCCTTTGCAAAACTAGAGACTTGGAGGAAAGGCAAAAAGATAGGATGTGCAGTGAGGCAACAGATGACATTTCCTACTGGTGTCTTCGCGGGAACAATGAGCTGCAATGGAAAAAGCATAGCCAATGGTGCTGCTGTTGTTGCTAATAACATGGTTAACCACTGGCCATAAAGTGACTCAAACTAAAAGACACACACACACACACACACACAATGACTGATGAATGTGCTGGCATCATTTAATTATTCAATGACTTAAATTTTCTCCCAGTACTTTCATGTGGCTCCCCAGAGACATTAGTAACCCTAAGCAATATAACTTTCACTCCACACAGCTACCTCCTTGTGGTAAAAAGTTACCTAATCCATATCCATTCTCCCCTTCTTCTTACTAATAGTACCACAATAGGGGTCAGGGAGTGGGCAACAGGTCCAGGTCCTTTGCTTCTAGTGCTAACCACTGAGACATACGCATTAGTCATCAGGTAGAAGCTTCTGGGGAGGTTCTTCGAAGGGAACTGGCTCAACTAGGAGGGAAATCCCTTCCTTTTCCCCTTCTTGTCTGACAGACACGATGGCTGGAGTTCCTGTAGCTATTCTGTGACTATGGAGCTACAGTGAAGGTAAAAGCCACCTGCTAACAATAGCAAAACACAAACACAGAACAGGCCTGGTTCCCTGATGACTTTATACCAGGAATGGCCTGTCTTCCTAGACAGACATCTTTTGCAAGAGAGGATAATGTTTATCCAAGGCTACAGGTTCCCCACTCCTAAGATAAATCCTAAGATTAAGTCATTATTGTCAAGTGTCTTTTATCAGCTGCCAAATGTAGTTCCTAATAGGCTACCTCAACTAAAATGGTTGGGTCCAACTGCAATTCATGTCTACACATATTTCATGAATTGATATACATAAGATACTCTACAAACTAAAGTCAAGAACTCCAGAAAATGCCACCCACCACAAATGGAAAATATTTTCTGTAAGTTTTTTCACTATATTCCAGTGTAACACCTTATTTCCTATTTTCTTCCTTTTCTCTGGCTTTCCCTAAGGATTTCCTCACCACAATCCGCTCTTTGTAAAGAGAGTTTCACAAGTCTTCATTCAGAAAAGCATCCACAATTACTCTCCCTCACTTCTTTGGCTATTAAAAGCATGCCAAATCTATATGCAATGTGGAATCCTGCATTGGATCCTGGAATAGAAAAATGACATGCAGAAAAACTGGGAAAATTCAAACAAAGCCTGGAGTACTAAACTCCAAGTAAACAAAAGTATACTAAGTAAACTAAAGTATTATACCAACAGGCTGGGCACGGTGGCTCACGCCTGTAATCCTAGCACTCTGGGAGGCCTAGGTGGGAGGATCGCTCAAGGTCAGGAGTTCGAAACCAGCCTGAGCAAGAGCAAGACCCTGTCTCTACTAAAAATAGAAAGAAATTAATTGGCCAAATAAAAATATATAGAAAAAATTAGCCAGGCATGGTGGTGCACACCTGTAGTCCCAGCTACTCAGGAAGCTGAGGCAGAAGGATTGCTTGAGCCCAGGAGTTTGAGGTTGCTGTGAGCTTGGCTTACGCCACGGCACTCTAGCTCGGGCAACAGAGTGAGACTCTGTCTCAAAAAAAAAAAAAAAAGTATTATACCAATATTATCATCTTAGTTTTCATAAATGCACCATGGTTATATGTCAGATGTAAACATTAGAGGAAGCTAGGTGAAGGGTATGTAGGAATACTCTGTACCATATTTGCAACTCATTTATAAATCTAAAATTATTTCAAAATTAAGAGTTAAAAACAAAAAGCAATGCCAAATGAACTGCGCTTTTTTTTCGAACTAGGGATCAAAAATCACAGATCAGTATTAAATACCCAAGTTGCAAACCCTGCTTTTTCTTTTCTTTTTTACATTGCAGGACAAAAACAACAATTTAAACTGTGTAACTTAAAGGACATATACATCTCATTCACCACCCCCCCCAAGGTTAGAACATCAGAGAAGAGCCAACAAGTTAGGTAACATTGTCAAGATATCATGCACTATTAATGCTACAATATTCACTAAATAAGAGTCCTCAGTATATAGTCCCCCCAGACACGAGTGAGAAGGCAGATACTCAGGCCTCTACCCTGGGCCAGAAATAAACCCATAAAAGCCTAACTAAGAATACCTTTTTTGTTTCTATAGCCACCTCCCTGGCCAGCATCCAAGCAAGTTGGAGGCTGAAACTCACATTTTCAGACATTTGAGAGCATAGGTTTGCTTTGCAGTTTGAGTTTTCTT
Organism: Cheirogaleus medius; assembly: GCA_008086735.1. Lineage (NCBI taxonomy): Eukaryota > Metazoa > Chordata > Mammalia > Primates > Cheirogaleidae > Cheirogaleus > Cheirogaleus medius. Next base: position 28,248,274 of record VBSM01001118.1, on the reverse strand, counting down.
AAGGTATGGACCATTGGTACTACAACTGCAGTTATTACTTCCATAGATCTGTAAACCCAAAAAAGAACCAAGGGTATTGGCAACATTACTAAAGAGATAACCAACCTCTGTGAGGCTTTCATTAAAGTGTTCTCTGTAGAGCATCACTATCAAGAACCACTTTCTCACCACCTAGCTCAAAACTATGACTCTTAATTCTCTGAACACCCATGAAATTGAACATAGCCCACAGCTTCACCTGTAATTATTCTCTATTCATTCAATAAACAATTAGTACAAGCAGCATTTCATAATAGGTAACAACAGCAGTTCCTATTTAGTGAGTACTGACTACATGCCAGACACTGATCTAAGCACTAGGAGAAGCAATGTGGGAAATGGCAATAAAAATGGTTCCAGGGCCAGGCGTGGTAGCTCACGCCTGTAATCCTAGCACTTTGGGAGGCCGACGCAGGCAGATCATTTGAGCTGAGGAGTTTGAGACCAGCCTGAGCAAGGGCGAGACCCTGTCTCTACCAAAAATAGAAAAAATTAGCCGGGCATGGTGGCGCATGCCTATAGTCCCAGCTACTTGGGAGGCTGAGGCAGGAGGATGACTTGAGCCCAGGAGTTTGAGGTTGCTGTGAGACAGGATGACGCCATAGCACTGTAGCCTGGGCAACAGAGTGAGACTCTCTCTCCAAAAAAAAAAAATGGTTCCAGTCCTTTGATAATTTCCAGGGGTAACAAAGAAGTTCCTTCCTTATAAATCTCTTGAAAATATAGAAATCCCACCTATACATGGTATAGAGGGGCCCCAGCACAGGAACCCCTTAATCAGACTATTTTACTAGAGCACATCCTCCAGTATCTTCTTCATAAAATGTGCATGGGAGGTCAAATTTTGAAACCTTGCAAGAGTAAAACATTTTTATCCTCTCCTCACACCTGCCTGAGAATTTGGCCAGATATAGAATTCTATTTTCTTTCAAAAGGCACTCTTTGCTCCATTATGTTCTAGTTTCCAACCCTGTTAGAATCCTATGATTCCTGACCCTATCTATGTAATCTGTAGATATTCTTTTGTCTTTATAGTGCTAGAAAATTTCATGATGCTGTGCCTTGACATAGATACTTTTATTTTAAATTAACAGATAAAACTGTATATATTTATTGTGTACAATATGATGTTTTGAAGTATACATACATTGTGAAATATTTAAATTTAGCTAATTAACAAATGTATTAACTCACATAGGTATTTTGGAAAACACGTAACATCCACTGTCTTTCCATTTTTCAAGAATACAGTATATCATCATTAACTACAGTTACCATACTATACAATAAATCTTGAATTTATTCCTCCTGTCTAACTGTAATTAAATATCCTTTGACCAACATCTCTCCATTCCTTACTTCCCCTGCTACCCCAGCCTCTAGTAACCACCATTCTATTCTCTACTTCTATGAGATCAAAATTTTTTTGTTTTGTTTTTAAGACAGGGTCTTGCTCTGTCTCCCAGGCTACAGTGCAGTGGCATCATCACAGCTCAGTGTAACTTCAAACTCCTAGGCTCAAGTGATCCTCCTGCCTCAGCCTCCCAAGTGGCTGGGACTACAAGTGTGTACCACCATGCCCAGCTAATTTTTCTATCTTTTGTAGAGACAGGGTCTTGCTCTTGCTCAGGCAGGTCTCAAACTCCTGGTCTCAAGGTGATCCTTCTGCCTTGCCTCCCAAAGACCTGGGATTACAGATGTGAGCCACCATGCCCAGCCCAAGATCAACTTTTTCAGATTCCATATGTGAGTAAGCTCATGTGATGCTGACATGGTTATTTTTCATTATTTCTTCATGACATCAGGCAATAACCACCCACTATCCCTCCTTATTACACACATCTACAGATCCCTGGGTCATTCAGTCCTTCTCATTCTGTAAAGAGTTTAGCTTCTGGATCACCGTCTCTTTGCTACTACTGCTCCTACCTTAATTCATGGTAATCTCAATATGCACCACAATCTTTACCTCTCAATGCCTTGACTCCTCTCTTCCAATGGTGCTGTCCTCTATCCTACTTCAGGCACTCCCTCCACATTGCTCACATCCAAGCAGCTCAACACAGCTGTAGGAAAAGCATACAACCAAGCTAACTAGGTCTCACCCTAAATTTACAACAAATATCAAACAGGCACTTGGTGCTGCCTGGCAATTGTAAAACCTCTCCTTATTTTCAACTCATTCTTCTTCACTCTCCTAGATGAATTTTACACCTTCTTTCTCCACAAACTCCCAACACCTCCCCATTCTTCATTTTTAGATGAAGACCTTCCTTCTTATTTACCTAAAAATATAGAAGTAATTAGAAGAGAACTTCCACTTTCTCCCACCACTAATGCTACCAGCATTTGGGTCCACATAATCTACCACCAAAGAACTGTATGCATTGTGCCTAGAGTGCTTGCAGCCAACATATCCATTTGTGGACTAGATCCATTCCCTCTTACCTACTCAAGGACTTCACCCCTGCAAGTATGTCTTCTCTCTCTCTTTAATCATCAATTTTCCCTCACTAATGCATCATTTCCATCAATTTACAAACATGCTATAATGTCTGCCCACCTAAAAATAAAAAGAACTCTCTTCACACCTCATGACCTTCCAACTACAGCCCCATTACTCTGCTCTCCCTTATAACAATGCTTGAAAGATCATCATTATGACTATCTATACTCACTGTCTTCAATTCCTCTTCTCTCCTTTTTAAAATTTTTTGAAATTATTTTTTAGAGACAAGGTCTCATTATGTTGTCCAGGCTGGACTCAAACTCCTGAACTCAAGGGGTCCTCCCACCTTAGCCTACCGAATAGGTGGGACTACAGGCATACACCAATGTGACTGGCTTCATTTTGTCTTAAACCCATTGCACCAAAACTGTTCTTGTCAAGGTCACCTACGAATTAACAAATCTAATAGTTTATTCTTAGTCCTCATTAGACTATCAACCATCTTTTGGCTTTCAATGACCTTGATTCTTCTCCTAGCTCATAGGGAACCATTTTCCCTCAGAATTTGGAAGGCAGTGCTGCACTGTTTTTTCTGGGAACCTTCTCACTCTCCTCAATTTACACATGTGATACGCCAGGGCTTGGACATTAGTCTTCTTTTGTACCTGCATTTATTCTCTGGAACTCTATCTAGTCTCATGGCTTTCTTCTTCTTTTTCTTTCTTAATTTTATTTTTTGTAGAGACAGGGTCTCACTGTGTTGCCCAGGCTGGTCTCAAATCCCTGGCTTCAAGTGATCCTCCCACCTTAGCCTCCCAAATTACTGGGCCACACATAGGCCACACAATGCCTGGTCTAGTCTCATGGCTTTAAATAAAAAATTGGAGTCAGCATGTGAATGGTATCTCCATCCCCAATCTCCCCTCTGAACTCCAGACTAATCTATCCAACTGTCTATCCTGTATCTTCACTTGAATATCTATTAGACAATTTAAAATGAACAATACCCAAATTGAACTCTATTCTCTCCACAAATCTGCTCTTCTTCCAGTGTTTCCAATATTCATAAATGGCAACTCCATTCTTCCAACAGCTGAGGCCAAAACTGACTAAGCCTTCTGACATTATTGTTCCTTCAGTCCTAGTTCTTCCTCAGCATTTATTTCTCATCATTCTGTATTAGTATTTTTACTGTTTTCATATATTTACATTTACAAAAGAGCTCTTTGAGGGCAGGGGACTGCCTTATTTATCTGAATCCACAGCACTTAACAGTGTATATGGAATTATTTGCATAAAGAGGTAGTGAAATTTAAACTGATAAACGAGTCCCAAGCAGGAACAGATCCCTCTGCAGAAAAAGATGTTGAAGTAGGAAAGTATATTTCAGCTAGATTTCCATTAGTTCATCAGTACTAGTTCAGATAGGCTAGATTATATCTTGGTATAATATGATATAAAATATAAAATCCCAGTGGCACTTCACTTCTTGCTCATTCTACGTATATAGATCACCTGGAAGCTTGCTCTGGGTCCTAGACTGATGGAGTCTTGGACCATCTAGAGCACTAACAGCCACCATGACAGAAGGTAAGAGTGGCAAATTATATACCAAAAGCTTTTACCACGAAAGGCTACACATTATTCCTATATACATTTTACTGAACAAAAGCAACTTGCAAGGCCATACCCAACTTCAAAGGGGAAGCAAGTACAATTCTATTACATGCTCATGAGACAGAAACCAAAAATATTTGATAGACAGCACTGATGACTATCATAACCTTAAAAACAAGCTTTTAATTCTGAGCAATAATATTTTAACTCCTGATCTCCATTTTCCATCTCTGAAAATGAACTCCCTCGCTAGATAAGAACCATACACTTGCAAAATACTATCTACGGATGGTAGGAATGTAACTTCACCAGTTAGGCCTGCCTCTTTCCTCACTCAGGAGTCAGAGAGCAGCAAAGAAGCCAAATATGGGACAGGAAAGTACTGAGGCCAAACCTGCCAGAAATGTTCAATGTCAAAAGTGAGGTAAAGGCTTGAATAGGCAAAAAAAGCATGTTCAATTATGTAGAGGTGTGGAAAGGAAAGAAACCCTCAGCAAATTTGTTCACCAAAGGTATGGAACAGCCAGGCCTTGGAGTCCTTTGTACACTACCCTTTGTCTGAAATCTAACAAGTTTCATTCAAACCACTGGATGGAAGAATTGCAATTTGGGTATGATGAGGAAAGTAAGCCAGCACACTACCTTTTAACACAAAAACACTACCTTTAAAATGTGTAAAAAGCACACTGCCATGCTACTAGAAACAAAAAAGGCAACGGTTAAGAGATGGATTTAATGGGAAAAGTGATTTTTTTTCTAAAACTCTCAAAAGACATAAATCAAGATTCCTAAGCTCAAGATGATCTGGGATAAACCCCAAGTCTGCATAGAGCCTAGACTTAACGGATTGCTGCTCCAAATTCTAAAGTATCCTGTGAAATTTCTATACAATGTTCAAACATTTTCTGTTTCACACAGTGAAAACTGGCAGAAACGCTGGGAAGGACTGGAGATGGTTACCATAAGCAGTTAAACACTTAGGACCGTAAAGCTCACAAGAAATTACATTGAAGGGCAGAGCAGGAGCTCAAATAATGTCACCTGCCAAATTAGAAGCAAATTAGGATTCCTAAATGCAAAAGGTTTCATTAGTATATAGCCCCACCTTCCCTATCCCTTATGCATTCAACAATTATTAGTTGCTAAGGTGTGGGAAGGAATGCAGGGAAGTAACAGAGAAATAAGGTTCAGAATTCGTTCTTGGTCTCCATGAAGTTGGTCTAGTTAAACAAACAAATAACCCCAAAAAACAGATTGACAAGCAAAAAGTTAAAACACAGTGCCTTAAATACCATAACAATACTATAGGAAAAGCCATTCTAACATGTAAGCTGATAACATCCTTTCAAGGGAACAATACCATATTTGCTTTGTTAAGTGGCTGGAGAAAAGAAAAAGCAAACAAAAAAATCTCTCTTCCGGTTTAATGACAGTTCGGTCCCAAAGCTCGCTCGCTCTCCCACCCTCTCAAAGGTTTCTGCTGCAACCCTTCCATCATTCCAACCTCCACACTCTGCTTGCGAGCCCCATACCAGCTCCATCACAAACAATGCCCAGACTACCAAGGTCAGCACCAAAGGCACAGGGAGCAGAAATCGGAAACGGATCTTCCCAAATCAGAAGGCCCCCCCCCCCAAACCAGGCTCTGCCTCGAGGCTCAGGGGGCTGGCGCGTGCCGCTTTCGGGGGTTCTAAACCTCTTTCCTCTCTTCATGCAGTTAGTTTTCCTTCCTGCGCCCCCAGTGACTTCGCCTCCCCGCAACCTGAGCCCCCCATTGTGGAGCGAGGGAGCGTCATGATGCAGGCTGGGGCGGAGGGTGGTGGTGGCGAAACGCGCATAGAGGAGATGCTGTCAGTTGTGTGTATGCAGGGGGCGGGGGGTGCTCATTAAGGAAGCCTCAGTAAAGGGCAAAGGCTCTACAGACCTACAGTAGGGAGCTTTATAAGTAAGCCGTCGCTGAGGAAAACCCATTTGAGTTTCTACATAAGGGAGCTATTGTGTGGAGGGCGGGGGGCATCCACAAGTAGCCGTTTCTGGGGGAAACATTGCATGGGGAAGACAAGTAAATTATTCCAAAGGAAGTCACGGTGGGATTCTCTATAGGGGAATCCTTCCTTGGGGAGACGTTTTGTGGGGTGGGAATGTCATAATACGGAGTCGTCACAGGGAACCGTTGTGGGGTTGCCTAGAGGGGAGCCATTGTGGCGCCTCTGCAGAGGGCGCCGTTCCTGGGAAAATGTTCCTCCAGGAGCCGTTTAGGAAAGAACTGTCCGCGAGGAAGCCATGTCGGGCCACGCCCTGCGGCGGGAGGCGTCGCCGGACCCCGACCACCCGCATCCCCCACCCGGCCGCTCCTCTGCGGCCACGGCCCCGCGTACCTGACTGAGGGGGACCCGCGGCTGGAGCCTCCGGGGGCGCGCGCGCGGGGCAGCCCCAGCCGGCGCAGGGGGTACACGTCCATGGCGGCGGGCGGCGGGCGGCTGAGCAGGACCGTGCGGCTGCGAGGGTCGCTCAGGCCCGCCGGGCGGCTCCAGGCCCGCTGCGGCCGGGCGGCGCGGCGGGGTGTGCCGGGTGGGAGGGGGCGCGGCGCGCGGGGGCACGTCGGGGCCGGGGGCGGGGCCGGACGCGCGCAGGGAGCGCGGATGGGGGTCGGGGCCGGTTTGGAGGTCGGGGGCTGGCCCACGGCCGCAGGACTGCGCCCTCCTTAGCTGCGAAGCGGCCGGGCTGGGCGTTGGGAGCGCGGGTTCCCCGGGGGAGAGTAAACACGGCGCCGCTCTGCCCTGTCCTCAGGCGCCGCATCACGCTGTGGGACTCCGCGCGGCGCCCCCCAGCCACGCACACGGGCGCGCCCGGAGGCGGGGCCTGGCTCCACGGCTGCCCCGCCCCGCCGGCTCCGGCCTCCTGCGAAAGCTTCCGCCGCCCCAGCTGGCTCAGGGCACCTCCCACGCTCCCGGTCTCCGGGGCGAGAGCCTCGCTGCTGCTTCCTCGCCTCCTGTTCATCAGTCGTGCACTCACCCTTCAAACATTCAGCCGATTACTAGCAGGCCTCCGGTTAGCAGTGCGCACCCAGCCCTGCGCGGGGCGTGGGCGTTAGGGGCTTACAGGATCCCAGAGGACCCTTGCCCTTTACTGTTCAGGTGCTGGTTAGACCCGTTTCCGACTGTGGGGCCATGGACAAGAAACTTAATGGTACCAAGCGTCAGTCTTTTCGCGTGTAAAATGGGAGAAATACTTCACTGATAGATTGCCAGGCGTCCTTTATATGTACAGAACGTATTTCGTGATTTTATCCTGCATCCTGTATTGACCTTGTCAAGATGCCTTAAAATGGCCTGTATTAGGCCGGGCGCGGTGGCTCACGCCTGTAATCCTAGCACTCTGGGAAGCCGAGTTCGAGACCAGCCTGAGCAAGAGCGAGACCTGTCTCTACTAAAAATAGAAAGAAATTAATTGGACAATTAAAAATACATAGAAAAAATTAGCCGGGCATTGGTGGCACATGCCTATAGTCCCAGCTACTCCGGAGGCTGAGGCAGGAGGATAGCTTGAGGCAAGGAGTTTGAGGTTGCTGTGAGCTAGGCTGATGCCATGGCACTCTAGCCTGGGCAACAGAGTGAGACTCTGTCTCAAAAAAAAAAAGGTCCTGTATTCACCCTTTATTTATTTATTTATTTTGATATTTATAGTGATCCTCCTGCCTCGACCTCCTAGAATGCTAGGATTACAGGCGTTAGCCACAACTCCCGGCCTGTATTCATCCTCCTCCCCGCCCAATATCCAGGGTCTCTTTTACCCAGGCTGGAGTGCAGTGGTGCAATAATAGCTCTCTGCAACCTCCAACTCCTAGGCTCAAGCAGTCCTCCTGCCTCAGCCTTGCGAGTAGCTGGACTGCAGGCATGCAGCACTATGCCCAGCCAATTTTTCTTATTTTTTTACATACGTGCTTTAGCTATTTTGCCCAGGATGGTCTAGAACTCCTCACCTCAGCCAGTCCTCCTGCCTTGGCCTCCCAAAGTGCTGGGATTAAAAGCATGAGCCACTGTGTCTGGTCTTGTATTCATCTTTTTACAATAAATTACAATAATTAGAACTATTTTTCTGCCACAGTCATTGGTGCTTAAATCACTTAAATGACAACACTAGCTGAAAAATCCTACCTCCGCAAATAAAGATCTGGACAATCCCTATGGTGTCTCCTGTAGGTTTAGCTGAAGAAAGACCAAAAGAAGGGAGTATATTGCTCAAAATGAACAATTAAGAGATTTTTGTGATTTTGTTGGCATTCAGTATTCCTCAATTCTCTTAGATTAAAAAACCTCCTAGCTTTCTTTAACATGTGAAATGGAGACAATCTTCAGTTTATTTGAAGCACTGAAATCATACATTAATTCTAAAGGAAAGGCACCCAAAATTCTTACTGACTTTTAATATAATCCATTGAGGGAAACTTTTCTGGCAATATGATTTGCAAACTGAAAAAAGAGCAGTTTATTGAAGTACTCCATTGCTTAAGGGAACTGTTCAATGCATTAAAAGAGTAATTGATGGAGAAAAATTTATCCCATTAAGTATCAAGGCTTTTCTTAAAAGGGACAACATTACTTATGAACAAGAAAACAAATTCTGATTGAAGTGAATGATCATTACAGCATTTGTTATGACTATCTTTTGAAATGAATTTCATCCCATGAAGAATTTTATTATTTTACATTGATATTGCTAATTATTCTTCTAGCATGTGAACAAGTGTTCATCATGTTTAGTGTTAAACTACAAAGGAATAAAAATTGATGATAATGCTCTTTTTTATCAAAGAACAGCATTTTTTATTTTATTTATTTATTTTTAGGACAGCATTTTTTAAAGTTATTGATTAAGAGATGGAACACAATCCTGAAGAGTGGAGAAGCAAGTCATGCCATGAAAGATGGTATTTGGTTTGCTTCAACAAACCACATTTGAAAAGCACTTCTCACAGTTGTTAACTATATCCTAGCACATGTTCAGCATATGGCTTATAATGCTAATGTTGAACAGTGTTTTCTAATTAATGAATGTTCAATAGACAAAAGAATAAAATAAGTTAGATGTGACCACTGAGGAAGCTATGTTGCAGTGAAAATGAATATAGATTATATCTCCAAGGAATTTTATGAGCAATGCCAAAAACAAGAAACTGTTAACTAAAATGGTAAAAAAAAAAAAAAAAAAGTTAAATATATGATTCAGATACTTATAATTTATATTCTACAAATACAAAATATATTTTTAGGGTATATCCTATGTAATATTTTTCTTTTTTACCAACATACATATGCATAAGCAATTTGCTATAATTCAAATTCAACTGGGCCCCTGTATTTTCATTTGCTAAATCTGCCAACCCTACTGGTGGGTGATCTGAGATACTTTGTGTAATCTATTTAACAAGCATCTTTTAAAAATAATCTGAGCTGAGAGCAGCGGCTCATGCCTGTAGTCCCAGCTATTTGGGAGACTGAGGTAGAAGGATGCCTTGAGACCAGAGATTCAAGACCAGCCTGAGAGTCCAGGCATGGTGGCTCACGCCTGTAATCCTAGCACTCTGAGCAGCTGAGGCGGGTGGATCGTTTGAGCTCAGGAGTTCGAGACCAGCTCTGAGCAAGAGCAAGACCCCGTCTCTACTGAAAAAAAATAGAAAGAAATTACCTGGACAACTAAAAAATATATATATATAAAATTAGCTGGCCCTCTGGGAGGCTGAGGTGGGTGGAGTTCGAAACCAGCCTGAGCAAGAGGGAGACCTCGTCTCTATTAAAAATAAAAAGAAATTAATTGCCCAAATAAAAATATATAGAAAAAAAAATTAGCCAGGCATGGTGGCGCATCCCTGTAGTCCCAGCTACTCGGGAGG
>VBSM01001118.1:28146544-28189256 GCA_008086735.1 Cheirogaleus medius | reverse complement strand
CGATCCGCCTGCCTCGGCCTCCCAGAGAGCTAGGATTACAGGGGTGAGCCACCACGCCTGGCCGAACTCCTTTTATGTTATATGTCCAAAGTCAAATAGTAATGTTTCATGAAAAATTATTTTAAAGTATCTGCCAGGTGGCAGCTGAGTTATATCTGCCTTCAGTTTGGAAAGCAAAAAATTGGAAACCACTTAACTTTTAAAAGGATTTGTTATGTAGTTATTAGAATCATTTGCTTTCTCAATGAGGACACTGATATTTTGAATTATTTTTTGTTAGATGCTCTAAAAATTTTTGCATTCTGAGGGTAGGTGGGCTAGAAGGGTATGTTTGGGCTTTTGCTGGGTGGGAAAGTCTTCCATAAGGTTGGGAAAGGAAACTAGCAAGACCACATACTTTTCCTCAGGCAGATTAATTTTAGGCAAGAGAGTATGTGGAAGATACTGTTTAGAAATTTATTACATTTGAACTATCCAGACCCTGTATCTTTTGAAAAGTTTCCACATACAAACCCAGGTCAGTTGAGAGCTGTTCTCTGGAGTTTATTCCTAGCAGTAAAATTGTTAGATCAAAGTACTTCAATTTTAGATATTGCTAAATTGTTCTTAAAAGTAATTGGTCCAGTTTTTTACTCCTTATCATTCATGTTTAGGTGTTTTAGCTATTTTTTTTTTCACTCTAGTATGATGGGTATGAAATGTAAGATGTATGGCTATTTCATTTTATTCACTTGATTACTAGTGAGGGTGAGTATCTTTTCATATGTTTTTAAAGGCCATTGGGTTTTCTTTTATTTGAATTGCCTTTTCTTGCCTTTTGCCTCTTTGTCTAGTGGGTTGTTTGTCTTTTGCTTTTTAAGTTGATTTATAGGAGTTCTTTATATATTCTGGATGTTAATCCTGTGATCATATATACAGAAGTGATCTTCTCCTAGTGAATGTCTTGTCTTAGTTTATTTAACAATTTAAAATTTTTATCTGTAAACAATTGAATAAATAAATAAATAAATGGTGAGAAGGGACAAATCTTCCTTACAGAACTCTGAATAATATAAGTAGCTACTCCCCCTTCAGGAGGTAGAGCTTAATTAATTTCTCTCCCTCCCCTCCCCTTGAGTATAGGCTGTACTTGGTGACTTTTATTCAAAGAATAGAATATAGAAAGGAGAAAAATAGTAACTTGACAGTGGAGAAAGCTGGCAAATACCATCTTACCTAAATGATCAGTGTTAACATCACAGTGATAAGACATGTTGGCATCATGTGTCTACAGATGTGATATGATTAGGAGGGAATGTCAACTCTGTAATATTTTCCCCAAAATCCATAATCTCAGTTTAATCATGAGAAAAGCATCAGACAAACTCGAGGGACATTCTACAAAATGCTGGATAGTACTCAAAACTGTTAAGGTCATGAAAAATAAGGAAAGACTGAGAAACTGTCACAGATCAGAGGAGACTAAGGGGACATGATGAATAAATGTCATGTGGAATCTTGGATTGGATCCTGGAAAAGAAAAATACATTATCATAAAAATTGGGGAACTTTGAATAAAATCTGGAATTTAAGGAATAGAAATGTATTGATTGGTTTCCTAGTCTGGCAAGTATACTGTGATAATCTTATACGTTAACATTAGGGGAAATTGGTGAGGAGTATATGGGCATTCTCTGTATCAACCCTGCAATTTTTTTGTTAATGTGAAATTTTATTTCATTTTATTTATTTATTTATTTTTGAGACAGAGTCTCACTCTGTTGCCTGGACTAGAGTGCCATGGCATCAGCCTAGCTCACAGCAACCTCAAACTCCTGGGCTCAAGCGATCCTCCTGCGTCAGCTGGGACTACAGGCATGTGCCACCATGCCCGGCTAATTTTTTATATTTATATTTTTAGTTGGCCAATTAATTTCTTTCTGTTTTTAGTAGAGACAGGGTGTCGCTCTTGCTCAGGCTGGTTTCGAACTCCTGACCTTGAGCGATCCTCCCGCCTCAACCTCCTAGAGTGCTAGGATTACAGGCGTGAGCCACCATGTCCGGCCTGAAATTATATTTTAAATAAAAATTTTATTAATAATTTTTTACTTGATTTTTTTGGATCTAAGATGCCATTGGTTATGATATACCATTATTTTTTGTACTACTAAAAAAGAAAAATGCTTCCAGTAAAATTAATATGTGACATAAGTTCTTGTTAAAATAAATAAGTGTATCTTTTTTTTTTTTCGAGACGGAGTCTCTCTCTGTTGCCTTGGGTAGAGTGCAGTGGCATCATCATAGCTCACTGCAACCTCAAACTCGTGGGCTCAAGTGATCCTCCTGCCTCAACCTCCCAAGTAGCTGGGACTACAGTCACCTGCCACTGTACCTGGCTAATTTTTCTATTTTTAGTACAGACGAGGTCTCACTTTTGCTCAGGCTGATCTCCTGAGCTGAAGTGATCCTCCCGCCTCAGCCTACTAGAATGCTGGGATTACAGATGTGAGCCACCAGCGCCCAGCCAGTATATCTTATCTTTGGCCGTTGTTTTTTCTTTTCTTTAATTACTATATATTTACATGGACTGTTTGAAAGGGATTGTAGTTATAAAGAACTGATAGCCAGCAGGGTTGGTCTTTGGTTGAATGTAACCCTTGTTTGTGCTTATTTTTGCCTAATATTCAGGGCTCTGCGAGAGATTCTGGTTATTGGACACACAAGAAATGTTAAGAGCATATTCTAGGTAGGAGAAAGAATGTGTGGGTGTCTCGATTGGCTGTCAGGGAGGGAAGGGGAATGTGGAAGGAACAAAGGCACAGGGGAGGTGGGAATGGGCACAGAGTATTTAGGGGACAGTGAGAACTTGCTTATCAGGGTGAGGGGAAGGATTGACATTCTTAGTAGTTAGAATGTCAGGATCAGGAATTTAGACTTCATTCCATAGTCTGTGCAGAGTTTTGTAAACATTTGACAAGGGTAGTAACGTGATGACATTGGTGCTTGAGGAATGTTCTGGCTGTAGGGTGCTTTGTAGATTTCGTGGGCTGGTCTCGGAAGCTGTGAAATAGCCACAGGTGTTGGCAGTAAGACTACTGTGAGTTGTTTTGAGCTTGAGGTAGAGTGTAGCTGTGGGAATGAGATGAATAGATAAATCTAAGGAAACTTTTGATGGCAATTGTATCATAAATTGGTCATACATGTGATAAATGGGATAACATGGAGGAAGAAACTAATGATACACCAACATTTTGAGCCTGGGAGAATGGGTTTATTTTATCATTTCAGGTAGACTATAGTTCAATGGGAAGAGATAGTTCCCCCATAAGATCAGGGTTGAGGTTTTTTTTTGTTGTTGTTGTTATGAAACTCTTTTTGCAGTTGCACTGTCCTTTTATACTCTGAGTTTTCCTTTCTATTTAGAAAAACATAACCTTTATATAGCTGCTAAAGGGAATGCTTTACATAAACCATTGGACTTTTCTTGATTCTTGAACCAGACTAGGCATCTACAAGGCACCTCCTCATCTGAGGAGATAGAGTTAGTGTTCAGATGTCTTTGAAAAAAGTTCCACCTCCAGTTCTTTAGCTTCTGAAATTCTCTTCTCCCCATACTATCAGGTATACACATGAACTAGTTCTGGACTTTCTTTGTAGTAAACTTTGCTCTTAATAAGAGGTTGAAAATTTTTGTTGTTGTGAAACTGTGTTAGAATTGATACTGTTATTCATTAGGCAACAAATGTTACATGAACATAAAGGATGTTTTAGGAACTAGAGAAAAAGAGGTGTGAAGGAGGTATGTTCTTGAGCAAATCATGGTGGTCTAGTGGGTAGACAGAGGTTACTATGTATCAGTAATAATCAGACCACATGGTAAGTCTGACTACAGAGAAGGCATCAATCAGCTCAGCACAGATAACTTCTGGCACAGGTTCCCAGAGCTCCAAAAGACATTTGAACTGAGATCTGAAAGGGTAGCCAGGAGAAGAGAAGTTATTCTAGACAGAGTTAGGATGTGCTAAGGCTTCAGGACTATAGCACATGATTTGAGGATGGAGAATGACATTCAGTATTGCTGCAATATGGACTGCTTAGTCTGGGGGACAGTGGCCAGGGATGGAACAGGAGAGCTAAGTTTGGGTTGGATTGTGATGGACCTTGGATGCTGTGCTAAGGCAAGCAAAGGTTTCTAAGCAGGTTTTGACATGATCAGATTGGCTTTGAGGAAGATGACAGTAGTTCTATAGAGAACTGGCCAGACAGGAGCTGAGCTGAGCCACTGGTTAAGAAGACTTTGCAGGAGGCTAGGCCAGGATAAGGAGAATTTTTTTCTTTTCATTCATTCATTCATTTATTTTTAAGCATATTATGGGGGTACAAATGTTAAGGTTATGTATATTGCCTTTGCCCCCCCACCTCCCAAGATGAGGAGAATTTGAATTAGGATGTTGGCATTGGCCTTGAGGTTAGAAGAGGGACAAAGATGAGAGTGGTTAAGTCACCATAGTGTGTGTGGAAAAAAAAATACACAAGAGTGGTTTGTAGACTGAGTGAATGGAGTAAAGAATGTTGATAATTTTTGAAGGATAGGGTAGGTGACAAAATTGTTTTTAAAAAAGGTAAAAGAAGAGGATTTAATGACTTAAATTTTTGAATAGGGAAAATGGGTCTGAAACATGGGTCTAGCCTTGAGCTGGAAATGTTGCTTGGGCAGTTATCAGCATACGGGTGGTAGATGAAGCTGAGTGCAGATGGCATCACCTATAGGAGGATCATGGAGACCTGGATCCATCCAGGACAGTTCCAAGGACATAGCCCAGGATTTGACCAGAGGACTTGTCTTTTTCTTTTTCTTTTTTTATTATTTATTTATTTATTTGCCCTTTTAGTGATCAAGTCCAGTGCTTTTTCTTTTCCTGAGACAGAGTGAGACTCTGTTGCCCTGGGTAGAGTGCAGTGGCGTCATCATAGCTCACTGCAATCTCCAATTCCTGGGTTCAAGTGATCCTCCTGCCTCAGTCTCCGATGTAGCTGGGACTACAGGTGTGTGCCACAGTGCCTGGATAATTTTTGTATTTTTAGGGTCTTGCTCTTGTTCAGGCTGGTCTCGAACTCCTGAGCTCAAGCAATCCTCCTGCCTCGGCCTCCCAGAGTGCTAGGATTACAGGCATGAGCCACCACGCCTGGCCTATCCTTTGCTTTTATTGAGTCTTTCAAGGTAGATGATTTATTATTATTATTTAAAAATATGGTGGAGCCATATTATTTTATGATAGTTTGAATTATCATTGTGGATGGGTATAGTATTAATAGTGTTAACATATCTTAAATATTACAGCGTATAGCACTCATTTGTGATGTTGTGTCACTTATAATAGCTATAACTTTATTTTTATTTTTTATATTTATTTTTAATAATTAGGGCACCTGCTTAATCTTTTACATGCTAGGGCCATTAGCATGAGTAAATATTTATGATGAAACTTTTTCTTTGTATTTTGGTTTTAAGGAATTAGATCAAAATTTTCTGATTAGAGAGGAAACTTCTGAATGCAGAAATATTTTTAATATTGGTGCCGATCATTCAGCCACTTTAACCCCTAGAAATTCCAAGATCATATATGGAAGATTTATTCTTGTTTTGATGTATTAGACTTGTTTGTGGAACTTTTAAAGACACCATTACAATGCCTGGATCCCACCCAAGAGGGGTTTGTGTTAGGGCCCCATGATTTGTGTTTTTTAAAACTCTGTGGGTGGGCCGGGCGTGGTGGCTCACACCTATAATCCTAGCACTCTGGGAGGCCAAGGCAGGAAGATCCCTCAAGGTCAGGAGTTCAAGACTAGCCTGAGCAAGAGTGAGACCCTGTCTCTACTATAAATAGAAAGAAATTAATTGGCCAACTAAAAATATATAGAAAAAATTAGCCGGGCTTGGTGGCGCATACCTATAGTCCCAGCTACTCGGGAGGCTGAGGCAGAAGGATTGCCTGAGCCCAGGAGTTTGAGGTTGCTGTGAGCTAGGCTGATGCCACGGCACTCTACTCCGGGCAAAGAGTGAGACTCTGTCTCAAAAAAGAAAAAAAAACAACAACAACAACAACAAAAAACTCTGTGGGTGTTTTGATGTTCATTTGAGAACCCTATATTGGGTTTGGGTGGGGGCTTTGTTAGTGTATTTTGTTTCTTGCCTATATAGTTAACTTTTTGCTTAAAGTTATGATAACAAAGACCAGCAAGTTAGCTGATCTGGACATCACAGTGAGACTATTTGAACTTCTATGTGAATTTAAATTATATAACAAAATTCAATAGCAGTTTAATCTGGGCTTGCATTATTAGAGGACTGGTTAAATACAGTATGGCACATTCACACAGTGGAGTACTGTGTAGCTATAAAAAGGAATGAGGAATATCTATATACTGCCATGGGTTCATTTTGAGAATACATTGTTAAATGGAAAAAACCCACTGGAGCAAAACAGTAGTATTGTATGTCACCATTTTTTAAAGAAAGGGGGTCTGCAGATCTATAAATATATATTATTGTGCATATACATAGACAAACCAATGGAATGATAAACCAAAAACTAATAAAAATGGTTACTTTAAGGAGTGGGAGGGAGTGGGATGGATGAAACAGGGATGGAAACTAGACTTCTGAAGGCACTTTGTTTTGTGGATTAGGTTTAGAACCATGCTAATGCTTTCTCATATTATAAAACAAAAATAAGTTAAAATGAGAGAAAAAGGCAATTTCTAAAGATCAGATACAAAAGGAAAGAAGTGAACTCAAATGTATATTGAAGCTGAAACACACAGAGAATATTTCAAATGACTTTGAAATATAGTAATTTGATAGTACATTTCTAGTGGAATATATCCCCAGGGACAAAGAACTACAAAGATATTGTAAACTGTTTTTAGTAATCATGTATCTGGTAGTATCGTTGGTGTTATTCTGAAAGGTGTGTGTTGTAAGGTAAAACAAATGGATAATTATTTGTTGGATTGAGGCCCTGGATTTTGGTGTAAAAAAGAGAGGTACAAAGGTAGAATCAGAGGAATTGTGTGAGAATCTTGGAATCTTAAATTTGAGTTGGAGATGTCAGTATGAACTCATGATGTTTTTTCCTTTTTGAAAATGTATTTCCTAGTTTTCTCTATTGAAAAATCCCAGAAACTAACCTAGGTAGCATTGAGCACTTCTAGTGCCAGACTCTGTTCTTTGAATGATAATTCCCACTAAAAGGAACCTAGGGTACCTTAGAAAAACAGCTTATTTTGGGTTGGTGGCAGGAATTCTATAAGATGAGTGTGAACATCTTTTCATATCACAAAACAAGTAACTAGGGAGATTTTCATTTCCATCAATGGTAGAATAGCTTTTTCTAAGCTAATGCTTCAACTAAGAACAAGTAGAAAAGCTGGAAAATGCTTTTAAAAAAATCTGTTTGAAGGCTTTGGAGAGTGAGCAAGGCAGAGAAAGGATCAGAGAGCCAAAATTTTGGAGAGAGGGTAAGCTTGGAGGAGTGAGGCCAACTTTTGGTGCAGCTTTTCCCTTAGAGTGATTGGCTAATTCGAAATTTGTAGCTAAGAGATTGAACACAAAGTGGTGGCAGAGAGACTGAGATTCTAAGCAGAGTTTTGGTGGTCATGCAGAGTTGAGGGACAAATTTGGAGTTCAGGGCATACAAAGAGGGGCACTGGAAAACACCCCAGACTTTTAGCTGGGAATGCTGAAAGATGTGCTATACCCTGTGCTTAAAGGTGAACTCAAAATAGATCAGCTGTCACAAAGGCTAAAGCCCAGCTTTCAGATTAATCCCTGATTGGATTAAAGAGGTCTGCTCCTAGCTTTATTGCTTACTAGAAGCAAATGTAAATCTTTTGTGACAGCATCAAGCATTGCCTTAAGTTATCTGTATCATTTTATATATTTAGTGACAATATATATTATATATAAATATGTGCCATATATTATATAAAAATAAAAGAATTAACTGAAAATCAAGAGAGAAAACCGATAATTGAAACAGACTCCTAGGGAGACTTCAATTACAGTGGAGATAGTATAGACTCATTTTTCCCTGCTCCTCTCTGCTAAGTACAACTATACATCTTGGAATTTGTACAAAGGACATCCAAAGGAGAACTTTTGAAGTTTATATGAAGAAGGTCAACTGGTTTTGGACCACAAGATTGGAAGAACAGCATAACCACAGAGCATCTTGCATCCTCCTGCCCAACAGAAGGCGGCCACCTAGACCAGGTGTTTCCTGATCCCTCTGACCTAGCTGCAGAATATGGGCCAGGTAGGCTCATTCCTCCCCTTAATCAATGGAAGTCCCTCTGTAAACATCTGGCAAGCTTGACAGCATTGGCAAGGGGGGTCAATTGGGAACTCTAACCCTGAGCCTAACCCTAACCCCATGTATATAAGTGGTGAGAGGAAGCACTCTCCTTCCTTGCCTGTCCTGAGACTTAGCTTTTCTGCTGAGAGACAGCAAGGCAGGTAGGCAGAACTGACACGACATACCCAGCTATAGCAAGCAGTCCAGTGTAGGAAGACTCTTTGTCCCAGAGGACTTAAGACTCTTCTCTTCAGCCCAGAGACACTAGGATGGTTTCTACCTGCAAAAAGGATATAGCCACAACAGATGGCCTGGTCCAAGAAGCCCTTGGCCCTGTGGACCTGAGCCTCTTCTTCCCTATCCAGAGACATGGGCAGATGGGCAAGAGGGATATACCTACAGCAAGTAGTCTGTTCTGAGAAACGTGTTTGTCTCTGTGGACTGGAGGCTTGCCTTTCCCACTCCAGAGACACTGGGGAAGTTGAGGGCAACCTAGGGCTACCACACCCTTCTCCCACTAATACCTGACAGCCTAGCTTGGGGAAACACCTTTTGCCCTCTTAGGCAGCGCCAGCAGGGACCAGTGGGAGCCCAGTGGCACTACATAAACAAAGCAGGCTAAATAACACTGCAGAGACTCTGAAAATTAATCTGTCATTGAAGCAGTAGCCCAGAAAAGTAGAACAAGACCTGTGTGCTAAAACTAAACAGAGTGACTACCCTTAAAAAAAAAAAGAGATTTAATAGGAGCCTGTGTTCAAGGTACAATAGAAAAATCACTTGTTATACCATCAACCAAGGAAGCCACCACAACTTGAATCAGAAAAGATATCAGATGCCAACACAAGGTGAATCAGATGTTGGAATTTTCTGACAAGGATTTTAAAACAGCTGTCATAAAAAATGCTTTAAAATCAATTAAAATTATCCTGAAACAAATAAAAAAATAAAAATTTCAGCAAAGGACCAAACAAAAGTAATTAGAACCAAATTAGAAATGAAATTAAAAAGAACCAAATGGGCTGGGCCCGGTGGCTTACACCTGTAATCTTAGCACTTTGGGAGGCTGAGGCAAGGAGTTCAAGAGGCCTCCTGCTTGAGGCCAGGAGTTCAAGACCAGCTTGAGCAAGAGCGAGACCCCATCTCTACAAAAAATAAGAAAAAAAATTAGCCAGGCTAGAGGATCTCTTGAGCCCAGGATTTTGAGGTTACAATAAACTGTGATGATGCCATTGCACTCTAGCCCTGGGCACAGAGCAAGACCCTGTCTCAAAAAATAAAATAAAATAAATAAATAAATAAATAAATAAAGAACCAAATGGAAATTTTAGAACTGAAAACAACAGAAGAAGAGAAAAACCTTGTTGGACAGGCTCTCAATAGTAGAGTGGCAATGACAGAAGATAGAATTAGTAAACTTGAGGACAGTGCTATAGAATTTATTCAGTCTAAACAGAGAAAAAGCAAACTGTTATACAAAAGAAATGACTGTGGTCAATAACAAAAGATCTGACATTCATATAATTGGATTTCCAGAAGGAAAGGAGAGTGAGTGGGACTGAAAGAATATTTGAAAGAAATGATGGTGGAAAACTTACAAATTTGGCAAAAGAAACAAACCTGAAGACCTGAGAAGCCATGCAAACTCCGTGCAGGATATACCCAATGAAATATACACCAAGATGCATCATAATTGAGCTCTTAAAATCTAAAGGCAAAGAAAAAGTCTTGAAAGCAGCCAAAGAGAAATGCTGCATTTCCTATAGGGAACACCAATTCAAATAACAGTAGATTTCTCCTCTGAAACCATAGGGGCTAGAAAGAAATCACCTAATATTTTTCAAGTGCTAAAATTCTGTATTTGGGGAAACTGTCCCGTAGGAATTAAAGGGAAATGAAAACATTCTCAGATGATGGATAACTAAAAGAATTTGTTGCTAGCAGACCTACTCTTAAAGATTGGCTGAAGGAAGTTCTTTAAACAGAAAGGAAATGATAAAAGAAGGAATCCTGGAGGATTAGTAAGAAAAGGAACAATGGAAAGAGCAGAAATATGGATACATACAATAATAGACTATCTTTTTCCTCCTGAGCTTTAGTGGTCAATTTGATGATTGAATAAAAAATGTAAAACCATCTAACACTAAAGATGATGATATTTAAATGAAGATAAAGCATCTAAATGGAAGTGAAGTTTCCACACTTCACTCAAAGTGGTAAAATGTTACTAGTAAGTAGATTGTTATAAATCACATTATTTATATTGTAATAACTGGTGCAAATACTTAGTAAACTATACAAAAAGATAAACTCAAAAATAGTATAAATCAATCAAGATGGAATCCATGATGTTTAATTTTAGGTGTGAACTTGACTGGGTTAAGGGATACCCAGATAGTTGATAAAGCATTATTTTGGGGTGTGTCTGTGAGAGTGTTTCTGGAAGAGATTTGAAACAGTGGACAGAGTAAAGAAGATCTGCTCTCACTTGATGTGGTTGGCCACCATCCAGTTGGTTGAGAGTCGGAATAGAACAAAAAGGCAGAGGGAAGGTGAATTTCTTTTCTCTTCTGGAGCTGGAATGCCCATCTTCTTATGCCCTTAGCCATCAGAATTCCAGGTTTTCCAGCCTTCAGACTTTAGGACTTGTACCAGCAGGTCCCCAGGTTCTTGAGCGTTTGGCCTCAGACTGAGAGTTACATCATCGGTTCTCTTGATTCTCAGGCTTTTGGACTTGTACTGTGTGTTACACCAAGAGAGAGCTTCCCTGGGACTTCTCAGCCTTCATAATTGTGTGAGCCAATTCCCCTAATATTAATAAATCTTCTCATATATCATATATGTTCTGTTTCTCTGGAGAACCCTAATATAGGATTCTAAAAAATGTTCAAGTGACCCATAGGAAGACAAGAAGAGAGAAACAGACGAACAAGAACTTAAGCCTTAATTTGTTAATAATTACCTTAAGTGTAAGTGGACTAAATGTACCTACCAATCCAAAGACAGAAACTCGCAGAGTGGATGAAAAAACACGACCTAACTATATATACTACTTATAGGAAAGTCACTTCAAATTCAATAATATAGGTAGATAGAAAGAAATGGAAAAATTAAATCACAGCAAACATTGATCTAATAAAGCAGGAATGGCAATATTAATATTAGATAAATTAGACTTTAGAGCCAAGAAAATTATCAGAGTCAAAGCGGGCCATTGCATAATGATCAAATGATAGATTAAGGGTCACCAGGGCTTAGAGAGAGGTATGCATGATTATAAAAGGGCAGTATGAGGAATCTTTGTAATGTTGGAACTATTCAGTACCTTGACTGTGGAGGTGGGTACCTGGACAGAATTGTGACAGAATTGTGTGGAACTTCACACACTCATTGTCACATACACAGACATACACACAAATGAGTATAAGTAAAACTGTGGAAATCTGAATGAGATTGTTTTATCAATGTGAGTATCCTGGTTGTGATATTATTCTATAGTTTTGAAAAATGTTACCATTTGGGGAAACCGGTCAAAGCGTACAAGGAATGAATCTCTCTGTATTATTTCTTATAACTACACACGAATCTATTATCTCAATTAAAATTTCAGTTATTAAAAAAACAAGCTCAGGGAGACTAAGAAGACATTAAAAGTAAATACCCTCTGGGGTTCTGGATTAGATTTTGAAAGAGAACCAAAAAAGGCATTAGTGGAAAAACACACAAGTCAGTTATTATGAATAGAACAATCAGAAATAGACCTTAAATAAATGATTAGTGTCTTTAATAATTTATATAACAAGATCAACAATTTCAGCAAAGAGTTAGAAAGTGTAAAAAGAATCAGCAGAGACTGAAAATACAATAACTGATTTTAAGAACCTCAGACACAGATGAAGAGAGAATTAGTTAATTGTAAGATATATTGGGGGAAAAATATCTGGACAGAAGCACAAATAACAAAAAGAGTTGTGAGAGACATATGGGACATAGTTGTAATTAAAATTCCAGAAAGAGGAAAAGAGAGAGTGGAGCAGAAGCAATATTTAATGAGATAATGTCTTGGAATGTTCCTAAAGTGATAGCACCTTTAAAGTCACAGATTCAAGAAGTGCACAGACACCAAACAGGGTAGTAAGTGGAAAGAA
Organism: Cheirogaleus medius; assembly: GCA_008086735.1. NCBI lineage: Eukaryota > Metazoa > Chordata > Mammalia > Primates > Cheirogaleidae > Cheirogaleus > Cheirogaleus medius. The sequence continues at coordinate 28,176,772 of VBSM01001118.1, read as the reverse complement.
AAGCATACCAAGGCACATTTGCTAAAAACCAAAGACAAAGATAAAAATCTTAAAGCAAGCAGTGGATTGAGACATATTATCTTTAAACATGCAAGAATAAGACAGAAAGCTTTCTTCTTAATAAAAACAATGGAAACCAAATCAATGGAATGATACTTCTTCCAAAGTACTCAACAGAAAATAAATACCAACATAGAATTGTATACCAAGAGTTGACAAACGTTTTCTTAAAGGGCCAGGTCGTAAATATCTTAGACTTGTGGGCCATATGAGGTCTCTGATACAAGTGTTCTGCCATTGTTGCATGAAAGCAGCTATAAACAATCACAGGTGAATGGGCATGGCTATGTTCCAATAAAACCTTTTTTACAAAAACAGGCTGTTGACCCACAGGCTGTAGTTCCCAACCCATGTTCTATATCCAGTAAGAAAATCTACTTCAGAAATGAAGAAGAAATAGATATTTTCACATGAACAAAAACAGAGGGAGTTAGTCACCAGCAGCCTTGCAGTAAAGGAGTTCTTTAAGCAGAAGGAAAATGATTACAGAAGGAAATAGAGAGATGCAAGTAGGAGTGAAGAGCAGTGGAAAGAGTAAAATGTGGGTAAACTTAACGTTAGTTGTATAAAATAATAATAATATCCCATGGGATTTAGAAGATAGAATTAAAATGTACACCAACAAAGCACAAAAAGCAGATAGTATAGGTAGATGGAGGAAATGGAATTTAAGGTCCCTGAATTGCCCAGGAAATCATACAAGTACTGTTAGGCTTTGATAAACCAAGGATGCAAGTTATAATTTCTGGGGTAATCACTAAAAGAATAATAAGAGAATATATAGTATAATAATAGTTTATAAAGAAAAATGGAATAATAACAATACTTAATCCAAAAAAGGTAGAACAAGACAGAGACAGGAACATAGATTAAGTGGGCAAATGGCAAACAAATTGCAAGACAGTAAATTTAATCCCAGTTATACCAGTAGTTAAATGAAAACTGACTCAAGGTACCAATTCAGTAAAAAATCTAAATGGATTTTATAAAAAAAACAATGACTTATGATACTTAGAAAAACTACAATTAAATGTAGTAAGTCAGAAAGGTTGAAAGCAAAAGGATGGGAAAAGGTATACCATACACTAACCAAAGACAGTTGGTTTATCTCTATATCTGACAAAATAGACTTAAAAAGGATTGCTACAGGTAAAGTAGAACTTTTCATAATGATAAAAAGGGTGAGTCTACCAGGAAGATAGAATGATTCTAAATGTGTGTGTACCTGGTAACATAACCTCAAGATATATAAAGTGAAGATGTCAGAGGTAAATTTTAACAAATTTTTGATTTGTAAATAACTTAAAACTTACAGAAGAGTGCAAGAATAAAAATAGTACAGAGGACACTTGTATCTTGTATACAGTACCGAAATTCATTTGGTTAACATTTTGCCACATTTACATTATCATTTCCCACCCCCTCTCTCCACACAAGCACACGTGCACAGATGTGTGTGTATGTGTGTGTGTGTAAACATAATTTTTCTCCCTGAACCATCATGACCCTTGACCTTAAATACTTTAGTTATGCGTTTTCTAAGAATAGTGATAGTCTTAAAACTCTTAAGGTACAATTTTCATCTTCAATATATTTAACGTTATACGATATTTTTATCTAACCATTTGTACTCCATTTTGTCAGATGACCCAAAATGTCCTTTGTGTAGTTGTTCCCCTCTGGTATAGGATCCAGTTTAGGATTAGGTATTGCATTTGATTTTCGTCTCTCTTTAACCTATTTTAATCTACAACTGAGGTCAATAAACTTTTTCTGTACAGGGCCAGATAGTGAATATTTTTGGTTTTGTGTCTGTCGCAACTACTCACCTCTGCTGACACGGTAAGAACATGCACATGTTCTGCTGCTTTTCACAATTTCCTCCTACTTTTTAATATCCACTGGTGATGACAGAAGTAATTTAATAGTCTTTCAGTAGTTCATGGAACAAAAAGATTTGAAAACACTTGGCCTAATTGACATATAGGGAACATTGTACCTTGTAGTTGCTGTACACTTCTAAATATTCATCAAAGAAGAAATCACACTGGAAATCTGAAAATATTTTGAGCTGAATGACAATGAAAGTATTATCTGTCAAAACTTTGAGATACAGCTAATGCCATACTGAGAATGAAAATTATAGCTTTAAATGCATACATTACAAAAAGAAGAAAGGTTGAAAATCAGTTCTCTAAGTTTTCAACTCAAAGAAAAAGCACCGCATAATATACTCAAAATTAAGGAAAGGAAACAGCAAAGATAAAAGAAATTAATTGAATATAAAACAGATGTAGAACATAGAGAATTAACAAAGGCAAATGTTAGAAAAGACTAATAAAATGGATAAACTGCTGGAGAGATTGCTAAAGAGAAAGAGAAAACAAATTATTGGTATCAGTAATGATTAAAAAGGAGAAATCACTATAGATCTTACAGATACTGACAAAATCATAGGAGTATATTATTCATAACTTTCTTCTAATAAAAACAAAAAATTTAGATGAAATGGCAATTCCTAGAAAAACCAACTTACTCTAGGCCCAGATAGCTTCACCAGTTAGTTCTTCCCAACTTTTATAGAAGAAATAGCACTAATCTTACACTGATTCTTCTAGAGCATAGGAAAAAAGGTAAAATTATTTTTTTGTTTTTATACAGCCAACACAATTTTGTTACCAAAACCTGAAAGAAAAGGACAACAGCAGGTTTGTCTAAGTTATGAACACAGATGGAAAGAATGTAAACAGTATTTACAGACTGTATCCAGTGAAATATGAAAAGAATCATGGCCAAGTGAGGTTATCTGAGAAATTTAAGGTCGATTTAATATTTGAAAATCAGTATCATTCACAGCATTAACAGAATAAACCAAATGGTCATTTTGATAGATGTATAATTTTTTTAAAATAGAATTTAATATCCATTAATGAAAAAGCCTTTAGCAAACTAGGAATATAAAGACACTTCCCTAATCTGGTAAGGGCTTATACAAAGAATTTAGTGTAAATATTATGCTGTATGGTGAAATACTGAAAGTTTTTTCCTGTGATTGGGAACAGGACAGGGATACTCACCATCACCAGTTCTTTTCAGTATCATGATGCAGTTCTTAACTAGTTGTAATAAAGCAAGAAAAATAATAAAGTGATAAGTGTTAGAAAGGAAAATATAAAATTGTCAATTTTTTAATAGACGATATGCCTGTATTCCTAGTTTTTGCTTGGAAAAATCAAGAGAATGGTGTTACCATTCTAGACATGAAAAGTTGGTTGTTAAAAATGTATATAAGTGGTATTTAAAGTTTCGAGACAGTGTGAGATCACTGTCTGGTGAATTTAAGGTAGAGAAGCAGGCTGGTGCATTCTTAGAGATTGGGAGGAGCAGGTGGATTTATCAAAGTGAATTGAGAAGAAGCTGCCAGTGAATCCAGAGTGGAAGGTTTTGGAAACCAATTGAAGAAAGTATTTGAAGAAAGAAGAAGGCCGGGCGCGGTGGCTCATGCCTCTAATCCCAGCACTCTGGGAGGCTGAGGTGCAAGGATCACTTGTGCTCAGGAGTTCAAGACCAGCCTGAGCAAGAGCAAGACCCTGTCTCTACTAAAAATAGAAAAATTACCTGGGTGTTATGGGCACACCTGTAGTCCCAGCTACTTGGAGGGCTGAGGCAGGAGGATCACTTGATCCCAGGAGTTTGAGGTTGCAGTGAGGTGTAATCTTGCCACTGCACTGTAGCCAGGGATGACTAAGTGCGACTTTGTCTCAAAAAAAAAAAAAAAAAAAAACCAACAAAACAAAACCAAAAAGCCCCAAAGAAACAAAAGAAAGAAAGAGGGAGTCATTAGCTATTTCAAATGCTGTGGGAAAGTGAACTAAGGAGGAATCTGAGAATTCACTCTTGTTTACCTTAATAAAGATTTCAGAAGAGGGTGGACATTAAAGCCTAGTTGGAGTGGGTTAAGAGATTAGGTGAGAGTGTGGAATCAGAGCAGACAACTCTCAAGATGTTTGATATAAAAGTGAGAAGAGAAGTAGGTAGTAGCCTGAGAGGAACATAAGATGAAGGGAGTTTGTTTTTTAAGAAGAGGATCCAGCAGCTTATCCGTAAGCTCGTCCAGTAGAGGGTAAAAGTATCAGGTGGGGGTCAGAATTAGGTTTGCTCTGGTGATGCCCTTGATTGGGTGGAGTTTAAGAATTCTGGGTCCAAGTAGATAGTGTGACCCTAGATGGGTTTAAACAGTTTATCCAGTGTAACTAGAGCAGAGGCATAGTATATGCATTTAGTAATGGGAAAAAAATATAATTCTCTGCTGATTTTATTTATTCTTTCTACAACTATTCACTGAGTGCCATTAGAATGCCAGGCATACTTTTAGGCACTGGAAATAGTGAACAGAACAGACAAAAATCTGTGCTGTCATGAAGTTTACATTTCATTACCAGCCAGCTGTGGGGCCCTACAGAAAACTGTCAGATGTAGGTTCTGTTGTAATCCTTCCAGGCAGTGAGAACTGATGTGTAGCTGGGCCAGTGTAGCAAGGGACAAGGACCATGAAGCCACAGATCCTGGAAGATGTGACATTGCACCAATGGAATGTAGTAGGTCTTCCTGACCTCCACAAGGCCAATATATTGCTGAATCGTTGGTCAGAGTCTTAGTTGTGCTTGAGGCTGGAGGAGTACTGGGAGACCTGAGAACAGAGAAGGATCCTACAGGTGACCCCACTGTGTACTGAGCCTATTTGGTTGAACACATGGAGGTAGAGACTCATTGACTTTCCAAATTTTAAATTAAAAATCTAAAACATTTAAAGAGATTTAAATGTACTTCAGATAATTTTCTGTGATTTCCTAATTAAACAGTTTAGCAAATCAGTTACAGGAAAGGTGGTACAAGAAATTTTCAAACAGAACAAATACATAAAGAGATACAAATTGGCCGGGCCTGTAATCCTAGCACTCTGGGAGGCTGAGACGGGAGGATTGCTTGAGCTCAGGAGTTCCAGACCAGCCTGAGCAAGAGCAAGACCCCGTCTCTACTATAAATAGAAAATAAATTAGCCAAACAACTAAAAATATAAAAAAATTAGCCAGGTACGGTGGTGCATTCCTGTAGTCCCAGCTACCTGGGAGGCTGAGGCAGGAGGATTGCTTGAGCCCAGAAGTTTGAGGTTGCTGTGAGCTAGGCTGATGCCATGGCACTCTAGCCTGGGCAACAGAGCAAGACTCTGTCTCAAAAAAAAAAAAAAAAGAGAGAGAGATACAAATCATGAAGGCAAAGAAGCTTAGAGGAGAAATTCAGTATATCCAAAATTTGAATACTAGGACTTCCAGAAGGAGAAAAAGAAATGGAGGAGTGGCAACAAGCCATGTGAAGAAAAGAAAAATTCAGGGAGAGAGACACCAGATTTCTCATTTGAAAGCTCTAGCTAGAGAGCAGTGAATTAGCATCTAGAGACTACTGAGAGAAAAATGACTGCAATAAAGGAAGGATGTTTAGGGATATACAGGAATTCAGAGTATACCACTCAACTCTCTTATTTGAGGAAAATACTAATCAAATAAATGGTGCACAACAGAGACCATCAGACTAGAGAAGGTGAAGAAGAGAGTCAAGAGTGGTCAATAGTGAACTTGGTCTTATGTTTAAAATTATATCTTGATGAGGATGGCTGGGAATATATAAGTGCTAAATTAGGACTCTTATATAGAATGGACAATATTATAAGGAAAAGTTATAAATAAGTATTGAGCTATCTCAGCAAAATATAGGAATTGGGGTGCTCTGGAGAAAAAATGGGCCAAAGGTCTCATAGAGTAGAGAGGGGAGGGAAAGGAAGGGAGGGTAGAAGTATCCTAGGAGTCTCATTTATGGGTTGGGAATGGGAAAGGAGGACGGAAGTACAGTGTTTCTTTGGGGGATATCTTGTTTGTAAATTTTCGTAATGACATATGCTTTCAACAGTGAAGGTAAGGAAAGGGAAGGTAACCATTAATAAGTTGGAAATTTATAAGTGGGATTTCCACATAAAGTGGGAAATAGAATGAACAACAGTGTTATCACACTAACCAAAAAAGTGAAAAAGAAAACAAAATATAAAATAAGTAACAAAATATAGATGGGAAGAACAAAATCAATATTGTAGTCATATATTAAATGTGAATAGATTATATAGTCTCATTAAAGGAAAACTTGAGTGGCTGTGTTAAGATCAAATTTAATTTTAGGACAAGGAGATTGAGACATTTTACAATGATTAAAGTGTAAATTCACCAAGAAGACAGAACAATCCTACATATGTAAGTATTTAATAACAGTTCTAAAATACATGAAAGTGGGCCGGGCGCGGTGGCTCACGCCTGTAATCCTAGTACTCTGGGAGGCCGAGGCGGGCGGATCGCTCAAGGTCAGGAGTTCAAAACCAGCATGATCAAGAGTGAGACCCCGTCTCTACTAAAAATAGAAATAAATTAATTGGCAAACTAAAAATATATAGAAAAAATTAGCCGGGCATGGTGGCGCACGCCTGTAGTCCCAGCTACTCGGGAGGCTGAGGCAGAAGGATTGCCTGAGCCCAGGAGCTTGAGGTTGCTGTGAGCTAGGCTGATGCCACGGCACTCACTCTAGCCTGGGCAACAGAGTGAGACTCTGTCTCAAAAAAAACCAACAAAAAACAAATAAAATACATGAAAGTGAGAAATATGCAAATCCATAATTATAGTTGAAGATTTCAATACTTTGAATAGTTGATAAAACAAGTATACAGAAAAATAGGAAGAATAAAGAAGACTTGGATAACACTATCAACTTGATATAATTCGCATTTAGAGAACATTACACACATCAACTGCAGATTGTACATTCAAGTCCCTTAGAACATTATAGAACAGGTCTCAAGACATTTGAAAGGTATGAAATCATGCAGAGTTTGTGCTCTAACCATAAAGGAATTACAATAGAAATCAATAACAAAAAGATAACCAAAATATTCCCCAAATATTTGAAAATATGCAATATACATCTAAATAACACATAGGTCATAGAAGAAATAACAAAGGAAGTAAGAAAACATTTTGAAATATATAAGGTGCGAGCAGCCTGTTAAATTTGTGGAATACAGCTAAAGCAGCACATAGAGAGGAATTTATATCTTTAAATGTTTTTATTAGAAAAGAAAGATATACATGACCTAAATGTCCCCTGTAAGTAACCAGAAAATGAAGAGCAAATTAGACCCAAAATAAATGTAAGGAAGGAGATGACTACGATAAGAGTGGAAGTCATTCAGATATGGAAAAACAATAAAGAACCAATGAAAATATCAATGAAATTGATAAACTTTTAGTTAGACTAATCAAGAAAACAGAAGATGCAAATTAGCAGTATCAGTAGTGAAAGAAGGATTGTTACTATAGATGCTGTACCTATTAAAAGGAAAATAAGATAATATTATGAACACTTTGTCAATAAATTTGACAACTAAGATGAAATGTAAAAATTTCTTGAAAGATACAAATTGTCAAAAGTCACATAAGAAGAAATAGAAAATGCAAATTTCTCTATATCAAGTAAATTGAATTTATGATTTAAAACCTTTACTCAAAGAAAACTTCAGGCCTGGGTGACTTCACTAGTAAATTATATCAGACATTAAAGAAAGAAATAATACCAATAATAGCAACAAACTCTCCCAGCAAATGAAGAAAGACACTTTCCAACTCATTTCATGAGGCCAACATTATCCTGATACCAAAACAAGATAAAGACATTGTAAGACAAGAAGACCACAAATTAATGTCCCAAATAAGCACAGATGCAAAAATCTTTAACAATATATTAAAGGGATAATACATGCCTTTGTTTCAATTCAGTGCCTTTGTTACTGCTGGTAAACTAGTTTTCCCTAGTGCATAGCCAATACCCTTTTCCATACCTAAATCATCAATGATACTGTGACACTTAACCTGAAATTCTAGGTTGATATTCCTAGCCTTCTGCTGGTACAAGTGTGAATTGTTATAGCCTTTTGGAAAATAATTTGGCAGCTTGGTTAACAATTAAAATTCATAATCCTTTGGTCTAGTAATCCTCTTCTTAAAATTTCTATTCTTAGAAATAAAAGCACAAGTAAGTAAGGCCATATGTATAGAGTTATTTATTGCAGCAATGTGCAAAATGCTAACCAACTAAATACAAAATGAACGTAGTAGGGGAAAGGCAGGAAAAATGATGCCTCCATAGGTTAAAATATTAATATTATGCTACATGAAAAAGAACGAATTAGACTAATACCTGATTAAAGAGATTTCCATAAAGTTTTGTTGAGTGAGAAAAGAAGGATGCAGAAAAGTTTATAAATAACTAATTTGTGGGCTGGACGTGGTGGCTCACACCTGTAATCCTAGCATTCTGGGAGGCCGAGGTGGGCGGATCATTTGAGCTCAGGAGTTTGAGACCAGCCTGAGCAAGAGCAAGACCCTGTCTCTACTAAAAAAATAGAAATGAGGTGGACAACTAAAAATATATATATAAAAAATTAGCCGGGCGTGGTGGCGCATGCCTGTAGTCCCAGCTACTCGGGAGGCTGAGGCAGAAAGATTGCTTGAGCCCAGGAGTTTGAGGTTGCTGTGAGCTAGGCTGATGCCTCGGCAGCCCGGGCAACAGATTGAGACTCTGTCTCAAAAAAAAAATAAGTAATTTGTGTAACCAAAAAATGATTGAACAGAACCATGTGTATATCATAGGCTCACATGAAGAAAAATAGTTAAGAATGCTTGATAGGTGGTTAAATTTTTATCTTGGTTGGGCGTGGATGGGAGTGATTGGAGAGGTAAATAAAAAAGAATTGTTCTTTAGTTAACAACAACAACAAAAATACCCTGTCTGTGATCATATCTATGCATTATCTATAACATTATTTAAATGCGTATGTTTAAAGACATTAAGCATTTAAAATAAAAACAATCTATTTCTTTTCTAAAAGTGATGTTGATTTGCAAACCTAAATCTGTTCATGTGAAGTCCATAGAAACTCATAGGAGCAAAACAAGCAGAGTAGTGAGAAAGAACCATAGAACTTTGAGCTAGAAGAGTCTTAAACAGAGAAACAAGGAAGTGTGTGCATACACACACATATACAAACACACAAACACAATAACCAGTGGGGAATTTACTCATGGAAATAAAGTTTAGTTTCTATTTGAGAAGTCTAAAGTAGGGGGGTTTTTGTGGGTGGTTGTTACTGCTCTTCAGGGACCTTTGATTTGTCATCCTTGGTGTTGACTTTATGTTCAGACTCAGCCTGATTGCTACAGTACTTCCAGCTGTAAAATCCAGCATAGCAAAGTCCAGAGAGAGAAGGGTCATCTCTTCTTGCATGTCTATCATAGGTTGGTTTATTTTTGGAAGCATTTACTAAGAAAGTTTAGGGTATAAGTTGGTTATAATACCTGTGAGAGGAAGGTGTTATTGGAAGCAGGAGTAGAAGCAGAATTGGGCAAAGGAAGAAGTTGAGCTTCAGTGCAGGTATGACAAAGGGGAGCTCTGGACCAAGGATTGCCTGTTAGAGTTGTCCCATGTTGTATTTTAAGGCCTGGGCTTTTGTACCCCCTATGGTGTGGGCTGCCCTGGGAAGGGCATGGCCTAGGGTAGACAAACCCCTGAAGGAACTGACAATCTGTTGACCACATTCCCTGCTAGAGCTGGCAGCAAGTCCTTCCTTCAAGGAGGGATCTAGGTGGTATATCTTCCTTTCCACCACACTGTCTTTCTTAAGACTGAGAAAATATTTACTAGAACTTGTCCATCAGACTTCCCTTCACATCTAAGTATTAGATTACACACTATGTCAAAGATACTAATTACCGTTTGTAGCCTTTCTCCTTTTTTCTAGTAGAGAGAATCCTGATTTTTCACTGGTACATGGTCATCTGGGATAATGGCTAAATTTCTCAGCCTCCCTCTACATGTAGATATGTCAGTAACATCTGGGTAATGGGATAGAAGTTGAATTGTAATGTTTGACTTAGAGGGAAAGGGTGTCCTCCTTGTTTTCTTTTCCTCCTTCCTTCTGGATAGAACGTGGGTATGATAGCTGGAGTTTGAGCAGCCACCTTGGTTGTGAGGTAGAAGTCACATGTTGAAGATGACAGAGCAAGGGTAGAAGAACATTTAGGTCCCTGATGATCATGGAAATTCCTTACATGCTCTGGATTGCTTACCTTTGGATTTTATGTCTCAGTTAAGCCATAACTATTTAGGTTTTTCTGTCTTTTGCATTAGAACCTAATCTTAACTGATAAACATTTCTAATCAGTCATTAGTAAGGGGGCATGGGAAAACATGATTGGCTTAGACTAACGTTTTGGGGGTGGGAGTAAGACCCAGAGACATCTGTATCAGGCAAGTACAGCAGAAAGGGAGAGAAAGGCAAGGAATTCAAGGGGTTTGCTGGATATGATTTTTGTAATGGACTGTGAAATCTTAAGTAGGTAAGTGAGAAAGTGAAATGTGTGGGTGGTGGATGATGAGCAGTGAAGAAGTAAGTGATAGTTCAGTGGATTGGCGGTCCCCATGGGCCTGAAGACTCATTGGAGAGGGGGAATTAGGCTAAATGAACTGGAGAGAAAAGAGCAGAGCCGAAGGTAGGGTACTTAAAATGGAAATTTTGGTGGTAGCACTGAGTAGCAGGGGCCAGAGGAGTGGTGGCTAAAGAGGGGTGGAAGAAAAGATTGTTGATCGTAAGGTTAAGAAAGAGAGAGGCTGGGTTTTGGATGGAACATTTTGGATGTTTTTGTAGATGAATGGAAGACAATGAACAATTTGCTAATATCTTCAGTGCATTGGGAGTAACTGGGATGTCAGTAGATGACTCACAGTAAGGGAGGCAGACCCAGAAGAGAGCATCTGTTTCAGAGAGGCTGACATTGTTGATGGAAGAGGGAGGAAGAATGAATTATCTGAAAATAGCAGTGAGGAAGGACATAGCATCCTTTTTAAATATTAAAAATTTCTATATAGTAAAAGATACTAGATCCAAACTATAAAGAAAAGAGTAAACTGAGAAAATATATTTATACTAATAGTACATTTAACTTAGAAATGGAAGGTTTCCTTAATGTAAAAAGAGCTCCTAAACATTAATTTTGAAAAGACAACTTGGTAGCAAAGGGGGCAAAGAATATGGAATCTTAATTCACAAAGGAGAAAGTACAAATGGCCAGAGCATATGAGAAGATATTTGTGATCTTCTTCCAGGGTTAGTAGCAGTCAAAACATTAGTGAGATACCAGGATATGCCTATCAGCAAGATCTAAAAATATTATTAGAAGATAGGTGCTAATGCACACTGCTTATGGGCATGTGGGTAGGTGGCCAGGATGAGTCTAGTTGTGTGTTGTGGCTTGGTGTGCTTGCCCATCATAGCTACATACTCTCAGAGTTACTGTTTTAATTGTATTTTACTTATAACTGTAACTGTGTGATCTTATTTTTTAAAAACAAACTTGTATTTATAAATAAGTTCTTGTGACCATTTTCATGGTACAAAGTATAACTTTCCCGTCTTATCTAGAAAGACTTAATTAGGTATGGTTTTTTTCATTCCTGTGGGTTTTGTTATTTTTCTGTTCTCTTTTTTTATGTGTGTGGTAAGTATTTGTTTCATCCAAATTTGTGCAATGTGATTATAACTATGTAGTCATTTTCTTCTGGTTTTAGTATACATTAATGTATCCACTGTGCTTAATTTGTATGGTATTGAGAATTAAGAAAACTATTAATAGAAAATTAATATAGAAAATATATAAATATTTTATTATGAAATAAATATATTAAAATATATGAAATTAATGTAATAGACTTAAGGTTTTTCTTTTTAATTTAAATTACAGACTAACTGGATCTTCTGGGTTTGTCACAGATGGACCTGGAAATTATAAATATAAAACAAAGTGCACATGGCTCATTGAAGGACAGTAAGTAGTAATGGCTAACTTAAGTTTGTCTGTTTGTTTGTTTGTTTGTTTCAGGATAGAGCCCAGTGTAGCATAAAATACTTAAAATACTTTTTGGTTAACTTTTCATTAAACAAGTAAATTTGATTTTCTTATTTTTCTTAATCTTTACTGTTGATTTTAAAAAGTTTTATGTTGATTTAATGCTGCAAATGAATTATACATGCCAGAAATTTATATATTTTCAACTGTAGTAGTTTAAAAACTAAGTTTTTTTAATGGTTTGTTCAAAGCATTAGAAAATTACAATACCATGTCGTTTTCCTAAGTACTTATTTTTACTGTGGCTAGGAAAATTGGAATAACTGTTATTGCCTATGTGACCCCTTCTCTGGACCCTGCCATTTCATCCCAGCTATTGTCTTCTTTTTCTCCCTCCCTTCATGACAGCCTTTAAAGCAGTATTTCTCAAACTTTTTTGTTCTCAGGACCTCTTTACACTCTTCAGCTTTGAGGATTCCAAATAACTTGTTTATGTGGGTTATACCTGTCTTTATTTACCATATTAGAAATTAAAACCAAGAAATAGTATTTCTTAATTCATTTAAAAGTAATAATTATAAACCTACTACCTTAGCACAAATGATATTTTTATGAAAAAAAGTCCTGTATTAAAAAATTTTGAAGAGAAGAGTGGCATTGTTTTACATTTGTACAAATCCCTTCAAAGTCAGGCTTAATAGAAGGCAGCTGGATTACCATTCTTCTGCATTCACCTTGTTGCAGTATGTTATTGTGGTTGAAGTATGTAAGGAAGATTAGTCCTAACTTGAATATAAGTAGGAAAAGGGAGGAGATTTTAATAGTACAGTACTTTTAAGTAATTGTGAATAGTCTTCTTTGGTACTATACCCAAACTTGACAAGGAAATTGCAGTGTGGAATCTGAAACAACATTAATGAACCTTTGAAACTTGTTAAGTTAAAAGCCCTTGGTTTCCTTGCACTTTGAATGGATTGTTTGCCCATCCATGATTTTGTAATATGATATATAGGTAATTTGGGAAGTATTGGTTCACTGAATTATTCAGATTTTCCAAATGTTGATATATTTCATTATATAAGATATAAAATCACATTGGTTAATACCACTATCAGTCTCATTAGGAAGTATTAGGAAGTTGTATCTGGGTAGCAGATATAAATTTTCCAAAGCTCTAATTACTACCTAAAAGTGCTTGTATTTTATCTTTGGCAGCAAATACTATCAGTTTTCTTTGAAGTGACAGGCTTGCTTTGGTCATTTTTGATAAAATGTCTGCCTAATATCCAACTCTGAATAACCATAGTTTCTCAATTATTCTTTCAAGTAAACATGGTGAACGGTGTTCCAAGAAAAGGAGTGGCTAGTTCAGCTCATAACTTAAAACAATTTCAAAAGTTGTTTTCCTTGAGAAAACTGTACTTTTTTAGACATAAGTGCTTTATGCTTGCTTTCTTTTTGTCACACATAATATTAAAAAGATGTTTACTCATGGATCAGGATTTAATAAAATTAATAGTTTTTACTGCTTAATAAAGATATCCTTAAACGAAGCTAACATTTTTTTCTTTGTTCTGTGAGTGGGTGGTAGTGAAGAAGAATAGCGGTGATCATTAGTATCGTTTGCTGCTACTGCCTTGATTTATTCTAAGACGCCAGCAGTTTCACCCACCATTGCTCTTGCACCATTAGTAAGTGCCAACATAGCAACGAAAGCACATGATATGTTAGTATTGCTGTGAATATAGTTTGACCTCTTGGATCCCCCTAAAAGGGTCCCTGCATTCTGTGGACCACATTTTGAGAACTGCTGCTCTAAGGAGTTGTCCGCCCTTGCCCTTGCCCTTCGTGTCAGTTCATTCCCATCTGACATCATTTCACTGTTGCTCTGAATGTGCTCTCAGCAGTTGCTCCCCCTGAGCCTAAGCAAAAGACTAAGCAAAAAAATTTTTCCCCCTTTACCTTATTCCCCACATTTAGCCTGTCAGTAAATTCTGTCGCTTTTCCCTCTAGATTATCTCCCAAATTTGTCTATAGACTCCTTTTTAGCACCATCTCTACTGTTGTGAACCACCATCTTCTCTTTCCTTGGCCCCTATGTTGTTAGCCTTCAATTTGGCCTCCCAATTTTTGCTTTTGCCCCTTGCCCACCCCTCATCTTTTATAGTTTTCTCTGCTATTAGCATGCTTTCAGGCATGCTAATTTTCTTCATGTTGCTTGGACACATCAACTTCTTTCTCCCTTAAGACCATGCTGTTCCCTCTTTCTGAAATGTTGTTCTCCAGGCTTTTCACATGGCTTGCCTTGTCATTCTAACCACCTCCAAAGCTTGCTGGGTTATCTCAGTAAGCTTGTGCTACCGTATCACATCCCTTTCATTTCTTCACAGTACTCATCACCATCTGAGTTAATTTGTTTATGTATTTATTTAATTGTTGACTTAGAGATGTTAGATAAATCAGTGTGGAGCAGAGAAAAGGTCTAAGCTGGAGCAATATAGTTAGGCATCATCAGGGTACAAAGGGAGTTGATATTCCCAGAGATTTTTGAGTAGAGTGTTTGGGCTGGGGAGTGAAGGGGTAAGTGGGATATGAGGCAATGGAGAAAACAAAGTCTTCTGTGAGTTTCACTCTATTAGGGCAGGTCTTTGGTAGAGAGAGTTAGGAGTTGAGGCTTTTTTGTTTTATTGTTGTTTTGCAAAATATATGATACTTAAGCAGATTTAAATGTGGGTGGCAGTGTTCCAGATGAGATATTTGAGCGATGGAAGGGGAGTAGGTGGGTTTATCTTTTTTGAAAAATTGAAATTTCAGGGATTTTTGTCGGGGTGCTGAGCATAAGAAGGAGGTGGGATGGGATGTTTTGAAATTGTCATTGAGAGTTAGTAGCAGCTGTGGAGCGGGAGAGAGTTAGTGTAAAACTGGTGGCAGAATCAACGTGCCATTTGAAATTGGTGAGCAGAGACCAATGCTGGAACTAGTCTGCCCAATGGTGTGGCTTTCTCCAGTACTGCGTAGTATTTTTGTTGTTGTTGTTTTTGTTTTTAGATTCCATCTTAAAGCAGATAACTGGTTTCCTATAGACCATGGCTTTTGCCAGCTAGTACCATGAAGGAGCAGAGAGACAGGCAAATTTAGAGACTTGGCAGGTATGTTTGTGAAATGATGTAGTGTGCAATCTTAAGTTGAATAAAGAAGTGCAGAAATGGAAGGGCTAATGAATTGGGTCAGAGGCTATTAAAGAATGGCCACTGGATAGATTGTAAGGCCCAAAGAGTCAGGGATCATGTCCATTTTGTTTCCATTTGCATGTTTAGTGGTCTCCTGCACATAGTAAATACTAAATAAATCTTTGACAAATGAAGGAATACTGTTTATATATTATTGATTTCTTCTCTCCCTGTAAATTATTTTTTCAAAAAAATCTCTTTTTATATTCTCAAATGTTTGCTGGTTATGATGATTATTTTATTATAAATTCCTTTTTTTGTTCTTTTCAGGCCAAATAGAATAATGAGACTTCGTTTCAATCATTTTGCTACAGAGTGTAGTTGGGACCATTTATACGTTTATGACGGGGACTCAATTTATGCACCACTAATTGCTGCCTTTAGGTAAGCTCAGTCATATAAGTACTAACTAGTTCATCATTACTTGATTTCTAAATTTAAATGTATCTCTTCGATTGCATTCTTACTGAATTCACGTTTATTATCACTGAACATATTTATTTCATGGAAAGAGTACTTGTGTGCTAGTCCTGACTTGGTTTCTGTAGCTACTGGGCAAGTTTCTGGGCCTATTACTTGACCTTTCTTTTCAGTGTGCTGATCTGTAAAATTGTGATAGTGCTATTAAGTTCACCATGGTGGTGGTGAAGTTTACATTTTCACATGTTTTATGAGTAATATAGTGAATGATATTTCTGTGAAAAATTTAAATTAAGAATGATATCCTTCTTTTTTTCTGTTTTTCTCATTGAATGGGCTTTTAGGAGTTATTTGTTGAATTCAAATACAGTTTTTTTGTGTGTGTGTCTATGTGTGTTTACATATATGTGCTATCATGGGTGAAGGAAACTTTCTGGAAGAATACACATAAAATAAATAGTGGTTATCTGTAGAGAATGAGGAACATACCAGTTATGTATTGTGAGTTCCTTTTTTTTTTCTTTGAGACAGGATCTTGGTCTGTCGTCCAGGCTGGAGTACAGTGGCCTGAGCATAGCTCAGTGTAACCTTGAACTCCTGGGCTCAAGAGATCCTCCTACTTCAGCCTCCTGAATAGATAGGATTACAGGTGTGGGCCACCATGCTGGGCTAATTTTTTTTTTTTTTAAGAGAGAGGGTCTTGCCATATTGCCCAGGCTCATCTTGAATTCCTGGCCTCTAACAATCCTCTCACCTTGGCCTTGTGATTTTTTTTTTTTTAATAAGTACATTCTACTTTACTAATTAAACAAAAACTATTCAACATCACATGGGAATTCAAAACTGTATTTTTTCCTTTTATTTGATAGAAGATTTTAAAATACAGTCATGAGTCACTTAACGATGAGGATACATTCTGAGAAACTTGTCATTAGGCAATTTCATCATTGTGCAAACATCATAGAGAGTACTTGCACAAACCTAGGTGGCATAGCCTACTACACACCTAGGCTGTATGGTACAGCTTGTTGCTCCTAGGCTACAAACTTGTACAGCATGTTACTGTACTGAATGCTGTAGGCAATTGCAACACAGTGGTAGGTATTTGTATATCTAAACATAGAAAAGGTACAGTAAAATACAGTAGTATAATCTTATGGAACCACCGTCATATATGCAGTCCATTGTTGACTGAAATGTCATCACGCATTGCATAACTATGTATTTTTCTAAAATGCACATCTGCTTAGGAACCATGGTTGTCAATTTTTCATCTGCAGCTGACTTTTTAGATTTCCTTTCCTCAGACATTTTATTTCTTTGACTTTGAAAAGAAATCAGTTCAACAAATATTTTTTGTGTTTCTCACATGAGACTAGACTGGTTGATGTTCCATGTGGGTGAGGGGAGGTAACAGGGAGTAAGCAGCACACAAGGAGCCAAGGGACAGGAGAGCAGGGACCTGAGGTACTCTTGTATTTCTCTACCCCCTTTGGCTTAGAAGTCTCTGACATATCTTTGAACTGAGAAACAAGGCCATTTTCTGGGTTTTAAAGAATCACTTATGGGGCCAAAGAGCAGGGCAGCTAGGCCATGCTAAGCATTTAAAATGGCATGGGCCAAGTGTTGGCATGTATATTTTTATGCTAGCATTTGAAACATAACTTGTGTTTTAGCAAGAGGCACCCTAAGCTTTAACACAAGCATGAAAACTATCTGAGTATGTTGTTATTGTTGCAGTACTTCCTGGGGATTCACTTGTTAACTGTGTTTATTAATCAGAATTCACGGAGCCCCTGTTATGTGCCAGGCATTTTGAATCAGCTTGTCAGTAGCTCTTGGAGGAACATGAGCCAAACAGGTTGTACATAACCCTGTGGGTCACCTGAACTGTGTATTTGTTAAGTAGACCTGTAAATTCCACATCAGCAGCAATAGCAAAACAAGCAGAAGGCTATAATTGTTCTAATCAGTGACTTTTGAGAGAAGCCAAAGTATATATACAGATAGAGGGACTCTTAAGTTTCTCTTGAAAAGTTTGTTAACTGATAGCATAAATTAATACATTGATCTTACTAAAATTTATGGCATGTTTTTGAATTTTCAAAATTATGGTGAGAAAATATATGCAAATTGAAATTTACCTGAAATACAAAATCCCTAAAGCACTGATGTGTAGAACAATTTGAAAACCGCTGTCTTAGGCCATAAGAGCACTGCCACAATGTGGTTTGCGGGGAAGTACTGTTGGGCCAGGAAAATTTTGGATCGAAGCATCAACCCAGTGGTGATGTGCTGAGGGTCCAGAGTGGAGAGAGCCTGGTGGCAGAGACTGTTCAGCTAGGGCTGATAACAGTCAAGGAAAGAAGAATCAAACAGGATCAGAAGATGTGGACTTTTAATCGGGTTCTACCCAAGTCTCTGTGTGAATTTGAATAGGTCATTGAAGTACTCTAGACCTCAGCTTCTAAAACCGAAAATGAAGGTGGTATGTACTGTATCTTTGTACTGTATGTACTGTATCTATGTTCTCTCTGGGTATATTGCAAACTGTAAAGTTTAGTTTGATTCCAAACTGGTGGATCACATTTATCTTTTATATATTGAACTTCTGAATAAAATTTATTTAACAAACACAGTTCCATTACTAGACACATGTGAGAACCCCTGGAGTCATTTATCTTTTAAGACTCTTCCAGCTCTACAATATTATGATTTTGCTGTGCATTCAACAGATGCACGTACTGGGGAGCACCTTCGTGGAGCAGGCACTCTCCTAGGATCTGTTGGTAGGGGATGCAGAGGTAATGGAGTAGGGGCAGTGGTTTTCCTCCCTGAGAACATTCTTCAAAAGAATGTTATTCATTTTAGAGTTTTTTGTTTGTTTGTTTGTTTGGTTTTTAAGGAAGTCATATATTGCTGAGGCAGTTGTTACACTGTGATGATATAGAAGAAGCCTTGTGAAAGCAGGGGTCAATCAGTCTGCCCATTTGAAACCACGATCAGACTGTGGCATACTTAGAGAAGCTACTTACAGGCAGGCACCTCTCTCATGTTCTTCATCCCTCCTTCTCTAGTCAGAAGTGTAGACCCTGTCTGGCCCCAATACCTGGCCCTGACTTTAAGAATCTATCTTACTTTCCACTTCTCTCTGCCCTTGTCTTTATAGTCTTACAAGAAGGTAGGTATGTCAAACTGAGGATTACTAGTCAACTTACACAATATAGTTTGTAAAGTCGGGTTATGCCCCAGGTATGTTTAGAGAGCCCATGTTTGCCTGGGACAATTATGCTGAATTTCAGGTCTATTAAGAAAATTGTTCAGTGATTTTTCAAAATGATTCTGAATGATAATGGTCTGTGTTTAAAACACAAGATTATGAGCAATACGAAAGCAGGTAGTTCTTGATTTGCTCAGGTTGAACAACTGGTTGCAACCTAGGCTGTGCCTGCATTTATTGATCTGCCTAGGGGCAGCGGGTAGGGAGGTGGGAGACAGTTCAGGGTGACAGCTGAAGAGTGTGCCTGCAGTATCTCTTCCTCACCCACACACTTCCCATTACCTTTGTGTGCTGGGGTGAGGCTATGTTTGTATTCATTTGCTCTACACAGTTTATTTTTGTCATAAACCAGTTGTTTTGTTTTCACACTGAGAGAAATCAACACACTCCAAAGCTGTCACAATTTCAAGTTTTTGAAGTGAAAAGAAGCGAACACCTGTGCCCCTCTGACAGTGAGTGGGGAAGCTGATCCACTGCTTATCCACTGCATTATGTAATTGTAGTTGGTAACATCACTCATCCTGCACACTTAAATGTCTGTCTCCACCATGTAAAGAATATCATCAGCCATCACTTACGGTGCACCTACTAGTGTGAGGCACTGTTTAAGCACTCCACATGCTTTAGCAGTTTGATCCTCACAACATCACCGTAATGTAGACAGGAATTCTCTCATTGTGCATTTGAGGAAACTGAGGCTCAGAGATGTCAGTGACATGCTCAGGCATATGGAGTGAGGATTGGAGCTCATGTCTCTTTGTTCCTGAAATTTATGCTACTATAATAAGAGCGTACAGGGTCTCTCACATGTGATTGAGGCCCTCAGTCCTTTGCTGTGCTAGTGTATCTTAGGGGCAGATTACTTTTGATATTCTTGTTTCTAGGCAGCCCTGCTCTTGCCAGTATTTATCCCTTCAGCATTTCAAGGGATTCTGGTATATATTATATAACTAGTGAAAGCACGATAATGGTTGAACCGTTCATTTAGGTCTCTGATTAAATGTCACGTCTTCCAAGAAGCCTTCCTCAACTACCTTTTCTAAAGTACCCCCTTTTCTTCCTTTCCTCTGCTGTTTCTTGTCATAGCATTTATCTGCCTGGTATTATTTATGCATATACTTGTGTGTGGGGTTGTATCTGGGCTTATTTGTTGTTTCTTATGAACTCCACGAGGGCAGGAATATAGTCTTTTCACTGTTGTATTCCTGGTACTTAGAGCAGTGCCTCACATGTAGTAAGTGTTAACATTCGTTAGTTGAATACATAGTAGAAGAAGTGTGCCTGTTTTGTAGGCCCTGGAGCACCTTCAGAGTCTTAGGGTTCCTAGAGTTCTGTCTTCATATTGAAAATTAAATAGAAGTCCCATCCCCTCCTTGTCTTGATTGCCTGCTTATGTACTCTTCCAGTCATTTTCATAGGCACTTACATAAGTACATGTAAATGTACCCATATACTAGGCTCATTGTTTTGCAAATTGCTCTCCACCCCCATCAGAATGCCTGAGGAGCTCCTTATTAGTCCTGGAGACTCATTCAGCCAGCTCCCAGTGGGTGAGCATTTAGGTGGTTTCCAACCTATTGCCATCTAATATAGTGCTGCAGTTAGAATTCTTATATATTTGTCATTGTGTACATAAGGAAGAATTTTTTCTACAAAGAAATAGGATTGCTAGTTCAGAGCGAATGAGCATTTAAGATTGTCATAGGCCCTGAGGTGGGAGTTTACCTGGTGTGTTCTCTAGGAAAGCAAGGGGATCTGGTTGACTGAGCGAAACAGAGATAGCAGTAGGAGATGGTTTGTTCATTGGGTGGGGTTGTATGTATAGAGCAAATTTTATAGGTCCTGGAAAGGATCTAGGCTTTTACTAAATGTGGTGGTGGTGAATCAATATGGGGCAAAGTTACTAGCATGTAAAGAAATGCATGCAAAGAAAAGTAAACATAAGAAAAATGATTAACCTCAGGAGTATAAAAGAACTCAAGACCACAACTTAAAAAATCACTTTTCATGTATTAAATTAGCGAAACTAAAATAGGATTGGTTGTTGTTTGCAGGGTGAGGTGGGATAGACCCTTTCATTCTGTATTGGTAGTATTTCAAGTCAGCATATCTCTTCTGGGAAGCAAGTTGGTATTATGGATGAAGAGTCTTAAAGCCATCATTTAGACCCTTTGAATTAGTAATTCTTTCCCTTACCAGGCACCCAACAAATACTTAGAATCTGTTATGTGCCAGGCTCAGAGTGAGATCCTTGGGAGTTATATAGGAAATACTTATATTATTTGTAAAATAGAATATAAAATGTAAATGATATCAGCAAGGCCAAGAAAATGCATCAAAATGCTAATGGTGTTGGAGTTATAGGTGTTGATTTATCTTCTTTATTTATATATTTATATAAATGTATAAAATATTCCATGTATTTCAGTAGTATATATTTGGCATTCATCATCTCATAAAAATTATTTTATGTGATTGTAGAGGTTTACTCAGTTTTTCAAAGGAGCATTATAAAAAGTTTTTTTAAAAAACCAAACAGGGACATTGATTTCAAATCTCATTAGAAATACAACTCAGAATAAAGGAAGCCTAACTAAAGATTCAGATAGGATCCAGAACTCACTAGATCCAGAACTAATGGGGTAGCACTCTGTATTTATCACAGGAATTTACTCCTCTTCCTGGATGTATTAAAATCGTAAGGATGAATTCCAGTTTTTAATATGTGTTCTACCACCGTTGGACATGTCTGTGATTGTGCTTCCCTCTATAAGAAGTGTGTTTTTGTTTCAGTGGCCTCATTGTTCCTGAGAGAGATGGCAACGAGACTGTCCCTGAGGTTGTTGCCACATCAGGTTATGCCCTGCTGCATTTTTTTAGCGATGCTGCTTATAATTTGACTGGATTTAATATCACTTACAAGTAAGATATTTAAGTCTAGTATTTGTGATGTTATTCAAACAACTATGTATTTTGTTTTAGCAATAATAATGTGCCAGGCATTGTGCTAGACAGTTTGCATGGATTTTCTTATTTAAAGTTCTGAAAACTCAGTGAGGCATGGGGACTGTTTTTCTTTTCATTTTGTAATTGAGGAAACTGGTGAGAAAGCCTTAAGTAAATTGTCATAGTAAATGGTGGTGCCACAGTTTCAGCTTGGGTGTTGCTGCTGTTGAGCTTCTCCTGGAAGACAGGGACATTTTCCAGCTAATGATGTGGTGGTCCCCAACCCCCGGGCTGCAGACTGGTACTGCAGAGAACCCCTTCCCCTACCCACAGAAAAACTGTCTTCCATGAAACTGAGGGTGGGACGCACAGCTGGAGGTGAGCGGCTAGAAGCTTCATCCCTATTTACAGCTGCTCCCTATCACTTGCATCACCGCCTGAGCTCTGTCTTCTCCCCTCACCCCCCCATCTGTGGAAAAATTGTCTTCCATGAGTCCATGAAACCGGTCCCTGGTGCCAAAAAGGTTGGGGACCGCTGTCTAATGAATAAAAACATGAGGAAGGAGGGTTTGCTAAAGTACAATTTAACAAATATTAATAGTTGCCATGTACTTAGTAGTAGAAGGAATCTGTACTCTCAAAGTACCTTGATAGGCCATTTATCTTCCCCTTTTAAAATCTAAACTGTGTTGTTTCAAAGTGCTGTCAATACAATTATTTATTTATTTTTTTTTTTGAGACAGAGACTCGCTCTGTCGCCCAGGCTAGAGTGCCATGGTGTCAGCCTAGCTCACAGCAACCTCAAACTCCTGGGCTCAAGTGATCCTCTTGCCTCAGTCTCCTGAGTAGCTGGGACTACAGGCTCATGCCACCACGCCCAGCTAATTTTTTCTATTTTTAGTAGAGATAGGGTCTCACTTTTGCTTAGGCTGGTCTTGAACTCCTGAGCTTAAGCTATCTGCCCATCTCCCAGAGTGCTAGATTACAGACGTGAGCCACTGGGCCCGGCCAATACAATTATCTTAAGTTATGTTATTAGGAGACACATTATAGTTAAATTCTTAAGTTAAACTGGCCCTTTTTTGTCTGTCTGAAATGAGTAGATAAAGTTACTAAGAAATTTTAAAGACACCAATCTGGGCGATAATCTTCAATTCTACAAATTTTCAGAGACTATACAAAAGGATAGGTACCATGAAGGTAGTGTATTGTTGGCAGTTAGTTTTATTCTTTTCCTCCCCAAACTTGCAAACATGAATTTGGCAGTTTTGTAATGCTCATTGTTAGCAGGCTACCGAGAAGACTAACATAATCATTCCACCCTTGAGGAGCTAAGTCTGGACAATATTGCATATATTTCCTTCCTCCTTGCAATTTCTTTGACTTTATGAGTTATTTATTTTTATCGTTTTATTATGAGAATGCAGCAGGGTTGATTTGTTTCATTATTTATACCCTAGCTATGCAGTGTTGAGTGAACCCATTGGGCTGAATGCTATACTGCAATTATGCTTGTGAATGAGTTGAGGAGACAGTGAGATTCTTAAACCTTATTTAGGAAGAAGTTTTGCTAAATTAATTGAAGTGTTGCTTTATGTTAACTTAATTTTCCACACCGTTTTTATAGTTTTGACATGTGTCCGAATAATTGCTCAGGCCGAGGAGAATGTAAGATCAGTAATACCAGCAACACTGTCGAGTGTGAATGTTCTGAAAACTGGAATGGTGAAGCATGTGACATTCCTCACTGTACAAGTAACTGTGGTTTTCCTCATCGAGGCATCTGCAATTCAAGTGATGTCAGAGGATGCTCCTGCTTCTCAGAGTGGCAGGGTAGGAGCTTCTTTCATTTTTCTTTTTCTTTTAATTTTACCAAATGTTCCCAATTTAATAAATTGTAGATTGACCTTATCCTTAGCAACTATATAATTTATGTTAATCAAATATCAAGTAACATTTAAGCGTTCACATCCCTTTATCCAGCTTCTTAGAAATCTTTGAATTTCACACATGTGGTTGTGAAATTGAAGGGTTAGGACATTCTTTGCAACCCATTCATGAAAGTTGAAGAACTTGTTCTCAGCCATAGCTCAGCCATAGCAGGACATAGCAGAGAACCAGTCTGGGAGGTGGGAAAAGCACTGACAATAATGGTATTTCCTCAGAAGGGTTCTCTAAGTTCAGAGAAAATTAAGGTCAGTTATACATTAAATCCCAATGCAGTCAGCTAATGCCATTATCTACACAAATAGATTATTAAAGAAGCTTTAGGATATTCTTTTTTTTTTTCTTATTTTGAGACAGAGTCTTACTCTGTTACCTGGGCTAGAGTGCCATAGCGTCAGCCTAGCTCACAGCAACCTCAAAGTCCTGGGCTCAAGTGATCCTCCTGCCTCAGCCTCCTGAGTAGCTGGGACTACAGACATGCACCACCATGCCCGGCTAATTTTTTCTATATATTTTTAGTTGTCCAGCTAATTTCTTTCTATTTTTAGTAGAGACGGGGTCTCGCTGTTGCTCAAGCTGGTCTGGAACTCCTGAGCTCAAAGGATCCTCCCACCTTGGTCTCCCAGAGTGCTGGGATTACCTAGGGCTAGGGAATTCTTTAAGGAGGGTGGGTGGTAATAGCTCTTATTGATTTAGTGATTTTCTTTATATGCTTAGCCCTTCCTCAGAAACTTTTTATTTTGGAAGAAATTGGCCAACATTGAGCAGTTAATAATTGAAGTATTTTGAGTATCTATTACCATGCAAATATTGCGGCAGAAGCCAAACCTCCCAAGAATGGAGTCTGTCTCTTGCATCTGTTCAAGTTTCTTGATTTACCATAAGATGAATAGTTTGTATTATTACTCCCAGATCTAATGATTACAGTTGGCCCTCTGTATCTGTGGATTGTGCACCTGCAGGTTCCACATTCAAATAATTGTGGATTAAAAATATTTGGGGGGAAAACACAATAAAAAATACTACAAATAAAAAACAATATACATAACAACTATTTACATAGCATTTACATTGTATTAGGTTTTATAAGTAGTTTAGAGATGATTTAAAGTATATGGGAGAATGTGCATAGGTTTTAGGCAAGTACTATACCATTTTATATAAGGGATTTGAACATCTGTGGATTTTGGTATCCAGGTGGGGGGGTCCTGGAACCAATCTGCTGTGGATTTCAAGGACAACTGTTCATTTTAGCCCTAAAGTTTTCCATTTGAATTAATATTTTTTTCTTCTAGTCTTTCTCCTGAGAGCTGTTTAAGCACGTATTTCATTTCTAAAGAAAACCTAACCTGGATATGGTCAAGTCATCATCAGAAATTATATAATTTTGAATTTTATTAGGGATTGCCTTTGGTTAATACTTTGAGTAACTTAAAAGGGCAAATTAAAGAGACTTGTCTGATATTTAGATGCTAAAGGAAAGACTAAGTATTTGTTACATTTAGATGATTAAAACTTGAAATATGCAATAAGCTTGAAAGCTGCATTTTGTGAAACTAATTTATTATGTTTTATTAGGTCCTGGATGTTCAGTTCCTGTACCAGCTAACCAATCATTTTGGACTCGAGAGGAATATTCTAACTTAAAGCTCCCCAGAGCATCTCATAAAGCTGTGGTCAATGGAAATATAATGTGGGTTATCGGAGGATATATGTTCAACCACTCAGATTACAACATGGTTCTAGCGTAAGTTGTTTTAAACATTTTTGTAAGAAGCTTAATTTTTCATTTTGAAAATTTATGAAGTACAGATAAGCAAAAAGAAAAAAAATCACCAATAATTCCATTAGTCGAGGAAAATCCCTGTTAATATTTAGGTAGTAGTCTTTCAGACTGTTTTGCCATATGTTGAGTTTTTATTTCTTTTTTTTAATTTTAATCTTTTTATATATTTAAAATTTAAATTGATAAATTTCTTTCAAAAAAATTTTTTTTTCTTTTTTCTTTTTACTTTGCTGACAAAGGAGAGTTTTTAAAATTGAGAGCCACAAAGAATTCATTGTTGTGATAAGCAATAATTCATCTTTTCCAGATACTGTCTCTGATATTGTGCTTTAGGTATATATAGTAGGTTCTATAGAAGTAGGGGTTTACTTAATCTTTTAATGTAATTAATAGTTCCATAGGTCAAGTGGTTGGAATTTATTTTAATAGTTTGCTAGGGGAAATTGTGCCATTGTTTAATACTCCCCAAGGATCAAGGTCTGTATGCTGATCCCATGTTGCTCATTTGGAAGGAGAATATATGTTGTTACAGTGAAATTAGCTATAGAGAGTGACTTTTAGAAGAAATTTAGGAACATGCTGATTTTGTGACCTAGATTTTTTTCTAGACATTTTCTATTAATGAAGATTGTCAAAAACCAACATCTGTTCTTTAAGGGATTCTGTAAATATGATGGCCATAGTAACATAGTTTCTGAATCCTCCCAAATATAGTCATTAAAACACACAGAACAGCTAGGGTAGCAAAATCAAAAACATGACCAACATCTGTAACAAAACTTGGTTAGAGGGTAACTATACAAATGGATGAGGCAGAGCTACAAGACCTGTGTGGTACTAGCATATGTGCAGGATCGAATAAAGGGGAGCAATGGCAAGGCCAGTAGGATCCAATATAGCTAGAAGATACTCACATGAAAGCTCAGCAAACCAATTGAGAAGAATAGCTGTAATTGAAAAGAGTTTTGCATGTTCTAGTAGCCAGGTGAGCTAAAGGGATCTGTAGTAGGATCAGAAGGGGCTAGAGCAGTTTGTCCCTTGTTTACTCTCAAAATGAACCAGCCAAAGTGTTTTTGCACAGGAGAAAGTTCCACACTGAGGAGAAACTGCAGGGAATAGAATTCAAAATTGAACAAGACAGGGACAGTACAAAGTAAAAGAAAGTTCAGATAATAAGTCAGAAATGGGCCGGGCACGGTGGCTCAAATCTGAAATCCTAGCACTTTGGGAGGCCGAGGCGGGAGGATTGCTTGAGATCAGGAGTTCAAGACCAGCCTGAGCAAGAGTGAGACCCTGTCTCTATAAAAAAATAGAAAAATTAGCCAAGTGTGGTGGCAGGTGCCAGTAGTCCCAGCTACTTGGGTGGCTGAGGCAGGAGGATTGCTTGAGCCTAGTAGTTAGAAGTTGCAGTGAGCTATGATGACACTACTGCATTCTAGCCAGGGCTACAGAGTGAGACCCTGTCTCAAAAACAAAACAAAACAAAATAAAACAAAAACATTTCTTCCATTAGAGGCCTGAGGAAAAACACACAAATAAACAAACAAACAAATAAACCCCCAAAACAGTCAGAAATGAACTCAAGGAGATCTCAAATAAGCTGTTGTATGTTTGAATGCTACATTACAGCAAGAATGAGCGTGAGAGCTCAGAAATTAGAAAAACTATCCTGTGCCAAACCTCCCTTGTAAAGGTTTAAGAAAAAGTAATTTTACTTAAAATTCAGCAACAGAAAAATATGAAGGTCCGATCTCATAGAAGGTTATTATAAGGAAAAAGAGAATAAGTAGAACAAACCCCTTCATACACGAAAGCATTAAGAATAAAAAAAAATGGTCACAAGACTGATGAATATTATAACTCAGTATTCCAAAACAAGCTAAGATACAATAAGAAAGTGATACAAAATATGAAAGATTCAGAAATGAGATGCTAGAAGTTAGGAAAGAATTTTAAAAATTTAGAAATAAATATTATAACTCAGTATTCCAAAACAAGCTAAGATACAATACGAAAGTGATACAAAATATGAAAGATTCAGAAATGAGATGCTAGAAGTTAGGAAAGAATTTTAAAAATTTAGAAATAATTTTAGAATTGAAGACAAACCTAGAAGGACCAGAGTAAATAAACACAATAGATACTACTTTAGAAATAGAATGTTCTACTGAAATAGAATATTTGAAAAGAGGAGATTTTTTTTAAGTCATAAAGAAATGAAGGTCTTTTTTCCCGGTTTTTGCAGTAAGCACTGTTAAAAATCCTGGGTGTTATATATAAATAAACACGAGAAAACTTGGAAAGGTGGAGGGAAGGTGGCAATTTGGCTAAGGACTTCAGGGCGCAAGGAGTGATGACAATGAGTTCCAAGGGTTTTCCTTTTGCCTCTTATATCCCAGACTTGATATTGGCGAAGTTGGCAATCTGGAAATGCTGACAGGCACAAGCTGAACAACCCTCAAGAACAGCCTGTTCTCTCTAGCCCAGGACCAGGAAAGGGGCAGCCTAACAAGATAGAAAACTTTCAGACAATAACTGCTTTACTTCAGCCAAACACTGTAGAAATGCGGCTCCACCCCCATACATGTAAGCAAAGTCTGAGCCTAAATTTCCACCCTCGCCAGCATGTAGTCAGGTGTCACAACCCCACTGCCAGGGTACTGTTAGAGAAGACTAAACAAGGAGCTGCGACTCGTCTCCACAAGGCAGAATGAAGCTTCCCCTACTCTTGTGATGTTGGTGGAGACCACATGGGGGGGCCTGGACTTCTTCCCCCACTTGGCAGTAAACAGCAGGAAGAAGTCGCTCTTCCCCATCCCCTCTGGGGTGGTATCAGAGGAGGTCTGCTATCACAGAGGGTTTAAATAAGATCCAGAGTTTCATGATATGATACCCAAAATGTGCTGATTTCAATGGAAAATCATTTGTCATGCTAAGAGCCAGGAAAATCTCAAGTTGAATAAGAAAAGGCAATCAAGAGACACTAACACTGAGATAACACAGATGTTAGAATTACCTGACAAGGATTTTAAAGCAGCCATCATAAAAATGCTTTGATGCCAACAACTGACTGGCATGGAGGTGCAGGAGCCTGACCCTACTTCAGCATGGGAAAACTGTGCCATTCTTGCTCCAGAGCTCCCCTTGGGATCAGGCCAAAGCTAGGCTTCAGCTCAGACCACCTTTTTACTTAGCTTCTCCTTCTATACCTTGTTTGTCTTACTTCTGACATGTATATCCAGAGAGCATTCCCTCAATAAAACACTTACACAAGAATATCCATCCCAGGCTCTATTTGCAGGGAACCTGACCTGAGGCATTTTCCAATCTTTTCAGCTCTTTCTTTCTAATACCCCGACTCCAGCAATCTTTGACCCCACAAGGGTCCATAATCCATTGATTCTTTCTCCTTTTCCCATTCTCCTGCTTAACTGTTGTACTTTCTTTTTGTTTTTTTCAAATCTCTACCACCTTATCCCCTATTTTCATTCTTAGCTAATAGCCTTGCCTCCTGTTTCCATTTTGAAAGATAAAGGTCATTAGAAAACGACTTCCACAACCACATTTACCCTTTACCTATGTCTGTGCTCATTTATTCTGTCTTTATCTGTAGATCAGTGCTGTCCCTTAGAAGTTTTGGTCATGATGCAAATGTTCTGTGTTTACACTATCATGTCACTAGCCATGTGTGGTTAGTAAACACTTGAAATGTGGCTGGTATGATTTAGGAGCTGAATTTTAAATTTTCCATTCTTAGTCTTCATTTTATTATTAATCTTGCACCAACATTGATACACTTATTCTCTCTTCAGTTGGCTTACAGGACAGCACATTCTCTTCATATTTTTTCTAACTGCTTCCTCCTTCTCAGCCTCCTTAGCTAGTTCCTCTTTACCTGACTGACTTCAGAATGACGGTGTACCCCAGGGCTGAGCCCTTGGTCCGCTTCTGTCTGTGTATTCACTCTCTTGGTGATCTCAAGTAATATCTTGGCCTTTATTCTGGTTCCTCCTGAATTTGTATGTGCAGCCTGGACTTTTCTCCTGAACCCGTATCTCCAGCTCTTTACTTGACATCTCAGTCTTTTGGCTGTCTAATAGGCATCTTAAATTCAATATGTCCTAAACTGATCTTTTTCCCAAGCCTGCTCTTCCCCCAGATGTCCCAATGCAAAATAAATGGTCATCTCAGTTAATGACTGCTCCATCCTTCTGTTTACAGAAGCTAAAAATCTTGGAGTCATCCTTAACTTCTTGTTTTTTCACACACCATATTGGTATGTGTATTAGTTATCTTTTGCTTTATAATAACTTACCACAAACTAAGCAGCTTACAAAAACTCACATTTATTATCTCACAGTTTCTGTTGATCAGGAGTCTGGACATAGCTGAACTGAGTCCTCTGCAGTCAAGGTGTCAGCTGGCCTGCATTCTCATCTAGACGCTGACTGATGAGGAATTTATTCCCAGGCTCACTCAGCTTACTGGCAGAATCAATTTCCTTGTGGTAGCCGGGCGCAGTGGCTCACGCCTGTAATCCTAGCACTCTGGGAGGCCGAGGCC
>VBSM01001118.1:28127351-28142066 GCA_008086735.1 Cheirogaleus medius | reverse complement strand
CTCGGCCTCCCAGAGTGCTAGGATTACAGGTGTGAGCCACCGCACCCGGCCTGTAGTTTGCTTAACATTGTTTTGAGATTTATATTGATGTATGTTACTGGAGTGTATTTTTCATGCTGTGTAATTCTGTTATATGGATATATTAAGATTTATTAATCCATTTTCAATTGATTTACATTTATTTGCTTCCTTTTTGCTATTGTGATCAAACTTTCTTCTTTTTGCTTCTTTATAATGTTTTTTGTAATTTTTAAAATACTTGAATTATCCAAGTAAACCTTTTTACACAAAGTGAAACTTTAAACTTCTTCGTTTATAGAAAAGAAACAAATATTTACTTAAACTTTAGTGATAGTTTTGGTTTCCCTTTGGTTTCTTTTTTTCTATTGATTTTTATGAAAATTAAAATAAACATTATTAAAAGTATTATCTATAGTATGATCCCTTTGTATAAATATATTTTGTCTATTCTATCTGTGTATATACGTAGAGAGATGTCTGGATTGACATTTAATGTTAAGGATGTTCATTTCTAGATAATGGAATAAACTTTTAGACCTTTTTTTTGTATTGCTTACATTCTTTATAATGAGCATGTGTGATTTTTATAAAAACAGTAGAGTGATGTTTTTCTCAAAAACAAACTAAAAGTGAATATTTTAAGATATTGAATGTGATTATTCAGTAATGCATGAATAAGTATAAATTGCATGGTAGGAATATAAATTCTTTTTGGCATTTTTGTATTTGAAAGGTCTTGAAATGTATTCATAGTACAATTGAATTGCTATAATGGTATTCTGGCTTTCTTGAAATTGTGACATTTTTAATCAATTAGATAGAGGAAAGGAGAGGTTAGTAATTTTATTTAATTATCATCTTTTTTTTATCATCCCTTTTTTAATAAAAATCTTAAATCAAGCAGTGGATTGAGACATACTGTCTTTAAACAAGCAAGAATAAGACTGAAAGCTTTCTTCTTAATAGAAACAGTGGAAACCAAACCAATGAATGACACTTTCAAAGTGCTCAGAAGAAAATAAGTGCCAACATAGGGTTGTTTACCAAGGGTTGACAACCTTTTTCTTAACGGGCCAGGTAGTAAATATCTTAGACTTGTAAGCCATATAAGCTATCTGGCCATTGTTGCATGAAAGCTGCCATAGACAATCACAAGTGAATGAACATGGCTGTGTTCCAATAAAATCTTTTTTACAAAAACAGGCTGTTGGCCCACAGGCTGTAGTTCCCAACCCATGTTCTATATCCAGTAAGAAAATCTACTTCAGAAATGAAGAAGAAATAAAGATATTTTCACATGAACAAAAATAGAGGGAGTTAGTCACCAGCAGCCTTGCAATAAAGGGAGTTCTTTAAGCAGAAGAAAAATGATCACAGAAGGAAATAGAGAGATGTAAGTAGGAGTGGAGAGCAGTGGAAAGAATAAAATGCAGGTAAACTTAACAGAATGTTAGTTTTATAAAATCATTACAATAATATCCTACAGGATTTAGAATATAGAATTAAAATGCATACCAACAGAGCACAAAAAGCAGGTGGTAAAGGTGGATGAGAGAAATGGAGTTTAAGTTCCCTGAATTGCCCAGGAAATGGTACAAGTACTAATTTATATTAGGCTTTGATAAACCAAGGATGCAAGTTACAATGTTTAGGGTAATCACTAAAAGAATAATAAGCATATATAATAAAACAATAGTTTATAAAGAAAAATGCAGTAATAAGAATTATCATCCCTTTTTCAGCACCTGTCAGTTTATTTTGATTAAATTATAGAAAAGTTGTTGTAATAAAAGTTTAAGTCAGGCCAGGCATGGGGGCTCGCACCTGTAATCCCAGCATTTTGGGAGGCCGAGGTAGAAGGATCTCTTGAGGCCAGGAGTTCAAGACTAGCCTGGGCAACATATCAAGACCCCATCTCTACCAAAAAAAAAAAAAATTAGCTGGGCATGGTGGTGCATGCCTCTAGTCCTAGCTACCATGTTTCCCCGAAAATAAGATGGGGTCTTATATTTATTTTTCCTCAAGAAGACACCCCAGGGCTTATTTTCATGGGGTGTGTTATTTTCCCCTCAAAGCCTCAGCTTGCAGCACGCACAGGATGGCCGGGACCTGACAGGGGGAGCCGACCTTGTTGGTGAGGCTGCCCGCACCTTTCCGGTCACCTCTGGGATAGTAGCTGTCACAATGGGGCAGATGAGAAGGGCTGCTCATCTTCTTTACCCACTCTGAGATGAAATGCATGGGTTGTGCAGATACGCTGCATAGCCACGCCCATCACTAGGTCTTATTTTCGGGGTAGGGCTTATATTGTGCAAAATACTTAGAAATCCTACTAGGGCTTATTTTATGGATAGGTCTTATTTTCGGGGAAACACGGTACTTGGGAAGCTGAGGCAGGCAGATTACTTGAGCCCAGGAGTTCAGGGTTACCCTGAGCCATGATTGAGTCATTGCATTCATTTGACAGAGCAAGCGCTGTCTCTTTGAACAAAAACAAAACAAAACAGTTTAAATCCTTTGAGTATAATACAACCTTCGAATGATTTAGACTGTATGTAGAAGAGGTTTTCAGGAGTGTTAGAAACTTCCCGTAGATTTTTCTTTCTTTCTTATCCCAGTATCATATAGTCCAGCTCCCCTTCCTAACTTTTCACATGCCCAGTGAGCCCAGGTGTCAGATTTGTTTGAAAGATGACAGGTGTTTCCCTACTTAATGAGCATCTTCAAACTGGATCATATCACAAATAAAAGAGTATGAGATGTTCTGTTTTGTCACTTCGGTTAAAATATGATCTGTTTGTTTTGTAGGTATGACCTTGCTTCTAGGGAGTGGCTTGCACTAAACCATTCTGTGAACAATGTGGTTGTTAGATATGGTCATTCTTTGGCATTATACAAGGTAAAATATCTCCACTCTGTACTAAGGAAGAAACTAAACTCTTTATGTATTATATAGTTGAAAAGCTATGCAATGTTGAATTTTAATTGGGGAAAACTTTCTATTGGTAGGGGGTGAAACTTTTTTATCCCAAGAAATTTTAGTGGCCTCAAATTATACTGGAGTATTATGATTATGACACTAAATGATTGAAAATGTAGATTGAAAAATGGAGATTCGCTTTTTTGCTCATTAGCAAGTTTAGCCAAAAATAGCCACATTGTAATGTGACTGAATAATCATTTTCATTTCCTTGTTTTTGTAGATAAATGGTAGGATAAGGCAACTTTATTTTTCCAAGTCATTTCATACTGTAAGAGTCATATGAGGAAGTCCAAGAAAAGTAGTGAAGTGTTAGAGATATAGAATATGATTAATTTTCTTTCTTGTTGTTCTTTTCCCCCTCCTTTTTATAATAATTCTCTGAAAGGTGCATTTCATTCACCGTTTTTAAGCTGAGAATAATTATTGAGCTTTTGAAGTGACCTTTTTCTATTCTCAGATTCGATCTGTTCAGTGTTTTTAAAAATTTTATTTATATTTTTTCCCTAGGACAAAATTTACATGTATGGAGGAAAAATTGATTCAACGGGGAATGTGACCAATGAGTTGAGAGTGTTCCATATTCTTAATGAATCATGGGTATTGTTGACCCCTAAGGCAAAGGAACAGTATGCAGTGGTTGGGCACTCGGCACACATTGTCACACTGAACAGTGGCCGAGTGGTCATGCTGGTCATCTTTGGTCACTGCCCTCTCTATGGATATATAAGCAATGTGCAGGAATATGACTTGGGTAGGTATATTTTTTTCTAGTGGATGTTTTTTTGAATCAAATTTAAATCCTCTACCCTGTTGTTATTACTGTTTAACAAGATCCAACCTAACCTTGATCCAGTACTTTATGTTGAAATGCAGTTAACTTTGAGGTATTACCAGTGAAATTCAGATTATTGAAACTGCTATGTAGGATATATTTGTTACTGTCAATTTGTCCAGGAGCCAAAGATGGCACAAAATGCTTTGGGTGTTAAAATAAACTTTTAAAAATGTTTTAAAACAACAAATATTCTGAAGAAACAGTTTGGATGGCCCTTTAGAAACTGGTTTAATGGAGTGTGATTTCTCGTAGTTAAATGTTATCATATCTGTTATTATGCAGTAGGAGTACTTACAATTGATACTTTGTGAAAGAAAGTAGACCTATAAAGTACATCAGTATATTGGTCACTAAAGGTCATAGGAGCTTAATGTTTGCTTAATGAATCTCAGTCTTTTAAATTTAGTGGAATTCTTTTCCTACATGGCATATTAGAACATCAGAACATTTAACAGATTGGAGTTTGGCCACATGGCTTTGTTATAAGTTTTAGGTGGCCTTATTTTAAAAACAAAAAGATAAAAAAATTTATATGTATCAGGTCTCCTGAAATCCCTACTTGTCCCCTAAGCAATCTGGACATTTTAAGTATTAAAGGAGTCTGCCGTGTTTGCTTTTAACTGTTTTTCCGTTACCAGATAAAAACACATGGAGTATATTGCAGACCCAGGGTGCCCTTGTGCAAGGGGGCTATGGCCACAGCAGTGTTTATGACCAGAAGACCAGGGCTCTTTACGTTCATGGTGGCTACAAGGCTTTCAGCGCCAATAAATACCGGCTTGCAGATGATCTCTACAGATATGATGTGGATACCCAGATGTGGTGGGTACTTTTTCTTGAGCTTTCACTTTAAACTGTGAATTCTGTAGAGGCAATTGTTGGGAAAATATTGTGTTATAGTTTTGTTTTCAGGCCTGGCAGATAATTATGTTCAGCATTGTACATAGAGATATTAGGAAATAAGCAGAGGTTAATAAAGTAGCTAGTATTTATTTTATTGCATTAATCTGTAATTCTGTAGTAGGTTGGCTAGAAAATGTTTGGCGTTTTTTGACTGGTTTTCAATTTTCATGCGCTGAGCACTATAAAATTTTAGCTCTTCAAAAACCCTGAGGAATAAATTGTATAGCTTGTACATAGTTTGTGTACCCTTTTGTAACTAAGTAGAATATATCCATTTTTTTAACCTTTTCTTGATCACCAAAGTGACATCTTTGGGATTAGTTACTGGCATCATTCTATTGAAATCATCAAACAGGATGTTATCACTCTGAACTATATATCAGCCTATAAAAATATGCTAATTTTAACAAATGTAAAGCAAATTTGAGTTATGAAATAATGTAATTAAAAAGCAGTGGTTTCTCTTCTTTCTTTTTGTGTTTCCTCAAATATTTGATACCATGCTGTGGATACTGTTTTATATTCTGCCTGTCATAAAAATTGTCATTTTTGGTGGCTTTGTGATACTCCATTGTGTGGGTATAGTGAGCCTGTGTGGTTGAAGTTTTGGTTTCTAGCTTTTGTCTTTTTGAGAAAGCATTGTGCATAAGCATTGTCTATATGTTACATGATTTTTGCCCAGAAACTGGAATTATAGGGCCATAGGGTATGAAGATTTTTAAGGCTCTTAATATATTTTGTCAGAATTCTTATAGGTCTTTAAAATTTTACAAATTTTTTGCTGAGAAAGTTATATATAGGAAAAAATCTGGAAGTATTTGCACATTGTGTCCAAAGTTAATAAAATTGTTATTTTGCATTAGCAGATAGATAAATATTCTTTAAAAACTAACCTTGTATTTATTATTTCTAAATAAACTCAAAAGGACCATTCTTAAGGACAGCCGATTTTTCCGTTACTTGCACACAGCTGTAATAGTGAGTGGAAACATGCTGGTGTTTGGAGGAAACACACATAATGACACATCCATGAGCCATGGTGCCAAATGCTTCTCTTCAGATTTCATGGCCTATGACATTGGTAAGTTTCCCAAAGCCATTTTAGTTTCAGGAATCCTTTTGTCTGTAAGAAACATTTAAAAAGAAACTGAAAATATTGCCAGTTCAAAATGGTCAGGCCATTTGAAAGAGGTCTGAATGGTGTTTTTTATATTCATTGACTAATGTTACACACTATTAAAAAGGATTATTTCAACATTAAATTATTTCCGAAATCGCTTCCGTTAATTGCTTGAATGTTAATTTTTGTGGCTGATTTGAGGTATCTGGTCCCTCCTTTGTTACAAATTCCTTATGTAGTGGTGGTATGTAGTTTTAACTATCAGCATTGTGTTAAATTGGTTCGAGTATTAGCTTTATTTCATTCCCTGGAAAACTGGTTCCACGTATTCTTGGTGTGGTAACATAGTTGACCAGAAGAGGGCAGTATTTGTTCGTGCAAAACAAATATGCACCAGATGTTCTCTTGTGTATGTATCATCAGATTTTCATTTTAAACAAATTATTGCTATTTTTTGGTGTGGTGAAATACATATAACATAAAATTTATCATCTTAACTATTTTAAATGTGTAGTTTAGTGGAATTAAATACATTGATAGTATTATGCTTCCATCACTACCATCTGTTTCCATAATGCTCTTTATCTTATAACACTGAAACTCTATACCCATTAAACAATAACTTCCCATCTCCCCATATCCCTAATGCCTGGCAACCACCACTCTGCTGTCTGTCTCTATGATTTTGGCTTTTCCAAGCCAGACATCATTTTAAACAGACATTTGTGTGCCAGCCACTGAATTTGTACATTGGGGAAGATAAGATGAATAAGTTATAGCCCTTGGCCTCAAGGTGGAGGAAGCAGAGAAAGGAACAGACAATATAATTGCATTTTAGGGTGTTTCTTGATGAAAGGAATGTATGAGAGCACCTCTGAGTACCCCTTAAGTCATGGGGGAAGTCTGAAAGGGACTATGACAGCATGTCAGGGAAGTAGGAAGAAAACAAGGCGAGACTGGTGACCTCTGAGCCAGTTAACAGTTGCTTCAGAGTGACTGAGTGAAATAAGTACTGCAGAGTCCTTCAGATTTAGCAACAAAAAGAACACTTATTACCTTCTGGTCATAGAGGCATAGTCCAGATTGCAGGAGGCTTAGATATAACGTAAGATGAGACATATACACAGTTGCTGTTGACTGTTTTGTTAAACCATTTGTCTGTGAAGGGAAGAAAAGGAATAAATGGAATGCCTCAGAGGGAGGAAGATCTAGGAGAGGTGTTTAAAAAAAAAAGATGGGCTAGTCTTGGACTTATTTAAATGCTGTGGTGAAATCCAAAAGAAGAGTTGGATGCCTAAAGGAAGGGGGTATCTGTTGAGTCAGGAAGGGGACCTTTGAGGGTGGGATAAGAGGAAGGGATCCCTGCCACATAGTGGTTTTAGGGCAGGAAGTAGGTGGGTGGGCAGGAAGCTAGGGGAGTTGATGGCCTCTCCATGGGAGGAAGACCATAGAATCTAGGCTGGGTAGGAAAAGGAAGTGACAGCCATTGTTGTCAAGGCTGAATAAATATCTAGATCCAGTGGGAGAACCTTGGCTTAGGGAGTGTCTCAGAGAGTGACACAGGGAGTGTGAGGTTGGTATGGTACAGCAGCACCAGTTGGTATTAGTTAGGTCCAGAAAAGAAGTTGCTAGGGTCACGATGAAGGGAAATTAGTAGATCTAGGGGATCTAGGAAAAAATTTTTTTAAAATAAGATAAAGTTTAAATTTTTTAAAAATTTAATTTTCTACCCATATTTTTCCATTTTAGCTACTAAGTTTAGGCAAATCAATATAGAGAAGAGTGGAAGATGATTATGGAACTCACATGCTTTGCCCACATAAGCTTTGTAGAATGTAAAATTGACTTGCTTTGAAAAACGTTCTAATGGGGCAAATTGATAGGCAATAGGATGAGTGACCTGGATGTCATGGATGCTGGATGAATTCACTAATTAGAATTACTGAATGCTCTACTGCCACTGCATTTTACCCCAGAAATAATGGTGTGACTAAGAAAATTGAGAGGCATATTTTATGAGGTTGTGTTTGTTACAGTCTTCGTGAAGAAATGTCAGGTCCTGTTGATTTTAAATGGTAGGCCCTTCTGAAATGTGTTTTTCTTTCTCCTAGCTTGTGACCGCTGGTCAGTGCTTCCCAGACCTGATCTCCACCATGATGTCAACAGATTTGGCCATTCAGCAGTCTTACACAACAGGTAATTGGAGAAGTGCTTGCTGCTTTTGTGTTTAAAATGAAAATGAAGTAAAGTATGAAGAAGTGGTGTTGGACTTATGTATTATTTGCAGGATTCCCTCATCCCATTAGTTTTTCACATAATTATGTAGGTTTGGATTTTCTGGTTTATTTATGTGGATATGAATTACTTCAAATGCCTTGTTTATTGATCTGGTTTTGTTAGCATGCAGGAACATGTGGTGTTTGCTGTTGTCTGAGTGCATGCGACAACAAAAGTTACATGCATGTTACTGTTGTGTGCTCTGCTATTGTTTGTGATACTTAGGTTGTTGAGTTTCTAGTAGTTGAATCTGAATGGTAAGGAGAGATTTGGAAAAAAAGTAGAGAGGGCACTTCAGATGGGAGGATAGGGTAGGGAACAGAGATGGGGAGATTGTGAAGCTTAGTATAGATCAAGTTTATAGTCTTCGGGTAATCTGAAGTCTGCAATGCATTTCATTGCAGCACTCAAAAATGCCTGGCCCAAATGACCAGAGCTCTGAAAAGAATGTATATATTCAGCATATTCAAGTGAGCTTGAAAAGAATGTGTATATTCCTTTTGTTGGGTGAAGTGTTCTGTAGATGTCAGTTAGGTTAATTTGGTTGATAATGTTCAAGCGCTGTATCCTTGACTTTATGTGTAGCTATTCTATCCATTATTGAAAGTAGAATATGGAAGTCTCCAACTATTATTGTTGTTTAGCATTTTCTTTTAGTATTTCTTGTAAGGCAGGTCTGCTAGCAAAGAAGTCTCTGGGTCTTTGTCTGGGAATGTCTTTATTTCAGCTTCATTTTTGTAGGGTAGTTTTGTTAGATAGAGAATTCTTGTTTGATAGATTTTTTTTTTCTTTCAACACTTTCCTCATGTCATCTGTCTGCCTTCTAGCCTCCATTATTTCTTCACTGTTAATATTAATGTGGTTGTTTTGTATGTGATGAGTTGTTTTGCTTTTATTGCTTTCAAGATTTTCTCTTTGGGGCTTTCAACAGTTTGATTATATTGTGTCAAAATGTGCATCTTTATTTGATGGTACAGTAGGGAAATTACAGTTAAGAGTAATTTATCGTGTATTTCAAAATAGCTAGAAGAATTGTGATGTTCCCAGCACAAAGAAAAGGTAAATGTTTGAGATGATAGATATCCCAATTACCCTGATTTGATCATTACACATTGTATACTGGTATCAAAATATCACATATAATCTGAAATATGTACTATTATGTAGCAGTTAAAAAATGTGGATCTTTTTGTGTTTATTTTACTTGGAGTTTGTTGAGCTTTATGGACATGTAGATTATTCATTTTCATCAAATTTGGGAAGTTTTCAGTCTTTTTCTTTCTTTCTTTCTTTTCTTGTCTCACTCTGTCACTCACGCTAGAGTGCAATGGCATGATTGTAGTTCACTGCAGCCTCGAACTCCTGGCCTCAGGCAATCCTCCTGCCTCAGCCTCCTGAACAACTGGGACTATAGGCATGTACCACCACACATAGCTAATTTTTTAAATGTTTTTATAGAGATGGGGTCTTATTGCCCAGGCTAGTCCTGCCTCAAGCAATCCTCCTGCCTTGGCCTCTGAACGTGGTGGGATTATAGGCATGAGCCACTGCACCTGGCCTTTCAGTGTAGTTTTAATTTGTGTTTTTCTTACAACTGAAATTGAGCATTTTTTCATACGCTTAAGGGCATTTGCATTTCTCCCCTGCAAACTGGCTGAAGCCCTCTCTATATTAGGATATTCCTTTTCCTGCAATGTAATCATAACTAATTTTTTTCTAGCTTATCATTTGTCTTTGCTTGTAGCATTATTTTCTATGTAAAAACTCCTTGTAATTCATATTATCAAAATTTTCTATCTTTTTTCCCCTACCTTCTGGATTTTAAGTCATAGGGATGTTTTCTCCACTCTCAGGTGGTAGAGAAGTTCACCCAGTCTTCCTTCTGGTACTCACATGGTTTCTTTTTTTCAGGTCATTCTCTGATCCATTTGGAATATATCCCAATACATAGAATGAGAAATAAATTCAGTTTTATCTTTCTCTGTATGTTTCATTATCTTGGTACCATTTACTGAAAGACTGTCTTTCCCCCATTAAGATACCACTTTTACTGTGTACCAAATTTCCATGTGCACTTTTATCTGTTTCTGGTTGGTCTATGCTTTCATGCACCAATATGTCACAGACTTAATTATAGAGGCTTTTACCTATGCTTTTAAAATTGTATACTTTTATTTTTAATATTTAAAAACATTTTTAAAAATGTAGATATAGCATTACTGTT
The DNA here is from genome assembly GCA_008086735.1 of Cheirogaleus medius. Classification (NCBI taxonomy): domain Eukaryota; kingdom Metazoa; phylum Chordata; class Mammalia; order Primates; family Cheirogaleidae; genus Cheirogaleus; species Cheirogaleus medius. The sequence continues at coordinate 28,131,703 of VBSM01001118.1, read as the reverse complement.
TAACTTTAAAAGATGTTAGCATACCCTGACACCAAAATATTCCAGAGACTGAGGGTTAAAAGTCACCAGGCTGTCAGGAACACTTTCTAATATAGTGTCTTGGAAGAGTAGGTAGAGCATAGAAACTACTCTGGGTGGTCACGGGCCAGGATGAAAGGGTGAACCTGGGGAGGGAGGGGAATAAGAATGTTTTTGAAACTTTGAAAAATAATTTCTTAGAGGACTTATAATATGTAAGATTTGTCTGTACAAAGTATGTCATGCAGTTGTTATCTAAGTGTTCAGTAATTCCTTCTTTCTCTTTTTCCTCTTAGCACCATGTATGTGTTTGGTGGTTTCAACAGTCTCCTCCTCAGTGACATCCTGGTGTTCACCTCAGAACAGTGTGATGCGCACAAGAGTGAAGCTGCGTGTTTAGCAGCGGGACCTGGTATCCGGTGTGTGTGGGACACAGTGTTGTCTCAGTGTATTTCCTGGGAGTCAACAACTAAAGAACATGAAGAGAAGTTAAGATCAGAATGTTTTTCCAAAAGTATGTTTTTCTCTACTTAGAATTTAATGAATTTGAGATCGCATTTTATCTGAATTGTGAAGGAACTTAGCATATGTAGACTTTGTATGTTCCCCTTATTATCCAGAATTATTCAGTAATAACTTGTGCAAAGCCTTTTTGGGTATTTGGAAATTGGTTTATAAACATCTTGGATGGGAACATGCCATGTGACTCCTAGAAGCTGTCTGCGAATGATGGAGACATAACCTTCTCGTCATTGTGTAGGCTTTGCATACCAACTCCAGAACCTGGCTGCAGTTGGTCTGATGCAATGCAGGCCAATAGAACATTTTTTTTTTTTTTTTGCGACAAAGTCTTACTCTGTTGCCTGGGCTAGAGTGCCAAGGCGTCAGCCTAGCTCACAGCAACCTCAAACTCCCAGGCTCAAGCGATCCTCCTGCCTCAGCCTCCTGAGTAGCTGGGACTACAGGCATGCGCCACCATGCCCGGCTCATTTTTTCTATATATATTTTTAGTTGTCCAGCTAATTTCTTTCTATTTTTTTAGTAGAGATGAGGTCTCGCTCTTGCTCAGGCTGGTCTCAAACTCCTGAGCTCAAACGATCCGCCTGCCTCGCAATAGAACTTTTTTGATGATGAAAATGTTCTGTATCTGCACTGTCCCAATATGGTAACCACTAGCCACAAGAGGCTGTCAGACACTTGAAATATGGCTAGTGTGACTGAGGAACTGAATTTCTTATTTTATTTTAATTAAAAACCACGTGGCTAGTGGCTACCATATTGGATTATACAGGTCCAACGTCAAGGATAAAACAGGAGAGTCAAGCCAGAAAAGCCACGCTGGGGTGAATTGTTCTGGTGGATGAGGGAGAGTGGCTGTCCTTGTAAAGTATTCTTCTCCAGCTTTTCTAGTTGGATATACAGTATAGCAAGGCTGACGGTGGCTCAGGATGGTCCTGCCTGCTTAGCTTCTTGTCCTTTGGCTCTGATAAAGAGCACAGTATGATACAGTGAAGTAATATATGGGAAAATTCTTAGTAAGAAGAATGTCTCTACAAAATATTTGTTCTTATCAATTTAAAGTATGTTGACTGAATTTACTTAACAAGTAGGTTTGGTGTTGGCAGTTAATGTGAGAGTTATGGTGGATAGAAGCAGCTTTCAGTCTCCTGGGATGCTCCAAATTAAGCTACTCAGGAACATAAATCGTCAGAACACCCAGGCAACCCTCCCAGGTTCAATGGTGGGCGCTAGAGAACAGAGATTAGCAGCACCTGGTAGGATTACTCACTGCCTTCTGAAAGGGATAAAATCAGTGAAATAGTTATTTTTTTATCCAAATAAAAAAGTTCAAATTAAATGTGCAGGTTTATAGGAAATAACAGTAAGTTAAACTTAGGTGGTCGAATATGAACCCATTTACTGTTATCTCATCTGAGATGTTGAGTCCCTTTTTCCCTCTGCTTTCTGGGTGCCCAATCCTTGAGATGGTGACCAGGACAGGAAGAACAGTCTAAGGAGCAGACTGCTGGGGTCTTTGTGAGAACGGGCCCTGCCTCTTCCTGTGTTCTACCATGTGCCTTGTCCGTGGGGTGGTTCAACAGATGAGGCAATGTGGTTGAGCAGCTTCTCTTTTCTAGGTCCACAGGAGATGCAAAATGTCTGTGATAGCCCAGAAGTTCTCGAACTTGCACTGTTGAATTTACATATAAGCGTACAAAATGCAGCTCAGCTTTATGTCTCCTATGGGATCGTAGGGTGCCGCCTACTTCCTGTGCCCAAAGTAGCCTTGCATTTATCACTAGGAGGAATGGCTTGTCCTCCTACGTGACTTTGTTTGGCTCCTGGGCAGCCTCAGGCATTCATTCTATTACTAGTTGATTTTTTTCTTGGGAAGAAAAGTACTCAAAGAACCAGAACTTCTATTATATCTTATAGTTGTAAATGAACCTGTCTGTGTTTTCTACTTTCTGTGTACTTTTTTGGGGGTACAAAACAGTATTTCTTCAGATTGTCTATTTATTTCTAAATCTTATTTTAACCTGAACACACCAGTATATTTTCCTGCCAGTTTCACTCTTCATTTTACATCCCAACCATTGTTACTTTTTTAAACCCTAGTTTCAGATTGTGCTCAACCCAAGCTGTCACAGTTGATGGGTTTTTCTTCTTTTTATAGCTCCTGACCACGACAGATGTGACCAGCACACAGATTGTTACAGCTGTACGGCCAACACCAACGACTGCCACTGGTGCAATGACCATTGCGTCGCTATGAACCACAGTTGCACGGAAGGCCAGGTCAGGGGCCATTTCTGAGAATAGAAAAATCCTAATTGAGCATAGGTTTAGGTTATAGTGTGTATGGTATAAATAAAGGTCCAGAGTTGTTATAAAAATGGGATATAGATTTGGATTTTATTATTGCTCAGGTTTCTTATAGGAAGGGGATGCTCTATACATGCTGATTCCAAGGGTCTTACTAGCCACAGGGATTTGTATATGGTGGTTTAGAAGAAGGTAGGACTATTGTCCCAGGGCATGGTTATGACTAAGTACTGGATCCTTGGGTTGAGGTTTGTAATAGCGACCTCACTCTACCTGTGCAAGGTTTTGGTAGCAAGTTAGGGCTTGAGATTGAGATTGTATCAGGTGTGTAGTGGCCCATATTGAACTATAGAAATGATAGACTTTGCAAAATCTCCTAGTCTTATGTTATATCTTGGTTTTGCATAACTTCACTGCTCACAATATATGATTTTAAAATTTAGGTTACAGTAAAAAGACTATAAAAGATAAGATGGCTCAGCTTTTATAGTTTTTGACAACTTATAAGACTATTTTTTGTCAGCCTAATACCATTTGTAAAGTAGAAAACTTTTAGACTGTTGCAGGGGAGCATTTGAAAAGCAGCAAGTTCAACATTCCTGTTTACAGATAAGCACATTGTGGCATGATGTTTAAAAGACTGGGCTGCTTCCTTGCCGGTTAAAAGCATGTCCTTTTGCAGAATGTTCTGCTGCAGTGTTTGCACTGCAGTGCTGCTTCATCTGCATCTTATATATCTACCTGTCTACCTATCTCTTTATTTGCAATTTGCTTCCTCCATTGATTTTGTTGTCTTTAGTATTAGTCCTCACCATGAGTTCTCTCTGTGGCTATAAGAGAAAAGCTTTTGTCCCCTGTATTCTAGATCTCCATTTTCAAGTATGACAGTTGCCCCAAGGATAACCCCATGTACTATTGTAACAAGAAGACCAGCTGCAGGAGCTGTGCCCTGGACCAGAACTGCCAGTGGGAGCCCCGGAATCAGGAGTGCATCGCCCTGCCCGGTAGGCCTTGCAGGGGTATCTTGGTGTGTGTGTGTGTCCACAACTTCTCCCCCTTCCCCAATATTTTACAGCCTAGGTTGAACCTAGCGCTGGAGAAAAGCTAATTGTATCCATTCGTTCCCCATACCAGTAGTATGGTTGTTATTGTTTTAAACTAAAATACAGCTCTGAAGTATTTGCTCTTACTATCCTTTTATTTATTTATTTATTTATTTTTTTTTTGAGGCTGAGTCTCACTCTGTTGCCCAGGCTAGAGTGCCGTGGCTTCAGCCTCGCTCACAGCAACCTCAGATTCCTGGGCTCAAGCAATCCTTCTGCCTCAGCCTCCCAAGTAGCTGGGACTACAGGCATGCGCCACCATGCCCGGCTAATTTTTTCTATGTATTTTTAGTTGGCCAATTAATTTCTTTCTCTTTTCAGTAGAGATGGGGTCTTGCTCTTGCTCAGGCGGGTTTCGAACTCCTGACCTTGAGCGATCCTCCCGCCTCGGCCTCCCAGAGTGCT
>VBSM01001118.1:28113922-28127251 GCA_008086735.1 Cheirogaleus medius | reverse complement strand
TTAGTAGAGACGGGGTCTCACTCTTGCTCAGGCTGGTCTTGAACTCTTGACCTCGAGCGATCCGCCCGCCTTGGCCTCCCAGAGTGCTAGAATTGCAGGTGTGAGCCACCATGCCCGGCCCCAGGCCCCTTTTGAATGTCCTTTGGAAGTACTTCATTCAGCTCGCAGATTGAGCTTCCTGTTCTTTATCTGAGTGTGTCTCAAATTTTAATGTACAGGAAAACACTTGAGAATCTTGCTAAAGGTACAAGTCTAGGGTGGGGCCCTAGAGTCTGCGTTTTAACTAGTTGCTGATGCCATACTTTGAGGACCTTGAGGAGCAAGTCTTTTTCTGCTCTTAAATGATCTCTTTCCCATGGTGCCTTTCATTTATTTCAGTAACTGTTATTTTTAATGCACATTGTTGATGGCATCTCAGGGTACTTTGGTTCTGGTGAAGTTGCTCTGCTTATTCATTGTCTTCCAGGAAGCATTTGTAGCTTCTCTGTAGTGCCTTGTGTGGGCTCAGGATGATCACCAGTTGCAGATTACAAGCTTACCTTGTGTGCTGCAGCTGTATGACTTTGGTGTTTTCTCAAGGACAATATTCCCACCTCATTTTTGGGATGCTTTGTGCACTTGATTGTACCTCCCACCTGATGATACGGAAACAGTGCAGCTTTTGGAGATCGTAGATTTGTTCATCCTCCATTTCCATTCTTGCGGTTTTCTACCCTACCCTTCCAATACGGATATTCATTTGTTTGCTCTTCACTCAAGATTTTAGTCTTCTTTCCAATTGTTCTTCAAAAGGCGATGTACCAATCTGACATTGGCATCAAACTGGTGTTTTCTTCTAAGACAGAGGAAAGTTGACCTCAGAATATACTTCTTGTGACCCAGGAGATATGACTGACAAACTGTTTTTTATTCTTATATTCTGTGTTTGGTCCTTAGTAATGTGTCTGGTGCCCTTACCACATCCTAATGAAGTTCCTGGAATTCAAATCACAAAGATCGCTTAGGTGTTCAGTAATTTGAACTAATAATGTTATAGTTTTGTGTGATTTCTAAAACTCTTTTCTTTTTTCTTTTCCCCCTTTACAAAAGAAAATATCTGTGGCATTGGCTGGCATTTGGTTGGAAACTCGTGTTTGAAAATTACTACTGCCAAGGAGACCTATGACAATGCTAAATTGTCCTGTAGGAACCACAATGCCTTTTTGGCTTCTCTTACAACCCAGAAGAAGGTAGAATTTGTCCTTAAGCAGCTGCGAATAATGCAGTCATCACAGAGCTTGGTGAGTTAAAATCCTTAGAACTTAAGTTTCTAGTATCTACCTTTCTACTGAGGGCGTGACTGCAGCTTGCATAAAGAAGGCTGTGGCTACATGTGATGTACTCAGCAAGAGCAGGAATGCTAGTACACGCAGTGTGAATAGACTGTGGAGCTGTACTGTCATAGTCTCTTCCTGTAATACCTTTTTTCTTATCTTAAAATTTTTAATACTTTGTATATTTTTATTAGTCACATCTATTAAATAAATTATAAGGTCTTTGAATAATTATATGTGAGACAAATAGTAATATTTATGGATATGCACATACTCTGGTGACATCAGTAGATGATTTCATACCTGTTTTATCTCTAGATTCTGCTGGGGGGAAGGGAGAGGTCACTGCGAATTAGCCAGGTTGAATTTAGCTACCTGAATTCCTTAAATTTAAGGTATTATTACGGTGCATAGTATTATATGGTCACCGCTAAGAAATGTACATACATTCAGGTCTTTTTAAGACCTGGCCAGCCCAAAAGAAGACAGCACCTTCTTGTCAAGAGTTGCTGAGCTCAGAAAGGCTCAAGTTCTCTTCCTGTCCACCCAGTGCTCTCAGGTGGCTTATAGTTGATACTCTGTAATGTCATTTTTAGTCCAGAGTCCAAACTGTGATCCTACCCTCAGTTAAGTAGATACTCTTAGAATAAAGCTCTGTTAGCAGTGTTTGCTGTGGTACAGCAAAGTTCAGTGGAAATGTTCTTGTCAAGCAGGGAGGAGTTCCTGGGTGCAGCCTTCTTCGTGTGAAGGCATGGAAAGCATCCCTGGGTCCTAATACATGTGGCCTCTGCGTACCATCTGAAGGGCCATTCTGAGACTGGTAGGAGGTGCCCTGTATTTTACTTTTCTATCAGTCTTTTTTTTCCAGTGCAACTTTGATTTGGTATGGACACTAAAACACCGGTAACACACTCTTAGTGTGCTTACCTCAGGGGATACTGTGGCCACATTTGGTATTTTATGATATTTTGATAGCTTTTTCAAAGTTTGTAATCTTCGTTGGAGACTATGTTGTTTTTCTTCTTGCCCTCACCCCCAAATGTGGGCCCTTCCCAGTATTCTGTCTTTGGGTGTCAGCTGACCTTACCCGTAGTCATTCATTCCCTCAGGAAGTGGATGGATGGCTCACAGCTTTGCCCATTACCCTGGTGTCTCTACCGGTAACTCGAATCCACATCTCTGAAGGAATATCTGATGAGAAGGTTTCAACCATCCCAGCTGACCCCAGATAGACCTCTGGTCCCTTTTCTCTCTTCCTCAGGTTTTTTAGCTCTAAAAAGTTCTGAGTAGTCTCATCTCCTGTGGCCATCGCTATAAAACAGAAATTCACAGTCTTGTGATAAGACTGACGGGCGAGAGACTAAAGTGTAATGTGCTTCCGCAACTATACCTCTAGATGTAGCCCAGTCTGTACAGCCTAGATTTGTATGGAAAAACGAGAATGGGCATCCAGCCTAGCCTTAATATAGCTGGTAGACATCTGGGAAGAAGTAACCCCTGAAAATAAGAAGGAGTGAATTGGAAAGCTGAAGAGAGAAGGGCTTTTTTGTGCATTAGTGTTCCCATATGTGAGATGCAGAGGTTTAGGGAATGGTTCGTTGAGTTAGCCACAGGTAAGTTTGCGTGGCTGGCTGCAGGCTGGATTGGAGGGATTTACTATAGCTGGGCCTTGAGAAGAGACCAAGGCCAAATCCTAAGAGGCCTTGGCTACAGTGCCATTAGGGTTTGGATTTTACCATGAAGGCAAAGAGAAGTTATTGAAGGGCTTTCTAAAAGCAAAAATAACTACTTTTGGATGTATTTGTTTCTTTTACATCTTTTAATAGGTGTGTGTATTTTTTCCTTGAGAAATGGAAATACATTGTACATTTTGTTTTATAACTGCCAAAATTAGGAGTGTCTTTCATTTCTGGGCTAAACTTTCTACTTTGATTTTAAAAAACTTTTTTTTTTTTTTAAACTTAGTATCCCTAATCCGAAATCCAAAGTGCTCCAATGAGCATTTCCTTTGAGCATCATGTCAGCACTCAAAAAGTTTCTGATTTTGGAACATTTCAGATTTTTGTATTAGGGCTACTCAACCTGTATGTATATACAATGGAATATTATTCAGCCTTAAAAAATAAGAAGGAAATCCTGTCATTTATTACAACATGGATAAACCTGGAAGACATTATGCCAAGTGAAATAAGCCAGGTTCACAAAGACCTATACTGTGTGATCTCACTTATATGTGGAATCTAAAGAAGTCTTAATGCATAGAAGCAGAGAGTAGAGTGGTAGTTGCTATGGGCTTGATGGGGGCTAGGAAATAGAGAGATGTTGTTCATGGGGCACAAAGTTTCAGTTGTGCAAGATGAATGAGTTCTGGAGATCTAATGTACAGCATGGTGATTATAGTCAATAATACTGTATTGTGTACCTGAGATTTGAGAGTTGATTTTTTTTTTATTTCAGCATATTATGGGGGTACAAATGTTTAGCTTACGTGTGTTGGCTTCCCGCCGAGAGTTGATTTTTAGTGTTCTCACCCCACCCCATCCCCCACCCCACACTGGTAGCTTGTGAGGTGATGGATAAGTTAATTAGCTTGATTGTGGTAATCATTTCACAATGTATACACATATCAAAACATCAAATTGTATACCTGAATAAATACAGTTTTTGTCGATTATTCCTCAGTAAAGCTGGGGAGAACAATTTTAGTACTAAGCAGTACTCCATGACTAAAGGTGGGAATCTTCAATCATCTAAATGGGCTAGGGCCCCCAGATAGGCTTAATGATCTGAGAATAGGTATATAACCACTATTTCATAAATATTGGTAAGATGATCTCATGTATGAATGTCATTTAAACCAAGTTTAGGGCTGACCAGACTTCATAGCATTTGTCATAGGATATAGAAGTTTCAGAACTTGATTATTGTTTTGCTGTTAATCTCTGAGAAAATTTTGATATATTATTTTCTCTGAGCTATATTTCTGTTCTTTGTAAAATGGCCATATTGAAGTGATGATGTATCCTAATCTGCCATGGCTGAGTCAGGACATAGTGGGGTTTTCCTTGGTCATTACTGTTTTATTCATAGTTGTGTCTGTTTTGCCTATAGTCCAAGCTCACCTTAACCCCATGGGTTGGCCTTCGGAAAATCAATGTGTCCTATTGGTGCTGGGAAGATATGTCCCCGTTTACAAATAGTTTAATCCAGTGGATGCAATCTGAGCCCAGTGATGCTGGATTCTGTGGCATCTTGTCAGAACCCAATATTCGTGGATTGAAGGCTGCAACCTGCATCAACCCACTCAATGGTAGCGTCTGTGAAAGGCCTGGTAAGTGCACGGGTGGATTAGGTGCTATTGGAAATGTATTGAGAGAGAAACCATAGGAGGCATAATTCAGTACTAAGATGTCTAAAATCCTCATGAAAACATAGGGAATATTGATTTCAAGCATATGAAGCAGAGTATAACCCAGAATTTTAGCAGCAGAGGGAAATAGGAAATAGTCTGTGTCTCTGAATAGTTTGATCCATAAGCAAAACCAAAAGTAACTAACACTACTCATAGAACCTAATATTCTAATTAACAGTGAGATTGATTGGTTCGTTGACCACAGAAAGTGTTAATAAGAATTGCCCTGAAAGGCAAATTTCCTGGTGTTGGCAGACAAATGCTTTGGAAGAAAGAACAAAAAAGGAAAATAAGAAAAAAAAGAAAAGAAAAGATTAGAAAAGCAAGCAAATCACTGCAGGGACCTTGTTCAGAAAGGTAGTAGTGTCAGTGGAGAGAAAAATGACGAGAGCAGTTCTGTGACAGAAGACAAGACGCAAACCACAACCTCACGAAAGCTGTGGGAGAATGCTGAACCAACAAACGCTGTGAGTAGCCTCACAGGTTTGACTCTCTCTTTGGGCTACGTTTCAGCTACATAAAGACAGGCCCAGGGGTAGCCTCTGCAGCAAGCTGACAAGCCCAAGACAAACTTCCCTCTCCTGCAGAGGGACTAACAAGCAGTAGGTGGAATTGTGGATTATTTGGGGAGGGTGGGCTCAATTTACGTCATGTCCAGTTTTAGGAAAGTACTACAATTTGAGGAATACAGAGGTATAGGAGAGAATTTGTAGCATTGTAGAAGTCACTTTAAAATATGATTTATAATCTTCTGTAGGGGAACTGTCTAGCCTTTTGGAATCCCAAATGTGTCAGTGAATTTAATGAATATTCTGGTCCTTCTCCCCAAAACTACAAACATAAGGTTTTGCATATTTAGGTGGGTTGTAAAACTCCTGGAGTTTGTCCTGGGTCCCCAAATTCTAAAGAGCTTAGATCTCTACTTTTATGGAAAGATTGACTTGTTCCATCATCTTTGTCCTTAATCCCCTTTGAAAAGAAATCCATTTTTTCCCCAAGTGTATAAATACACTTGATAAACAGTACATGATGACTCGAATGTTTTTTATTTTGATCTTCATTTAGTGTAGCCCCTGAATTGATTTCATGACACTCTAATGGGTCACAACCCACCTTTGAAGAGTTTGACCTTAGCTGACATGGTGGGAGCTCTAAGTGTCTCTCTTGGGTTTAATTCCCAGCAAACCACAGTGCCAAACAATGCCGGACGCCATGTGCCTTGAGGACAGCGTGTGGAGAGTGCACCAGCGGCAGCTCTGAATGCATGTGGTGCAGCAACATGAAGCAGTGTGTGGACTCCAATGCCTACGTGGCCTCCTTCCCTTTCGGCCAGTGTATGGAGTGGTATACGATGAGCAGCTGCCCCCGTAAGTGAAAAAGTGAGCTCTAGGCATTCACACATGCCCTGTGTCTGGATGACAACTCTGCCATGGGGCAGTGCTCTCAGCCTCTGAACATTTTAGGGACAAGATCGGACTTGACCTTCTGCTCAGGTTTGTCCAGAGGCTACCATTGAGATAGTCCTGACTGATGAGAACTTCATACAGAATCAGGCACATTGATATAAGTAAATAAATGTAGGATAGATCACAGAGTACAGAAATAACTTGCCCAACTTCAGTGTCATATTATTCAATCCATGTCTCCATATCTTAATTTCCTAATTTGTACAGTAAGTTTTTCTAGTAGATAACCTCTAAGATCCCTTCTGCCTCAACATTTTGGGATTGGGAGGGAGGGTCTCTTTTGTGTGTTGGCAAAATATTGACCTCTTTAAAAATTTAAAATTTAAAAATTCATTATCTCATGTAAATGATCACAATAGAATAGTAATTTTGACTCACAGAAGTTGAATAGTCTGTTAAAGAAAGAGGTAATTTAAATACAATAAATTCAAATCTTTCTGTAGTAGTGAATTACAACTTGGTGTTTTGATTTTTTTTAATAGCTGAAAATTGTTCAGGCTACTGTACCTGTAGTCATTGCTTGGAGCAACCAGGCTGTGGCTGGTGTACTGATCCCAGCAATACTGGCAAAGGGAAATGCATAGAAGGTTCCTATAAAGGACCAGTGAAGATGCCTTCACAGGGCCCTACAGGAAATTCCTATCCACAGCCTCTTCTCAATTCCAGCATGTGTCTGGAGGACAGCAGGTACAACTGGTCTTTCATTCACTGTCCAGGTAAGATGCCTTTGTATATTCAAATGCAGATGTTTAGCTACCTATTTACAAAGAACAAAACCTTGAAAGCTGCATTGTTTATATGTAACTCCCTGCCCCTAAGCCTGGCCCTGGGCCTGGATCTGCTGGGGGTGAGAGTAGGTTCCTGAGAAACCCACTCTGAGAAATTGGTCTTTGATTCAGACTCGAAGTGACCACTCAGGAATGTGCTTGTGAGCTTCTAGAACAGTTGGGTGAGGCTGGACAGGTGCAAAGACTACCAAGAGATTAGTGGGCAAGAACTTCTCCAAGAGCCTGTCAGATAGTGCCATTGACAACTGGGCTCTTTTTGAGGACTTCTTTATGGGAAAGTCCACTGTAAACAAAGGTAAAAGGCAAGAGGCTAAGAGGAAATATCTACAGAGTATATAAAAACTGAATATCATGTAGAGTATGTAAGCCCCCGCCCTGCAGGAAAAAAAAGCTAAATGTCAACCCAACAGAAAAGGTGGATAAGGGATGTAAAGAAGTCATTCTTAGGAAAGGAGATAGAACAAGAAAATGCAAAATAACATGACACCAGTTTTTTGTCTACTAAACTGGTTCAAATTTCTGTTTCTTTTTTTCCTCTAAGATTGGGGGGATCTACAATTCTATTTCCAATCTACTAGGGATTAACCTTTAATGAAATATTTAAAGCTGTGTTTTTCCATTAATATCAAGAATATATCAGGTGAAATGACAATTCACAGAATAGGAGAAAATATTTGCAAATCATATGTCCGGTAAGAGTCTAATGTCCAGAATACATAACCCTTAAAACTCAACAATAAAAAGACAACCCAATTAAGAAATGGGTAAAGGATTTAAACAATCATAACTCCAAAGAAGAAATACAAATACCTAATAAGCACATGAAAAGATGCTCAACATCATTTGTCATTAGAGAAATGCAAGTTAAAACCACAAGGAGAGGCTGGGCACGGTGGCTCACGCCTGTAATCCTAGCACTCTGGGAGGCTGAGGCAGGCGGATCGTTTGAGCTCAGGAGTTTGAGACCACCCTGAGCAAGAGCAAGACCCCGTCTCTACTAAAAAAATAGAAAGAAATTAGTTAGACAACTAAAAATATCTAGAAAAAATTAGCCAGGCATGGTGGTGCATACCTGTAGTCTCAGCTACTCGGGAAGCTGAGGCAGGAGGATCCCTTGAGCATAGGAGTTGGAGGTTACTGTGAGCTAGGCTGACACCACGGCACTCTAGCCTGGGCAACGGAGTGAGACTCTGTCTAAAAAAAAAAAAAAAAAAACCACAAGGAGATACCACTTCACACCTACTGAAATAATTATAATAAAAAAAACAGACAATGGCAAGAATTGACAAGGATGTGGAGAAATTGGAGCCCTCGTATATTGCTTTTTGAATTACTAAATTGTGTAATTTAGTAGCTACAGCTACCTTGGAAAACAATTTTCCTCAAAAAGTTAAATATCATGTGGCCTAGCAATTCTACTTCTAGGTACATACGCAAGAGAATTGGATACATATTTCACCCAAAAACTTGTACATGAATGCTCATAGCAGCATTATTCATAATAAGCAAAAATGAAAATAACCCTAATATCTATCGGCTGGCATATGGATAAACAAAATGTGTTATATCCATACAATGGAATACTATTTGAGATTTTGGTGCAGTCATGACTGATGTAATCATTTTAAGTTTTATAACTCAGTTATCTATGTGGATGGGGTAGATAACAGGTGGGTAAACAGAACAGGTTCAAGGCTGTGGAAAGTTGCCAAGATGGTGAAAAACTGTATCACGTTAATCCGTTAAAACAGATCTGCAGAATCAGAGATTTTGTTTACAGTGATGCAGGTTGTGTGTTATGTAAATGCCCCACTCTCCCCCCCCCCCCAGTTCTGCAGTACACAGCCTATGCAGCTGTCCTAAGCAGTCCTGAGAGTTCCAATCTTCATATGCTTTTCTAGTTGTGAAGTCCTATATCCATCAGTAGTCTTAGCAGTCCTACTTTTGGAAATGTTTATATATAAAGATGGTTATTTTTATAACAATGAAAAATTTAAAGCAAATTAAATATTAGAGCATATCGTTAAATAACTGTTAGGATTCATAGAAATCATTCTTCCATTTAAAGTTTTATTTATGATAAATGAAATAATGTAATAAAATAATTGTAGTCTAAGTTAAAAATCAAAATTGAATATTAATATGAACACAGCTGTGCAAAACTGTATAAAAAATACTGCAAGAACAGATACCAAATGTTAACCATGGTCTCTGGGTAGTGGGATTGTATATGATTTCCCCCCATCTTTATATTTTTCATAGGGTAAAATATATTTTTCAAATATACTATCGTGAGCATATGTTATTTTTTACAATTAATAACAACAAAAATTTTTTTAATATTGTTATGGGCTATCACCTTGCTATGATATATTGCTGGTTTGCCTGGACTAACTCTTTTTTGATATTTTGATCTTATTCTCAAACTAGTTTTTAGTGGGCCAGTTTTGATGATTTTATATTTAGAGGCAGTAGGAACTTAAAGAGATAGTTGTTGAACACAGTTCTGGCATGTGATAGGCCCCTTGAAATTCTTTTTCTTTCAGCCTGCCAATGCAATGGCCACAGCAAATGCATCAATCAGAGCATCTGTGAGAAGTGTGAAAACCTGACCACGGGCAAGCACTGCGAGACCTGCATTTCTGGCTTCTATGGTGATCCCACCAACGGAGGGAAATGTCAGCGTAAGTCAGATTGGTCAGGTTTATTGATGGCAAATCCGTATGGAACACAATACTTCTATTTGACTTGTATATGTAGGAGGAGAAAAGCCACATTGTTTTGGATACTGCATTTCTTATTAAGTCATACTTGTCAGGGACTTATCTGAGCTGAGAGTGGGTGCTGAGCTGCCAGGTATTAGAGTAGACGGTTAAAGCAACAAGTCGAATATGAATTAAGCCTTTAATCACATTCTGCAGTGATATAAGAAAGGGGCCCAAACCACAGAAGGCACTGACTCTAAGTGCCCTGTTCCCTTTTTCCCCACAGAACAGTGCACCAGTCAAGGGTTAGGTGGATCAGCTTAGACTTGAGGGTCTGGGGGGTTGTCTCATTGTGGGGGGAGCCCCAAACAAAAGACTCCAGCAGTATTATGAATCCTCAGGTTGCAAGGAGGTTGCAAGGAGGAAGGGCTAGGAGTAGGAAAGTCCTGGGTACTGAGTTGGAGTGAGGAAAGTGTCTTCAGGGTTGCCCTCTCCTGCCCTCATAGCAGAGGCACCTGAAGAAGACCTCTGCCCAAGGCCTCAGATATGGAGACCTAGGAATGAAGGCTCCGGGGGCTAGGAATGTAAATATATAAAAGAGTATGTCTGATAAGGGGCCTGAGTCCTTGACTGCAACTTCCTGGGAGATTCAGTAGTGCTGCGTGTGCTCCAAGTCTGCTGTGGGGAGGGCAGCCTTCCCCTGAGGCTGCCAGATGAAGCCTGTGTCGTTGACTGTGTTGGGCCTGAAAAATCACACAGTTTTTTTAACCAAAAGCCAGACTCCTCAATACTTCAGTATATTTAAAAGATTTAAATAGTCCCATGTTTCCCCATTTATGTCCAACAGAAGCCTGCAAGCAGTGTAACATTTTATTGTTAGAACATAAATTCTACTCTTTTTTTTTTTTATTTTTTGAGACAGGGTCTCAATCTGTCACTTAGGCTGACATATAGTGGCGCAATCATAGTTCACTGCAGCCTCAAACTCCTGAGCTCAAGCAATCCTCCCACTTCAGCCTCCCAAGTAGCTAGGAGTACAGGTGCATGCCACCACACACAGCTAATTTTTAAGTTTTTGTAGAGACATGGTCTCACCTATATTGCCCAGGCTGGTCTTGAACTCCTGCACTTAAGCCATCCTCCCGCCTTGGCCTCCCAAAGTGCTGGGATACAGGCATGAGCCACCGTGCCCAGCCATAAATTCTATTTTTAAAAACGACAAGTGACACCAGTGAACTGATTTTTCATTTGTTCTAGTTTCCAACTAAAAAAATATAATGAATCCTTTAGTTAAAAGACTCTTTAAGTTCAGAGCAGAGGAAATAAACATAGTAACAAAGGAAATCTTTACCTACTCCCCAGATCCTACTTCCAGACTCCTAAACATGGCTCTTTAGAATATGATCCCAGACCAGCCAGGAGAGAGGTAATGTTCGAGCTCTATGTCCCTTACTCTGTCTGGGGTTCACTTTCCTGATCTGTAAAATGGGGATAATAGGGTGGTTATTGAGATTAAAACATCCAGAGCAGTGCGTGACACATGCTCAACGCTCAGCAGATATGAGCAATTATCATTACCCTTCTAATGTCATTTCCCACTACTCCTAAATAAGATTTCTTGTTCATATTAAAAGGTATTCAGTAAAAATATTTTCCCTAATCCTTGTGAATAGAATTTATCCATTAGATGATAATTAGAGCACCTAATATTGTGGAGTGATAGATGTATATAAGCCATTGTGCTGACAGCCACTCAAAACACGGGTGCGTTTATTATCCCCAAGATCAAGTAACCTGCCCAAGGTGTCACACAGCAAGCTGTGGCCAAGCTGAGCACCACACGCAGTATGTGTTGGCCTTAGCTACTAGGCTTGGTTTCACCTCCAGGTGTTGTCATCCACATATCTGCAGCTGCCATCTAGAAAAACCAGATTTTCCTCCAACATATCTATGGGGCCTGAGTATAATTGTCCAGAACATAGAGCTTGCTTTATTTTTACAGAGTCCTAACCCACAATAGAAAGCATGGTTTTAAAATACTGCAAGTAACACAAAATCTTTAATGTTTTCTTCTTTAAATTGTATAGTCCTTAGCTAAAGATAATAGCCACAATATATTGAGTGCTTACTGTGTTTTTAGTATCATACACACATTATCTCATTTAATCCTCGCAACAACCCTATAAGATAGGTCCTGTTGTTATCCTCATTATATAGACAAGGAAGCTGAGACTCAGAACGGTTAAGTGGCGTGCCCAGAGTTACAGAAGAGCCAAGTGGAGGACGCTGGATTCAAACCCGGCAAACTGAGTCAGGCCTTTGCTTTTTACTAATACACTGCACACTCCCATGACTCAACAGAGCCAAGAGTTGAACACTTGTGTTTCTGACTCCAGCATCTATTCTGTTAATGTCTGTACTATTCTGTTTTATAGGTTTCTTTTGATGATTTTTTTTTCCTCCACAGCATTTATTTTTTCTTTATTTTTTTGAGACACAGTCTTACTTTGTCACCCAGGCTAGAGTTCTGTGGCATCAGCCTAGCTCACAGCAACCTCAAATTCCTGGGCTCAAGTGATCTTCCTGCCTCAGCCTCCCGAGTAGCTGGGAGTGTGGTGTGCACCACCACACCTGCCTAAATTTTTTTTCCTATTTTTAGTAGAGATGGGAGCTTGCTCTTATTCCGGCTGGTCTCAAATTCCTTACCTCAAATGATCCTCCTGCCTTGGCCTCCCAGAGTGCTAGGATTTCAGGCGTGAGCCACTGCACCCAGTCCACAGCATTTATTTTAAAAGTACACCTCACATTGCTTGACTCCAGGAATTTGAGGCTGCAGTGAGCTACGATCACACCACTGCATTGCAGCCTTGGGTGATAGAGTCAGACCTTGTCTGCAAAAAAAACAAAGTGCACCTCTCTGCAGCCTAATGCCTTTAATTTACTCACAGAAAAACAGGGTGTAAAGTGAAAAGATATTGAGCAAAAAGACTTTAATTTATTTCAACTGGAGTATAAAATTTATTATAGTTTATTTTATATGTTGAATGAAAAAAGGTAGAGATATGTTGAGATGGCCAGAGGAGGGGGATGGGAAGAGTTCTTTTCAGTAAAGGCAAAAAAGAAGGTGGGACAAGGGTGGTGAGTCCTGAGGCCTCTAAAACGCTGACCCCTAGTTCCAAGCCCTGTTGGGGTTCAAAATGGGGCCCTGTGGAGAAGCTGAGGCAGAGGGCAACCAGACCAACCCTCCCCTCAGAGGATAGATGTCTCCAGAATGTCTCCGTGGGCCAGGGACTGTGTCTGTGTCCCCAGCCAGCATCTGGCACACTAGAGATGCCTCATAAATATTCATTGAATGAATGAAAGAATCATGATAGTGAAAAAGAGAGTATGGAAAGATCAAAACAGTGATCGCCAACAGGTGGCAGTGGGAACCAGCATTCTCTGTCATTTTGTCCTTTGCCTTTGGTTCCTTTATTGTTGCCTTTACATTATTGTCATTGTCTGAAAAATCATGACTCTTACCCATTAAATGCTCTTACTTTGATCTGTCTTTCCTATCAAGCCCAATTCAGATAAGGTTGTTCGTTTTGGGAGAAATCTGATAGTTGTAATCTTTTCAGCCGGTTGTGACTGCCCCCCCCCCCC
>VBSM01001118.1:28076314-28106258 GCA_008086735.1 Cheirogaleus medius | reverse complement strand
AGCCCAGGAGTTGGAGGTTGCAGTGAGCTATGATGATGCCACTGCACTCTAGCCGGGGTGACAGAGTGAGACTGTGTCTCAAAAAAAGTAAATAAAATAGATAAAATCTGAAAACTATTATAATTAATTTTCTAATTATTTACACCTCTCATCAGCAAAACAGGGATTTGGACATGTTCATCAATGCCTCCAAAAACTTCAACCTCAACATCACCTGGGCTGCCAGCTTCTCAGGTAATAACACACCTAGAGAAGACCCTCCAAATGGAGGTAATAGATTAAAAAATATAATATAAGAATTGAGAATGGGCTCTGGAGACAGACGGTTGGTTTGAAACCCGCCTTTTGCTATTACTTATTAGCCATGAGACCTTGAACAAGCACCTAAACCCCTCTCTAGACCATAGGATTATTCAACTGTAGAGTGAGGATAACAATATTTACCTCCTAGAATTGTTGTGTAGATTAAATTAGGTTATACCTGCCAGAGCTCACCAAGATGTCAGGCTCTGCGTGGTTGCTGCCCCTACCCTACTGCCACCACTTGTACCCTTGCTGTGGCCACTGCCATTATCATCTACATCCATGCTTAAGAAGTGAAAAATTCA
This sequence comes from Cheirogaleus medius, assembly GCA_008086735.1. Lineage (NCBI taxonomy): Eukaryota > Metazoa > Chordata > Mammalia > Primates > Cheirogaleidae > Cheirogaleus > Cheirogaleus medius. The sequence goes on along the minus strand of VBSM01001118.1, from coordinate 28,105,650 downwards.
AATGACTCAGAAATGAGAACATTTTAATTAAAGTGAGATTTTAGTAGGTATAGAGAAATGTACTTTGGGAATTAAATCAAGTTCTAAAATTATAGCTTTAGCTATCTTGTTTGTCTTACTGTAATTCACTGAAGATCTGCTGGGTAGAAAATCTAAAGAAATAAAGGATGACCTTGATGTAATGGTTAAGACAGATAACCACTACTTGATAACTCAACAGATAGATCTAATTTGAATTCTGCCCTTTATTTACTTGCACTTTTGGGCAAGTTACTTAAGCTTTCTGAGCCAGTTTCCTCATGTGTGAGGTGAGATAGTAAAAACACCTAGCTACGTAGAGTGTTGCAAGGATTAAATGAGATAATAAATAAATTACTCAGTGTAATACATGAAACATGGTAAACTCTTACTGAAACAAGGTAAATTCTTACTAAATGGTAGTCATGTTTCATCATTGTTATTACTGTTGCAATACTGATGTTTTTTGTCAAAACACAAACCAATTAGGTGCAAAATAAGAATTTTGCTTTTTGATGCCATTTTATGTTTTATGTTTATCTTCAAAGACTGTGTAGAATTCAGAAGAAGTTCAGAAACTTGCAATGAGGAGAGATTTTTAAGAAAAAGTCCAATTATCAGAGTATTTTTCTGGAGAAAGGCAATGTCTCTGAGCATGTGAAAGATTTGCAATGAGTGTCTCACTAAAGATATTATAGTCTGGGCTCTAGTCACAGGGTCTAACTCAGATGTGGAAAAAAAGTCCATTTCATGAGTCTTTATAGACACTTGAATTCCTGGCTGAGGGAAGATATGGAATGTTGAAGGGCTGTCTGGGAATAGGTAGAGTTATACCAGATTGGGGGACTTTAATACAGTTGTAGCTGGTGGTAGAAGGTGGGGGGATTGAGTGACCCCTTGAACCCCTTCCTACCTATTCCTGTTGAGAATTGAGGCCACTGCTGGTTCGGACGTGAGGGGTGGATGAGTGTCCCTGCGGGAGTCTGGAGCATTATCGAGAACTGTAAAAGAGAAATGCACAGGAATTGAAGTGTTATGGGCAGAGTGAATGCCAGTGCTTGTTAATAGGATTCTAGTGGTATCTCTGTTTAACCTGTTTCAGTGGGATGGCCAGTGGGGAGTTGCAGGGGTTCCTGGTGAAACCATTCTGGTTAGGGGCACAGGTTTGTGTGTCATCCTGCCCAGCTTTAGGTCCCAGCTCCATTTCTTGCTGGCTCTGTGACCTAAAGCAAGTTAATTAGTTTCTCTGAAACTTAGTTTTGTAACCTGTAACTGAGGATAATAATAGCATTGTTGTGAGGATTCAATGACATTGAGCTCTTGAAGGCTGTTCTTGGAAGATAGTAAGAATTCAGTAAATGCTAACTATTATCCTTATCATTAATGAGAGCAGATTGTGTTAAAAAAAAAAATGTCTCTTCTATGTCATTCTTTTCTTTCTAACAGCTGGAACCCAGGCTGGAGAAGAGATGCCTGTTGTTTCAAAAACCAACATTAAGGAGTACAAAGATAGCTTCTCTAATGAGAAGTTTGATTTTCGCAACCACCCAAATATCACGTTCTTTGTTTATGTCAGTAATTTCACCTGGCCCATCAAAATTCAGGTAAGAAGTGCTTTTTGGTCTCCTACCTGCAAAGATGGTGAAATCTCTGTAGTAAAGACTAAATTCACTAATTTGGAACTTGTGGTAAATGTAATGTGCAATGTTGCTTTACCTTTGTAACATCTATGGCAAAGGAATGCTAAACACATGTAACTGTAAAGAAGATTGTATTGGGGATGGTTTATATCACTTCTGAAGGAAATTTATAAGCACTTTTGAAAGCACGTTGACATATAACAAATTGGGTAATTACAAACATATTCATTTCTTCATTGAGTACTTGCCATTAACCCTGTAGGGCTACAGAAAGCGCTCAATTCTGGAGAGAGTAAGGTGGGTATAAATGAAACTAACACACATATAACCAGCGCAAGCCAGGGTGTGAACGTATGAGAAGATCCCAAAAGTGCTGTCAGAGTTTAGAGGATATGCTGACTTCCTTTCTTTTGGTTATCTGCCTAGCAGTGGAATTGCTGGATCATATGGTAGCTCTATTTTTAGTTTTTTGAGGAACCTCCATACTGTTTGTCATAATAGCTATACTAATTTATGTTCCCATCAACAGTGTGCTAGCGTTTCCCTTTCCTCTGCATTCTTGCCAGCATCTGTTATTTTTGTCTTTTTGATAATACCCATTTTAACTGGGGTAAGATGATATCTCATTGTGGTTTTGATTTGTATTTCCCTGATGATTAGTGATATTGAGAATCTATTCATATGCCTGTTGGCCATTTGTATGTCTTTTAAGAAATGTCTAGTCAGATCATTTGCCCATTTTTAAACAGGATTATTTGGTTTTTTTGTTATTGAGTTGTTTGAATTCCTTGTATATTCTGGTTATTAATCCCTTGTCAGATGGGTAGTTTACAAATATTTTTTCCCATTTTGTGTTTTGTCTCTTTGTTGATTATTTCCTTTGCTGTGCTGAAGCTTTTTAGCTGTATCTCCATCTCTCAACTTATAAATATGGTATACTTCTAATGTTCACTCACTAATTCAACACCCAAAATGCATTATTTCTAGTAAACAATATTATAAATTGTGTTTATAGCATCAAGCCAACACCAAAAACTTTGAATAATGTTTTTTTGCTATAAGAAGACAAACTATTATAATATGTTTACTATGGGAATATATTTATGCTTCCAAATTTGTATAACCCATATTTCTAAGGTGGTTGTGACTTGGCAATCCCATTTATCTGTTTTTGTTTTGGTTGCCTGTTCTTATAAGGTCTTACGCAAAAAAATCTTTGCCCAGAGCAATGTCCTGGAGCGTTTCCCCAGTGTTTTCTTCTAGTAGTTTTATAGTTTCAGGTCTTGGATTTAAGTCTTTAATACATTTTGACTTGGTTTTTGTGTATGGTGAGAGATAGGAGTCTAGTTTTATTCCATATATAACCCTTTTTTGTATTCCAATGTTCATAACATCATTATTTATAATAGCCACAGGTGGAAACAACCCAAATATTTATCAGCAGATGAATGGATAAACAAAATGTGGTATATTTGTACAATGAAATATTATTTGCCTTAAAAAGGAATGGAATTCTGATACATGCTATAATATAGGTAAACCTTGAAAAACATTATCTAAGTGAGATAAGTCATTCACAAGAAGACAGATAGTATATGTTTCCACTTACTTTAAACATCTAGAATATACAAATTCATAGAAAGTAGATTAGAGGTTTCCAGTGGGTCAGGGGTGCAGGAAATTGGGAGTTACTGCTTCATGACTATTACAAAGTTTCTGTTTAGGGTGATGAAAAAGCTTTGGAAATGATAGTGATGATGTTTGCACAGCAATTGTGAATGTAATTATTGCCATTGAATTGTATCCTTAAAAAATGGTTAAAATAGGCTGGGTGTGGTGGCTCAGGCCTGTAATCCTAGCACTTTGGGAGGCCGAGGTGGGAGAATCGTTTGAGGCCAGGAGTTTTAAGACCAGCCTGAGTGAGAGCGAGACCCCATCTCTACTAAAAATAGAAAAATTAGCCAGGCATGGTGGCACACACCTATAGTCCTAGCCACTCAGGAGGCTGAGGCAAGAGGATAGCTTGAGCCCAGGAGTTTGAGGTTGCAGTGAGCTATGACGAGGCCACTGCATTCTAGCCTGGGTGACAGAGCAAGACCCTGTCTCAATAAAAAAAAAAAAAAAAGGTTAAAATAGTTAATTTTTATGTTGTATGTATCTTACTACAATAAAAACAAATTTTAAAAAATCACAGCAAGGTGCTTCTGTAGATATAGACAAGCTTATTCTAAAATTTATATGAAAAGGCAAAGGTTCTAGAATAGATATAACAATTTTGAAAAAGAGGAATAAAATGTAGGAATCCCTATACTCAATGTTAAGGCTTATTATTTAGGTACAATAATCAAGACATTGTGGTTATGGTAGAATGATAGACACATATAGATCAATGGGATAGGTTGATCTATAGAACCCAGAAATAGAAGCACATAGATATGTCCAACTGATTTTTGACAAAATTACAAAGGCAAATCAATAGAGGAAAGATAGCTTTTTCAACAAATAGTGCTAGAGCAATTGGACAATTATTATTCACACGCAAATAAATGAATTTCAACCTAAACTTCACATCTTATGCAAAATTAATTCAATCACAGAGTTAAATGTAAAACATGAAACTGTGAAACTCTTAGAAAAAAATATAGGAGAAAATCTTTACATTCTAGGGGTAAGCAAAAAAGATTTTATATTTGTTACCAAAAACATCATCCATAAAAGGAAAAATTAATAAATTAGACCACATCAAAACCAAAAATTTTTGCTCTGTAAAAAACCTTGTTAAGAGGTTGAAAAGACAAGCTACATACTGGGAGAAAATATTTGCAAAACATTTCTGAAAGAGCACTTGTATCTAGAATATAAGAAGAACTCTCGAAACTTAACAGTAAAGAAACATAATCCAATTAGAAAATGGGCAAAAGTAATGAAAAGATATTTCACCAAAGAGGATGTACCTATGGCAAATAACCACATAAAAGATGTTCAGCATCAATAACCATTAGAGAAATGCAAATTAAAACCACGGTGAGATACCACTACATACCAATCAAAATGACTAAAATGAAAAATAGTAATAACACCAAATGTTCGAGAGGATAGGAAGAAATTATATCACTCATACACTGCTGATAGGAATGTAAGATGGTACAGCCACTCTGGAAGATAGTTTGGCATTTTCTTATGAAACTAAATTTGTACTTACTTTATAACCCAGCAATTGAATTCTGGGGCATATATCCCAGGGAAGTAAAAAAAATGTTCACACAAATGTCCATACAACAATGTTTATAGCATTTGTACAGCAATCAATATTGCAGCTTTCTTCATAACAGCCAAAACCCCAAATATTCCTCAACAGGTGAATGGTTAAATAAACTGTACTGCATACACATCATGCAATAATATGCAATGGTAAAAAGAAATGAACTATTGATAAACACAACAACTTCAGTAAATCCCGAGGAAATTTTGCTAACTAAAAAAAAAATCTTAGAAATTTACATACTGCATGATTCCATTTGTATAACATTTGAAAATAAAAATTTTATATATATACATATACACAGTATATGTACTGAAGCTTCCGATTTCTCTGACGACTTCTGACTCTGACCTCTAGACACTCTTTTAAAAGGGTTTGTCTGGTTGGGCGCAGTGGCACATGCCTGTAGTCCCAGCTACTCAGGAGGCTGAGGCAGGAGGACTGCTTGAGCTCATGAGTTCAAGTCCAGCCTGGGCAACAGAGTGAGACCCCATATCTAAAAAATAAAAGTTAAAGGGCTCATCTGATTAAGTCAGGCCCACCCATACGGGGAAGGGTAATATACAGGGTGTGCACACCTGAAGGTGAATCTTGGGGGCAACTTAGAATTCTCCCTGCCATAGGCTGCATTTGGAGTAGAGCTAGCCCAGGTTTAGGTTGTTTCTCTGGACCCAGCAAGGTTGAGCTATAGGCCCCATCCAGTCAGTACAGTTTAAATTTGGTAACGTCCCCGACACTATATATAAAGTTACAGATCACATACATTTGTTAGATTATGTAAAATTCTTGATTCAGGTTCTAGTAAATAAAGTTTATTGACTTAAGTTGAGAATTGTTTTCATACCGACATACTTCATCATATTCTGAATCCAATTGAATATCAAGCTTTGTTGCTTAAAAACGATTAATATTTTTAAGATTCTTAGTGAATATCTTGACTTATGCTGCTGATGTTTTTCCCAGTTGGAAAGAGGACTCTGCGCATATAAGCAGGCTTTTGTGCTGGAGATAGCCGTGCTGTTGCCAATGCTGAGTTCTAGTTTTTTTCCTCCCAGCGCCCTATTGCTCCACCCTCTGAACGTCCCTGAAATGGTTTTAGAGCTTTCCTTCTAGAGGGAGCTCTTCCACACACTTAACTTAGAAGAAGTAATAATTTTAAGTTTAAAAATCAAAGAGATGTTGATCTTCTCCCTGAGTTTTTGGTGCTCCTTACCTGGGCTGGATCACTAACTTGAATAAGACCCACTTAATGAAAACTGCCTTCAGGAGCACTTGCGAAAATAAACGATGGCACACTCATCGTTTAGTTTGCCAGGCTTTCCTTGAAAAAGCAGGTAAGTTCTATTGAAAATGTGTCTTTTTGATCTTTGGTACAAATGACTGCAGTATTCACAAACAGTGTGAACTGGACCTGTGGTGTCATGTGTTCTCCGTGTCCTCACATGAGCCCAGTGGACACTGGTTCTCTCTGCCCTGGGGACAGTATTTGGCTGTGTGCCATGTGGGGGGCTGAGCTGGCATCTTCCAGCTGGTGTCTTCCACGATACCTGCATCGTGTTATCAACAAAGGGGGATGCATGTTTTTTTGTTGCTCTTTTTCCCCTAGAACCTGAGCTTTTCTGGGTGTAGTATGGCTCTTAAACACACACACATTTAGCAACTATACTAATTCAGTAAAAATGGAGAGACTTATTTAAAGGAGAAAGTAGGGAAATGTCTAAATGATGTAGCATAGGTTATTCAGTTAAATTTCAGTATGACTTTCAATGCAGGCAAAGCTTTTTTGCCTTCGATTCTCATTTTTTAGAGTAAAGTAACTAAGGAAATGTAATTCTCTACTCGGAAATTCATATAAACATTGGTGCTTTAAAAATGGTAATGCTAAACTCAAGTTCCTTCACTCTGAACCGATCCCAGGATTCTTTTCCATAATTAGGAACAGATCAAAACCTATAACTGCTAACTGAGGGAATTTGAAACTAACTATAAAAATCTTTGTAGATGCAGTTAAAACAAACAAACAAGCAAAACACCCAGACTGAAAAGGCCTGTGTGTAGGAGGGTGGTGGGTATGTTGGGGCCAGTTGTGCCTATTTTCTGGTCGGTTGTTCCTGTCGGTAAGCACCCTTCCCTTAGCCCCTGCTTTCTGAAAGCTATCCTACTTGTTCTCCCCAGTAAGCAGGGGCTCAGCTGGCTTCAGCCATGCCCATAGTTTGGGAGGGTAGCTATTCAAGATAGAAAATGGATGTGCAGACGTTGTGTGTGAGGCGGGAAGGTGGGTTGGTGGGGCTGGAGTTCTGGCTTGTTACTGACTCTGCAACAGAGGTTGTTATTGTAATGTGGAACTAATATTTAAGCCCTCTCCACGCTGGGTGTTTCATCTGCTATTTTATGTAAGAGACCAGTGTTCACAAGTGAAGGCAACATAGAATTAGTATTGAGAACTGGGCATTCATTTAGATTTTAGAGTTATGTTTATGGGTGCTAACAGGATTGCTGTACTGAGCAAGGAATGTGGGAAACTTTTGTTCACTCGGATGTGCTTTTTTTCTAAGAACAGCTTTATTAAAATATAATTCACATACCATACAATTCACCCATTTAAAATACACAATTCAATGGCTTTTAGTATATTCACAGAATTGTGCAGCCATCACCACAATCAATTTTAGACTATTTTCATCACCCCCAAAAGAAGCCTATAGCACTCACTCCACATTCCTCCCTTCCCTGGCAACCACCAGTCTGTACTTCCTGTCTCTATGGATTTGCCTATTCTGGACATTTTATATAAATTGAATCACATAATATGTGGTCCTTTGTGACTGGCTTATTTCACTTAGCATAATGTTTTCAAGGTTCATCCATGTTTAGTATGTTGCAGGACTTCATTCCTTGTTATAACTGAATAATACTCCATTGTGTGTATGTAATGTATTTTATTTGTCCATTCATCTGTCGGTGAATACTGGGGTTGTTTTCACTCTTTGGCTATTACAAATAATGCCAGATATACTTTTAATGTTTATATGTATTGTTTAATATTTATCCATACCTGCTGGTGTTAAATATCTGTACCTTAAGAGTTTTAAGAATGACAAAGCCATGAAATACATTTAGAATTAAACTACACTAAAGTCTTTATTAGTTTCAAACTACATTTAAGGTTCTTGTACAACCTTGTGGTTTTCATCATCAAGAAAAATCCAATCTGTCTTCTTGAAGGTCTCCTTTTCTGCTTTTCAGCTGTGGCTTTGGCTGTTTCTTCTCAGCTCTTTAATGCCATTGTTTCCTCATGTTTCATCTGCACCCTTTCTCTTTGGATAGTCTCATCCACACCACCTGGAATACCACCTATGGCCGAAAGGGTAAATCTTTGTCTCTAGCCAACCTTTCTCCTGTGATCACCATAGCCAGGAACCTACTATATTTCCTTAAAATTCACTCACTCAGCAAACTTTCTAGCCCAGAGCAGCAGCCATGTTACAAGTGGACAGCAGGAGCCTCTCTCAGAAGCTAGATGTTAGAGGTGTGCCCATGTGACCCTGGGAGCCATGAGAAGGGAGGGAGCACCCTGTGTCACCTGAGTCCAAGTGAAGAAAGGCCACACCAGAGCTGAGTCCTAAGGAGCATGAGGTGGGGGCTGGGGGTGTTTGTGGTGGGGAAAGGGAATGACCAGTCACCTTTAGGAACTACCATGAGTTTAGCTGAGCCGAGTGATGTTGCTTGTGAGGAAGGAGCTAGAGAGCTAAGTTGGGCTGTCACAAAGAGACTGGGGGTTTAAGCTGAGGAGTGTGAACTATATAGCCTGAATACCACTGGGAGTCACTGAAATGTTTTAGGTCGAGAAGTAACCAAAGATGGCTGTTTAGAAAGACCCCTCTGGCAGCAGTCGGAGTGTGGGTTGGAAAAAGCCAGGCCTGAATCAGGAATCCAGGTGGAATTCTCATGTCATAACCCGGAGGAGGGCTCCTTCTGATGACACACAGCCCATAGCAACTTTCTGTCCTCACCTGTGCCTCCGCAGCCATACTCTTATCTGTATGTTCACTATATAAAGATTCCTTAAGGGGTACGACCATATTTTGTATTTCATTGTCCTCAGTGTCATGTGTAGTGTTAATCAGTTGAAGACGCTCCATAAATGCATGTTGGATAAGTGGACAGTTGTCAGTATGAAGGCTTTAGGGTAGGTTTCAGATCTTTCTTCTTTTTTGCAACTTTTGTAACTCTTATAAAGGTGCTGACAGCTTTTTCTGATATTGTCAGAACAATTACTGACCAGTGCTACAGGCAGTCTGAGGTTGGAGACCTAGAATTTGTCATCCCAGTCTACATAGTGTGGCATTAGGAGATTGAATTGTTCTTGATTGGAATTTTGTCCAAAGAATTAGGAGGTAGAAGAAAAGGGAGGGATGAGGACACAAACATCCCATTTTATAAGGTGGACAGGTAGAGGTATTATTTGTATTGGAATCGCTGAGAGTGAAATGATAGGAGGTCATGGGGAAAGTGAGTGGAGAACAGATGAAATAAGATTGCCCCTGAGCCAATAATTACTGAAGCTGGATGATGAGCATTTGGGTCCCTTAAACTATTCTCTGTACTTTCTTAAAAGTTTAAAATTTTCATAATGAAAAAATGAGAAAAGATAATACAGGTGATAGAACAAGAAATAAAGGTTATGAGTATATTATATCACCTCCTATGGGAGCTTCCCAGAGGGCCTACTGCCTTCACCCCCAAGCAGGGTGCACCAGGGGTGTGAGGGCTCCTCCCCGTGGGGCAGTGAGGCCTCAGAAGCTGCTCTCCAGTGGGCCGTGCGCTGTCCAGTGCGTGCTCCAGTGCACTGTCTCCTGCTCCTGCTGCTGTTCGTGGGTAACAGCACATCCTCTCCCATATCCCGGGGTGTTATACTCATTTCTTGTTTCTGTTGGCGTCGTTCCATCACCATCACCCTGAGGATAATAACTGAAGGAGGGGAGGGGCCGATGGCCTGAACCACCTTCTGTTGTGGTAGGAAGTCAGTAAGAGGTGCCTAAGATGGGTAGATCAAGAAATAACAATAAAACATAAGTGATAAAAAGGCAACTCCCAGGAGAACTGAAAAACAGCCTAGTTAAAGGTGGGGGCCTAATCATTGCTTTTCATGATTAGCAATGATCTTTCGCTCTCTTTTGGTTCTTTTTGATATTTCAGTCAAGCATGTAGTTCTCTAATGATTTCTAAATTATTAATAAATGTGATCAAATGGAATAGGAATTCTGGAGAGTGGTAAAAAAGGAAGGGCTAGAAAAGTTTGGGAAGGCAAGCACAGAGCAGTATTGAGGTGGGAGGGTGGGAGTGGACAGATGGGCAGTGTTAGCCTACATGGCAGCAGTGACTGACTCAGTGGTATTAACTGGCTTTGAGGCTGTGACCAGAGCTTGGGTATACAGTTTCTGTGCCAGCGCAAACCAGCATTAGGTGGGTGGTATGTGAGGCCAGATGGTGGTCACTGGGATGCAATCCAGGGCTGTGGTCTCAACACAGAGTTTCATATAGAACTTGGGGATTTTTTCTAAAAAAAAAAAAAAAAGAAAGAAAGAAAAAGTTGTTTTGTATCACAGCAAAACTCAAGGAAGGAAGACCCAGGTTAGAATATACTCAGCCATTGCTCATAGACTCTTCCATCCTTGGCAAAGCCGAGGCCTGAGTGGAAAGGCTGTTGGTAGACAGGCCTATGCTCTAATGGGAGGAATTAGTCCTCTCCTGGCTCCTAGCCTTGCAGTGTCCAAAACTGTCTGGCAAGATTGGTATGTCAGATGAGCAGTCCAGATGGCAGCCATGGCCACTTAGGTTCTCTCTGGTTCTGATGAGAGGGATGAGGGGCCCTGGTCTGGGGTGCCCCAGTCTTGGTGAAGCTACTGGCCTTAGGAGGCCATGGGAGCCCCTACTAGATTCTGCCAGGTGCACATACCTTGGGTTTTGTCAGAGCCTAACAGGTGTTGCCTTGAAGTGGGAAGGCTTCACCTCACAGGATGGCCAGCTGTCCTTCCCATCCTCTCCCTGTCCCGTGTGCTTGTAGCAATGAAGTTCTTGGTGGAGAAGATAAAGGCAAATTAGAGGTCCTTTCTTCTATCTTTTCAAACCTTATATACTGAACAATGGTCTTTCCCAAGTCATTCAATATTTATTCCTTGATCCAAGCTTTTGAGTACCTACTTTGTGGATGGCACATAGTAGATGCAAAAATACAAATATTTTTGAAAAAGAAAGCATTTGTTATATGGTAGTTGAATATAAGAAATATCATATTTTCTTATTTTTATAGTAAGCTTGGGCTCAGGCTCTACCCACCATGCTTGATGAGAAACTCTTTCTCAGCCTGTTTTCGTAGACACCCATTCCCTTCTCTCAGGGATATACGGACACCTCAGGGCTTCAGAGATTTGGGGAAGGCCCTCTGGTCTCATCTTCATTTACTGACTGCTGCTGCTCCCGTGCCCTGGCCCCTTACTCCATTGAGGGCAGCCACCCTCGCTCTCATATGTGATGGGCATGGACACAGAATAATCACTGAGGCTCTGGAGCCTCCCTAGGCCCACTATGCAGACACTCTATGTTCCCAGGCACTTTCACAGTGCTGAAACACCCTCTGCATTCCCTCCCTTTCCTGGTACAAGTTAATTTCATTTGGGGTTTTAACCTTTCAAGTAAAGATGGGGATTTTTTTCAGTGCAGTTCCTGAAATGCTGAAGAAATTGTTCTGGGGAAGGAGCAGAGGAGGGAGACTTTTTAATAATTCACAAATTCTGAATTTCCTGAAGTTCAGCCTATGGACACTAGCATCAAAATCACGTGGGGAGCTTAAAGATCCAGAAGTAGGGGGAGGGGGATAAAAAAGATTGAGAAGCAGGGAAAAAAAAAAAAAAAAGATCCAGAAGTAGGGTTAGGCTTGGGGTTCTGACTTGGTCGTAAGATCTCCAGGGTTTGGGAACCATGGCCTGGTTCTCGGAATACAGAGGTGTATCTGCTTTTGTGTGGGAGGTCAAGAATTACCTTTTCATTCATTCTCTTATAACTAAAAAGTCAGAAATTGGTATATTCATGACAGAAGAATATAGGAATCCTCTGCTCCAGGATGTCCCTGTGACCACAGTCATAGAGTAAGTGGAATATGATTATCACATGTCCTGAAAGGGAAGCAGATAAGTGCTGAGAGAGCAGTGAGGAGAATGAGCCAATTCCCGGGAGGAATGGGGGCGGCCGGATCAGGGGGGCAGTGGTTGTGCTGGGGCATGAAGGACAAGGAGGACCACACTGCAGACAGGCAGGGAGGCTCCCTGGTGACCATCTGGCATCCAGTATAATAGTATAGTGACCTGAAAACACTTGTTTGGCTGAAGCACAAAATTAGTGCTTGGGGAAGTGCAGATCCATAGTATCCTACCCCAAACCCAGGGGCTAGTCAAGCTTCTGAGTTTGGAGTTTTTCAGAATTTATGAACACATCAGAGGGCCCACAGAGCAGACACACTTTAGTCAACATACTGATGAGAGTTGAGTTGGAATCCGGTTGTGGAAATGTAGAGGGACATAAATTTTAGATTTCTGGAGTGTGGAGAGTGATATCTACTGCATGGAAAGGGAAAAGAATGACATTGTGAGTTTTATTTATAAGTTGTAATTAGATTTTCTTCTTTGTATTAAAATAGATTTTAATGTAGGAAATCCTCATTATCTTCAGTATCTCAAAAGCCCCCAAATCCATGTCAATATTTTCATAATAAATCTTGAAAGAAAGGTTTGATTGGGATATTATCTTGAAAATGAAATGAAACAGTATGAAAAATGTTTATTTTAATTTTATAGTTAACAAAATTTAAATTATGGATGCAACCAATGGCCAGTTCTTAAAAGAAAGAAAAGTCAATCAGGTCTTAAGTTTTGGGAGAAAGACAGATCATCATTTTTCCAATTATGTCATTTATTCAGCAAATTTTTATTAAGCACCTGTTACATAGTGGTCACTGCTTTAGGTGCTGGAGATATAGTATTCAATATGGTAGGGTAAAGTCCCTGTCCTCAGTCCTTACAGATCTTATTTTCCATAAATGCACAGATAGGGCTGTGAATTCAATAGAGCGAGGTAAGCAGATAGGGTGTGGCTGCAGTTGTGCATATGGTGCCCAGGGATGTGATGTCTCCTTCACTTCAGACTTCATAGCAGGATTTAAAAAGCAATAGTCAATGGCCTTGTCAGTTTTCCCAGGGTCTTCTCTTAATCCTGGTCAGAGTATTATGAAGCACTTACCGTATCTTCATCCTTTACCTCTTCTTCAGTTGATAACTGATGGGCTAGACCTTCCAAGTCTTCCTTTGTCAGTGGTTTTGTGTGAGTAGTTCTGTTACAGCACTTCACTAAAAATCTTGTCTTTTGCCAGGTTGATTTTACAGGTGGTTTTCATTGTCTGACATGAGTTGAGACAGCCTAATTTATGCTTGCTATCAAATTTATGCTTTTTACACTGGGTAATTTTTAATAGCACTCCCCTTCACTCTCAGAAGTGCTCAGTTTACCCAGTAAGTTCATCACATTATCAAAGATTGACCAACAAAAACTGACGCAATGGGTGGGGTGTTAAGCAGGACTGGATGTTTCTGTGTGGTCAGTGCATTCATAAACATGTTATGACTTTTGCTTCCCTACTCAACCTTGTAATTGCGGTGACTTAGATGGTAAAAATTCAACAAAAGAGTCTTGGGTACCATCCACACTGGGACCAGGTTATATGAGGTTCTTTACGATTATAAATTGGACATGAATATGGTGTAGTCCTGCTTCAGCAAGAAATCAGGTTAATGGTTGGGATCCCAGCACAGCGGGGAGCTGCCCTGAGGAATGTTGCATGGCACAGGGCACATGGACACCTTATGGGTCCTCTGAAGGAGCTAGATCCAGAGATTTTTGGCATCCAGCAATGAGTAAAAGTATCTTATGGGTTTCTTTAAGTGTAAACACTGAAGACACACTAATGTTTTAAAAGATTAAAATCTAAACAGAGCTAGGGTGGACTTTAATCTGTTTCCTTCTCCCTCTTTATGTGTTGTAACTTGGAATCTTCATTCCCTAAGATTGAATAACCTTGTTTATATAATTATCTTCCAATCTTATGTTAAAACTTTTATGTGAGGACCGTTGCTCATATCCTGCATCTTTCCTTCTCTCATGGAGCTGAAACCAGTTATTGTAATACATGACAGAAAAGAAGAGAAAGTGGGTTTCTTTTATCATAAGAAATCTCTGCAACTTTGTATTTTTTATTATAAATGGTGGCTAAAGAGAAGACACAAAAACTTCAAATTCCATGCCCCAAAAGATTTTATGGCCTGAATAGGTAGTATTGGAACTTTATTTATGGAATATCAAAAAGAAAACAAGACCGTCAAAAAAGCAAACAGTTGAAGACTCCCTTTTGCCTCATTTTGAGAGGGGTTAGGTGGGATTAGGAAATAAGATGCTAATCATTTACTATCCTGATTCTTATCGAACTTATTTTCTGTGCTGGGACAATTACCACCTTATTCAAAATTGTTTCATTTATAGTACCATTGTTTCTCCAAAGAGGGCCAAGTTCTGAAAAAAAAAGCAGGGAATAAAAAATAAAAAATCTGGCCAGTACTATGTATATTGTAGGTAATATTAAAGACACAGTTCCCATATTTAATCAATTCTGAGATACACATTTTCTCATACTCTAGTATCTCTGAAATCACAATGCATCTTATAGTCAATGATTTAAAAAGCATTGTGTCATAGTTTATTGGCAGTGTTTTTTCTTAATAGTACACAAAATAATTCCCCTTTTAGTCAATGGTGTCTACAGTTAATGAAATATTTTGGGTTTTTTTATATTCTTGGTATAAAGACTATTATAATAAAATTATTTAAGTTCCAACTGATGACATGCTGTCAGATGGTATTCAGTGTAGCAAAACTGGAGGCATGGTATTTTTTAAAAAGATAGTATCTTGAAGTGAGTACACGTTGAGTACATAAATGTTGAAGGAATGAAAGGCACAGGTGAGGCTACCTACCTTGAGACAGATCTAAGAATTGGTGTTTGAAGCTCAAGGAAAGCATTGTGTCTGGGTGCAGGCACAGAGAGGGAGCAGGCAGATTGACTCACCTGCCATTAGGTCTTTAATGTAGGAGTGCAAGAGGTCTTCAGGGTCAAGCTGAAAGAGCTTAAGGTCTGATGTGAAGTGCAAAGGGAGGCTGCAGTGGGTTATGCTGAAACATTAGAATATTACTTTGGGGCTGGCAACTAAACAATAATAAAAAAAGCTGAAGGGGTGAGACACTTTTCCTTAAGTGAAAAAAGTTTCATAAATTTCTTCTGTAAAATGTGAAGTCTATCTTTCAGCTTAGCTCTTGAAATAAGAAGGCTGAGTCAGTGATGCTGTGTATAATCACACTACCTGTTTTTCTGTCACAGATTGCCTTCTCCCAACACAGCAATTTTATGGACCTGGTACAGTTCTTCGTGACGTTCTTCAGGTAATCTCGCTTATACAAACTATATCTGTTCTTTTGATTTAGGCCCTCGTTAATTCCATTAATGGAGTACCAGCTCATAAAAGGTGAAAGAATAATCCTGTTTGAACAACAGATCAAATTTACTTTATATGTGTTCCTGAAAAGTTCCATGTCAGTTACTGTAATGTAAATTTAGTCTAACCTGATAAAATGAAAACATTTGGTTTGTATGTTCTGGCTCTTGTGGGGGGCAGCTTTGCATGTACCCTGTACTAAATTGTAGATAATTTGGCTCTTCATATGGAGAGAATTTTGGACTAATACAGCATTTAATTAATAATGGTTACTGATGTGAGCTACACTGATGTGATGTGAGCTTACTCGTGTTCAAGAGATGACTCTGGTGATTATCCAGAGTTTTAAAGCTAAAAGTGATTTATTTTAGTCCCCTGGAATTTCCTCTTTTATTTGCATAGGTTTTTTTCTTAGTTTAATTTTATTTTTATAAAAATAACATATACAAATAATTGACAAAGACAAAAAAGTGCTACAGTTTTTATAATAGAAAGCAGCAACAGCCTGCCTCATACCTTCCCACCCCCACTTCTCCCCAGTTTAAATTGTTTTAGTTGTTTTTTACTTCTCTATGCTTATGTTAATTCTTGACTTTTCAGTTCAGTTATCTTTTGGAGTTCTATTATAAGAGATTAGGATATACTGCCTTATATTGCCTTACTCAACAACCCCCCAAAAGCATACAACAGCCCCTTCCTCCCATTCATTTAATCAGGTATATCACATGCCGGCTAGATCAGTGATCGCTGTTTATGTTATTAAGCCCATAAGACTCCTATTCACAGCTGAATTGCACTATATTTATACTTCCCCATTTTTTGGATGGAGGGATCATTCTTTGCTTATCCTAAATGTAATATTTGCCATGTTTTGGTTAACTATTCAATTTTTCTGTGTACTTTACCCCTGCATTATCACTACACTCTAACAGAACTGAAAATCTCTCAGTTTGGTCAAACACAAACAGGTACTCTCTTGGTTTTCATTTCCCTGGGAGATGTCTGCCCTAGAACCCTCCAGCCTCCTGCTCCCAAGTGCATTAGTTGTTCCCGAGGCCTGCTGCATAGCTGTCATCTTGGGAATTTCTTTTGCCTTCCTCCCATATTGAAGTCTCTGTTTCCCAGATCCCATGTCTTCATTTTCCTATATATTATATTTTCTCCTTTTACTGGAGCACATTTATGAGAAAAGATGTCCAGGAGGTAACTTTTCTGTGAACTTTCCTGACTGAAAATGTCTTTATTTTACCTTCACAATTTGATTGAACGTATGAATATAGAATTCTAAGTTTGAAGTCCTTGTCCATTGGAGTTTAGATGGCATTGTGCTATTTCTTCTAGCTTCCAGTATAATATTTAGAAGGCTAATGCCATTATAATTCCCACTCCTTGTATAAGATCTGTTTTCTCTCTTTAAAAAATTATATTGAAGTGTAACATGAAGTTACAGAAATGTTCACATATCCTAATAAGTTTGTAGCTCCATGTATTATCACAAATTGAACATGCTTATGTGTAGCCTCTACTCAGAACAAGAAGCATCACATTATTAATACTCTAGAAGCTCCTCAGTCACTGCCCCTCGCCTGTTCCCCAAAGGTGCCATTTACCTGACTTCTCTAATCATACATTGCATTTGCCTGTTTTAAAAATTTATTATAAATTAAGTCACAATAAAAAATTTAAAATGATTTGAACTGATTAATAAAGAAAATATTAAAAACTTTCGGGAAGCAGTTAAAGTTGGACTTAGAGGGTATAGTTTTAAATCTGTGGTTCTCAACCGTAACTGTACCTAGAATCACTTGGGGAGCTTTTGATGTCCAAGTCACGTCCCAGGCCAATTATATTAGAATCTCCAGGGGTGGGACCCAAGCATGTGAAAGCTCCCCAGGTGATTCCAATGTGCAATTAAGGCTGGGAATCAGTGCTTCATTGCCCTCAATAAATCAGAAAAATAGCTGTTAGTTAAATCTAAAGAAAGAATTAGAAGGGAGTAAGGAATAGAAACAAGAACAAAAATTAATGATCTAGGGGAAGAAATGTAGTAAAGAGGTATTTAAAAACCACAGATTGAATCTTTGAAAACAATAATAATAACCTCTGGCAGGATTAACCAAGAAAAAAGAGAGAAGGTATAAATAACCAGTGTCAGAAATAAAAAAGGAGGCATTACTCCAAATCCTACAGACATTTTTCCCCCTCCAGAGGAGTATTTTATAAACAACTTTATGTGAATGAATTTGAAAATGGAACAGATGGAAGGAACCATTAAAAAAAAATCTGTATACAATTACCAAAACTGACACAGAAAAAAAGAGGAAACCTGAATAATTCTATATTCATTTTAAAAGCAATATATAATTTAATTTTTATCACAGTGAAAACTCTAGGCCCAGTAGCTTCATTGGTAACATAACCTTTTAAGAAAGAAATAATATTAACAAAACCTAGAGAATAAAAAAAGAAGGAACATTCAGTTCGTTTATGAACCTAGCACAACCTGACAAGAATATTAAGAGAAAAGAATTTACAAGCCAGTCTCACTCATGAATAAGGAAGCAAAATCTGTCAGTAATATTAAAAGATTACTATATCATGACCCAGTTGGGTTTATTCCAGAAATTGCAAGATTCCTTTAGCATCAGAAAATCAAGAATTATAATTCACAATAATTGCATAAAGGAGGAGAATAATATTAATATGATCATCTTAATTGATGGACGAGGAAGCATTTGATAAATTTAATATCTATTCATTAAAAAAAACCTCTTAGAAAACTAGGAATATAAAGAGACTTCTTTAAATCTGATAAAGGAACAATATATAAGGTCAACAGCAAACCACATTCTTAATGGTAAAATGTTAGAAGTTTGAATTTGAGAACAAAACAAAGATGCCCACTAACACTTTTATTCAGCTTTTTGTGATAGAGGTTCTAGCCAGTATAGTAACACAAGAAAAATAAAATATATAAGGATTGGAAAGGAAAAAACAAAATGATCATTACTCATGACATGTATTGTATTCATAGAAATTCAAAAGAATCTACAGATTAAGAATTGGAATTACTAAATCAGTTTAGCAAAGTTGTTAGCCACAAGGGCAATATAAAAAAATCACTTCTACATTGTTTGGAGACATACACCTCTTCTTATCAGTAAGGGCAGATGCTGGCATAAAAACCATACAATTGTATTTCTTATAGTAAGCCATCGGCTGGCCTCCTTTCCCATGTACCATGAAAGAAGAAATCCTTTCCCGAGTGATACTGGGGAGCAGATGGCATCCTGTCAAGATCCCCCAACATCCTGACCCACTTTTTGCCTCCTGTGAGCTGATGAGGTTGAGAAAGAATTATCGGCAGATTCCTAACTTGCCCTTTTCAATATAAAGTTCACTCGTATTTTTTTTTTAATTCAGTTGCTAATAATATGCTTTGTTCTCCAGAGTGCGAGAGACCCAGCTTCCTATATAGTCTTTAGGTATTACTGGATGATGACCTCTCTATCAAGAAGCAGCTGGCTGTGTCTGTCCGAAGTGAGGAAAAATTAATGAAAGTAAAAAGTAGATAGTAACAAACAATAAGCTGCAAGATCAGTACAGACCCAGTAGTCACTAGTCACATGTGGCTTGTGAGCACTTGACTAAGCAACTGAATTTTCATCTTATTTAATTTTAATGAATTTAAGTATAATTTAAAAATTCATACTCAATTCATTTATTGGAAAACTTAAGTTTAGAACAATTTAGATATGTGAATCTACTTTTTCAAATGTGAATTTTATGAAATCTAAAACATCAGATTTTTTAAATGAAAATTTAGTGTTCAGATTGAGATATACTTAAGTATAAAACACACACCAGATTTTAAAGATTCAGTAGAAAATAAGAATAAAATATTTCATTAATAATTTTTATATTGATCACATGTTGAAATGATATTTTGGCTATCTTGGCTTAAATAAAAATCTGTTATTAAAATCAATTTCACCTGTTTCTTTTTACTTTTTTAATGTGGCTACAAGAACATTTAAAATTTCATTTGTGAGGCCAGGTGCGGTGGCTCATGCCTGTAATCCTAGCACTCTAGGAGGCTGAGGCGGGCGGATCGCTCAAGGTCAGGAGTTCAAAACCAGCCTGATCAAGAGCGAGATCCCGTCTCTACTAAAAATAGAAATAAATTAATTGGCCAACTAAAAATATATAGAAAAAATTAGCCGGGCATGGTGGTGCATGTCTGTAGTCCCAGCTACTCAGGAGGCTGAGGCAGAAGGATTGCTTGAGCCCAGGAGTTTGAGGTTGCTGTGAGCTAGGCTGACGCCACGGCACTCACTCTAGCCTGGGCAACAGAGTGAGACTCTGTCTCAAAATAAAATAAAATAAAATAAAATAAAATAAAATTTGTGGCTCACATATTTCTTTTGGACAACAATGATATAGATAATTCAAAGGGAAAAAATTTATAAAGACAACGTAAAAAGGTATAATAAATATACTAAACTAATCCAAGTATTTTAAAGCAAAAATATTAAATCTTCATTAAGACTTCTTAAAGTAGAAAACCATCATGAAGACAAGAATTCTTATATTATAAAATACCGAAAGTAATTTATGTTCATTGTAAAACTTTAAGCAATATAAAAATAAAATAACATAAAAATTTAAACTTTCCCCAATCCCACTCTCTAGAAATTACCACTGTTAATATTTTGGTATTTATGTTTCCAAAAATTTTTCTCTGTGTATATATACTGCACATAAATTGTGTTTTTCTGATTCTTTGGTTTATAAAGTGGGCTACCTCAGGTCTTATATAACCTCAGGTCTTATAATTGTTCTATAACTTGATTCTTTTATTCAGTGTTCTGCGGTTTACTTTTCCCATGTGTAGATTCACCTCATTTTTTAAAAAACAACTTTTTCCATAGTATGAATGTACCATATTTACTTAACCGTTCCCTTTTTCAACTGACTCTTTGTCCTCAATTTTTTATTGTGTATGTGTTTGTATTTTTCTGTGAATATCTTTCTGGGATAGCTTTTTATCGTTTAATTGCTATATCAATGCAAAAACACTGCCAAATGGCCCTTGAGAATTGTTGCATAAGTTTACACTCCTACAGCAAGAATGAGCCTACCTATGTCTCTTACTCTCAACACTAGATATTAACATTATTTTTAATTTTTCCAGTCTGGGAGATGTCAGTGGTATCTTTTAGTTTGATTTCTTTAATTATTAGTGATATTTACTGGTCTATTATGGTTCTTCTTTGTGTTACCTGTTCATATCCTTTGCTCATATTTTGATTGGTATGCTTGCCCTTTTTCTCACTGAAATTTAGGAGCGCTTTATATTTTGTGACTATTAATATGCACATGTACATGTGTGTTATATTTTTCTAAGCAGTTGTTTGTCTTCTAATTCCATATATGGTATTTTTCACCAAGCATATCTGTCAGTCTTTTCCTATATTTTCTTTGTGAGTGTTTTATCTGTTACTGTTTTTTAATGTTTAGGTCCTCCTTTATCCATCTTTAATTTATCTGGATATAGCTTCACTGTTTTTCCAAGTGGTTATGCTTCTAGAAACTTGTCAGTGGATTAAGGCAGGATGTCATTCCCTCAGCTCCAAGGCCACACCATCCAATAGGCCAGGAACTCACCCTCTATTTTAAACTTTTTCAGATTATGCCCACCTCAGCTCACTGGAGCTTTGGGAGCACTGCAGGACCTATTACAAATGATGCAATGCCAGCAATATGGAATGCTGGAAATTTGATGAAACGCCTTCTCTTTCACAGGGAAATCTCCATAGAAATGTAGATTACAAAAGGAAACCACCGTATCTATCATGTTATCATAGAAAAATTTAAATTCCCAAATCTCTTCCCACCATGTTTTTATTCTGCTTAGTGCCAAGCAGTGACTCAGCTGACACCGGCCATCTCCCATGGTTTCTTCAGAGTGGGGCCAAAGGATCATCTTACATTCTCGCAAATTCAGTATTTCATAAATATTTGCCCTGTGACTTCCACTAGATAATGAGTCCCTCTGAGGTACCTGTCATTCCCTTTCTCTTTGGCCATGTGCGCAGCAGGGTATGGGTGGGGGTGCACATATTCAGTTCTCTGTGTTGGCCTCAAAGGTGGGTACCCAATCCTACCGACCTGTCATGTTCTTACTCCTTCACAACCCAGCATAATTGTCCACTCCATGAATTCTTCTCCTGGCACATTGCCCCCAGAGACCACCCCTTCTTGGACTCTGCCCTACTCATGTTTTTATTACAGCACTAATCACCCTTTAATGCAGTTATTTAACTGTCTAAATCTTAAGGGTAGCCAAGACTAACCTACAGTTTGACGTGCAAAGATGAACAGGGTCAACTAGAGGTCTCACCTGCAAATTTTAAATTGAGTTTGGAGAGCCTGAAACAGTTATCTCATGGCTCTCAGGCCTGGCTGTACCGGGGAAGCCTGGGTACACCCCCCTAGAGATGCTGATTTAATTGGTCTAGTATGGGACCTGATCACATTTAAAGGTATTTTAAAGGCTTTCCAGTGAATCTGATGTTCAGCTGGCATTGTGAAACCATAAGTTAACTGAAAGTTGTGTGGATTCCGGGTCTGGGGTAGTATTACATCCATCTATATGCAAGCTTCAGGGAGGCCAGGTGGGGAAGAAGGGAGGGGTCCCGTGACTGCTGAGGAGATGTGAGCGTGGCCTGAGCTCCTGGCAGCTTCAGGATTCCAGCCTGCAGCAAGGGCAGGCTGCTGTATTTAGGGCTCTGAGAGATCCCTGTATTTATTCCCCCACAACCATACAGTGACCACCTAGGTAGTACTTATCCGAGATTTAAATTCTAGATTGTTAATTACAGTATTTTACATGATATATGAACAGTTTTTATAAGTTTTACAGGTTTTTTCTTGTACCATTTTATGTGTCTTCCCCTTTGTTGAATGTTTTTGTTGTTACCAGAACTGTATCCTAGAGATAATTCTCTTGGAGAAGTTCTTAGAACTTCATTTGGGGTAGGGAGGCCTTCAGTGTGAAGACTGGAGTCTTTCTTGAGTTTTGCAACGTTATCTTTTATTTCTTTGATTTGGCCGGGCATGGTGGCTCACGCCTATAATCCTAGCACTCTGGGAGGCCGAGGCGGGTGGATCGCTCAGGGTCAGGAGTTCGAAACCAGCCTGAGCAAGAGCAAGACCCCGTCTCTAGTAAAAATAGAAAGAAATTAATTGTCCAACTAAAAATATATAGAAAAAATTAGCCAGGCATGGTGGTGTGTGTCTGTAGTCCCAGCTACTTGGGAGGCTGAGGCAGAAAGATTGCTTGAGCCCAGGAGTTTGAGGTTGCTGTGAGCTAGGCTGATGCCACGGCACTCTAGCCAGGGCAACAGCGTAAGACTCTGTCTCAAAAAAAAAAAAAAAAAAATATTTTGTGCCAAGCTGGTCTGTTGCGCCTGGGATATGAATCATCCCTTTGTCCAATGTATCCCCACTGTGTATGCCACCTGCCCATTGGTGTCTTGGTTATCAGATTGAAAAAACATAGAATATATAGGGTTCAGTACTACCCATGGTTTCAGACATCCATTAGGGGTCTTGGAACATACCCCTCGTGGATAAGAGGGGACTGCTGTTGCCAAATCACTTCTCAGCAGTATCAGCCAACTGACTACCCTGTCAATGCCATCAGTGAGACTCTTCTAGCTTCTGTGACCCAGACTGCCCTGAGTTCACTCCTTCTTGGCCTCCCTGCTGTACAACCTTTTCGGCCCAACCTCTCACTGCTGGCATCCTCCCAGACCTTGCCCTAGCCATCTGCTCACTCTGCATTCTCTGGTTGGACCCTGCCTTCCCCATTGCAGCATGACATGCCCAGAAGTGATGATTCAATTTGGTCCTTCCTCACCTGTCTTTACCACCTTCCCAGTTGGCAACATGGAACTTCCAGTTCCAGGCCACTTCTCTCCCTTTCACGCCCAGCGGGCACTCGCTTGCCACGCCCAAGTTACAGTCATAAAGCACGTCAGGCCATCCGGCCACTCCCTGCCTGCCTCCCACCCCACCCTGGCTCGAACCATCGCAGTTGCCCCTGGACTGTTTCAGTTGACTTTGGCCCTTCTATGATCCACGAAAATTCCAGAGGAGACCTTTAATCATAAATTAGTTTGTGTCTGTCCCCTTATCTCATTTCCTGTGGCTTCCCGTCATAGCTAAAATAAAATTCAGGGTCCTAGGTGAAGAGGCCTCTGCTTACTTCTCAACGTTCACCTTACACTGTTCTCCTCCACATTTCTCCTACCTGGTCTGTCTCCTATTTCCTCAAAAGCACTAAGCTCTTTCCTAGCCCTGAGCATTTGTACATGCTTTTCCCTCTTTCTGGAATACTCTTCTCGCTGCCCTTCATCTGTATACTTTTACTCATTCCTTGATTTTTCCAAACAACAACCAGTTCTCCAATTCTCTGACACTAACTGGGTGTCGTACAGTTCATTTCAATTCTGACACTACCCACAGTTAGAGCAGACCCCACAAGTTAAAGACTCAGTCCCACTTCAGACACCAATAACTGGGGCCCAGGTTACCACAATTCTGTGGAGCCAACTACAAATTCAGGAGTTCCAATGACACCCCCACCCCAAGGTTTAGCAATTTGTTAGACCAACTCAAAGAACTCAGGGAAGCACTATACTTGGAATTACAGTTTTATTTTAAAGGAACAGCCAAAAAGAAGAGATGGAGATGTGGGAGGAGATGTGAGAGATGAGGGTGGGCGAGCCACCCTCCCTGACATTGATGTGTTCCCCATCTCGCAAGCTCCCCCAAGCCTCATCATTTGGGGTCTTAGGTTTTATTACATAGGCACGATTTATGAAATCTCTGGCTGTTGGTGATTGAACTCCATCTCCAGCCCCTCTCCCCTCCCTGGAGGTTGCAGGATGGGGCTGAAAGTTCTAACCCTCAAACCACCTAGTTGGTTTTTCTGGTGCCCAGTCCCCATCTGAAGCTATTTAGGCCCCTCCCCATAAATCATCTCATTAGCATTCAAATACTCCTGTCACTCTGAAAATTCCTAGGGTTTTAGGGCTCTGGGCCTGGAACTGGGGACCAAGACCCACTCATCCTTCTAATCCTGGCACAGCATCGCTTAGTCTAAGATACCATCCTAGAATCCTGAAACTAAACTGTCTCCCCTTGTTCTTCTCTCCCATAGAACCGTATTATTTTTCATCATGGTACTTATCACAGTTTGAATAGTATATTGTATGTTTACTTGCTTTCTATCTGTGGCCACAGACTCTAAGCTTCAGGGGCGCAGGCACACTGTTTTTGTCCCCGCCCCCATATATGCACACCCTCAGCATCTAGAACTTAGTCTGCTCAGATGTTTGTGGGAAGTAAACTGGACTTTCAGGAGACATGCAGAGTAACAAGGAACTATGGCCACCAACCTCCCTCAGGGAAAAGAGCTTGTGCTGCTGGTGATGGCTTGCTTTTAAAGGATGTAGAGGCTGTGTGCTAACTCAGAAGCTCCACTTAGCAGGTATGCTATATCCTGGGACCATGTGTATGGAATGAGATGATCCTGCTGCCAAGTACCAGCCCGGTGAGGACCAGCCACTTCTGCTGGAAGCCCAGTCACTGGAGACTGAATGGCACCATCAGAACTGATCAAGAAAGAGTCTCTAGGGACCCTAGCATCTTGTGTAATAAACAAGGACAGATGGTGTTTTCATCACTTCTCCTTTGTGAAGGTTCAACTTTTGGAAAAGAATCCAGAACTTTGATTTTTCTGGACGATGTTTATAAACTAGAGATGATGAGATTTTAGCTAAGAATAGAATCCTTGTCATGAGCATGAGGAAGAAAATATATTCCGAGAGCAAGTTAACCAAGTCCAAAAGAATTTAAAATGGAGCAAATAAGGAGAAGGAGAAAGCTATCCAGATAATCCCAAGCCCTCTGAAGAGTATGTCGTATAATACAGAAAAGAGAATTAGAGGTGGGGGCGGGGGAGGTCAATGAATCAAATGAGAAAATCAGCGTGAGGGGAGTTAGGAAAAGTACTTCTCAGGCTTGAGGCACAGTGAAGTGAACCCTAGATCTGTTAAGACCTCTTTATGCCTTAATGAGATGCTTCTCCAGCCTCAAGCAGGAGCCGCTTGTATAAAGAGGGACATAATGACACCCTCTCGCTTGCTTGCTCTGAGAACTAAGTGAGGTGATATATGTGAAAGGGCTTTGCAATCCTGGAGGTGATGTGCCAGTGAGGCTAGAAGGATGACTTATTAGTAAGAGGAGGAGAGGCAGCTAACGCTGTGAAAGTCTGTGGCTGCAGTGAGAGGAGCCGTAGAGGGCAGCGTTTGGGTGAGGATAAAAAGAGAAACAGGTGGTGTCACGCCAGCTGGCCAAGAGGGAATATAATGGGAATTCCCGAGGTAGACAAGATAGAATGTTTTCACAAAACCTTTTATTATCTGAATTTCTGCCAAGACTCTTGTCAGATTGACAGCAGACATTTTGACACATCCACAGCTCATTGACCATTTTATTTTCCAGAAGATAGAAATGATACAGGATATTGCTACTCTGGACTTAATTCTGACTAGAATGGTGAATACAAATCCTAGGAATTTGGGAAGAAGCAGTGGTATCTCTCAGTTCAGGCTTGCCAGGAGGTCAAGGCCAGGCCAAGAGAGTTTTAGGAAGGCTGGACTTTAAGGGCAGGGAAGGAGCCATTCTTTAAAGGCCTCAGTCTCTGGAAGGAAAAGAGAGCCACTTCAGGACACTCTCAAAAATATAATCCTAGCTGTACCGTTACAGTTAAGCTGGTGAGAAACAAACAGATGTCCCCAAACTCTCCCAAATTGTGTTTTAAAAGACATACAAAAGATAGAAAGAAAGACTTGAAAATCAAGGCATGGGCTGGGCGTGGTGGCTCAAGCCTGTAATCCTAGCACTCTGGGAAGCCGAGACAGGAGGATCACTCAAGGTCAGAAGTTTGAAACCAGCCTGAGCAAGAGCAAGACCCCATCTCTACTAAAAATAGAAAGAAATTAGCTGGACAACTAAAAATATGTAGAATAATTTAGCCGGGCATGGTGGTGCATGTCTGTAGTCCCAGGTACCCAGGAGGCTGAGGCAGGAGGATCGCTTGAGCCCAGGACTTTAAGGTTGCTGTGAGCTAGGCTGACGCCACAGCACTCTAGCCTGGGCAACAGAGTGAGCCTCTGTCTCAAAAAAAAAAATAAAATAAAAATCAAGGCATGGATTTTTCAGAATAGTCTCAGGAAAGTACAAACCTCAGACAAGCAGGGCTGGGTTTGGAATAAAAAAGCCAAAGGATTCTTGTTTTATGGCCTGGGGCCAGTGCCTTAGTATTAAAAGAGAGAAATATGTTCTTCTTTAAGCATGAGGTGTGAATGACATTGACAAAATGCTAATAATTGTTGAAGCTGAGTAAAATAGGCTGACATGTAGGAATTCACTAGATTTTTCTCTCTACTTTGTGTATATTTGGAAATTTCCATGATAACATTTTTTAAAATTACATATGCATTGAAAAATATAGAAAACAATTGATAACAGGGACTACAGTAGGATGAACACTGAACTACAGCCACATATGTATCCAAATTAGGGGTAGGGGAAAAAAAGAAGGGAGGGGTATCAGTGAGTGCCATTTTTTTGGAATGACTGGTAAGTTCTTTGTTATGTTTACCCCAGAAACTATGCATGTGTCAGCTTTGGGAGACGATCACTATGTTAGTATGCTGTTTTTGTCCCTGCTTGTAGCTGGAACAGGTGGAAGGAGTGTTGGTGTTTTCAACGGGTTTGCATTGAAGACAGAAGGCCCTTCCCCCAGGCGTTGGGGAAGGGGACACTGACTTTCTGTATTATGGGTGGTCCCAGGAGAGGCCTCTGAGTGACACCAGGGTCCTTGCCTGTGAGGCCAGCTCTGTACTCAGCTACAGCAGCAATCTCTCGACCATTTTAGAAGCTGTTCTCGTTGGCTTTAAGTTCTTCCTTGTGGATTTGCTGCCTCCTTGTGTTTATTAGAATAAAAATGACAAAAAGCAGGATTATGCGTGGAAACCAACAAAGACTGAGAAGGTTATTCTCAGACTCCTTTTTCTTCCTGTTCTCCCCAATTTCTCAATGTTGGAGTACCCTCAGGACATTCTCTTCTATTTGTATTCACTCCCTTGGTGACCTCATCCAGGTTTATTGCTTCAAATACCATATATATGCTGATGACTCTCAAATGCCGTGTCCAGGCACCCAGCCTCCAGGTTCGTCTGTCTGCCCAGGACTTAATCCCTTGGCTGTCCCGTAGATATCTCAGGGCTCAGCATGTCCAAAATGGGATTCCTGATGTGTCCAGATTCCAAAGTGCTTTTCACACCCCTGCTACCACCACCCTGGTTTGAGCCACCATCATCTCTCACCCAGACTACTGCTCTCCCTGATTCTGCCATTGCAGCCCTCCTGGTCTTATTAGCATTAGTTAAATCATGATACTTTTTTGTTCAAAAACCTGCACTGGCTCCCTCTCCCACTCCGTAAAATCCACTGCCCTTATAATGCCTGCAGTGCCCCATGTGATCTACCCTCCACCCCAACCTACCCTGATTCTTTGCCTTTATCCCTGGCCTTACTTACCCCACTCCAGCCACACTGGCCTCCTGAGGTTCCTCAAACCATCCCAGGCACATCATTGCCTTGGGCTTTGAGCTGACACCTCTTTGTCCAGGTGCACTTTTGCAGACATCCATGAGCCACCTCCCATACTTCCTTTGGATCTGTGCTCAAATGTTACCTTCTCAGGAAGTGAGGCCCACCCACTCTGACCATCCTCCTCTGGAATGGTGCTGGCACTTCTGAACTCTTTACCCTTACTGCCTTTTTATTTCTGTAGCACTAAACTACCTTCTGACATGCTCTATAATTTCCTTATTTATTTTGCTTACTGTTTTTTTATCACTTGCTGGAGTATAAACTCCATGGGAACAGTGATCTTTGTCTTGTTCATTGATGCATTCCAGTATTGATTAAAAGAACAGCGTAGACTGTCAGAAAGGAGTAAGGGTTGGCAGTGGCAAGACAGCAGGGAAGCCTTGCAAGGTAGGAACTGAAGGTTCTCCACTGACTCATGTCCCTAGGGAGACTGGGGGTGATCCTATTGGATTGCCTTTTGTCCGGGCACCCATTGGAGGGATCTGCACCCTTGTGCATCTTGGGGATGCAGTAGGCTAGAGGAGCCTTGAGGTTTCTGTTTGTGAAAGGGCGGTTCAGTCTCCTACCATCTTAGAATGCCTTTCTCCAGCCAGCCCAGGAAGGCTGTCCAGTGTCAGCACATGGGTGCACTGAGGTGCCATTCATGTAGCTGACCCCATCCTGCAAACTCAGAGCTCGGCAAGAGGGTACCCGATGGCACAGGGCAGAGAGCCTTATGTCTGCATGTGGAAAAATACTCTGTAGCAAGCCCCTGTTAAAAGTTATTGAGTAAAAATGCCAGTTTAAATTTTTTTTATAGCAGTTATCTAAGAGGTTTATTTGTTAAGCTCATTCTTGCTTTTAACTGTAAGTCAACCATTGTCTTTACTATAACAGCTTTCAAACCATTCAATACCTGGTTTACAGATGAGAGAGTATTAGAATCATTTGCAGTTATAAGGCCACTAGGAGTTATTTTCTAATATTTTTAAGAAAATTGTTGGCTCGAGTTTGGTCATCTTAAATGTGTTTTATTTTATAAAAATATACATATTTACTTTGTAAAAATTTTTTTTTTTTTTTTTTTTT
>VBSM01001118.1:28060099-28076214 GCA_008086735.1 Cheirogaleus medius | reverse complement strand
AAAAAAAAAAAAAAAAAAACTTTTCTCATTTTCTTAGACTTTACCAATGTTTGCTAATTTGATTAAATAGCACACTTATTATTTATTATAACTGTCTTAGAATTATTTTTCTTATTTGTGATAAGCCACTATGGACCATTCTGATAAAGGCCCAGTGGAGGTCAGGGCTCTCTAAGTACCATGTAGGAGGTCAGATCTGGAAGCTCAGCTCACCAAAGTCTTCGCATACTCTGTTCCCTGTGAACTGGGACGTTGTCCTGGTGAAGCCTCAGAAGGGAGCCTGGAGTTGGTATTTGGGGGTTGTTTTCACTACCTGGCCTGAGGCCTGGGTGATTGGTAAGATGCTGACTCTGGGGGCTGGGATAATAACTCAGTACTTTCCTTTCTCACAGTTGTTTCCTCTCTTTGCTCCTGGTGGCTGCTGTGGTTTGGAAGATCAAACAAAGTTGTTGGGCCTCCAGGCGTAGAGAGGTAAGCCTCAGTGGATAAAGATTAAAGAACCCTTGTAATAGCTTTTATTCTTTCTTTTTCTCTTAAGCAAGTTAATTTTAGCTATTTAGGGATAACTGATAGACGAATCCACAGTAAGAATAGTGCTGCCTTTCTGCAGTGTATGGTTCTGCAGTATGTGGTCAGAAGACTTAGATTAGTTCTACATAAAGTGTAATTAATTCTGCACCACAGGGTTTTAACTTCCTAAAAGGAAACTCTAGTATTAATTTAGAGATGCCAATTTTATCCTTCCTACCAGAACCTGGAGTCCTTGACTCAGGCTGGAGCTCTAAGGGCTTGTGAGCACACCCATAGCACAGCCTTCTTAAGAGACTTTCCTAAGAAGGAGAGTGAAATCAGCCATTTAAGCATCTCAAAAATTTATCATTATTCAAGGAAAGATAAATGTGTGTCTAAGTTTTTAACATGACTTGTTTCTAAATGAATCTTGATTTATTTCTAGAGCTCTATTCCAAAAGTAAAATAAATCAAGCAAATACTTACAATTGACAAATTCAAATAAATAAACTTGGTTAAAAATTACAACATAGCCAGCATGATGGCTTATGCCTGTAATCCTAGCACTTTAGGAGGCTAAGGCAGGAGGATCACTTGAGCCCAGGAGTTTGAGGTTGCAGTGAGCTATGATGATGCCACTGCACTCCAGCCTGGGCAACAGAGTGAGACCCTGTCTCAAGAAAAATTACAACATAAAAACTTGTTTATTGCAACTTTCACTTGCATCATTACTTTGCCTTTTCTTTTAGTCATCATGTCAGTTGCATTGCTGCTAATGGTAATGGTCACGTATGTAATATCTAGACTTAGATGCTCTCCTTGGTTTTCTGTGTCTACTCCTGTCTTTTTCTGTATAAAAATGTGTCTATAGATGAGATTTAGAAGAGAATTGAAGTATCTAAAATCACATCTCACAAGCACTCAGTGCTATTCATAGAACATTAGTGTCTGAAACAGGGTTAAGAGAGGCTCCAGGATATGGGCCTCTTCCTGTGGGCCACCCATGTGGGGTGATGTTGTCAGAGAGAGAATGTTGCATCCTCTTTTTTATTTTTTTTTTTTAATTCAGGGGATAACATATTCAGATGGTTTTTAAATAGCTCTGTTACTGATAACATTTTAAAATCCCAATGAATTATAGGATGTCTGAAAAAATATAAGTTATCAAAATGGTGTAAGAAAGAAGTAGGAAAATACTATAAGCTGCTAACCAGGAAAGGAATTGAGAACTTGTTGAAGTATTACTGTCTCCAAGAAGAGCATTAGACCCAGGGAGTTTCAAATGAGATGAGCTCATGGAGATAATGATAGCCTATTCCTCCTTTGGTGCTTATGAGAATTATTTTCAAAATCTATAAACTGTTCCAGAGCAAAGGAAAAGATGGGAAGCTTAAAAGATTCCCAACTCATTTTATGCATAGAAACCTTGATAGCAAAGCCTGACAAAGACAGCACCAAAATATAAAGGCCAGTTTCATAGTGAATGTATGTGCATTAGTCTAGTTGCCAGTGTAATAAAATAATCATTTAATATCAGAAAACCTATTGGAATATATGATGTCAGTGTATAAAAAATAACACCTAAATTCTTATTAGAGGCGAAGCAGTCATTTAATCATTTATTGAAATTCAAACAATTCAAACCCTATTCCTAATTTAATAACAAAACTCTTAGTAAACTCAAAAATATCTTTTTAACACTATGAAGAATATCTAGATAACCAGCATCACTCATGATGAGAAAACACTAGAAGATGTATCAATAAAATCCAGACAAGTTATGTCATAATAAGAGCTGATATTTGAGCATTTCTAAATTCCAGGTCCTGTTCTAAATGGTTTTATGTCAATTAATTAGTTTAATCCTCATACCAACCATATGAAATAGATACTGTCACTAGCCATGTTCTATAAATGAGGTAACTGAGGATCAGAGAGGCAAAGGTAACCTACCATCATCACGTAGTTGCTAACAGACAGAACTTGGCTTTAAACTATGGGCTTCTGCCTTCACAGCCCAAATTCCTAATCATCATGTAGTCCCCAAGGTCATTTAATTTTGTTCTGGATGTCGTAGACTGTGCACTACGTGAAAAAGCAATAAGAAGTTTCATTACTATTGGAAAGGAGACAAAATTATTATTTTCATATAATGTTATTGAGACTCAGATATTTGCTTGCATAAAAATTAATACTTAAGTATATCAAAAATAAATGAATCAACAGGATTATTTGCAACGTACATGAGAGAGAAAATAAAGAGATGAACACCCTGTAGAAAAAAGGTTAAAAAAAAGTATACTTAGTATGCAGTTGATCAACTAATAAACTAAGCTTTTACCCTTATGATCTGAAATTTCTCTGTAACTGTGAACCTGACTGGTTTCATCATTTCTAAAATATCAGTCATGATTTATTCCATCTCAGAATTGTAGAAGCAATGATTTGATGTTATTTGTAACAACAATAATAGTAGCAGCTGCCACTCTTTAAGTCCTTGCCATATACCAGAACCTGGTTTAAGTGCTTTTACATATGTTATCTCCTGTACTCTGCATAAAGGCACTAGAATGGAAACTGAAGCAGGGTAGGTCACTCTACTGTGACCCCAGCACCTAGAATAAGACAGAACCCAGAGAGGGGTTGCTGCATATATTTATTGAGTAAATGGACCAACAGCTTTATGAAATGTAGAAATGTTATTATTGGTATTTTAAGAAAATGTTTAGTATAAAAATGCCATTCTAGAACAGAGCCATGATCTATCCATCCCAAGATTCTGTCTCCTGTAATAGTTCCAAGTAGATAGTTAAAAGTAAGGCCTGTTTGTCTTCCATGGCATAATCTCAAAGCTTCAACAACATGCCCAGAAGATCTCTGACACCCTTAATGATATGTGAATGGGCATTCACCATGTGCTAGGCACTGTGCTATAGTATCTCATTTGATCCCAATGACAATCTTAGGGGATAGAAACAATTTCAGAGAGGAGGGAACTGGAGCCCAGAGACTTGAAACACCTTCCTTAAGGTCACACAGCTGGAGAGTGTTGGAGCAGAGATTCACAGCCAAGCTCCCCCAAATCCAGAACCCCTGCTTGTCCCTCTACTCTACAGAATTCCACGTTTGTTTATATTTTTAGCTTACACCACCTCTCTGAATGAAGAGTTCTCTCACTTCCTATCTGCTGTGTAAGGAGGCACAGGTTTTTGTTGCTGTGTGAATACCTGGTTGAAGTTTTATCAGGAAGAAAGAAAGCCTGGCTTTAATCTAGTAATAGAAATATGAAGAGACAGGGCTACCTCATTTGACATATTTAACAAGCAGACGTTACAGCATTACATCCACAGTACTTTAATATGTAACGGACTTTTAAAAAATATAACAAGAGTAGTGTTATCACATCCCACAAATTTTAATAATTCCTAATGTTATCTAATAGCCCATGTCCAGTTTTCTTTGTCACAAAAATATCATTTTGGACCTGATTTGTTTGAATCAGAAAGGATGAAGTATTTTTAATATGTGGTATTAACTAATAAAATCCCCTCAGTACTCGTTGCACAAACGCTTGCTGTATTATTTATTAGCAACTTCTTCGTGAGATGCAACAGATGGCCAGCCGTCCTTTTGCCTCTGTCAATGTTGCCTTGGAAACAGATGAAGAGCCTCCTGATCTTATTGGGGGGAGTATAAAGGTGAGAACGTGATTCAAAAGTTCCTATAACTTAACTTTTTAAAACTCAGGCTTCTAAATTTGAGAAACCAGAGAGGGCAAAAAGCCTTATTTCATTGCTTCTTATTTTTACCTCTCTCTCATTCTTTTTAACAATAAGCTAAAACACTGAAGTTGTCAAGTGTTCTTTTCCTTTCATTTTCCAGTCTTTGGTTCATGTCATTGAGCATTCTCATGTTCAGGGGATTTTAAAATATAAATGGCTTGTTGTCTGATATTAAATATTCTGTGGCATAATACTTTAGAACTCTTATTTGAAAATAGCTAAATTGAACCATTGTTCTTTATAGATATTTATATTTTGGGGTATTTTTTAAGCAGTGAAATGATAATTCACTGTGTATATATTCTTTTAGAAAATCTTTCTGACCCCCACCCAAAATGATGGAGAAAGTGATGAGACTATTCCTTTTGACAAAACGATGAAATATTCAGATACCCTGGGAAAGTAACTATAAATCCTGAATAAAACTTTATTAGTGTTACTGAGCTAACAAGAAGTAAGTGAAATCTCCAGGGACTACTCTCCCTTCCCTCCCCTGAAAAGAACAAGTCATAAATCAAAACTAGAAACATGAGTTGTCTTAAGTGGTTCCAGATTGGTGCATATCACAACTCCCACCTGAGATAGATGCAGATCCTCTCCTTAGAAGACATCCCCAGTTCAGCCCTGTAGGATTCCCACAGATCAAGATCAAGTAATTAAAGATCACCAAGGACAAGAAGAGGCAAGCCACCATGAATAAGAACCAGCAGAAACAACAGATGACGGATTTAGACAGGACATCAAAAGTCAGAATTGGCATCCAAAGAATATAATATAGCTATGTATGAGATGTGTAAAGAGATGAAAGATGGAATCATAAAGATGAGGAAGCCATGAGAGTCAAGAATGGCCAAGCGGCCGGGCGCGGTGGCTCATGCCTGTAATCCTAGCACTCTGGGAGGCCGAGGCGGGCGGATCGCTCAAGGTCAGGAGTTCAAAACCAGCCTGATCAAGAGTAAGACCCCGTCTCTACTAAAAATAGAAAGAAATTAATTGGCCAACTAAAAATATATAGAAAAAATTAGCCGGGCATGGTGGCACATGCCTGTAGTCCCAGCTACTCGGGAGGCTGAGGCAGAAGGATTGCTTGAGCCCAGGAGTTTGAGGTTGCTGTGAGCTAGGCTGATGCCACGGCACTCACTCTAGCCTGGGCAACAGAGTGAGACTCTGTCTCAAAAAAAAAAAAGAATGGCCAAGCAAGCTCTGAAAAAGAACCAAATGGGACTTCTAGAAATGAAAAATATAGTAGTTGGATATTTTTAAATAAATAACTTAATTACATGTTAAACAGCACATCAGACATAGAGAATTTATGAAGTGGAAGATGAATCTAAAAATATCACACAGAATGCAGCTCAGAGAGACAAGGTGATGGAGACTATGACAGTAAGAATGTGGAAGGTGGAATGAGGAGTTCCAACTTACGTATTTTCAGAATCCAAGAATAAATGAATGGAGAAGAGGCAATATTCAAAGAGATAATAGCTGAGAACCTTCCAGAACTGATGGAAAACATGAATATACAGATTCCAGAAGCAAAATATATTATAAGCAAGAGTAAAGAAAGAGGGAAGGCAGGCAAGAAATAGAACTACAGTCAGATTTATCATAATGAAATTGTATGAATCCAAGACAAAGAAAACATCTTAAAATCAGCCAGAGGAAAAGAGATCACCAACAATGTGGAGAAATTGAAACCTTTGTGCACTGTTGTTGGAAATGTAAAATGTTATAGCGACTGTGGAAAACAGTACTGCTATTCTGCCCAAAATTAAAAATAGAATTACTGTATGATCTAGTGATTCCACTTCTGGTATTTATACACGAATGTTCATGGCAGCATTATTCACAATAACCAAAAAGTGGAAGCAACCCAAGTGTCCGTCAGTGGATGAATGGATAAACAAAATGTGGTATAAACATACAGTGGAATGTTAGTCAACCTTAAAAGGGAAGAAAATTATGACCCATGCTACAAGACAGATGAACTCTGAGGACATTATGCTAAGTGAAATAAACCAGTTACCAAAAAAATGTTATGTGTAAGAGGTACCTAGAGTAGTCAAGTTCATAGAGACAAAAAGTAGAATAGTGGTTGCCAGGGGCTGGAGGAAGGGGGAATGGGGAGTTAGTGTTTAATGGGTGCAGAATTTCAGTTTTACGAGATGAAAAGAATTTTGGGGATGGATAGTGTTGATGGTTGCACAACAGTATGAATATACTTAATACCTCTGAACTGTACATTTAAAAATGGTTAAATTTTACATGTATTTTACCACAATTTTTTAAAAATGGGAAAGATCCACCTATAAAGGAATGGAAAACTGACAGCTTTCTCATTAGTAATACCAGAAGGCAGAAGAGAATAGAAGAATGTATTTAAAGTACTGAAAGAGAAGAATTGCCAACCTAGAATAGTGTGCCCAGTCAGTACCTCCCATGAACAAGGATGAAATAAAGTAATCTTCAAATTTAGAAGAGAAACTGAGAATTTTCCACTAATAGACCTGTACAAAAGAAATGTCTAAAGGATGTGCTAGAAAGAAGGCAAATTATGTTTTCCAGAGCCAAATGCATTCAAAGAGTAGATGAGTCTGTTTGGTCAGCCATCCAGCGGGCTTGTCTACTTAGTATTTGAAGGAGATTAAATAAGTTTGAGTTTTAAAAAAGTCTCCACAATATCCATGTCTGTGTTGAGCTAGGTATGCCGAACCCGCTGACAAATCTACCACATACTCACTGCCATTGCTGTGACCTACAGCTATGAGTTAGGATTTCAGATTGAGTAAAAGGGCAGAGCCCAAAAGAAACCACCTTGTTATGGCCCCTTCCATACAGTCCATGCAGTCCTTTGGGCAGGTGGATTTGGAGACCTCAGTGGAGGGTGGCAAGTAGTACCATCCCTGTCACTGCTGCGCAGTGATTACTGTAGCTTTAACATGTCCTTTTTATTATCTTAAAAACGGTGGTGTAGCTGTTCCCATATACTTAAAGTGGATGGTCCTTGTAAGCATGAGTAACCATCAAGCTGTCCCTGTGTGCTATAGAGCTTGAGAAACACCACGCTAGGTAATTCTGTTTTCTTCCAGCAGACTGTTCCCAAACCTATTGCACTGGAGCCGTGTTTTGGCAACAAAGCCGCTGTCCTCTCTGTGTTTGTGCGGCTCCCTCGAGGCCTGGGTGGCATCCCTCCTCCTGGGCAGTCAGGTGAGTAGATGACAGCCAGTGACAGAGATCTTTTGGACTGTGAAAGAGCTAAGCATTGGACACTTCCATTAGCTTTCAGATAAAGGTGATAAGGAACAGTGCCTGTCACATGTCGTGGCAGAGATTTGGTGAGGCAATCCTATTGTCACTTATGTTCCCAAAACTGTTTTCCTGGGGTCACCGTTCCCTTCCTGGGAAGAAGTCCTGGGCCCACCCTGCTGTGCCTGGCCACCCTAGCCTCTCAGTGGTTGTTGGAGCTTCTGGCCACGGCTTCCTTTGCTGCCGAAGTTTCTGGTCCCGCTGTGGCTCTGCTGCTCCTTTCCTGGCTCTTGCCTGGTTCTGTCCCCAAATTTAGGCTCTCTCCCCCAACTCCATGCGCTCCTCCTCGGCCACCTCTTCTGCTCCATGGCTTCCAGCCGTCTCCTCAAAGCTGGTGGTTCTCAAATGGGTATTTCTTTTGAGAAATCTTTTGCTTTTTCACTCTGTTTTAAACATAAAACACAAACAATAATTATAACAACATAAGAGAAATTTCTGAAAATTTACTCACAGCTCTACTGTACTAACACTCACCGAGTTTCATTGTTCTGTTTCCTTTTCAGCCCTGGCTGAAATAATTAGGTGAAATGTTTAGTTCAAATAATTATATAATCTAATTTTTATTCTTTTTCCTCACTGTGCTTTATGATATAATTATGATAAACATTTTTACAACTTACTACATCATATTTTAGCAATGTCTTTTACACTTTTCCATCAAATATATGAATCATAATGTCTATAAATAGTCTCTTATTTTGAACATGAAGGAAATACGGAGTATAGTT
Source organism: Cheirogaleus medius (assembly GCA_008086735.1). NCBI lineage: Eukaryota > Metazoa > Chordata > Mammalia > Primates > Cheirogaleidae > Cheirogaleus > Cheirogaleus medius. Next base: position 28,067,888 of record VBSM01001118.1, on the reverse strand, counting down.
TTAGAACTATCTTGCTTAATCATGGAGTACCTTGGAGGGTGCCTCAAACAACGTAAGCGTTTTAGTCACCTTTCAATTGAGATGACTCTGGGAGTCGGGGTTGCCTTAGCCAGAGCAAAGCTCATGTCTGTGAGGAAAGGATGCCCCGGGACCCTTCTGGGCTCCCCTCATCGCACCCTCACAAGAGCCTTTAGCTTTCTGAATGATCGGGATCTGTGCTGTCCTCACCAGGGTGGCCTTGAGGATTTATTGTCTGACTCTCACATAGGGATTCCTGTGTGTTGAGCCCTTGACTTGACCTTGCCCATGTTGATGACAGAGTGACCATGTGACCTGACACTCTGGGGCAGTATGTGTCTCCGGCCACCACCCAGCCTAGCAAACGTGGGCTGGTACTCCCTGGGAGCAAGGCACTGCCAGGTGTGGGGAGGTGACAGGTTTGCAACCCTGTAGCCTTCCCTGCTCCAGCCTTTGCCCGATATCTCACAACCCCCAGGACTCCTACAGGCTGCTGCTGCTTCTGTGAGCCCTGGGGCCGTCCCTTCTGCACTCGCTGTTTTAATGATGCCTTTTTCTGGACTCTCAGAGCACCAGCTCTGCTTTTACCATAACCGTGTGTCACTGGCATGCATTCCCCTCACCGGGCACTACGCCAGACGTTTAAAAGCTGCCCCCCTCCCGCCCCATGTCATAGGCCCCAGGAGGTGGGTAACAGGCTCTGCTAACTGCTCCCCAGGGCAGCCTCCGTGGAGCTCTGAGCCTGGGCCTGCCAGTTCCCCCGAGTGTCAGGAATCCAGCTCCCTGGAACCGTGCCTTCCCTAGTGAACACCAGGCTAATCAGTGACCAGTACAGAAAGGGAAATGGGACCACAGTCCCCAGAGCAAAGGTGGCCGGGGTGAGGAGAGTGAAAGGAATAGTTACTGATCGTTGTACGTGCCAGTACTGACCTAAGACTTCATGTTGATTCACTCACCGACTCTTCACACTAGCCCTGCGCCATGATTATCCCCATTTTACAAATGAGGAAAGTGAGTCATGGGGCAGTTAAATAACTTTGCTTATTCCAAAGCCTGGCCCAGAGTCTGCTCTGCCCTTTGTCACGGTGTAGCTATGAAAATAACTAATGCTGACTGAGTGATGTGGGATGAATCCAAATTTCATCGTAAAGTGCCCTGCTTTTTCTAGGCACCCTTTGGAGGCAGGCAGGGGAAATTGAGCACTTAGAGCATGTCTGCGGTGTCATTTGTGTGGCCCACCACCAGGCAGCACTTTGGTTGGTCTGCTGAAAAGCAAAGCTGCACCTTGTGTGTCAGAGGTGGGGAAGGGAGAATGTGTATTTGTATTTTTATAAGCAAATGCTGAAGGAATATATAAAAACTAATGAAAGAGTTTACCTGGAGGGAGGGACAGGAGGGAAGTAAGACTTTCCCCTGCATATCTTTTTTTTTTTTTTTTGGCTCCATGAGAATGTAAAAAGAAATTTTAAAATTATTTTTAAAAACAAAATAAAACAAGCTGCTCCTTAACATGTGTTCCTCCTGTGGGTTCTCCCAAGGTCTTGCCGTGGCCAGCGCCCTGGTGGACATTTCTCAGCAGATGCCAATAGTGTACAAAGAGAAGTCGGGAGCGGTGAGAAACCGGAAGCAGCAGCCCCCCGCACAGCCTGGGACTTGCATCTGATGCTGGGGCCAGGGACTCTCCGGCACACGAGCGAGCGTGTGGCACGCCAGAGCCGTCTGCAGGGGAGGACGCGGCAGGGGAGCGGCTGTGCGGTTCAGGGCAGAAGGCTGGAGACCCTCAAAGCATCCCACTCACCTGCATGATCACAAGCTTTCTTTGACGGTTTCTCCCATCCGTGTTTCACCATCTAATCTTTTACTTTTGCATAGGAAATACTTGATGGAATCACAGGTCCAGGGATGAGCTGGTTGTTGCTGGAGGGGGCCGGTGTAGGGCCAGCGGAGAACTAGGAGTGACGCTCAGGTTCACTTGTGGACAACGTTCTTGGGACTGTCTCAACTGTGCAAAAAACAAAAGATGGAGTGTTTACAAGTAGACATTAGTCATCAGTTGTTCTTGAACATGGTCTTTTCAAAACTAGTCAGATGAATTAACTTGTTCTCATCTGAAGCCTGCTGTCTTTTTTAAAAGATGTGCTATCTATTCTTGCACGATTTAGGCAGATCTCTCTCTTACAGGGAGTAGCTTTTTTCTAGTTGAGAATTAATAATGGTCCATCTCTTTTGAATCATATCAAGCTAGGATAGAAGGGGGCTATTTTAAATGTCAAGGTCAGCTGTTACTTTGAATGTAAACTGATGTAGTAGTTTTCTGTAGCAACGTGATTAATTTAGTCTTACTCCATTTGAAATTTTGTCTTCCTTTCTCCTCCCCCCTCCCTCCTCCTTCTCCCTCTCCACACCTCTCTCTTTCTCTCACAAACACACACCACATACACACACACTAAGTGCCTAGACTTTAAATAGATCTAGCAATTGGAAAGTTAGTAAGCCTAAGTTTTTACATAATTGCATTCCTACATTCTTGTAAAATTTAAATAGCTACCATTGGCAATCTGCTCTTTTTCTAAAATCTAATTTGCAGCCCAGGAAAGAATTTTCTCACCCCAAGGAACATTTGACCTAGCAGCAGGGACTGAGAGGAAAGCAGAAATGAACTAATTGTGAAAGCTCCTGTTTTTATTGTCAAAAAGGACACTGTCGAGAAGGTGGCCCCCACCCCCACCCCAGTGTCACCCTAAGCCTGAATTTGATCAGCCCTCTGGCCTCCTCCTGCCAGGGCACCACAGAGGAAGGGACTCGCTCGTGTCATGTGTCTCCTTGAGCAGAAAAGAGCACTGAGAGCACTCGGGACCCCTGGATCAAAGAGTGACCGTGTGCTGTTCCTATAGCCTGCTCCAAGCTGTGGGGCATTCTCAGGCTGGGTGGAGTCAGATGCCAGGAGAGGGACAGCCTCCGCTGTTGGGCAGAACTTGCCTAAAGCCTGCAGCAGGGCCTGGAGCTGCTTGCCCTCCTTCCCCCAGGAGGGGCTTGGCCCACCGTCCTCCCTCCCAGACTGAAGTGGTGGCTGTGAGGAGGGCAGCGAATGCTGACAAGGATGAAAAGCACACGGGAAAAAATGGACAAGGAGGGAAAACTGTATGCCACATGGAAGATGACCAAATTTAAGAGGGTGGCGCAGTCCCCTGCCCTTCTCCCACAGGGCACTGCCTGGACGTTGTGTTCTCCCCATCTATGGTGCTCTGTATTCTGGCATTATGCAGCAGCCTCCCAGGGTCTCTCTTCGGTTTCAAACTGGGATTCTCGGCATTAACCTGTTGGCACGGACCTCTGGATAGCAGTGCTCAAGCTTGTGAATTTGCAGAATACTCAAAAGAGCAAAAACTGCGGCATTTCACCTTTAAATGCAGTGCCTAGAGAGAGGGAGCATTATCTCTTCCCCAACACTAACCCCACTCCCATGAAGATTTGCCTGGAAAGATATTTTCAAGAAAATTGAACCATAAAACACTGTCTAATGCACAAAACACCTCTACCTTGAGACTCAGCTCTCAAGAAGCTTCTTTTCCACGAAATAGTTAAAGAGCAGACGGTTCTAGAAAGACCCCTCCTCTTATGAGCTCCCCACATCCCTGCTCCAGAACACAGCACCCACCAAGGGCCTGCAGTGGACTGGCCCTTGGCCCCTGTGGTTACCACAGGCCCCTCGGTGAGACGACGGGGCCACTGGGGACTGTCCTCCTGCAGGAAGATCCTCCTTGTCTGTTCAAAGGACCAATTTTTCCTTGGCCAAAGAAGTCTCTTCCCCATGTTAGTCCTATGCCTTGAAATAACATGCACCGAGACCCGCAGCCATCTGGTTATGTCTTTTTTTTTTTTTTCCTAAAAGATGTTTATGTTTTAAAAGGAAGGAAGGAGCAAGTGAAGTTTAGATCTGCTCCAACAGTGGAGAAACAGCTGGATCCACCTGCTTCTCCTTTGCAGCCAACAGCAAGCAGCTTCCTCCCGGCCCAGGGCAGAAACAGAGAGTAACAGGGAGTGAGAGGAGCTGGGCTGAGAGCCGGTCACCAAGAGGGAATGGGTCACCATCTGGTGACCTTGTGTCACAGGAGAGCCTGTGTATAAATTAAAATCGTCATGACAACATTGATCTTGCACTTGTACATAACTATACAGTAGTGTCCAGAATGTTCAGACATTCGGGATGTACATAAAACAGAAAAAGATCTTAATGTATTTTTATTAAATGTAACAATGTCGGAGTTTCACCTAAGATGTTTTTGTGCCATGTACTGGGTATCCAAGTTCTGAGAAGTCTTCTCCTCAGGCCCTGATCCGTTAATTACAAAGCCAAGAAAAGCACCCCCATCGTGTTGATGTGTTCAAGTGCATCTGGTACCAATTAGATAACGCTTAAAACAGGACTGTGTCAGAACACGTGTGCAAGGCAGGCAGGGATCTGCTTAAACAGCAGTACTTGAGACTCAGGGAAGCAGGAGTCTCTCTGTCACTGCTGTCGGCTCTACATGCACGTCTCGAATCCCTGGCAGCCTCTTGGTACTCTGGGTGACCAAGGATGACCAGTTTTGTCCCGAGAAACGTTTCTCTTAGTCTTTAAGTTCAAACACCATAACCTGTGGAAATCAGACTTTCCAAAAAGGGGTTCTCCAGGCTGCATTTCCTTTTTGTAGTTTTGTCGAAATTTTTAATGACCATTTCGCAGAACCATAGTTTATGATCCTGAAAACCAGGGGTGGGAGTGGGGAGGCTAGTTAGTTGCTAAATAGCTTCCATTTCCCCATAGAGAGTTTTACACCCCCTGGACTCCTGTCTACCTCCTGCCACCTCCCTACACACAGCTGTGGGGCCTGTGCTTCCCCTCGAGGCCACAGGCAGAGGTGGGAGGAGGTGTGGGGGGGACGGCAGCCCGTAGTCTGAGCTGACCCAGAGGAATGCAGCCCTGGACAGACTGCCAGCAAAAGGGAAATAATGGGATATCTGTGGTCTGAGTACGAGACTGGAGACGTGCTGGGAAGTGTGGGGCAAATGACAAGACCAGGGCACCACTGGTAGGAGAGAGACCTTTCACCTCCTAGTGCAAATCTCGCCCCTTCAGCTTAACGGAGTGTATTGGGCGTGGGGGGCTGATTCACTTCCTTGGGTGATGGTGTCATTTTCACAAACACCTTTGATCCTTCCATTTAATTCATTCATCCATTCATTCAACAAATATTTACTAAACACTTACTAACTAAGCTAATGCTAGGGATAGTGACCGAGATGAAAAAGTAGCTTTTTAGAATTACAACAAAATCCTACTCCTCACAGCCCTGTCATCCCAGGAGATCCTTCCTTGTGGTTTCTCTGAGAATTGGCCATCCTGAGGACTGAACCTGGAAGGTGGCAGTGGCATCCTGTCCGCAAGGTGTGCCCTGCCTCCCTTCTGAAAGGTTCACCCTGTTGACCAAACTCTGCTCCAGCCATAAAGGTCACCGTGATAGTGTCAAGATAGCCTGGCCCACCAAGAGACACTGCCCCTCGAAATGAGTCGCTCAGACTAGCAGGCACCCTGCCTGCAGGGAGATGCTTTGCAGTGGAGAGGAGAAGTGGCGCCTTCTCTTTTAAAGGCAATAATGGAATCGATTTTCAGTAACTGAATTTGTGCACAAAACATTCAAAACACTAGTGGAGCCTGTTTCGTTGAACTAATTCTGGCTCTGGAAATGTTTTTGTTTTATAGTTATTTACGGTTTTTTGTTGTCTTTTTGTTTTGTTTTATTCGGTTTGGATTCAAGCTAGTTTGTTAATATGTATAATTTAGCATCTATTGCACTCATGTAAATATGGAGTAAGTATTGTAAACTATTTCATTGCTGGGGATTGTGGGTGTTATACATACATTTAGGACTGCAATTTTTTGGTATTTTTTGTATTGTAAAATAACAGCTAATTTAAGCAGGAATAAGATTAAGGGAGGTCTGTGCATTTTAAACACAAATGTGAAGAACTTGTATATAAACAAAAGTAAATACTATAATACAAACTTCCTTCTGAAATAAAAGTAGATCTGGTAAAAATGTGGTTTTTGTTCTGTTTAATTTTGATTGTGTTTTTTGTTTATATTTACACTTTTCATTAGAACTTTAAGAAAAGAAAAAAAAAGTGTTTATCAGTTTTCAGACTGCCTCAGAGGAAGCACTTGGCAGTCATGGAGATGAAGGTGTAACACCCCCCCCACCAACCTCCTGCACCTCTCCCGGAAGCTTGTGAGCAGACTCCCCGGAGCCTCCATGCTGGCATTTGTGTGCCCAGAGGGCATGGGATGGTGACCTAGGAGTCCCGTGGCTCAGCTGCCTCCCTTTACCTGTCACCTTCCCCATCTCCTCGTAGGCTCCTGAATGTCTCTCTAAGTTTTCCTGAGCTCCTGAGCCTCAGGTATGCCAACAGGTCTAATCCTCCAATGGCCACAGCCTTGTCCTTGTCCTTGATTCTTTGATGAAGGTTTCCATTGACAGCGCCTTGTTTGTGGGCCTCCTATGTGCCCTGCCCCACATTATTTGGTTTCTGCCCTCAGCATGGGGTCAGAGTAGTGCATTTCAGCGCCCTGGTGCAGAGTGCAGGATCCTGGTGCTAGAAGTTCCTTCCAGAAGGACGAGGCCATTAAAAAAAGGAGGAAACACAGGAAGGCCAGTTGCTCCTGTAAGGAGGGTAGTGAGGCACCAGGGGCCAGGTGAGGGGAGGGGTGGGAGCCTGAAGGAGGCTTGCCCTAGAGCTCAGGGTGGGGTGGGGGAGGAGAGTGGCTGGACTGGTGGCTGCAACCAAGCTGGGAAGGACCTTGAAACTCTCCCAGAGGGGGATGTGGGAGGCACCAACAGTTTCTGACAGGATAAAAACCTATGATTGGTGGTATTTTGGCAGAGACAATGCTGTATGTTTACCAAACCTGTTAGCTTTTACTATTGCATCCACTAGTCAACAATATTTCCCAGCCTCCTTGCAGTTAGGTTAGGGCCAGACTGGGCAGTGGCCAATGAAATGTTGGAAGAAGTGATGCACACCAATTGCAAACCTGGAGCATAAAATGCTCCCACGTGGGACTCTCCCTGGAGGCCATATGTTAAAGATGTTGGAGGGAACAGGGGTCCCTGAGTCACCACTTGGAGGCCAGCTGTCTAATTGGCAAGAGCTGTGCTGGTCTTTGCATCACTGAAAAGCAAATGTTTACTGATTCATTGAGATCTGGGGCCTTTTTCCACCCGTTAGCTTTTCTTATTGTCACCAATACACAAATCAGCACAACGTACCTGTAGCCAAAACCTGAAATATGTGGCATTAACTTAGCCAGTGGGCAGGTGGCAGGCAGTGAGACAACAACAGATGCAGCAGGCAGGACAGCTAAGGCTGTTATGCTCAGTAACTTAGAAAGCAAACTGTGTCTGCTGAGTGTTTGGCTTCAGGGAAAGAGGTGGGGAAAACAGAACGTGATATGAGTTGGCTGTTACCCAGCTGCTTTGGGCAAGGCATCCCAAGAAAGGGTCGAGTTCAAGAAAGAATTAGCCAGTTTATAAGCAGAAGGGAAAAGGGTGGGAAGACCTGAAGCCCAGGGCCTTGCAGGGTTGGAAAAGCTTCCGGTCTGCAAGCAGTGGTGCAGCTGAGCAGCAGACCCAGGGAGACTTGGGGGACATGGTGACTGGGTCTTGTGAAGATCAGCTGGTGAGTGTGGTCTTCCCACTTGAGCCCAGCAAACTCAAGGCCACCATCTTTTTTT
>VBSM01001118.1:28015805-28059999 GCA_008086735.1 Cheirogaleus medius | reverse complement strand
GCTTGTTTCTCCTGGGGGCGCTCTTCCGAGGATATTTGGGCTGCCTCCGGAGCCACAGTGTCTTTGGCCACTGGAAGGTGGGTGATGTACAGATCTTCTTTTTTTTGTGGCTGTGGACGCCTTTTAGCACTGCTTTCTTGGCCTTCAAAGCCTTTGCTTTGGCTTCAGCTTTGGGAGGGGCTGGAGCTTCCTTCTTTGCCTTCGGCGCCATCTTGTGAAAAGAAGGTCACCATCTTGAGGGACAGGCATGTAGACGAGGAAGCGAAGAAATAAAGCTGACTTGAGAACTGTGTCCAGGAAAGAACCATGAGTGCAGTCACTGACCCTGGACCTGCCTGCAAAACAAAAGAAATAAGTAAACGATGTAGTAAGTTTAAGAAACCATTAGCATGGCCTTAAAAGCAAAATCCAGTGACCAGTCAAGAAGCCTGAAAACCACCCTCCGGCAGGAAGATAGCTGTGAGAACTGTGTGCAGGGAAGGCTTACAACCTCAGGTGGCTCAGAGAGCAGAACGGCCTGAGCAAGGACTCCCCCACTGCCTCCGCCAGGGCAGCACACGGCAGGATTTCGAAAGTGCTGCAGCCAGTGACGGCTGCTTGCCACCCTCCTTCTCCATACTCCCGTACTCAGGAGGGTTGGGGAGGGCATCTGCCTGCTCTCCTGCTCTCACCACTGCCGTTGGGAGGGAGGGGTGCATAAGATGTCTTGTTAATTCAGAGTTGCAGGACTTCAAAAAGCCACCTGAGGGCGACTGCATCACCTGGAGGTCTGGATGGGATTGGACCCGGTACTGTCCCCCTAGGAGAGGGTGCCTGTGTCCCCTGTGGGGGAGGAAGAGCAAAATGCATTTTGGTGACCAGAATAGCAAACTGGACCAGAGACTGGCTAAATGCTCACCACACAATTTCCTCCTCCTGACCCCATAGCTTCAGCTGCATTGCAGGACCCACGGCATCTGGATGGAACCATGTGACTCGTCCTCACCAGTGATGTGTCACTTTCTTGTCAAAGCCATTAGAGTGTCCCTGAGTCTCCTCCACCCTCTCCATCAACCTTGCAGGCTCCTGTGAAGGTGGTAATGCACAGAGCTGAAGGAGCCTGGGTCCCTGCATGACTCTGTGGAACAGAGCATTCACTGCAGACCAACAGTAGAATTATTAATAGTAGAATTAGATATCTTTTCTTACCTTGCCTGAGTTAATTCTCATTCCTCTAGATTTATTCTTCTAGTTACTCAACACACTTTTATTGAGCACAACAGGGCTAGGCATGGTGTAGGGACCAGAGGTTTTGCAGTGAACAAAACAGACAAAAATCCCTGTCTTTAAGGAGTTTACAATCTAGTGGGGAAGACCATAATGAATATAATGTCAGATGATAAGTTCTGAGAACAAAGGTAAAAGTAGGGTTGGAGGTAGAACGTGCTCTGGGGGTTGCTACTTAACATAGTGTGGCCGGGGAAGGCCACTCTGATACGGCGACAGCTGAGCAGAAAGCTGAATGAAGGAGGGAGCGGAATAGGGATATCTGGGGAATGCTGATGTCTGGGGGAAGAGCATTCCCGACAGGAGCAGGTGCGGAGACCCTGAGGGGACAGCAGGCCCGGTGGGTGTGGACGCTGGCAGGGCAACTGGGGTGGCTGGAGCATAGCGGGCTGTGGCAGCAGCAGGAGTTGAGGGCTGGCCGTGGTTCTCAGCCAGCACAGCACTGCCCCCTAGGGAACATTCTGGAAATACTTGGGGGCGAGTGTGACTGTCCTATTGAGGAGGTGCTGCTGCAATTTAGCAGGTGGGCCTGGGGGGTAGACATCCCGAGGTGTGCAAGACTGCCCCGCACAGCAAAGAAATGACCCGTGTCCCACCTGATTTTCAAACGTTTTGCTGGACATTTGTGCAGATAAAAACATCTGTTTCTAATTATTTTAGTGTGGCACCTAACCCTGTTATAAACATAGTATCTGACAGCCAGTTTAATATAGTTTTTCAGAAATGCAACTACTATGTACATCAAAGGAAGACTGAACTTTGTTTTCTTAAAAACTTTACCCTGAGCTGAAAATTTTGGAAAATTCCATCACCAATGGCAATGTCATTCCTGGTATCTGAGTCCCCAACCTCACACACCTGTATGGGTCACGTGTGAGCAGACACATGCCCTGCAGCCCTGCTTTTGCTAGCTGTGTAGCATCCTGGCAGGAATTCCCTCCCACCCTGTGTCCCCAACACAAGAATGAGACTGGATGACCCGATGACGCTATGAAGTGTGCAGGACAGAGTCAGGGCTTGGCTCTGCTGCCAGGGCCCATTTGCACACACTATAGCCTTGCCATCCTCATTTAGCTCCTGTCCCATGAGGGCTCAGTTTCTGAGTTTGAGTTATATTCTTGTGTATGTACTCATCTTAATTTTTCTCTCTGTATATTCTGCCTTGTACAGGAGGTGCACTGGGGTGTAGGGTGACATGTCCCTGGCAGAACAGCTTCCCAAGGAATTCTTGAACCCGGGCCTGCAGCCGGGCAAGGCAGGGCCATGTGTTCCTGCCTCAATTCACATGTGTGCCAGGCTCACTGGCAAGTCACTGTCCAGCTGAGGGACTGCTCCTGAAACCCTGCACAGCCCATCCTCTTGGCCCTCTGGAAATTTCACTGGCCAATGTCCACACTTCCTGCAAAAATGAGCTGGTTCTGAGCTTGGCCTGGCCTGACTTGCTTGGTGGGCTGTGAGTGGTTTCCACTTCAACCTCGCAAGTAGACACTGGGCTCCACGCCAGGATCAGCATTCATGAGCCATGACCTCTCCACCAACAAATCCACCTATGCTTCCTGCACCTGCCTTTTTCCATCACCCCCGGCCACCTGCTGGCTGGGACTTGATGTTGGCAACAGGTAACAGAGACCCAGCCACAGGGGTGTAGTTCGGGGCTGGGACTGCAGTCTCCCAGAGACTGTGCATGCAGTCACAGCTCCCTGGCAGGACACGAAGGCTGACACAGACGTGGAAGAACACGGCACAATCCATTCCTGGTGTGGGGGCCACAGCTGGACTCAGCCTTGAGGCATTTGGCCAAACTTAATGCCATGTATAAACCAGAGCCTTTTTAGGTAGAAGTAACAGAAACCAAACTCTAATAATCTTAGACAACTCTATTCATTTCCTTGGGTGACCGTAACAAATCACCACAACTTTACTGGCTTAAAACTACAAATTTATTCTCATGGTTGTGGGGATCGGAAGTCTGGAATCGAGGAGTCGGCAGCTCCAGGGAAGAATCTGTGTCTTGCCTCCGTTACCTTCAGGTGGCTGCTGACATCCCTTGGCTTGTGGCTGGACCATCCAATCTCTGCCTCTGTCCTTTGCGTCGCCTTTCCGTGTGTTTAGTTTAGTCTCTCTCTAGACATCTCTGCCTTGCTCTCGTAAGGATACATGTGATTGAATTTAGGGCCAGGATAAGCTTCTCCTTTCGAGATCCATAACCTAACCACACCTTTGCCATCGAAGATACAACTCTTTCGCCTACATGTAAGGTAACATTTACAGCTTCCAGGGATCAGGAGGTGGACATATCTTTGGGACCACCAGCAGCCATGAAACAATTTTATAATTTCAAAATAGATTTTGTTCTCTTTATCTTCCCAATCTTTTAGAAGGTACATGCCTATACTTTTATCCAGAATTCTAGTTTTATTAGAACTCATTTCCACTTTTTTAAGGCCTATATTTGACTCTAATTTAACTGAGTCAAAAATGGCAAATAGATGTGGAATAATTAGGATACAAAGAAAAAATTTTTAGTTAAAAAATGACAAATAGTCTGGGAGGCTGAGGCCGGTGGATCGCTAAAGGTCAGGAGTTGGAAACCAACCTGAGCGAGACCCCGTCTCTACTAAAAATAGAAAGAAATTAATTGACCAACTAAAAATATATACAGAAAAAATTAGCCGGGCATGGTGGCGCATGCCTGTAGTCCCAGCTACTCGGGAGGCTGAGGCAGGAGGATAGCTTGAGCCCAGGAGATTGAGGTTGCTGTGAGCTAGGCTGACGCCACGGCACTCACTCTAGCCTGGGCAACAAAGTGAGACTCTGTCTCAAAAAAAAAAAAAAAAAAAAAAATGACAATAGGTTAACACACTTCCATACAAGGCAAGTCACTTAGCAGACATTTGGTTCTGTGCCTGGGCTACCATGCCATTGTGGTGAGCAGGGAACACACCACAAAACCTGGGTCTCCTCAACCCACTGGCAGGTGTCTGTTCCCACACAGGTGTAGGGGTGGGAGGATTCCTCTTCTTCATAAAGCCAGAGTGGGTTTGACTAAGTTTCACTTTGCCCAACACCTTAGTTTTCTTTGGAAAACTGTCCTTCCCATTTCATGTGACCCTGGTGAGCTGAGACCATTCCCCAGGCCACAGGAAGAGGCATATAACCCATGCTGGGCCCAGCAGGGTCCTGCCTGGGACAGTCAGGAATGCTGGGAAAGAGAGGTGCCTTTCCCTACCGAGACTGCTGAAGGGAGAGATTGTAAACCGGAGGCTGATGGTGGCAGTCTTACTCTCTTGAAGCTGAGGGAAGCCATGCACAGACCAGCAGGGCCAATATCATTTGAACCCCTGGAGACAGCTGTACCTGAAGCCCAGATTGCTGAGACACACGCTCAAGCCAGTTTGATGTTTTGTTACAAGCTGGGAGGAAGCTGGGAGGCTGGTTGACAGCTGTGTCTGTGGGTTTGGTGTAAGTTGCTAAGTACACACTCTGTCTTGGCTGGTGGCTCTTTTCTTGGTCAGGACAGCCCCAGGCCTGAGTTTTGGTGTGATCTGTACCTAACCCCTGTGTCTTGGGTTAGGATCTCCAGAAGCCAAGCCCAAGACAGGAATTCTCATGCCATGATCGAACCTGTGAGTGAGGGAAGCGGGATGAGCCACGGGCAGGAGCTGAGCCAGGATGTGGTCCCTGCTGGAGTCTGGCCTCAGCCTGATCCCACGGGAGCTCTGGAGCACGAATGGCACAGAATCGTCCCTCCTTGAGGCAGGCAGGCCAGCCCTTTGTACCCCTGCATCAGTCATTGGCTGCAGCCACCTCTAGGAGCACAGTGTAACCTATAAGGTATTTCTGGAAGGGCAATTTTATAGAGAAGAGGGCAGCTGTAGCTGGGTTAGCAGCCGCCGTTCCCAGTGGCTGGTGCACAGGCTGCACTGGCCCAGAGAGGTCTCTGAGCAAGATGCCAACAGCTTCTATTTCAACCTGTTTCGTGGCTCCTGCCAAACCTTGGTAAGTTGAGAAGGAGCAGCCCAGGGATACAGTAGCCCCCGGAACCCTCACTCATCAGGAGTCTCCAAGCTTTCAGGAAGAAGGAAACAGGCAGAAGGCCTTGCCTAGACCCCATCGTTCTGCCCTCTCCTCCCCAAACTACTTTGCGGAACTGCAACTTAAGAATGCCCTTGGTGGCCAGGCGCGGTGGCTCACGCCTGTAATCCTAGCTCTCTGGGAGGCCGAGGCGGGCGGATCACTCGAGCTCAGGAGTTCGAAACCAGCCTAAGCAAGAGTGAGACCCCGTCTCTACTATAAATAGAAAGCAATTAATTGGCCAACTATAAATACATAGAAAAAATTAGCCGGGCATGGTGGCGCATGCCTGTAGTCCCAGTTACTCGGGAGGCTGAGGCAGAAGGATTGCTCGAGCCCAGGAGTTTGAGGTTGCTGTGAGCAAGGCTGACGCCACGGCACTCACTCTAGCCTGGGCAACAGAGTGAGACTCTGTCTCAAAAAAAAAAAAAAAGAATGCCCTTGGCATTAGTGGAGTCCACACTGGGCAGTGTGTCACATGGCCACCCCAGCTGCAAGGGAGGCTGGGAAATGTAGTTTCATTATCTGAGTACTAGCAGAGAAGGAAAAAGTATAGACGAAAGTAATGCAAATCCCTGCCACTAGGGCCTGAGAGTTGATTCATTTCAGCATCTGTAGGTGAGGAGATAGGAGAAGGAGCCCAGAGAGGGTCTGAGGCCATCCAAGGTCACACAGGCCAGCAGGGGAACCCCCTGCAGCAGATCCAGGTCTCCAGGCTCCCAAGACACAGGTCACAAGAAAGCAAGGTCAGTCTGCGCACATGGGTTTATTGGGCACAGTATGCCACTCCTGCTGCGGTAAACGGGGAAGATGGCCACAGGGCCGGTGCCATGGAGGGGCAGGGGGGCCCACCAAGCAGCATATCACAGATGGGAAGCACTCAGCCAACATTAGCCACGGGGTGCAGGTGGCTCAGTGGTGGGTAATGCCTAGCGGGGAGGGTGCTCGAGGAGGCTGCAACTGCGGGGAGTCTTGCCTACAAATCTGTCCGATGAATCCCTCAGGGTGTTATCTGCTTGGGAGTCTGAGACAACTTCCTAGAATTCTGGGAGTCTGGATGGTCCTGACCTTCTCTAGGAGATCTGGGGCCCTGGGGAGGCCTCAGCTACAAAAGTGACCCTTTCCTGCCCCTACCCTGTGAGAGACCCCAATTGTCTCAAGGTCTGTAGAGAAAGGGACCTACCACCAAGACGCCTACTGACAGGTAGGCCAGGGCTTTGCAGCCAGGCCCCCAGCCTCCCTCCTGGGGACAGGCACACAGGATTTCCAGACCTACAAAGGACAGCAGGGTGAAAGCATGGAGGCCATCCTGGGAGGGAAGTCAGTCCCTTTTCAGTGGGGCGGCAGGCCACAGATGTGGCCCTGTACCCCAGGCAGAGTGTGGCAGTTGGCGGTGTTGTCCGAGGTCTGCCATCCTGGTCAGAGCAGGGCCTGGAAGGCCAGGATGGAGAGAATGGAGAGCAGGGAGTTCCTCTCCGGGGACCAGTCTATGGAAGACACCTTGGGGGTGGGACAGAGTGTGGACTTGAGTACTCTGCCTGCACCGCCATCCTGGGCATTCACGCCTCTATCCAGGCACACCTGGCATGGAACATCGTGAAGCAGACAGTGGGGAACTGTGGGTCCCATCCCCTCCCTGCACCTACCTGCAGAAGGCTGTGCTCTCGGCCCGGCTGGGGCTCCAGCTGGTCCTGCAGAATTGGGGGCCACCCGCTGTTAAAGGCCTGTATGGCACCATCTATGGAAGGAGGGGTCCAGGGTAGGCCTGGCTGGGAAACCCTAGCATAGGACCCAGACCCTTGGGGACAAACTCAGAGACCTCCTGGTGGCTGCAAAACTGGCTCCTTAGGATGGAGGGTGCATGGGAGGAATAAAAAAATAAGGACAACTGTGCTAAGAGGAACTCGAACTGTGTAGTCTTCCATCCTCACAGAGGGTAACAATTATCCCCATTTTACAGATGAACACAAAAGGCTCAGAGGTAGTAAGTGCAAGAGTCTGCCTTCAAACTCAGGCCCGGTAACTCCGAGACCACTGACCTGTTCTGATCCTGAAAGGCAAGATCATCAGTGGGGTCGGAGGGCGGGGGGCGGGCTGGGCGCGCCTGGGGGATGAAATCCCTTCAGCAGTGTGGAAGGAGGAGTCTCGCCTTGTTCAATTCCAGGTCCTTGTTTTAAGTCTCGCCTCCTCCCTCCCACAGGAGCATCAGCCTCAACATGCCTAGGATTCTACTTCTGGTCTGTGACCTGGTCTCGGGGACCGCTGCCCGCGGATTCCCCAGGGGCATGACGGCAGCAGAGGAGTAGAGGTGCGCCTGCGGGGCTGCAGCACAGAGCCTCAGTTTCCTCACCTCCAACATGGCCTACCGCGGGCCTTGAGGCTTGGGAGGGGGCAGGAAGTGCCACTCCCCCAGCCCAGGCCCCTCACCCAAGCAGCGGTTCCTTGTAAAGAGCCCCCGGAAGGCTTCACACTCCTCACGCCGGTTTCCGCTGGCTCCGCAGTCGCACCAGGGTGCCACGCGCGCGCTCGTGTTGTCCACGTAGTTCGGGGTGACCACGGTGCCTGCAGGGACCCCGAGGGTGGGGTCATCGGCCCACTCTGACAGGGCATCCCTGAAGAGCCCCAACCCGCGCCCGGGTCCCAGCCGCGCGTACCCACGAGGCCCGCGTAGGCGCGCAGGCAGCGGGAGCCCTGGTCCCCTGGGCAGCCGTCGGGGACGCCGGGGGCTGGCGCGCAGGAGGCCTGGAAGGCCAGGAGGCGGGGCCTGCGCGGCGCGGGGAGGGCGGTGAGAGGGCGGCGGCCCCGCCCAGGCCCCGCCCAGCCGCGCTCCCCGCATGTGCGTGCGCACCTGCGCGGCCGGCCCGCGCACCTGCAGACCGGGCTGCGCTCGCAGGCGTCTAAGGGCTGGAGGCAGGACGGCTGCGCTGGGCCCGGCCCCCGGAAGGCGCAGGCGGGCACGAAGGTCTGGCGCCGGCGCTCGGCGCACGCGGGGCCCGCGCACGGGCAGAAGAGCAGCGCGTGGGTGAGCGCGGGCGGCGCGCGGGCGAAGAAACGGCGCAGGGCGCGGCGGCAGCGGGCGCGAGGGCAGGTCCCCGGAGCGGCCCGACCCAGGCACTGCGCCACATACTCGGTGCGCAGCCGCTGGCACCGCGCGTCCGCCGTGCACGCCTCGGCCGCGTCCACGCATCGGTTCTCTCCCGCCGGGCTCGCGGACCCTGGCGGAGGAGCCGGCAGGCTGCAATGCTCTGTGCGCCCTGCGTGCACACTGCACCCCCGCCCCCCGACCACGCTCTCGGAAGCTGGGGGCGCTCAAAACCCGAGGGACGCAGAGTGTGGCCCAAAGACGTGGCTGACTGGCGCTGACCGGCTCTCCGTCGCGAGGATGTGCAGGCGCGGGCTTTGGGGGAGTCTCTGTAACATGTCAGGGTTGGAGGGGACGCATTGAGACCGAGCCCGGCCTTCCCGGAACCACCTCTATCCCTAGAATGGCCACACACACCCAGAGGGGTCCACGGGGCTTCTTCCACCTCACGGGCCCTACCTGATGAGGGAAGCAGGCTTTCTGGGGGCCTGGAGACTTCTCAGACATGGCACTGAGGACAGCGGCCGCACCTCGTCCTCTCTTCTTGACACGCTGGGACGCCTGGTCTTGCCTTCTCTCCCCTCCTCCACCTCCCCCAACGGAGACCCTTTGGGTGGGTCTGCTTCTCTCTCCTTTTCAACCTTGTGCGCCTCCTCCTGGCCCCTGCATCCAGTGTCTTCTCGCCTCAGTCTTTCCTGATGCTCCATCCGGTCTAACTCATCCTGCCCCATCTGGACTCTGGCTTTCCCCAGCCCCTCCACTGCCACCAGCCAAGCCAAAGAAGGATTTCGAGGAAGGGCTCTGGCCATTGGAGAGACCGTTTAGGCCTGGCTGCCAGGGTGTGGATTCAGAGAGGCCCCTAACAGCACCTAGTGTCACCTGAGATTTTGGACCTGCCTCTAAGTGCTTACCTGTCTTCCTTGCCAGGAACGCCCTTACCCTGTCTCCACCCTCAAATCAGCGCGTCAAAGCTCCAAGATCTCCTGCTTTAAACCTTTACCGGATTCCGTTCTCCACACTACATGCCATAAAGAGACCCACCCTCCCCAAGCCCCGGGTGGGGAAGGGGCAGTCGGAGGTGGAACAGCAGATGCGAGACACTCAAGATTTGAGCAAACAGTCCTGAGGGTGGAGGGCTGGGTACAGAATTGGGAGAAGGGAAACAATAGGGGAAAGTTCATGGGGCACAGGTACCAAGGCTGGACTTAGGAGGGGGGTGGCTCAGCTGGGCCCAAAAGCGAATGCTCATCACACAACGGGTTAGGTTGCCAGGTGTCCCCACACCCCGAGCACAGGCCTCTTCCCAGCGCCCCTGCATGCTTCTGGTTTTCCCCGGAATCACTCTCTTGTGCTCCCATCCTGTCCCAGAGGAGCAGGGACAAAGAGGCAGGGTAGGAGGAGGAGATGAGCGCTCACCCAGTAGCAGCAGTAGCAGCAGCAGCTGCTTGGACCCCACGCAGTGCTCCATGCTGGACAGTGAACAGAGAAGGACGGTGGAGGCAGAGCCTTAGTCAGACAGGTGCCAGCTTCCCAGCGCTTTCCCAGCAGGAACACGGTGGAAACCCAGGTGTGTGCAACACGCTGGGAGGAGCCTTTGCAGTGGCCGTGACTCCCCGCCCCCACTGAGTCCCCACCCCAGGCTGTGCTTTCAGGTAGATCCCAGAGTCACGGGATCCAGCGCCTCAAAGTGCCAAGAGGGACCCCAACACAGTAGCCCTAGGGTCCCCTGTCAGTTACTGCGCTACCACCAGCCCCATCCCCCTTCCCATTCCCAGCTACTACTATGTTGTCTTTCTCTAAACAAGATACGGTATTGTTTTGCGTATGTACAGACTTTGTATAAATGGTTTACCGTATGTATCACTCAGGAAATTGATTTTTCGCTCAACACTTTTGAGATTTATTCATGTTGGTGTTTGTAGAACAGTTCATTATTCTGCTGTATAGTATTCCACAAATGTAACTCTACTATATTTTATCCATTCTTAAATTGTTGGATATTGGACATTTTTTCTAATGTTCAGCTATTGAAAATAATGCCCTCTGACAAAAAAAAAGAGCGAGAGAGAGAGAAAATAATGCTACTATGACCATTTCTGCACATTCCTTCTGGAGTATGTGGGCTAACATTTTAAATTATCTATTTATCATCTAAACCTTAGGAAGTTTTTGGGAAGACGTCCAGAGCTGAAACAGAAAGGTGGCCCCAGGAGCAAATATCTCACATAGCAAACACCCATTTTTGTCTGTTTGATATTACTGCTTCTAATGACAGAATCTGTCTCTTTTTTTATGGAAACCGTTCCTTCCCCAGTCACACCCCTTATGGCTCTACTGGGCTGATGCCATCCCAGGACCCCAGGGAACTGTGCGTGACCCAGGCCTGGCCAATGAATGTACAGTATCTCTCAGGCTGTCGTGATTGGCTTATGAATGGACATGTGACCCAAGCTGGACTAATCAGAGTTCATTCTGGGATTTTTGCTGGGACTATAAAAGGTGCACTCTGCAGGAGCATTTTTAGGGGAACCTGCCTGAGAAAAAGAAGTCATCCTAGAGGAAAGGAAGCGGGGATAAAGAGGTAAAGAGTGAGAGGATGCAGAATTTGACAATATCCCAGTTATGTGAGCCCCTAAACTTTAAATGGCCTTTGCTCCTGAGTCTGGTGGATTATCCAAGCTGGAGGGTGTGCCCAGCAGGATCCTGCAGCCCTAAGGGGTGGGGACCCCACTGGGCAACTTCTGATGAGGCTCTGGGGTCCTGGAGTAGGAGGGTGGGAGCTCAATGGGGGAAGAAACTTCCAAGCTGCCTGAAGGTGCAGGTCGGCTGACTCACTGGCTCTGCCCTTGGGGGTCCAAGTTCCTGGAGTGGCTGTGTCAGTAGCCACCTGTCTTTAAGTCTCCTCAAATCAGGAGCCACTTCTCACCAGAGGGAGGATCTTGGCTTCTGGACTTGACTTGCTGAGAATGAGAAGGAGCATGGTCATCCCCTGAGGACTGGAGCCCAGGCTGCAAATCATGTGGCAGGGGGCCTGTCTTCCCAGAGAGGACTAATTACCCAGGAAGAGCCATAGCTTCTGCCTCCCCCTCCCAGGGGCTTCCAGCATACTGGTCTCCATGACAGCAGCTTCTTCAAGAGGTCATGTCTTATTTGCATAATAACCAAGCCTAGAAACCTCAGAGTAGGGCTAGGGAGCTGAAGGGCTGAGGGATGAGAGGGTGGGTGGACAGGCGGTGGGAGGGGAGGGCTCTGTGTCAAGTCCCCACCTACCTTGGGGGTCAGGTGGGGCTACAGGGCCCAGGCTTCTCAGGGAGGCTGTTGGGCTCTGGCAGGGTTCTCAGGGTCTGGGAGCAATGGCGGAGGATGAATGCTGTGAACACAGTCGGCAGGAGTCCCAGGGGCTGGGGTGGGGCACAGGGGACTCAGGGTGGCTGGGTGCTAAGTGGAGAGGAGGGGCCCATCTGGAAGGAGGCAGAAGGCAAGAGCCCACCCTTCGCATCCTCTCCACCTCCCCCTGGGGCCTCACTCACCCATGGGCCGGGGCTCTCTGGTGGCTGTGGGGCCCAACTCCGTGGGGTGAACACTGCACAGGGGGTGGTCCCTGCATACAGGAGGTTGGAACAGTGACCCTGGGCAGGGCTTCCTGGGACTGCTTCCCTGCAGCATGGTGTCCGGCCGAGGGGCTCTGTGTTGACTGAGTTTCCACCCTTCTGCTTTAAGCTCCCTTACTGCTCCCTCCTGAGAGCCACCTCCACTTATGACTCATGCCCTCCTGGGCTTCTGGCACCTCCTCCCTCCAGCTCTGACATTTCTCCCAAGCATAGCGCCACCCCAGCAACCTGGTGCTCTCCAGATGTTGGCATCACTCAGGTCCCAAAGAGGCCTGGATGTCCCCCTGCCCTCGCCGTGGCAGCTGTGTCTGTGCTCTTAGCCAATGGGTATCCTGCCACCCTTGATGACTCCAAGCCATCTTTGGCTGTCCCCGCTCCATCTCCCAGGGCCTTGCCACTTCCTTTGACTTCCCTTCAAAACAGTCTCCACTGTCCTCAAGAGTCCACCCCGGAGGTGAGATGCAGACCACGCCCCAGCCCCCTAGGCTGATGCACCAAACTCTGACCACCTTTCTCCTCTGCCCACACACCCTCATCACTACTCATGTGCCAAGGCCCTCTCAGCAAGGCCTGGTTGGTGCCCTGCCCTTGTCTGGGATGCCTTCTGCCCCCATCTCCAACCCCATCACTCTCCCTCTGCTTGCCCAGAGCACTCCCAAGGCCAGGCTGAGTCAGACATGGCCATGAGTGCCTGCCCTGCCCAGGGCCCCAGTGCAGGGGCAGCCCCAGGACAACTATGCTTAGTATTATGTGACCCTCCTCCCAGGTCACAGAATTGGGTTTAGGGCGGGGCTCTGGTTGACCGGAGGTATGGAGTGAAAAGATGAGCTGGGCCTGGCATTTGGGAACTTGAAGGGAGTGACAGAGGTGATTTGGGCAGAGGAAATGGCACAGGACTGAAAATGAAGACAAAGGCTGGAGAGGCCTCTAGGGCAGAGGGGAGCATGGACTGCATTCTAAACTGGTGCAAAGATGGCAAAGTCAAGGTGAGGCAGTCACCTGGTGCAAGAAGCCACAGACATGGACAAGAGTGGCTATACTAGAGGGGAAGAGGTAGAGGGCTGTGCCCTGGGGTGCTGGTGGGGGCAAGGATCCACATGCTCAGCTTCACTGGGAGGCCACTGGGGCCTCTCTTTGCACCTGGGGGAAAGGCTGGGGACCCTGCCCCAGCTCCCAGCTGGAGGAACCACAGGAGTGGGCTCAAAGCCTACCCACTGCATGTGGGGTCCCTCCTCCAGCCCCAGAGGCATCGTTGGAGACGGGCTCCTGGGAGCCGGTAGCAGCACCAGGCCAGGCTGGCCCCAGGGAGCAGAGGCAGCAGGAAGCTAAGGAGCATGGCCGGCAGGAAGGCGTCATGGCCTGCAGAGGACAGGGAGGGCTGAGTCCTGGGCAGGTACATCACCCTGGCCCCGCCTGCCTGCCTGCCCCCCATTGGCGCACTTTCAGGCTGCACAGGGCTGCTGTCTATGCTGCCACCAAAGCCCGGCCTGTCACAGAAGGGTGGAGCCCAGCCTGGAGCACAGTGGCAGTTATGGTTGCTATTACAAACCTGCAGAGGAGAAGAGAAGGGAAGAAGGGTCGAGTGGGATCAGGGACCCCAAGGTCACCCCCACCCCTTGGGCTACTCACCCCGTGGCCATGGCAGGTGGTCAGGCAGTGCTCCAGGTCCTGGAAGGTCGTGTTCTGGCAGCGACTGTCTTGGCACACCTGTGGGCAGGGAACACTGTGATGGGGCACTCTGGTCTGTGGCACTCAAGTGGCAAGGAGGGGACAGGTGGGCAGGGCTCACCATGCTAGGTCCACACTGTGTGCCTGGCTCTACGAGGCCCACGTCAAGCAGGTCCAGCTGGGCACCTCGGAGTGCAAAGACTCCCCGACAGATCACCTTGCTGCTGTCTAGGTGAATGGTGGAGTCCACCGGCACCATGTGTGTCGTGGGTGGGCTCGGCTCTCCACCCTGGCACTGCAGCTTCCCACACCCAGCATCCCTGGGGAGGAAGCGGAGGTTGGTCACAGCCTGCAGTGTCCCCCACTTCCCTTCCCAGCTTCTGCTCCCTCCATTCCACTCCCCACCTCTGTGCACAAGGCACGAAGTGGCCCTCACTGTCCTGGCCACAGTTCCCACGAGCGTCTCCTGCAGAGTTCACCACCTGGAAACAGGCCTGCGGGGCTGGGCGGGAACCTGAAGAAGCACGAGCTGAGCTGGGGGAAGCCCAGGCAGGCAGGGGCCATGCTCCACGGGCCTCAGTTCCCCCTGCCCATCTTCCCACAGTAGAAAACTGGGCCGACCCGAGGATGGGGCAGGGTGGAAGGGTGCTCCTGTCCTCTCACCAGGCCCCCAGAGCTGCTGGCACTGCTGCTCGAGCGTGGGACACGCGCCATCCCTGCAGTAGCCACGGCCCTTGGCGCAGGGTGAGCCATCCAGTAGATAAATGTCCCGGGGGCAGTTGGGAGAGGCGCCCGTGCAGAATTCAGGAAGGTCACAGTCCCCCGAGGCCTGGCGACACAGCACACCTGCTGGCTTCAGCTGCGCAGGTGACCCAGTGCGGGAAGCACAAAGAGACAATGGACAATGAGAGATTCACGCCCAGAGAGTATCTCAGAGGTGGGGGAGCTGGGCCGGTGGGCCCAGTGGACCGACACACAGAGCGGAGCCAGCACCCAGCAAGGGGACTGGAGGTCTCCAATCAGCCAAGGCCACCAAAGGCCGGCTCCCAAGCGCTCCAAAACCCTCACCACAAGCCTTCCTTGCCCTCACCAGGCAGCGCGTGCAGCAGTCCCCGTGGGCACACTGGGCCCCAGCGCGCAGAGAGCAGTTGTGGGAGAAGCAGCAGAGGTCCCGGCACTCCTGCAGCCAGAAAGGCGAGGAGGGACCAGGTGAGGGCGCAGTGCGCCAGACCTCCGGGCAGAGGGCGAGCGGGGACCATCCTTGGACCTCCGGGGCCCAGCAAGCCCACCTGGCTGGGGTCGCAGTCGCACTCCTCGCCTGCCTCCACGAAGCCGTTCCCGCAGCGCGCCGGCGGCACCAGCAGCCCAGGCCCCGGGGCATTGAAGAGGCACGCGCCGCCCCCCTTGCGGAAGAAGGCGCGCAGCTGGCGGCGGCTGCAGGCGCTGAACACGCGCGGGAACGGGTGCCTGCGGGCGCGGGGAGGGCGTCGGCCGTGCGGGGACCACCCCCGACACCCCGCTCGTCTCTGATCCCCACCCCTGGGCTTGGCCACACAGCCGCCAGATGCGCGGGCACCGCCTCAGCGGTGGGAGGCTCCAATGCTCCAGAGGAGCAGTGACTGGTGAAAAGTCACACAGTGTCCGAGGCGGGAGGGTGTGACGCCACAAGTGGGCAGCCCAGGACCCAAGGTGGACCAGCGACCCAAGGTGGCCGTGCTACTCCCGAGGTAGGAGTAACCTTGATAGGTTGTTGGGAAAATCTTCATATTCCTGAGAATCCACTTTACCGGCGTTCCCTCCGTTTAAGCCTCATAAACAACCCTAAGATCGGGTACTGCTATCATGATCCCCACTTTACGGAAGAGGAAACTGAGGGATAACCATAGAAACACAGCCGAGGGGCCCCGGGTCCAGCGGCGGGTCCCCCGTATCCCCCGTCCCCGGCGGGCGTACCCGGTGGCCGCCGCCATCACGCAGCCGCCTTGCTCGGCCGCGGCCTCCACGCAGCAGCCGTCGGGGTCGTGGCTGAGGCCCAGGCTGTGGCCTATCTCGTGGGCCACTGTGGCTGCAGCGCCAATGGGGAGCTCCGAGTGGTCCTGGGAGGGCGCGGGGGGCGGTCAGTGCTGGCGGCGAGCCCTCCCCCGGCTCCCTCCCCGGCCCGCGGGGCTCACCGTGCTCACGCCTCCAGAGCTCTCGGCGCGGCACATGCCCTCGACGGGCGCCAGTCCCACGGTGTCGCCCCGGAAGGCGCGGCCCCTGAGGGCGGAGCGCGGAGTGACGGGGCGGGCCCGGGAGTTGAGGCCGCCCGGCCCGGCCCCGCCTGGGAGTCAGAGGCACCCACGTGAGCAGCTGCGCCGAGTCGTGGGGCCGCCGCGCCCACAGCCCCCGGCGCCACTGCAGGAAGGCCCAGAGCGTGGCGTTTGCGTCTGGCGTGACGCGGCTGCGGTCCTGCTCAGTCCACACTTCCAGGCCACTCAGCACCACCTGAATGTCCAGAGTCCTGAGGATCTGAGGGCGGGAGGGGCTGAAGTCGGGGCCAGGCGCCCCGCCGTGCGGGGACTCCTGCGCGGGGGCGGGCGGGGGGCCCTCTCGTCTCCCTAAGCCCACCACCCCGTCACCACCATTCCTGCTCTCTCCTCCCCACCCCCAACCTGGTCCACATAGTTGGCGACCTCCAGGAGACGCTGTTTGGTGCGGTTCAAGTTTCGTTGCTGGGTCAAGAACTGGGAGGGCAGAAAGATCGGGGCGTGAGAGGCTGAGCTGGCCCATCCCAGACCGCCGCCCGCCTTGGGTCTTCCCTCACCAGGGTGTGGTCCGCCACTAGGTAGAGCTCCAAGTACCTCGGGGTCCTGCGGGCCTCTCGCCTGTCCTGCGCCGGGCAGATAGGGACCCTGAGTGGCAGGCTGCTGGGTTGAGCCCTGACCACCATCCCCAATTCTCAGAAAGAACAGTTTAAAAATGTTATTAGAACTTGTTTCTTCAGCCTCGGATAAAAGTACCCGGACAGAAGGGGGACTGGGAATTCATCTCTTCAGATGTGGAGGGCTGTGGATACTGCCTTCCCACTCCCACCCCATGCAAGCCCCTGACCCTGCTCTGTGGAGCACGAGGAAGGCTGGCCATGTCCCTTTTGTCCCCAGAGTCCCTGTGGCCACAGTCTCCTTTCCAGGTAAGCAGTTGCTCAGTCCGGAAGATCCTGTGAGTTGAGGAGTCCACGGAGTCCCCAGGAGGCCAGGGGTGCAGATAGTAGCTGGCATTGCTGCTGAGCGCGATGAGGCCGCTAGGGTGCAGAGGGCCAGAGAGGTGTGAGGGAGCTCCTTCCCATCCCCAGGCCAGCCCCTTCCCCCAGAACTCCTCACCTCATCCCAGAGCAGGTGCTGAGGACCACCCAGGAGTCGGGGAAGCCCCTCACTCGCCCATGGTAGTGGCAATGATCCTGGAGAGGAAGACACCCAGCCCCAAGTCTCAGCCAGGGCTGGAGCAGGAGGGGCAGGAAGGAGGGCTTGGTGGGGGGCTGGCTCCAACCTCTCTCTAGGAACAGAAGCAGGGGAGTGGGGTAGGAATGGAGGGGCCGCATCCCCAGCACCCCTCACCCTGTCGTCAGAGCCCATGGAGGTATCTCACCGTGTGGCTGGGGACCAGCACTACTGGCTGCCCATCTGGGCTGTAGTGGGTTTCTGTGTATCCGGGGGCCAGCAGCCTGCTGGGAGGGGGTGTTACAGGAATCACCTAAGCAGCCCTGCCTCCTCCAGGATGCCTTCCAGCCTTCCTCCCCGATGCTAACTGAGCAGCTCTGTGAGTGAGGCACCCAGGGTGTGTCCTAGGGAAGGGACAGGAGCACTGTGTCTTGCTCAGCTCAGAAACACTTTGAGCTGGAAGGAGACAGGTGAAGGTCAGGAAGGAGCCATGGTAATGGCATAGATGGCTGGGGCGGGGCTGGGAGGAAGTATGGGAGGCACCAGGGAGGAGCAGAGCTAGGGGAAGGGTTTGGGGTCCCTGGAGGGCCTGCAGCAGCATCAGGAGGGAGGATTCAGGGGGCACTGCTGAGGGGCCGGACTTGCAGCCAAGGAAGTGTGGTGAGCCCAGAGGTACCCTGCCTGTGGCCTGCCCTTGTCTGGTCAACCCTCTGGCCCCTCACACCCCAGATCCTTTAAATCATCTCCGCAGGCGCCTAACCCCCACGTGCTTCCCACCTGTCCTTCAGTGATGCCCACCCCCTGCTTCCAGAGAAAACAGAATCCCCACCTGCCCACACCTGCTCCTGCCCTGTCCACCTGAGCAGGGATCCCCTCCCCCACCTTCTCCCAACCCCGCTTGAGTAATGACCTCATCTTCCGGCTCCATCTCACCAGGATCCTTCCCACCAGGATGGCTCAACCATAAGCCAATCTCTCTTCTTTGAAGAAAATCATGGACCCCAGCCTCACCTTAGCCTCTTTCCTTCCAGACCAACCCCAGACCTGTGACACCTGCTTCTCCACCTCCCTGTCATTCCCCACCTGCTCCAGCTCTGCTACCCCACTGCACACACACATGCCACCTTAGGAGGTAGGTGATGAGATCACCCCATTGAAAGGGCAGGGGCATGGAACCCCAGAGAAACAGTGGTTAGGCATGATGGACCCAGAGTCTGTTCCTGATCCACCTGACTCCGTGGGGAGAATGAAATACGCATATAGTGCTTAGAACATCGCCTGCGATGAAACAAGCACTTGGTAAGCGGGACATATTGATAATATGGTCTGCATGGCTTCAAGACCCTGCACTCCATCTCAGACACCACCTGGCCCAGCGCAGGGCTCTGTCCTAAGCACAGCTCTGCCTGTTCACTCACCAGCTCGACATCTTTGGCTCCACACTGTACAGGACACTCAGCACTAAAATGGCCTTCTGTGATCTGGCCCTTCTGGGACTCCCCAAATTCATTTCCCCCTGCTCTCTTCCATGGGGTGGAAACCTTCCAGGCAAGCTAGACAAACTGTCATCTCCAATGTAGCCAGTGCCCCTTTGTCCCTGCCATTCCCTCAGCCTGGAGTGCCGTCCCATTATTGGAATCTCATCTGGGATTCTTTTGACTTGGCATATCCCACAAAAGGGAGCTGACAAGATGCTCCTGGGGTTGGGACCAGGAATGTGCCCATAGCAGGGCTGACCCAACCTCAACTGTCCCTTCAGCCTCCAGGGGGCCAGCGGCAGGCCTGCGTGACTCACTCTGCCACCTGCACCCCTCTGAGGCCCTCTCCCCCTCAGCTTCCCTCACGGGTCCATGTCAGTCCCTGCACCCCACCACAGACTCCTCCAGGGAGGTCTGTCCTGGGCTCAGCCTGGACACTCACTGCTTCTTCTCCAGCTCAAGCACGAGTTCCTGGCCTTCAGCCTCCAAGGCCACCAGCCCCCAGTCTGGCTTCGAGACCTGTGCGAGAAAGAGTGCAGGGCTGAGATGGATGTGCCTCCAGGCTCCTGCCTGCCAGGGAGCTGGCAAGGAAGTTCATGGGGAGAACATGGACTGGGGTGGGGACAGCAGCCCCCACCGTGTGTCATGGGGGGCATAGAGGGGTGTGGCGGGGAGAGCATGCAGACAGAGGTGTTCCCAAACTCAGGATGTTTGTTGTTCTGAAAACAACCACTTGAAAGTGCCTAAGCAGAGCCCAACAGTGCACACGACATCCTCCCCAGAGCCTGGGGTCCCAGAAAGGTGCCCTGCCTTGTCCGTGGTGACTGGGCCCTACCCTGGCCTGCCCTCTTCTTTCAGGCCCAGAAAGGGGCTTGCAGGGCAGGGAAGCTGCGTGGTCCTGAGGACACTGGGGGGGCATTGGTTAGCCACGGCTCGGGTGTCTTCCCAGCCTCTGGCAGCTGGGGCTTATTTCTGTATCTCGCCGCCTCTCATTCCCTAGGGAACACGCACTTGATCCCTCCGCCTCGGATTCTGGTGAACTGCCCCCTCCAGAAGCTTTCCTCGGCCTCCTGCAACCCCCTTTCCACCTGCTTCACTGAGCTCTGGCAGGAAATATGGACCCCATCCCAGGCCAAGAGGAGATGCTGGATCTCGGCCTGCTGTCAGGGGCTGTGGGGACCCCCATGCTCCCCTTGTCTACTCAACCTGGCTGGGGGCCCAGAGTCGGAGCGGGCCCGGGAGCTTCCTGGAAGGCTGCTATGCCTTCGGAATGTCTACTCCACCCTGGGCCCTCCCCTTTTATCCCAAAATGCACTGGGCTGGGACCCTGGCCAAGGGGCTCAGAGTCTTGGAGGGGAGCTTTCCTCCACAGGTGGGGAGCAGACAGCCCTTGCCTCCCCAGCCACAGGCCCCACAAGGCCCCAAGCATGAGCTCATGTGGCTGGAATGCCACCTGCTTTACTGGGGACAGGTCTGCGCTGGGACAAAGGCAGTGGCCCAGATGGAAGGCCACACTCAAGGTCCCTGTCATTCTGCAGACCCTGCTGTCTTCCCTTCTTGCCCTCCTGGTGACCTCACCCCTCCACATATACCCCACCCCATCTAGAAGTGTGAGTGTTTCCTGCCTGTTGGAGGGGACACTGCCTGTACTGTGTCCTGTCTGTGTCTTCCTGGGGACAGAGACCCCCAGTGTTGGGGGCAGGGCCCCTCTGGGATTGAAGACAGAGGCTCAGGCCACTTGGAGAGCGAGCCCACAGTCGGAGTGACCCCAGTGTGTGCCCAGCCTTCCCTCTGCCAGGGATGTGGAGGAAACAATCTCAAAGCTCATGGGCCAGTGCTCCGCCAGTTGAAAGGGGGCCCTGAGGGTCTGCGGGTCCCTAGGGAGGGCCCTAGGTGGGGAGCTGCAGTGCCTCTGGGAGCCTCCCAGCCTCATGACAGTGCTCTCCTGCCTTCCTCTCACCGGTCTTGGACAGTGGGGCTGTCTTCTCTTGCCTGGAAATTCAGAACAAAGAGGGCTCTCCAGGCTTGGCAAGGGGTTTGTCCAATGGTTTAAAGTCTTTCAGCTCCAGGATCCCGGGCTAAAGAGCTATGTGACCGTGGGCAATTTCCCCAACCTCTCTGGGTTTCAGTTTACCCCTCTGTGAAATGGGCATATTGAAGCTACTGGCTTCTTAGTTTGCAGCATAGATGTCGTGGCACAAATAGATGGGGTGTGGCTATTTTAGAAACATGTGATGAGCAGGAGTGAGGAAGAGGCCAGGGAAGCGTGTCCTGGAGAAGCAAAATGGGGTGGGCTTACATCTGGGTGACAGCAATAAAGTGACCACTGTCCCACTGGCCAGAAGTGGACTCTGCATGAGCCAGTAAGGCTGAAGTTTCAGGGTCCTCAATGTCAGGGCCCTGAGAGGGACAGCAACGTGTCCACAGGGTCACATGTTCTGGTAAACTTTGCAAAAGGAAGATATTTTGGTGCTTTCTTAGAGAGGCTCTTGAAAAGCTTCAGGCCCCCAAAACCCTGGACCCCTCTGTCTGGTGGGGGTGGGGGTAACCCAGATAATCTAGGGAGGAAGGGAAAGGGAGGAGGTGGGGTGAAGAACCCCAAAAATGACTTCCATGTGTGCAGGCTCACACGATCTAGATGTCCCCACATCCCTCACCTGCTAGCCCAGAGGGGCCTAAAGGAGCTGTGACTCAGTGGTTCTGGAGATCCCAGCAAAACCACCACACTGCAATGTGGGGAGGGGTGAAAGGCCTGGGAGACCCGGGGTCCCTGCCTGCAGAGGCCTGGGTGATGTAGCACTGACCAGCTCCTCCAGGGTGACCATGTGCCAGCGTCGTCCATCCAGGACCCAGTGGGGAGTGACTGGCTTTCCAGGGGTGTTTCCTGGGGTGAGGACAGAGCACAGGGTGAAGGGGACCTGAGGGACATGGGGAGTGGGGGACAGCAGGAGCCTGGAGAAGGGTGGGCACCCATGGGGCATCTTTGGAACTAAGGATCCACCAGGGAGGTGGCAGAAGAGAGAGACACGAGCCTGGGAAGAGATAGCTCAGCTGGGGATGTGGGAGCCACCTGACCTTTAGGAGGGGACAGGCTTGGGGTCAGAGTTCACAGGGAAGAGGCCAAGGCCCCCAGTGTAGAGGGGAAGGGAGGAGGCAGGCAGTCTCTGGTATTTTTAGACTGGCAGCAAATGCCTTTAGGATGAGAGATCCGTGAAGAGAGGATGACTGTGTCTCCCCACCAGCTGAGAAAAACAACAACCAGATGTTGTCTTGGGAGGTCCACCTTGCCCAGAGCTCCCCTGGGGTCTTTGTCCTGGTGGCAGGGTTCCCTAGACCCTGGCCCAGAAGTCCCCTCCTCATGTCTTCATGTTGAGGCTGGGGGACAGAGCCTCTGTGCTTCCAGGCCGGGTCAGGCTGGGTGTGCCTAAGGGGGCTCGAGGAGGAATCCCAGAGCCAAGCATTACTCAGAGAGCGCCTGGAACGCTCCCCTGGAATGCTCCCGGCCCCCACCGGCCCAGCAGCCCTCAGCAGCCCTGCCCCAAAGGGGCCTGCAGCCAGCCCTCCCTCCCCTCTGGGACTCAGTCCCTTGGCAAGCCCGGCTCCCAGAACAGACAGCCCCCAGGCCACCCAGCCCTGGCCCCCCAACCTTGCCCAGGCTGATGGTCACCCGTGCTGCTGGGTCACCCCAGCTCCTTTATTCTTCTCTCCCAGACCAGTGCACCAGCGTCAAAGCCCTGGGATGGCAGCAGCTGCAGGAGACCTTTCCCCACCAAAGCCCTCCTCGACTGGCTGAGCGAGTTGCCATCAGGCAGACCCTGGGAAAGGAGGCTAAAGGGGCCGGTGTGGGGAGGGGTGTGAGTGGGGCTTGGGGGAGAAGGGGGAGGTATCTCAGTCCAGAGAGGACTTAACTGGGGGTGGAGAGCCGGGCCTTGCTGGTTCCAGGCTTGTAAGGCTGGGGAGGGGAAAGGGTGGGCCCGTGCAGGGGTGGGGATGGGTGTTCTCCACTGGCACCCTGATGAGGGAGAGGGAGGCAGAGCTGCGGCTCTGGTGACTGGGTGGATGGGAGTGGAAACCTAGGGAGCCCCTCTCTCCCAGTGGTCCCATCACCCTCCCTGGTCCCAGGCTTGCACTTTGAGGGGAGCGAGCCAAGGAATGCCTAGGGACCTTCCCCAAGGCATGAGGACTGTCATCCCTCCCTCTTGGGTGAACAGAGCAGGACCCTGTACCCATCAGGTCTTCAGCACAGTGCTGTGGACCCCACAGCCCCCAGGCTGCCCCACTCAACCATTAGTGCCTCCTCCCTGGTTGCCCTCCCTGTCCCCTGGCCCGGCACTTGATGTGCAGGACTCGCTAATCCTCCCACCCGCTTGCCGACGTTGCTGTTTCAGCCCATCTGACAGAGGGTTTGGAGAGGTTACACGCAATGGACAGCTGCAGTCCTCCCAGGGCACTGCCAAACATGCACCTTCTGTTTGGAGAAGTCCTTCTCTATCTAACCAAACAAGGCAACAATATAAACAACACACACACTGCCCCAAGGCCCTGGGAGGGGAGAGGACGAGGGGATGAGCTGTGAGACCATGGCTAGTTCTGCAGAGCTGAGGGCAGAACTTGGGGGGCCCAGTGGGCATGGGGGCTTCCAGGAGGAGGGAGCCCTGCGGATCCATAAGGGGTGGGGGTGTAGGAGGGGTTCCCAGGGCGAGGGGGTGGGGAAGTGGCGAGAGTGCGCGGCCAGGCCGGGGGCCAGACCTGGGCAGCGGCTGAGAGGGGAAGGGTCCATGGCCCTCGGCTTTGGCAATGGCGCAGTGGCAGCCAGGTAGAGTAAGGGCAAGTCCAGCCCCGAGGCCAGCCCAAGCACAGTTGGGCGTCCCTGGGCAGGTCCCACGGAGACCCACCCAAACCCTCCCCACGCCCTGACCTCCTGGCCCTGCGGTCCCGGGGGTGTCAGACCCTCCATTGGATGCCCGGGCTCTGGACGGAGCCCACCGCCCCTGCCACCTCGCCCCGCCCCGCCTGCCCCGCGGGCTCATCCCCGTCTGCTCCTGACCTGGAAGCACCCCAGCGCCTGGCACCGGCCACAGGAGCAGCAGCAGGAGCACCGGAGACCCCCGAGCTCTTCGGGACCCCCGGCTCATAGCTGTGAGCGCCTCTGCCTCTAAGTTGCGACTCCTGGCTGCCGGCTCGCGGCTCCGCCCGGGCTGGACTGCCGCCGACCCACGTCCTGCGCAGCCGGGCCCGCGCCGCCTCCCGATCCCGCCTCCCCGCGCCCCGCTCGGGGCCCGCCACTCCTCCCCGCGCGGATCCCCGCGGGACCCCGGCGGCAAGACCCGGCCTCGTGCACCCTGGGGGAGCACTTAGGGGGTAGACCTGGGCCGGGTTGGGGATGGCGGTGGGGTGGGGTGGGGGCGTAGGTGGGAATCCGCGCGGTCCCTCGGGTGACCTGCCCGCGCCATCCTGCCCCATCGGTCTCAGAGCGCCCTTACTCATTGGGGTAGGGGGTGGAGGGTGGAGGGTGGAGGGTGGAGGGGAAGGTTCTTTGAGGACCATAGCGGAGTAGTGTGGGGTGGTGGACAGAGGCTGCGTCTGGGGCCGCCTGTTGCTGGTCGGGTGTGTCCAGAAAGAGCCCTCGCCTTGTTACCCGTCCTGCCCAGAGGCGCCTCCGGGGAGAGATCCCGGGGGAGATTGAGCCGATCCGCACTTCACTGCGATGGGTGCCCCAGGGGAAAGGAGTTCAAGGCGACCAACCTTAGCAGTCAGGGTTGCCCAGCTCCGAGCCACAGTGGCTGCCAGCCCCTGCCCCCGCATGGGTTGGGGAGAGCAAGTGGAGGACACAGGCTTCGGAGCTTCAGTGCTGGGCACAGGAGGAGGGCAGCCCTTTGTCCCTGGTAGTGGCTAGAAGGCAGGATTGTGCAAAGCCATAGATAACCAGACATGAGGGTTCCTTTTGGCCTCAGTAACATCTGTTTCTTTTTTAAAATATTTGTGTACTAGGTGTAAATTTGGATATCAAGGGATGTTAACTTTTAAGCAAATCTCTCTGTTTCTGAGAATTTGGAATGTAGTAATTCGGTTAGTAAAAGTTCCAGCAGCAAGAGAAACCCACGTTCATGTGATTCAAACATCAAAAAGCATTATAAAGTGCGTACAGAAAACTCTCCCCACCTCGTCCATCTCCATGCTCCCGGCCCTCCTCCCCCAACAGAAGGCATTATTATGAGTTTCTTGCATAGGCTTTTAGGTTATTTTTGTGCATATCCAAGGCAATAGACATATTTTTCTCTTGTTAATATTTTTTGCACCATGATGTATATATATTTGTTTTATCACTTAATACACCTTGGGTATCATAGCATATGGACGGTTCTCCTTTTTCTTATATTCGTTACTACTATTACTACTCTGGGGTTTTGTTTTGAGGATTTTGGTTGGTTGTTTGGGTTCGGTGGAATTTTTTTGAGACAGAGTCTCTATTGCCCAGGCTGGAGTGCAGTGGCATGATCACAGCTCACAGCAACCTCAAACTCCTGGGCTCAAGTGATCCTCCTGCCTCAGCCTCACGAGTAGCTGGGACTGCTTGATGTCTTCTCATTCAGGGACTGTCCGTTACCCAAAGCCAGCTTACTGTCCCTTGTATCACGTTTCACAGGATGTTATCGTTGCCTATTTCCTTCTCTCTTCCCCCCAGACCTTGAACTCCGTAAGGTCAGGGAATATGTGTCTTATTCACTGCCTGGTACAAGGCCTGGCACAGTCTGAGCTGATAAAATGAGGGGGACATGTAGCCTAAGAGCCACATGGGGATTGGAGTCATCCTTGCAAAGGTGACACCTCCCAAACCCAGACGAGCTGTGTCCAAGCCTGTCAGAGGAATTTTCTGCCTAAATCTCTGAACAGCTGTTTATTTACACTCTGAGTTTGCAGAGGAGGAGATGGGGCCACTGAACCAAATTGCAGAAGATGGATCCTAGAATGCCACCGAGCAGCTTGGTGTTCACGCCTCATAACACTGTGGGAAAGACGATTCATCAAATGGCTTGTTGGTGCCACTCTCCAGAGGGACATCGGGAAGTGGCCTGGGAACGAGGCAAACCAGTGGGAGTTAAACCTTTGAAGTGCTTGGAATGGGCGACACCCACCATCTATAAACAGGACTCGTCCTGAGGAGTGACCCAGAACAGGGTGTCTAGGGGAAGGGCTCCAACTCCAGCCCACAGAGATGTCCAGGGTGGCACCTGGAGATGACAGGCTGATGCTTGAGTGCACCAGAAAGAGTCACATATGTGAATGGGGGGCCTCCAAAGTCAAGGCACCATCCACACAGCCCAGTGCATTTAGAGGGGAGTAGGTTGTCCCTTGGTAAGTGAAGGGGGCACTTAGATAATCAGATGATCTGCCGGATACCCAATGTAAAAGGTGGGGAATTTTTAAAAACTTTCTTACTAAAGTATGATATGTATTTAGAAAAGTGAGAAGCTCACTGAGTTCACAAAGTGGGCACACCCAGAGAACTCTCACCTGGACCAGGAAACAGCATATTCCCGGCCCCTTGAAAACTCCTTTGTGGTCCCTTCCAATCCCTTTCTCCCACAGGTAACCACTATTTTTACTTCTATCACCATTGATTAGCTTTGCCTATTCTCGAACATCACAAAAATGGAATCATACAATCTGTGCACTGGACGTTCTGTTTGAGAGTGTCGCCCATATCGCTGTATACAGTTGTGACTCGCCCTCACTGCCGCATGATACTCCACTGTGTGGACATGGCACAGCGGATGTAGCCATTCTACTGCTGATGCACATGGGTTTCAGTTTGGGGCTGTTATGAATAACCTTGCTGTGGACTTCCTCATGGTGGACATAAACTCTCATTCTTCTTGAGTAAATACCCGGGGGTGGAATTTCAGGGTCATAGGGCAGGAGTATTTTAGCTTTAATAGATGTGGTTAGTTTTCCAAAAGTTGTACACACTGTTTAATTCCATTTATATAAAGGTCAAAAACAAGCAAATAAAATCTATGATGTTAGAAGTCAAGATAGTGGTTACCCTTGCGGGGGTTGCAACTGGGGGTGTG
Source organism: Cheirogaleus medius (assembly GCA_008086735.1). Taxonomy (NCBI): domain Eukaryota; kingdom Metazoa; phylum Chordata; class Mammalia; order Primates; family Cheirogaleidae; genus Cheirogaleus; species Cheirogaleus medius. The sequence goes on along the minus strand of VBSM01001118.1, from coordinate 28,033,329 downwards.
AGGGGGACTCTGGGATGCTAGGAATGGTCTGTTTCTTGATCTGGGTGCTGGTTTACAGGGTGTTGGCTTTTGGAAAAGGCATTCAGCTACATGCTTATAACAACATACACTTTTCTGTATGTATGTTATGCTTCATTTAAAAGTTTATTTTAAAAGTCTTTTGGGGGGCTCAGACCACTGGGAGTGGACACAACTAGCCCCCCTGAGAACTCTCCAATCCCAGATGGACATATGTCCCCTTGAAGGTACACGGAAGCAGATGGAGACTCCCAAGGCAGATGTTCCCAAATCCCCCAACAGCCACCCCTTTCTGTGGCTACCTGTGGTCCTCCTCTCTCACTTTTCCCCAGACAGCCCCCGAACATCTGGCTGCATTTGGCTTGCCCTCTCCCCGTCCCACCTCTGGATTTAGTCCATGCTTTCCCTCTCACTCACCAACAGTGTAGACGAGACAAGCACTTGCTGAGTGCTGACCTACTGTGCGCCAAGACTGTGCTGGTCATTGCAGGCAGCAGAGGCGAGCAACACCCAGACAGAGCCTCAAGGATCAGGAAGGGACACAGCAAAAGGTCGTTTGTGATATATGTCATGGAATGGCACCACCTCCTTCAGATGGTCTCTAAGGATAATCCTCACTAACAGTTGAATCCTCTGTGTCTGGCCCAGCAGTTTGGGTTGCATGAAAGAGACTCACACCAGTTGCGTCATAGGATGGAAGTTTATTGGAAGGACATGCTGGACAGGCTCCCAGGAAGAGTGTGGCAGTCGGACACAGAAAGGAATGGGGCCAGGGATGAAGAAGGGTGTAGCCAAGGCTACACAAAGCTCACCTGGCCCCCAGTGTCTTCCTAGCCTATTGGCTCCTCTGCCAATTTCCCACTACTCTCTGTGTTTCTCAGCCCAAATCCTAGAGAGGTGGGCTCTCTGCTCCTCCCACCATCTGCTACTACGCTGCAAGGGGAGTGATAAGCCCGCTTGAGAACTGGCCCCTCGTTCCATGATTTCCCAAAAGCTCTTTATTCCTTCTCGATAATTCTCATCGTCTTCAGCAGCCCCTGGCACATGGGCCTCTGGGAAAAGGACAGCGCTCACTCGGTCATGGAGAGGAAGCATCTGGGGCAGAAACAAGGATGCTGACAACATCCATGTCTGCTCTCTACACTCGGAAGAGCCAGTAAGGCATTGCCATGCCCCTGGAGGTTGGGGTGGTGAGAATGGGGGAACCTTTTCTTCCAGGAGTCAAATTAGGCATGCCTGGCATGCCTCTCCCAAGGGACCACCAGACCTACGTGATTTCCTCAGTTGTACTGTGCAAGAGGGATACCCTCTCCAGGAAGCCCATAACCAGAATGGCCAGGGGCATGCCCTGAGCTTCAGCAGATGGGAACTGTGACAGAACATGGCCTGTTGGTGGCATTCCCATCAATGTCAAACGTCCCAGGCATAAGTCCTTAGTTGGGAGTCCTTTGGAAATAGAATTTCCAAACATGCTCTGGACTCAGAATAAAAACTACATTTCCCAGCCTCTCTTGCAGCTTGGCGTGGCCTTGAGGGTAAACTCTAGTCAATGGAAGTGACATGTGCAACTCCCGGGTTGTGTCCATGGCGGGAGTGGGAGTGCTGCCTATTAACACTTCTGCTCTTCTTTTTTCTGGCTGGAGTGAGTGTGAACACAGCGGGGCCATGGGTGAACCTCAAGATCAAAGGCAACATTTTAGGGATGGAAGAAAAGTAAGATAGAAGGATCCCAGCACCTTAAACCACCATAACATAGCCAGACTGGTATGGGAGAGAAAAATAAAATTCGATCATGTATTTGGTCGCTTATTAGAGCAGCCTGACTTATCCTCTGCCTAATACAGAGTGCTTGGTGAGCCTGAGGACATGGAATGCTCCTCTTCTGTTCTAATCCATCCAGAAAGTTCAGGGTGGGCTTTGGGGAGAGAGGCAAGGCAGGGCCCCATTTGGAGAGGAGAGAGGAGGCGTGGAGAAGAGCGAGAGAAGGGGACAACTCGCCGACTCGCTTCTCTTCAGATTCCCCCGGGGTCAACACGCGCCTGGGTAGGCTGAGGTCTGTGCTCACTCTCACCATCCGTTTTCCTTGGGGGCAAGAGGCTTGGAGCCAGATCATAAAAAGTCAGATGTCATGGAGTTGTTTTCACAGAGGCAGGCGGGACCCAACGCTGCCTCGCTCACGTTGATGGGCCGAGTCATCACAGATATGGCAACTTCATCCTCCTGAGGGTAGGCAGTGCCATGGTCAGCTCAGGGGCGGAGCACAGGACAGGTCTCACATGTGGCTGCATCAGGATCAATGAGCTTCCCACAGAGAAAACCCTGGTCACAGGAGGACTCAGGGAGCAAGGGCAGTCCCCCAGGCCCCTGGCTTTAGGTAGGGTCCCAAGGGGATTGGTGGGCGTATTCGTGGCTGGAACTGGGACTCGGAGCCCTGCCCACCAGGTGGACATCTGCAGAGGGCCTTGTCACAGGGAAAGAGAAACAGCCTTTCACCCCTGCCCAGGTGATGCGCAGGCTCAGGCATGGGCAAGAGAGACCTCAGAACAAAGGTGGAGGAATCAGAAACTGTGTCTGGAAGTGGAGGTGATGCTGTCCAGAAAGTCTGCCCCAGGCCCCCAGCCAGGCCCCCAGCCGGCCACCCAGCAAACACAGCTGCTCTCTGCCCCAAGCAGCAGAGAGCTCTCCTTATCTCCGGAGGGGGCCCTGGTCCCCTATGTGCTCTCCCCAACCACCCCTGGGCCCAGGCACCATCCTATAAATGAGAGCGGTCCCCAGCTGCCAGCCTGGCACTGTGGGTTAGCTGGGTGTCATGTCTGCGTGTGCCCATGTGTGTTGAACGGATACCTGTGTGGTCTCTTTCTGAGAAGCCATCTCCACCGAATTCTCGACTGTGCTCAGCTTGTGAAAACGCCTCCTTCTGCAAGGGCGACAGTGGACTCAGAGAGCCTCTCCCCTCCCTGCCACCTGCCCCATTCTCCTTCCCCACACAGGCTGGCCCTGGACTTCTTACTGTACAGAGCATGGGAGACTGGGGTTCTTTCTCCTCCTTCCTCCCCAACCCTTTCTTCAGCACAGATAGGGCAGAGAGAAGGAAAGAAGAATACTATAGCAAGGTGGATTTAGAGACCATTCTAGAAAGGATTCCCAAATGTGCAGGGAGTGGGCTGGGAAGTATGCACCCTGTGAACTTGGTAGGAGGGAGGTTCTCCTATGGGAGGTGGGGGCATGTTGGGGGAGAAGGGGGGAGGATTAGGTGGCCTGACCCACCCCCAGCTCTGGACTCACCTCCAGGTGTAGTAGGCACCCAGGCCCAACAGCAGGGACAGGACACCCGCCAGCAGCCCCAGGACCCAGAGCAGCTGCTGCAGCAGGTGCAGGCGGTGCAGGGCTGGAATGCAGAGGTGGGCTCAGGGGCAGCCCTGGCTTCCTGCCCTGGTGCACCCTCCCAGGTGACCCACCCAGGTGGAAACCTTCTATTCTCTCACTTTATCTCTGAAGTCCCCCACCACTGTGACAGGAAGCTCCGTGCGATCAGTTTAGACTAGACAGATAAGCTACACTGCAGCAGAAGGGACTCAGGGAAGGAAGCCTCAGGCCCGAGAGTTGGGCCTTTGTGCAGAGTGACCTGGGAGATGGAGCCCCCTCCCCTCACCTCTGACCCCAAAGTAGGTGGAGGCAGAGGCGGAGCCCAGGGCATTGGAGGCAGAGCACATGTATTCCCCCTGGTCACTGGGCCTCAGCTCCTCGATGTCCACCCTCAGTGCATTGGGGGAGGCAGAGACGTGGATGTGGGAGTCGGCAGGAGCGCCCTGGGGCTGGCTGGAGGCCACTAGCTGACTGCCAAGGTGGAGGGTCAGGCTGGCAAGGGGCTCGCTGTCCACTCGGCAGTCCAGGATGCCCTGGAGGCCTCCCTCAGGCTCCACAAAGACCGTCATGGTGGGTGTCTTGGGAGGGTCTGTGGGGAGGAAGGGAGTGTGGTGATTGTAGAAAAACCACCACAGACTCCTCCCTCCCTGTACCTGGGCACAGTGACTTTGCTGCTCCCCCCATTAAGAGGTGGAGCCTATTTCCTCACTCCTTGAATCAATCTGTGACTCACTTTGACCAACTGAAGAAAGAAGTGATATCGTGCGACTTTAGAGCTAGACCTCAAGAGACACTGAAGCTTCTCCTCTGCTCTTGGGATACAACCACATGGGAAGCCCATGCCAATCTCCTGTGCATGCATGGCTCAGCCATGAGGGTGAGGCCCTCTGAGACCTTCTAGCCTCAGCTGAGCCACTGTCATTTGCAACCTCATGAGGTGAGACAAGCAGAAGAACTGCCCAGCTGAGCCCAGCCCACATGAGGTGAGACCAGCAGAAGAACTGCCCAGCTGAGCCCAGCCCACATTACTGACCCACAGAATTGTGAGCAAATAACATGGCTGTTGTTTGAGGCACTAAGTTTCAGGGTGGCTTGTCATGTAGTAATAACTGACTGATACAGAGTGGGCCCTGGTGAAGATTAGGGTGGGAGACCAAGACTGTGCTACAGTGCTAGGCACCACTCAGCTCGTTTTTCTTTTTAGAGACAGGGTCTCACTCTGTTGCCCAGGCTGCAATGCACTGACAAGATTATGGCTCACTGCATAGCTCACTGCAATGTCGAATTCCTGGGCCCAAGCAATCCTCCTGCCTCAGCCACTCAAGTAGTTGAGACTACAGGCACGCACAACCACACCCAGCTAATTTTAATTTTTTTTGTAGAGACAGGGTCTTGCTATGTTGCCCAGGCTGATCTTGAACTCCTGGCCTCAAGTGATCTTCTTGCCTCAGACTCCCAAAGTGCTGGGATTACAGGTATGCCTGGCCTCAGCATGCTGTATTACTTATACTCCTCAAAAGATGAGGGGACTGATGTCGTTGGCATTTTACAGAAGAAACCAAGGCACAGATGTACAAGTACACAACCAGTCAGTAGGAGTGTCAGGCTTCCAACCCAGGGCTCCCTGCCTGTGAAGCCCTCGCTCTTTGCAGACAGAGAGGAGGAAGACCTGAGGTGGGCATGTGAGATGTGGGGAGACTGAGGCAGGGGCTTCACACTCACAGAGCACACGGAGCATGACTGGAGCAGAGGCGGCAGCCCCAGTGGGGAGCTCAGCCCGGCAGTGGTACACCCCAGCTTGGGCCCTGGCCACGTGGGTGAAGGCGAGTGTGGGCACAGGCTCTGCGTGCAGTCGCCGGCCATTCCAGAACCACGCAAAAGTGGAGTTGCCCATGGGCCCGGGGCCACCAAGGAGGCGGCAGCTCAGGTTCAGTGCTGTGCCCTCAGGCACGTCCAGGCCTGGCTCAGCCATGACACGCACACCTGTGGGCAGAGGACGGGGAGAGGGCTGGGGATCTGCAGGCCTGGGGGGCCAGAGCCTCTGGGCGGGACCTCTGAGAGGGTTCTGCACGTGTGGGAGGGCCTCCATCTGACTTGGGACTTCCAAGGTGGAGCTGTGTGTCTCTCTCGGACTGATCCTAAGAATAGGACTGTCTCACCCTTGCACCGGGGGCTCAAGGACAGGGCTGCACTTCCCTTGTCCACATGGCTTCCTGACGGATGTGGCTGTCTTGCCTGCAGACTGGGCTCCCTGCGGGCAGGGCTGTGTCTCTCTCCCCACCCCAGGCTTCCCCAGGGCAGGTCTGTGCCCCGCCCCAGACTGGGCTCTGTGGGGGCAGGGCTATGTCTCCCCTCCACCCAAGCTGTCCTTCGGCACTGCAACACCTCCCCTGCCTGCTGGGAAGATCTCCACTGGCAAGTCTGCATCTGCCCCGCAGGCTGGGCCCCTCACTCTGGCGGAAGCTTGCCTCCTCCATCGGATTAGGCTTCACAAGGCAGGGCTATCTCTCTAGTGGGAGCCCCAGCCCCTCACATGGGCTCTGACCCACAGCAGCTGAACCCCAAACCTGAGCCCCCTTCTCCTCCCTGCTCTTCCGCTCTCCCGCTCACCTTCCACCTGTAGCCGCCCGCTAGTGCTGACCGAGCCCAGCAAGTTTTGGGCTGTGCAAACATAGGCGTCGTCATCATCACTGGTTGGCACATCTTGCACCTGCAACCGCAGGGCGTTGCGGGCCACCTGGACATGGCCCGTCTCTGATGCAGAGCTGTGGACCCCATAGTTAGCGGCCAGCACCTTGCCATTTCGAGACAGGGTCAGCTCAGCAGGTGGCTCGCTGTCCACGGTGCACTGTACCACGACCCTGGGGGGCCTGGCCCTTGAGTCCCGGAAGGAGGATAGGACAGCATCCCGAGGGGAATCTGGGGGCAAGGCAGGGACAGATGGGGACCTTGCCTGAGTGCCCTGTACTGCCCACCTGGGTGCCCTGATGTTGGCAAGGCTGAAGCCTCTGGACAAATGGTCACTTCCTAGAAGTGACACTTGCTCAGGAGTCCTGTGGGCAGAGTCCTCCAGGCAGGCTGTGTAGGGCCATGGGTCTCTTTCCCCAGCGCCTATGTCCTTCTTTCTCCACGTGCCCGTGGGCCCACTGTAGCCCTGGGCCTGCCCCCACCAGGGCCCAGAAGTACCCTCCACCCCCCTCACCCCGGGCAGCAGACGAGGACCCCTTGCTCACAGAGGACTTGCAGGGCAGCAGGCCGGGAGCTGCGGGTGCCCTCTGCGTCCTGCGCCTGGCAGGAGTAGGCGCCTGCGTGAGCCCGTGTGGCCACCGGAAATGAGAGCGAGGTGGCGGGCCCCTCCTGCAGCCAACGGCCATTGTGGTACCAGGTATAGAGGGTGGGTGGGTGGGCAGCATGGTCCTCGCAGGTCACTGTGATAGGGTCCCCCTCAGGCACGGTAGCCGATGGAGCCAGGGTCACTCTCACGCCTGTGCCAAGGAGGCAAGGGTCTGTTGGGACCCGCCAGACACCACGCTGGTTCCCACCCCTGTGTGCTTGGCCTGGGCCCCACCTCACCCTCCAGCCTCAGCTCCAGGGACGTGTTGGCCTGGCCCAAAGGGCTGTGGGCAGAGCAGCTGTAGAGACCCTCGTCCCTGGGCTGTGGCTCCCGCAGCTCCAGGCGCAGGGTGTTGGGGACAGATGCTGTAGTCGAGGAGGCCAGGAGGCGGCCTGCACGGCTGAGGGCCAGCTGGGCAGGCGGACGGCTGTCCACAGTGCACAGTACCAGGGCCAGCTGCCCGCCACGGCTCTCCAGCAGGTAGGTCAGGCGCAGGTTGCGGGGCGCGTCTGCAGGGGCACGAGAGGCATACAGGAGTCCAGAGGCCTAGAGGAGGCCAGCTGCAGGTGGCATTCGAACCCAGGAGGGCCCTGGCTCCCACCCCAAGGGCCCCCAATTGCTCAATCTGGGGCATTGCTCCTCTGCCCAGAGAGGGCTTGTCCCCAGGGTCCCCCCGTCTAATGCCCCTTATCCCATGCTCCGCTGGCCGGCTGGGGACTGAATTCCCTGGCTGGACACCTATGGGGCTCTGGCCATGTCCTGATCCCTGTGGGCTCCTGTCATTGTCCCACTCTGCATCCAGCGGAACTCACAGAGCACGTCCAGGGTGACAGATCTGGAGAGGCGGGGTGCCTGGCCAGGGAGCCCCACGCCACAGCGGTAGGAGGCAGCATCTGTGACTGTGACATTGGGCAGGAGGATGGAGCGGGCACCCGGGCGCTGCTGCCCATCCTGGTCCCACGTGTAGGTGAGCTGAGCCAGGCGGGTGGTCCATACAAGGCAGGTCAGGTTCACCAGCTGCCCTTCCTGCACGGTGGCACCGGGCCACACCTGCACACTCACCGCTGGGGAGAGGGAGGGCACCAGTGAGGGCCTGAGGCTTCGTACAGCTGCCTGTCTCCACGCAGTACGTTGTCCCTATGGCTGGGGAGCACCTTGGCTGCTGTGAGCCTCGGGTGGCCCACCTGGAGACAGGGCTCGGGGGTCAAGCTTGGGAAGTGGCTCATTATCTCTTGAGTGGTCCCAGGTGGAGTTCTGCAGAGAGCACCCTGAGCCCCTTCCTGACCCTGGTGGCAGCAAGTGGGGAGAACACAGGCCTCCCCTGCCCTGCTGTGGTTTCTCCTTGACACCCTCTTTCTGTTTAGTTTTATCCACTGGGCATACATGTAAAATTCTGTGTTTAAAAAAGGGCCCTTGGCCGTGCATGGTGGCTCACGCCTGTAATCCTAGCACTCTGGGAGGCCGAGGCAGGCGAATCACTCAAGGTCAGGAGTTCGAAACCAGCCTGAGCAAGAGCAAAACCCTGTCTCTACTAAAAATAGAAAGAAATTAATTGGCCAACTAAAAATATATAGAAAAAAAAATTAGCCAGGCATGGTGGCACATGCCTGTAGTCCCAGCTACTCGGGAGACTGAGGCAGGAGGATTGCTTGAGCCCAGGAGTTTGAGGTTGCTGTGAGCTAGGCTGACACCACGGCGCTCTAGCCCGGGCAACAGAGTGAGACTCTGACTCAAACAAAAATAAAATAAAATAAGAATAAATTTAAAAAGGCCCTTCCATGAAACCCAAGTCTGGAGACCGCTGCTCTTAGAAGGGTGGGAATGGACACTATCCTCATGCTCCCAAGCTTCTAGAACCCTCTCCCACCTCCTCCCCTCTCTTAAAGGAGACACGCACACACGCTCTCTCACCTTGGGCATTAAAGTCGGCCAAGGCAGAGGCGTTGCCCAGGGTGTTGGTGGCCTCGCAGGTGTAGACGCCCTCATCCTCCAGCACCGCCTTGTAGATCTCCAGGCGCAGTGTGTTGGGGGCCACAGCCACCTGCAGCCGGGGAGAGCTGCCTGCAAGTTCCCCCACACCCTGTAGGGTGGAGGCCAAGAGGCGGTCCCCGTGGCTCAGGCGCAGCTGGGCTGGAGGGTCGCTGTCCACACGGCAGACGAGGAGGCCCAGGCGCCCAGAGCCTGTGTCCATCAGGGCGGTAAGTGTGGCCTGGCGTGGGGCGTCTACATGGGGCGAGGAGTGGTCAGGGCCCAGCCAGGGGTCCCTAATCCAAGGCTCTGTCACAGGGGCAAAGCCCAGGACCAGGGGCCTGCATTCCCTCCCCCACACGTGGATGGGATAAAAGCCCTTACAGGACACGTGGAGGCTGACGGGGGCGGCCAGGCTCGTGGTGGCCAAGCCTGGGGCCTGGGCTTGGCAGTGGTAGGCCCCAGCTTGTGCCAAAGTTACGGCTGCAAAGCGGAGCGTGGCTGAGGTCGACTCCTGGAGGGGCTGGCCATCCCGATACCAGAGGTATGAGGTGCCCTCGGGGACTCCTGTGGGTACCTGGCAGCTCAGGACCACGGCCTGGCCCTCCCGGAGCTCAGGTGATGGGGACACTTGGACCCAGGCTCCTGCAGGGGGAAACCAAGAGCAGGTGAGAGCTCCCCGCCACACCTCCCACAGCCCGGACTGTGCGTGTCCACACAGGGCTGCACGACCCGACCCGCGGCCTGCCCTCCAGGCCAGGGCCACACCAGCAACTGCCTCTGCCCCTCCTGCTCCCCACTTGCCCACACAGGCTCCGTCCTCCTGTTTCCCACCCTCCACCTGGCGGGTCGGTGTTGCTGTCAGTCGTTTCTCGCCTAGCAGAACTCGAGCCTTGTGGGTACCGTGTGACCTGTAACCCCCGTGTAAGGCACAGCGCCTGCATGTGCTATTTTGTGACAAAAGCACTGAAAAGGGAGGGACTTAGGTCATGCCCAGGGCCACTAGAGCCCAGGGACTGGGGAGCAGGCAACTGGCAGCTCCTTGGCAGGATCTAAAGCAGGAGGAGCCCTGGGTAGGGGGAGGGAGGTGGAGGGACAGCTGGAGGGGTCAGTGATGGCACAGGTTGTGTCTGGGACCAGAATTGAGATAGTCCAGAGCTAGTAGAGTCATGTGACCATGAGCAAGCTCCTAAAACTCTGACCCTCAATTCCTTTTTTTTTTTTTCTCCTTTTTTTTGTTTTTTTTTGAGACAGAGTTTCACTCTGTTGCCTGGGCTAGAGTGCAGTGGCGTCAGCTTAGCTCACAGCAACCTCTAATTCCTGGGCTCAAGCGATCCTCCTGCCTCAGCCTCCCAAGAATCTGGGACTACAGGCATGCGCCACCATGCCCAGCTAATATTTTTTCCATTTTTAGTAGAGACGGAGTCTCACTCTTGCTCAGGCTGATCTCGAATTCCTGAGCTCAAGGGATCCTCCCGCCTTGGCCTCCCAGAGTGCTAGGATTACAGGTGTGAGTCACCGTGCCCAGCCCTGACCCTCTATTCCTCTGCCTGTGAAATGGTTGTGATAAATAAGAAAAAATACACAGAACCAAGACTCAAAATATATGTCCAATATTGATGCTGTTTGTCATCGTGGGAGAAGCAGCATGCATTTTTCTTTGGCTTTTGTATTATGGCTATTATCTTTCCTTTATCCTGGCTTATTTTCTTAGAGAAAAATTTTTAGAGAATATTTATGCATATTATATGTACACAGATATGTGTATATGTATATGAAGGAAGAATATGAATATATAGAAGACTATAGGCTGGCTGTGGTGGCTCATGCCTATAATCCTAGCACTCTGGGAGGCCGAGGTGGGAGGATTGCTCAAGGTCAGGAGTTCGAAACCAGCTGAGCAAGAGACCCCATCTCTACTAAAAAGAGAAAGAAATTAGCTGGAAAACTAAAAATATATAGAAAAAAATTAGCCGGGCATGGTGGCGCATGCCTGTAGTCCCAGCTACTAGGGAGACTGAGGCAGTAGGATTGCTTGAGCCCAGGAGTTTGAGGTTGCTGTGAGCTAGGCTGATGCCATGGCACTCTAGTCCGGGCAACAGTGTGAGACTCTGTCTCAAAAAAAAACAAAAAACAAGACTATAAATGTATATGTATATTTGTATGTGTAGGTATAAATTATATTAATATAAATATAAAACAAAATTATATTATTACATAATAAATATCTGTCAAAAAGTGCTCCAACCAAGCAAACCAACTTGTGTGATTGCCACTGCCTCCTAGTAGCTGCTGTCATTATTACAGGTGAAAATGAGCAAGAGGCAAAGGGAGGCCTTCTGCTGGCTGACCCAACCAGGGCTGAAAAAGACTCACATTTCTGCACAGAATCCACAGCATCCAGCCCAAACTCTGACAATGGTGGTTCCCAGAGCATCAGGGTCTACCACATGGTCAGAAGACTGACACTCACCTCGAACTTTGAAGAAGAGTGAGGTGTTGGCTGATCCAAGAACATTTGTGGCCTCACAGCGGTAGCTGCCAGAGTCCTCAAGGCTCAGTTCCCGGACCTCTAGCTGCAGGGAGTTGGCCATGGCCTTGGCCTGGAGCCGGCCACGAGAGGGGAGCTGGGGTCCCAGGCTGGTGGCCAAGAGATGCTCCCCATGGAACAGGGCCAGCTGGGCAAGGGGGCGACTGTCCACGGTGCAGACAAACACGACCATGTGGCCCTGGTCCACATCCAGCAGGGCTGACAGCTTTGGAGGGTCTGGGGGATCTGCAGGAACAGGGGCAGCTCAGGCCACCCCTGCCCACCACATTCAAGCTGTCACACTATGTCCTTCTCCCCCTGCCCACCCTGTCCCATGCCCAGGCCATGCTCTTGTTTCCCCTCAGGCCACCCCTCCATCTTCCAAGTCCCCAGGCTGCCCTTGCCAGACACACACAGAGGACACTCAGGACCACAGGAGCAGACAGCTGGGCACCAGCCTCGGTGAGGATTCGGCAGGCGTAGAGGGCAGCGTCGGTCCTGGCCACAGGCAGCAGTGTCATGGTCTCCAGGGGGCCCTGGGCCCACAGCGCCCCATTCCGGAACCAGGAGAAGTTGGCGGGGCTGCCGGCGGCTTCCCGGCTCACGTTGCAGGTCAGGTTGGCCTCTGTACCCTCCTGCAGCGTGTCCGATGGTGTGGCCACCAGGACCGTGGCTGGAGAGCAGGCAGTACAGGCTCACCCCCGCCCCAGGCGCCATTGGGCCACCCTCCCTGCCTGGAAGGGTGGGGCGGAGGCCCCCTAGGGTGCCCACAGCAGGTAGGGGAGCAAACTCGCTCACAGGGAAGCCTGGGGCAGGCAGGCCCCGGAGAACGTGGGGGTGCTGGGCAGAGGGGGTGCAGTAAAGGGGAGGACGAGACAGCCCAACTGGCCCAGCCGGGGAGCTGTCCTCAGAGATCAATCCTGCAACCCCAGGCCTGGCCCCTGCCCAAAAACTGAGCATGAGAAAGAGCAGCTTTGGCTTCCCACACCGCGGAGGGGCAGCGAGGCTCCCAGGGCCCCCACTCTGCACGGAGGGCAGCTGTGCCTCTTCCCACTGCTGGACATACGTGGTTTTGCCCAAATGGACCCTCCTTGGAGCAGAGGAATAGCCCAGAGCTCCAGCCCCTGTCCCCAAGCCACCCATCCCCTGTCCCGACTCACCCTGGGCGTTGAAGGTGGCCGAGGCGGAGGCGTTGCCCAGGGTGTTGCTGGCCTCACAGAGGTACACGCCCTCATCCTCCAGCACCGGGTCTGCAATCTCCACGCGCAGCAAGTTGGGGGCTTTAGTGATCTTCATGCGTGGGGAACAGCCCCCACAGGTGCTGCAGCCACCCCGCAATGGCAGGGAAGTGGCCACAACACGGTCGTTGTGGAGCAGCCGCAGGAGGGCTGGGGGGTCGCTGTCCACGCGGCACAAGAGGAGGCCTCTCCGTCCAGCCCCGGCCCCAACAGCGTCAGGGTCCAGCTGGGTGGTGAACGTGGGCTGGCGCGGGGCGTCTGTAGGGAGGAAGAACATGGGCACTCGTCCCATGGCCACTGCCAGAGCTGTGCGGACTCCCAGAACATGCTAGACAAGCCATGTCCCCAAGCTGTGCACTGCACAAGGACAGCAAGGCCAAGGTGGGTTGAATTCAGCCCACACGCCTCAAGCTAAGCTGTGCGCTGGTGCCGACCAGTCTTCCCAGAAGGGGCTTCATTTTCTAGCTGGGACGAAGGCGCTAGATGGCGCCAGCAGCCACCGCGCAGCAGTCCCCGAGGTCGTGCACTCTGCTCCCACCCTGCACCCCACTCCTCACCATCGAGCCTCCCCAGATCCCTCCTGCCCCTCATCTCCCCTCTCCAAGCCAGCTCCTGGGATACCAGCTACTGCCTCAAACGGCCTCTGCCCAGAGGCTTCCAGAGACAGATGACTGAAAGAGAGCCATCGCCAAGGCCCGCACGTGGCTCCACTCAGACACCAGAAAACCCTGGAAAGGCAGCTGCCCCTCTGACGGTCCCAGCATGTGGCTCCAGCACTCAGGTGTCAGGGGAGGCCTTCTGGAATTACTCAGCCCTCGGGCTAACATGGAACATCCGCCCTTCACGGGACGCAGAGGGACTGGTCTGTCCCCGTGCCGAAGGGCTCTGCCTTAGTGTCTGTGGGAGCCCATGAGGGTGCAGGCTGTGGGGCGTGTGCACGGATGCAGGAGTGTGGGTCCCTGGGCCCACCCAGGAAGACACAGTTTGGACCGGGCACCCACGGTGGCTTTCAGGTGGAGACAAAGGATGCCAGAGGGCTGGGATTGGTGTGTAGGACACGGGAAGGTAGAGAAGGTCCCAGCCTTGCTCCCAACTTCAGCCCTGGGTGGAGAGGCCCATGGTGGCCAGGCCTGTGACCACCCTCCTGACGTAGACCCGGGGAGGACAGGGAGGAGGTGGGGGTGGCTGGTGGGCCCCTGCAGGCTGACCCTCCCCATGGCAGGCAGGGGCCGGCGGCGAGGCTGCTCACAGAGCACGATGAGGACGGCAGGCGACGAGGGGCCACTGGCGCTGTGGCTGTCCCAGGCCCGGCAGTGGTATGCGCCAGCGTCACTGCTGGAGGCCGCAGGGAGCAGGAGGCTGTGGTGGGGCCCCTCGAGCAGCAGCGCTCCATTCAGGTACCAGGAGACACGGGTGTCCGGTGCGGGGCTCAGGCCGCTCCTGCAGCTCAGCGTCACCGCCTGCCCCTCCACCACCTCTGCTGCCGGGCTGAGGAGGACTCGGGCCACTGGCGGAGAGGGAGAGGCTGTGAGCACCCCCACCCCTCCACGCCGCCCAGGGTTCTCCTCTCCCGCACGACTGTGGGTAGGTCTGGGTTTCGTAGTGGATTGGGAGGCCTTGAACGCCAGTTCGGATCTGTTAGTAGCAGCTGGCTTCACCCCACTTGAAAGGGATTCTGAGCCAGAACTCAGGCTTATGTCAAAAATCTAGCTTGCTCAGTTACCTGTGTCTACTCTGGCCTCAGGAGGAGGGAGGGGCACTGCATGTACCGCGAGCTGGGCAACCCCACTGCTCTACTCTACCTCCTGCCTCCGACTCCCAGCACAGAGCCTGCCCCAATGGGTTCATACACAATGAATACACAAATGCCTATGAAACACCCTCCAAGTTTAGAGTCAGAGTATGTGCAAGAGGATTGATGCAACCTGCTTCATGTTTCCCTTTTTGCCTTGACTCCCAGGAACCCCTGAGGTGGGGATGACTGTGTAGCCCAGGTCTTTGATGTGATCTAGCCAGCTAGTTCAGCCCCTCATTTGAGTCCACTGGACTTCTAGAAAGGAAGAGGCCAGAGCAGGCCCCCTCCTCCAGCTCCCTCCACTCCCCCGGCCGCCCATGCCCATCTTACCATTGGCATGGAAGTCCAGGGTGGAGGTCGCATTTCCAAGGGAGTTGGTGGCCAAGCATTTGTACTCCCCACTGTCAGCTGGCTCCAGGTCCCGGATCTCCAGGCGCAGGGAGTTGGGAGCAGAGAAGACCCTGAAGCGTGAGCCGTAGTCACTCTCCCCGGGGGTGGAGGCCAGGATAAGGCCCTCGTGGGACAGCACCAGCGTGGCCCGGGGCTCGCTGACCACGGAGCAGTGAAGGATGCCCACAAGCCCCATCTGTGTCTCCAGGAATGCAGTCAGGTCTGGGGCGAGGGGCGGGTCTGTGTGGAGGCGAGAGGGGGGCCTGTCACCTGTAGGCAGGGCCACTCCCTGGACACCCCATTACAGCCCCCGCACCCCTTTGCCCCACAGTGCCCTGGGAGAGTGGGGAGATCCCAGAAGCTCCCGAGCACCAGCTAAATATACTTCTGTCCCTGGCCACACTGGGCAAATCACTCTGTTGTCTCTCTCAGTCAAGCCTCGTGGGCACCCTGCAGGCGGGATCAGGGGCCCCACTGCAAAGATGAGAACACTGGTGGAGAGACCTGGCTGGGCAGAGGGACAAAGTGAACATCAGCAGTGGGACAAGCTGTGCCAGATGTCAGGATGCACGGAGGTGGCCTCCGCAGCACGTCCTGGCCTTCCTGCCCGAAGCACATGGCCTCCGTCTATTCGAGTGGGACAAATGCATATTGAGGGACCTCCACAGAACAGCTGCTTGTACTCCTCAAGTTTCAATGTCAAGAAAGGTAAGGAAAGACTGAGGACCTGTCCCAGATTAAAGGAGAACGAAGGGACATGAGGACTGAATGCCATGCATGAGCCAGGATTGGATCCTGGACCAGGAAAAACATGGCGATGAAAGACATTATTGGGTCCATTGGTAAAATTGAATATAGGCTGTGGATTAGATAATAGTCTGCTATCAATGTGAAATTTCCTTGCTGTGATCATTGCACTGTGGTTATGTAAGAGAATGATCTTACAACACACCGAGGAATTTAGGGGTAGAAAGGCAGCATGTTTGCAACTGCAGGAATGTAAAACTGTAGGCAGGCAGATAGATAACATATATGTGTATGTATATAGAGAGACTGGATACGTGCTTGGGATTTTTTCGGTTTTGGTTTTTCTGTTTTTTGCTTTTTGAGACAGTCTCGCTCTGTCGCCCAGGCTAGGGCGCCGTGGTGTCAGCCTAGCTCACAGCAACCTCAAACTCTTGGGCTCAAGCAATCCTCCTGCCTCAGCCTCCCGAGTAGCTGGGACTACAGCCATGCGCCACCATGCCCGGCCAATTTTTTCTATTTTAGTAGAGACGGGGTCTCACTCTTGTTCCAGGTCAAGTGGCCTTAAAGCTCCCATGCCCCAACCTCCTGCAGGGGCTCCAGCGCCAGGCCCTGCTCCGGCTGATGTCCAAGGCCACCCACCCTGGCCACTTACGGCTGACCACCACGCTGACAGGGCCTGAGCGCTCGCTGCCCTGGGTGTTCCCCACCTCGCAGAAGTAGAAGCCAGTGTCGGCCCTGGTGGCGGAGTGCAGCTGGAGGGTGGGGGAGTGGACATCCTCCAGCAGGACCTGGTTCTTGTACCAGCTGTAGCGGAGATTGCTGGGCGCCTCTTTGGGTGTGCTGCAGACCAGTGTCACCGTCTGGTTCTCCAGGATGGAGCCTGCTGGGCTCACCTGGACCTCAGCCACTGTGAGGGCAGCATGGGGCACACTGAGGGGACCCCAGCTAACTCCCAGCCCAGCCCCCCAGAGCCCCCCGGGTGCAGCCAGTCAGCCTCAACCTCTGCACACTGCACCACCCTGCCTCTGCAGCAGAGCCTCCCGCATCACTCTGTCCTGTTCCCCAGGACCCTCCTGACATCCCCCCCTGCAGGGAGGTACTGCCCTCTGTCTCACACCCCTGCGTCTCAGGAGGCACCAAGCTATGCCAGCCTCTGGCTCTGTCCTGGCCTGGCTCCCTCAGCCAGCAGCCTGGACCCCTCCCTGCCCTGTGACCACGACCCAGCCTCCCCAGGACTCACTGAGGACGTGGAGGCTGAGGGGGGGTGAGGAGGAAGAACCCACGCCATTCCCAGCTTGGCAGGTGTAGATGCCAGCATCGCTCCAGGCCGCCCGGGGCAACTGCAGCACCAGACCCTCGGATTTGAGTTGCTCCCCATCCTTGAGCCACTTGACGGAACTGACGCTGGGGTAGCTGCTGTTCACCTGGCAGGTGAGTGTGACCAGATCACCTGGAAGGATGTTCCGCCCCGAGGGGCTGAGGAAGATCTCCACTCCCCTGGGAGCATCTGCAAGGCATGATGGGGGTGTCGGGTAAGGCGCGTGGGGAGGGGGGGGTGGCACATTCTCCTCTCCTCCCTTTCAGAGCTCTGCCCTGAAGAAGCGTGCTCATATAAAACATCAGTCCCATTCGTCCCCCTGTCCAAGACAAGCTCTGTCCGTCCATCCTGTATCCCACCACCAGCCCTAACACATGCCTGACCCCTTCCTTCTCCACGGATAGCCGATCATGTGACGCCGGGCTTAGCGTCCAGTCTGCACTTTTCATTTCCTGATGTTGTCCTTTGCTCCTGTTCTATTTGGGAGTGAGTTCCATGGACAGGGTCACGGGCACCCTACTGCTGGCTTTAGTGGCCTGTGACAGCTATTGATAAAGAGCCAGCCACCTAATGGGCCGGGGCCACAGGCAGCGTCACATTAGCTCTGAGAATAGTCACCCAGTTTGTAAGGAAGGGGCCAAAATACAAAGAAACTGCATTTCTTTAACTCTTGTTCCAAAGCCTCTCTCTGTGCAAATAGGCTAGTATTAATAAAAGCTGACGTTTCCGAGTGTTTACTATATGCCAGGCACTCTTCTATTAATAACTACCTTACCCGGGTCATCTCCTTTCATTTTCTTTCTTTTCTTTTCTTTTTTTT